>BROG01000381.1:10000-697281 GCA_030159075.1 Atrina japonica
TATGACTGGTCTGCAGTTTATAGCTGAAATATATGTTAATATTGTGTAAATATACTGCAAAAGTAGATATGTGTACACATGAACACCTGGAATACCCTGGTATATTTTGTAAATATTCAATGAGTTGGTGTCCTGATCTTTTGCTGCAGGAACTAGATCTACATGATATGTTTTCTTTAGTTCAAAAGTTTGTTAAAAAATAGAAGTCTACTAAGGTTTTCTTCATGTATGTCAATTGCTTGAAGTTGTTATTCCCTTCAGGAATGCTCCACTTCTATTAAAGCAGCTTTTCAAGTGTTATTATGTTTTATAAACTGTCTTGTTTCCTGGTCGAAGGCCCAATTGAGCTATTACTATGGCCCAATGTCCATCATCATTTAAACAATTTCTTTTCAAGAACCACTGGAAAGATTTCAAAACACATTGATACAAAATTATTATGTTCATTTCATTAATTTTGTATTGTAAATATATTTCATCAGAGCATTTTCTCTACCAACTACAGAATATTGTGATAGAGTTTCAAGGTCATGGAGTCAAAGGTCAGGGTCAGGTGCACATATGTAAACAAAAATATTAGTAGATACTTGCATATAAACAACCAGATATGTGCTTTTAGGCCCTTTTGGTCACTTGTAATTTTTTAACTTTTAATTTTTCTTTTTTTCGTTTATATTTCCTTTTTTTCCCTTTATTTTATGGACAAAGAGACCACAAGTAAAATATATAAAATATTTTGCCTGATTGTAGGAGATTTTATGAAAAATTTAATCATTTCCAATTACTTTTTTCTATAAATCTCCTCCGAGTTGTTTGAATTGAATAGATTAAGCTTAATATCTTCCTAATTTGGTTGCCATAATGTCAATAAATTACGCGCCACCATTTTACATAAGCAAATCTTCTTGCGTTTAAAGCTTTCTATACATTTTATAATTGGATTCACTGTTAAGCTGTTTCTAGATGAAATATTACTTTATTTTTACAGATATTGATTAGAAGCTATTCAGTTTTGGAATATTCATCATCTCTTTCATTCAGCTTTCATTATGTACTCACATACTAATGGAGGTTTTGTGATATTGGTGAAAATGAAATTACACAAGAAAAGAGGTGAAATTAATTCATACAGATATTGAAAGTTTCATAGAAGTAAACCAGTAGACTGTTCTAAAATTGTAACAATGGTTTAGGAAAATTTTCATCTTTTGAAATATTTAGCATAAAATGTTTACTTAGTCGCATTACAGAAATTTTAATATGTTCTTTAATATTTGACCATAATAGATTTCATTCTTTAAAATGTTGTCATTCTATCAGATTCAGGGAAGTCATATCTATCCCTAAAATGATAGGTCAACATTGGTTGTAATTCTTTGTTGCAGTTGTCTGATGATATTTATTTTGTAGGAAAAAATGTCAAAGGTCAAGGTCAGATTGTTTTGTTGGTCTATATACTTGGAAATTTTCGCCCCTGGTTATTTTCGCCTTTTATGACAGAAAACCTATTGCCCTAAACCAACTTTGTTTCATGGATAGCATGTATGCCATGCTTCAAAATTTCACTTTCATTTCAAATTTCCTCTTTCATTTAAGGACAAAAATGGTGAAAATAAAACAGGGCCAGAAGTCACCTGATTTACTCAATACTCAAACTTAAATAACCTTTCACTCTTTTAAGGCAAAAACATGCAAGATTTATTCTGTACCTGAACATGTTTGTATATTGATGTCATACAATTTTAAATAAAGGTGAGAATTATTGCTCATTTGAAGAAAACTTCAGAAATATTAAAAAATATATTTTTGAGTATGTACTCAAAATTTGAGTACCGTACTCAACGTATATATTCAATTTTTAGAGGAAAATCATAAGTGTGATGTAAATAATAATATGTTTCTTATTCACTCATATTTGGAAGTTTTACAAATGATTATATAGTCAAAATGATGAAATAAAAGTTGAGCTTGAGTACTGAGTAAATTTGGTGACTTTGGGCCCTGGGCAAACAATTCTACATGTAGGTTTACTGTAGTATAACTATATATTGTAGAAGATGCCCTCTTGCTAGGAATATAAAACAAAATAGGACATTTTTGAATGTTTTTGAATCTTCTTGTTAATTTTCTGTATTGTGTGTGTGTTTTTGTTGTTGTTTATTTAGATATACATGTCGTATTGTTTAATATGTAATTTGTTTTATGAAAAACAATCAAAAGGAGCAACTCTAAAAATATGAAAAGTCACATTAAGCAAGCAGTTGATTAACTCGATGAAATTATAGTAACTTATCCAAATTCGAAGTCAATTCTATTGCCTTTTTTTCCCTTATTTTAGCAAATTATTTCCAGACATAAAAACTTAATATCACCATATGTACATGTAAGTGTGTTCTGCTAGTTTAACTTTTCTTTTAGTAAAAACAATTCATTTGACAGCAATCCTGGGAATTAAACATTCAAGTAACTTTGAAATACTAAGATGAAAAATATAAACAAAATAGAATATTACAAAAAATAGCAGTGTAAAATAAAAATATGAGTATTTGATTGCCTGGTCAAAGTGATATATAATGTCTTACTCAGCATGCATATATGTTCAGCTGATATGTGTCTTGCACCTCTTGGATTCCATAAAATAGAGTAATAACAAAAATAAAAATTATCAGAATTCACCATCTTTAAAAATCTCTAGAAGAAATTCCCCATGGAGAGTGTAATGTCAAAGTGATGTCATATAGCTGATAAATAGCTTTCAAAGTTTAAGAAGATTGAAGAGCTTGCTGTCCCGTTTTCATAGCTGTGGAGTAACAATTAAGCCAGTTAATCATAGTAGTTTTCTATGTAGTGATAGTACTACTTGTTATGAAAATGTAAACGTATTGTCAAATGCAGATATGTGTATGTACCTTGTAAATATAGTGTGATATGCATTCACATGTCTTCCTATTGACCAAAGAATGTTCACAGTTAATTATAGATAAGCCTACAAGGCATTAGTTTATTGGAATGTCATTAAGCAGTGTCTATGTAAGAGGTCAACAGGTGCCCCCATGGGCTGAATCTCTAGTGATGTTGTTATAGACATAAGGAACTGGTTAGAAAAATGTGATATCCCTGCAGCACTACTACATTGTATATGTATTCAGAGATTAAAATCTTACTTTCATTTTCATTTTCAGCTAAGAATTCTAAATGTTACTTGTGCCCTTAGATCACTATGATTTACCCTGTAGGGATTGGCTAATGAGAATTGTAAGCACTGTGTATTAGAATATACATGTATGTATGATTACTTTGGTGTTTTCAGATCCATTTGGACTTCAACAGAACATAATTTCTTTAGAATTAATGGTTTTATACATAGATCCTATAAAACAATAAGATTTTTGGATTTGTTAAAGGGTCCTTTGTTTTGGTAATCTCTGACGTCTGTTAAGAAGATAATTTCCCCGATTTATTTAATCATTTGATATATAACATCCTTTCATTTTTCTTGAAGATCACAACTGACAGGGGGTGTGTTGAGAATTTTGATATATTGGCAACATGGGTTAACAACATGATTTGAAGCATTGGATAAAATTACCCCTTTCTTTTTGTGCCAAGACATAAAATACAAGTAGAACCCATTTTAGCTGCTCCGTGTCAGTTAGAAGACTTATTGCCTAGTTAACCCTGTGCTCCCTCAAAGATTTTCTGTGTTCATTTGTTTGTAAGTAGTATTTTCTCCATGCTGATGAAACCTGCATGTAGCTCATTATCTGTGGACTCTGCCAGAACACACACAAATATACAGAGTTTATGATATAGTGGTCAAACAATATCTGGGCTAACCTGATTAATTTATTTTTATAATCTTAGTTTTATGGGAAACAGAATGCCTGTTCACTATTTTTGAAATTTTAATTGCTGTAAAAATGCCTCTGTTGTCTTTATTGGTGTGAGGTCTTGGTGTGAAGAAAAAGTTCAATTTTTTCACCAGACAAAGGTTCGGGTATTTATTGATTATTTCCATTGGTTTAATTACCTTGCTGTTAGCTATGGAAATTGTTTAGTATCCAAATAGCACATTTTCCTATATTCAAGAAATAACCAACTCTTGATATTTCAGTCAAAATATTTAGAAAAGAAACGAGTGTATGCCTAAAGTAATTTCTGGTGTGAAGCATAACACCCAGATAAAAATCTGTGAATATTAAATATTTTGTTACAAGATTATGCATATGAAAAGAACTGAGTAATTTTGGGTTTTTGTTTTAGTGCTCAGAATTTCTTCTTTAAGTGACAAGTCAAAACTCCACCAACAGTGGTGAAAGTTTTTAACGTTGCTACGGACTTGTGTCAGATCTGACAGACATGTGACCCAAACACGTAAAATTATCCTCAACGCTGAACTCTGAATCTTTCTATTTTGAGGTGAATATTCTACCTAACACATCATACATTATCAGTAAATAGGAAAAATATAATAAAAAAATGATAGATATAATGAAATTTAATGAAATTTGATGAAAGAGTGCCATTGGATCATCATCATTCTTCTTATATAAAGGTACTAACTACCCTTACTACAGCCTAACCATTCAAATACTTGTACAAGTATTCTTATAACTAAACATTAGGACACTAACTACCCTTACTACAGCCTAACCATTCAAATACTTGTACAAGTATTCTTATAACTAAACATTAGGACACTAACTACCCTTACTACAGCCTAACCATTTAAGTACTTGTACAAGTATTCTTATAACTAAACATTAGGACACTAACTACCCTTACTACAGCCTAACTGTTCAAGTATTTGTGCACGTTTTCTTATAACCCAACATTAGGACACTAACTACCCTTACTACAGCCTAACCATTCAAATACTTGTACAAGTATTCTTATAACTAAACATTAGGACACTAACTACCCTTACTACAGCCTAACCATTCAAGTACTTGTACAAGTATTCTTATAACTAAACATTAGGACACTAACTACCCTTACTACAGCCTAACCATTCAAGTACTTGTACACGTTTTCCTATAACCCAACATTAGGACACTAAATACCCTTACTACTGCCTAACCATTCAAATAAATGTACACGTTTTCTTATAACTCAACAGATGTTCTATTCCTGCATAAAAAAAATTTTCATGGATGCAAACAAAAATCATGCATTAATTGAAAAGAATAATGCACAACAGATTTTAAGGCAGTCTTCAGTGAATTGTTCAAATCTGACATGCCTGTTTATTCAACATGTACAACAATTCCTTTAGTGAAGAATCTTGTTTAAGACCTCGTTGTCTGTCTATTGTACACTGCCAGATATTTCCTTTTTCAATTATATATTTTGCGTGACTTTTCAAAACCCTGATATAGATGACACAAACAGTATATTGTATTTCACAACAGATGTCCAGACCCATTATCACACATTGGAAGACATTACGTTACATACATGTACATATACATCCAGAAATTGACTTGATTAAAGATCTGATTAAACATCATTGTAGTTTGGTGTTCAATGTGTCATTGGGGATTTGATTTGAAGTGGTATAGAAATGTAAAACTGCTGGTTTATTGTCTTAATGTAGTGAAGATACTTATTGATAAATACAAATGTCTATTGATTGATTTGGCAGATAATGTATATAAGCTTATGTTCTCGTTAGTAATTGATTCTTTCCAAGTAAGATAGGTTCTTGTCTATGTGGTGTAAGATATTTATGTCTAAATGTGGGGAAATTGAATGGTCTAGTTGATCAACATAACAATTGTATTTATTGATGTGTGGTCATTCAACTCTGGTCAATAATATTCTGCCTTTATTGTCAAACTGCCATACATTAACTACAAGTTTAGCTACAGAAGTACTATATTTATGTTAACTTTTAATTTGTGAAATGAAATAGAAATGCCATTGACTGATATGTTGATTTGTATCATATAAAAAATATCCAGTCATTTGTATGCATGAACATTTGTAGAAAAACATGTTGTGCCATTGTTGGTCAAGCAGATGCAGGGTTACAGGGATGTAATTTGTTGCTCCTTTTCATTTTATTATTAAGGAAAATCAGTTGATTCTGGGCCTCATTTTCATTTCCCAATTCAAAGTGAGATATAAAATATATTTTATGGGAACTTGAAGGTCAGACATAAAAATTTATGCATGAATAGATTTGGGTCTTACATTAATTTTTACTATTTCTGTAAAGGTTATCCAAACAGTATTCCCATTGGTGAGGAAGCATCCGATTCATGGTGGCTTAATATTCAAATGTCAAGGTCATTGTTAATATAAATGCATTCTGATATTTTTCATTATTTCTTGCATGTGTACTAGAATTCTTTAAAACTTTCCATATAAACTGATCCCTTTAGCTATATTACAGAAGTAGAAGCACATGTACCTGTATATTTTGGCATACAATGTAGGATTGCAAGATTTTTTTTCCATGAATTGCAATTTTTAATATTAGCCAACCCATGTAGATTATGATACCTAGTCCTGTTTAGAGTGTCAAAAGGTTGAACTAGAATAGTCCTCTCTAAGGACTGAGTTGGAAAGATGCAATATCACGGCACAGAAGATCAACACCTTTCTCTGTGTAGCAACCCAGACTTACTGGTACTTTCAAGATTTCTGCTAGTTTTACCATGATGAATGACTTGAATGATAGAGGTATCTTCAGAGAAAAGGAAGAAAATAAAAACATTTTATATCAATTGTTTTAATTGTAAGATTTGTGACTTTTTTCTTTGACATCTAGACAATACTTTACCATATTCTATCTTACCAGTGTTTGACATGATGGTTAGTCTTCTGTTAAAAATTGTTTATTTGTTTTTCTCGCCATAGTTTTGTTTCCTTGCCAGGAAACGCATGTGACAGATGTTGACAGTGTGACAAACTTCCTTGGGTGCAGTCACCTGCCCTCTTACTAAATCATAGTCATGGAAATGTTTGATTACATAATTACAATCAGTGAAGAATAATTGGAGTCATTAAAGAAAATAATGACTTTATCCTCCAGATTTGTTCTTTCAAGCATCACTTTTCAATGTGTAAATCAGATTATGGGAACAAGCTGTGTGATTACTATGGTTAAACTTTTCATAATTACACAAGCATAAAATGTTTCACCATCATATTACATGGGGGAAAATCTAATGAAAACAAAATTTGATGGTAGGTTTGAAAGAGAGTAAACAGTTTTTTAATTATGGGTGACATCATTTTGATGTTGGTGTGACAGTTGTCTCAAGTATAATGTTGCAAAATGTTCATAGGATTTGGAATGATCTGTAAATAGTTTTGGTTCAGAAGTCTTGCCTCCTAGCAGATTTGATACTGGATTACAGTTTTTATTACCATGGAAACCAACCATGTCAGAATGATTTACATTTCATATCATCAAATATTTTGTTGCCTTTGACAACAAATTAATGAGGATGGCAAGAAGGAAGCCATTCATTTTTTCAGGGACATAATATTATTTTATTAAACTGATAAAATCAAGAGAAACATTTATTCATATTATTTAGTTTTTGATGTGGACATGTTTTTGTCATAGACAGAGTATCGGTTACTCTTTCAAGACTCATTAAGACTTTTTGTATCTTTTTTTCCACAATTTTGTGGGTTTAATAACAATATGTAAACAGATAAATCATTGACATTTTCATAGTCATCTGTGCAAAATGCAAATATTTAATTGATGTGGTTCATATTCATGTGACTGGCATTTACTGCCAGAAATGTTGGTGTGTTGTGTATATGGACTTTTATAAAGTTTTTTTTTTTTCATTTTCATTTTGCCTTTTGTTTTCTTCTATAAACTGTTATACTGTACATCTTTGTTAAAATATAAGAGCAGTGTATATTCTTCTTGTTTCCTGACATTTACAGACTACTTCATGTTTATACCACACACTTGGACAAATAAATATTCCTGGGAATTCTGTTTTCTAGAGAAATCAAATACCTACATGTAATTTCATAAACTTGATCAAATTATCATTGCATATCCAAACATGCATGAAAAGAGAAAGTCAACTAAAAGAGAAAAAGAGAAAGTCTGATAACTAGAAGAGAGATAGAGGAAGATTGATAACTAGAAGAGAGACAGAGGAAGACTGATAACTAGAAGAGAGATAGAGGAAGATTGATACATGTACATGTGTAACTAAATCAAAACAGGAGAAGACAGATAACTAAAGAGAGACAAGAAGACTGATAACAAGAGAGACAAGAAGACAGATAACTAAAGACAGGCAGGGAGACTGATAACTAAAGAGAGACAAGAAGACTGATAACAAAAGAGAAACAAGAAGACTGGTAACTAAAGAGACAGAGGAAGACTGATAACAAAAGAGAGACAGGAAACTGATAACTAAATAGAGACAGGAAAACTGATAATTAAAGGCAGACAGGAAGACTGATAACTAAAGAGAGACAGGAAGATAACTAAAGAGAGATAAGAAGACTGGTAACTAAAGAGACAGAGAAATACTGATAACTGAAGAGAGACAGGAAGTAAAGAGACAGAGGAAGACTGATAACTAAAGAGAGACAGGAAGACTGATAACTAAAGATAGACAAGAAGATAACTAAAAAAAGACAGGAAAACTTATAACTAAAGAGAGATAGGAAAACTGATAACAAAAGAGAGACAGGAAAACTGATAACTAAAGACAGACAGGAAGACTGGTAACTAAAGAGAGACAGGAAGATAACTAAAGAGAGACAGGAAGATAACTAAAGAGAGACAAGAAGACAAGAAGACTGGTAACTAAAGAGACAGAGGAAGACTGATACCTAAAGAGAGACAAGGAGACTGATAACTAAAGAAAGACAGGAAGATAACTAAGGAGAGGCAAAACTGATTACTAAAGAGACAGAGGAAGACTGATAATTAAAGAGTGACAGGAAAACTGATAACTAAGGAGAGACAAGATGACTGATAACTAAAGAGACAGAGGAATACTGATAACTAAAGAGAGACAGGAAGACAGATAACTTAAGAGAAGCAGGAAGACTAATAACTAAAGAGAGACAGAGAAAGAATGATAACTGAAAGAGAGACAGAGGAAGACTGATAACTATAGAGACAGAGCATAGAGATCCTTTAGCCAGTTACCAACTATTTTGATTATTGTAGTGTAATAAAAACCATAATTTGAAGATCATTCTTGAGTTTCAATGCTATATTTAGTGAAAAGAGTTTAAAATCCAGATGCTATTTTAAGTAACTGTGTAAACATGCATGTAAAACCATAAATTTGACAAAGGTAACTTGCGACTGCAGGTAATTAACTACTGTGTGTCATTACAGAAGGATATTTTTGTGATTGGCAATTGAGGTATTGATTACGTAGGACACTTCTGTATAGGACTATGTGAAATGTTCATGTTATTGTTGAGGGAGTTGTGATATATGATACCTGAGTCTGGGTCGTTGCACTCAGGTAAATTGCTTTTGACAGATTTTACACTAATATTAAAGGAAACTGATTGAATGAGAGGTAAATACGACGTTTAGTAAGGGCGCCATCTGTATTTGAAGTGACTACAAAATCAAATTCACAGATTTTAAAGTATAGCTCTCAAATTGTTTGTGGTTTATCCCAAGGACAATGCATTTGGCAAAAACTGAATATTAATTTAAATTCAATCTATGAATATTTTAAACAGCTGGAACTTTTAATACACAAGAATTCACATGTAAATCTGTATGATTAGATAATACAATTTCATTTTAAAATGTGAAATTCATTGAGTTACTAGAATTTACACACAAAGTTATAGCTGATTTGGATACTTAGGTGGTCTATTTACAAGCAAAAGGCTCTTAGTTTGGTTCCAAGTAGGGTCCTGACCTGAGACTCTAACTCATCCAATAACTTTTTCTTGGTCTAGCACTGGAAATTTTGGATAATACATGAACATAAAACTGAAAGTACATGTACATGTAAGACAGTTGAATCTCCACTTCATATATATATATATATATACATATATACACACACATATACAGTAAAACCTGCTATAGTGGCCATCTCTATATAAGGATCACCTGTTTATAAAGGTATGTTTTTTCCAGTCCTTTGACAGCATACTTCAACTAAATTTAACCTGTTTATAAGGGTCACCTGCACAAAAGGATCAATATTTTCTGGTCCCTTGGGTGGCCCCTATATATATATATATATATATATATATATATATATATATATATATATATATATATATATATATATATATATATATATATATATATATATATGTGTGTGTGTGTGTGTGTGTGTGTGTGTGTGTGTGTGTGTGTGTGTGTGTGTGTGTGTAATTATGTAGTCCTTCATTGTTGTTTGCAGAGGACAGACACATCTAGATCATAAAAGTATGATGTTCAAATACCATGCTACATCTATACTAATATAACAGAGTAAAGAAATTGTTACGTATAATGATTTTTAGTGGAGTGAATTGGAGATGGAAATTAACTGGAAAAGTTATGACAGTAAATGTAGGGGTTATATATGATATTTGGCATTAGTATGATTTAAGTCGGAGTTTCCGCAACTCTCAATCGGCTTATGTAGATTGCAGTATTTTCATATTCAAGAAATAATGTGATCTTTTTTATGTGTATTACTACCATATCAGATATTTGACACAGAAATGAAATATGACATTCATCTTGGCAATAAATGCTATCAATGTGTCTTCCCGTGATAGCAATATCCCGTTTAAAGGATGTTAAAAATGACGTTGATTTTAATAGTTTTTTTTTTTTTTTTTAGGAATTATCATTTATATGGCGAGGCAAATGAAATTTACTGCTAGCTGATGAGTTGTTATCATTCTAAATCTGATTTATTTGTGTGTAAAACATGAACGTCACTTTTTGGCCAATTAGATCCAATAGCTCAATTTTGAGGAACACTTCTTGGCAGTATAGTAAGATACCAGTTCTCATTGCTTTCAGCTTTCATTTCTCAAAATATGTATCAGTTCTTGATTGCTATTGGTCACACTCTGTCTACATTTAGACGCCATCAGCGTCTAACATCAACAAATCTTAGCTTTTTGATCTTAACATCAAACCCTCCTGCATCATTTGAGAATGCATCACTTAGAGTAGAGAATTTATTTAGAAATTTATAATTATTTCACTTTACCTTAGTAGAAAAATGATGTTAGAGATAACAATATTTATGGTAAGATAACAGCGTGTGTTTTTTTTCAGGGAGCTACTGTGTTTATATGTTCAATTAATACAGTGTTTGTTGTGTCATACTTACTCTACATCTGTGTTAATCAGGTCTTGTCATCATGTAGCATCCTTGTGATATAAAAGCTGTATCATCTTAAACACTGTGTTTAAAGCATCAGCTATTCCATATTTAACTATTACACATGTACAATGGGACCTATCTATATACAGTCCATTTCAAAGAATTCTGGTCTATCAAAAGATAATTGTATGTATAATGAATAACTGTGATAATTTTGAATCATATGAAGATGAGGTCTCAGAAGACAGGTTGTATGTATAATGAGAGGGGTCTCAATTGTCTGTTTTGACACAAGACAAATTTTTCTGTTAGGAGACTGGTTTCACAAGACAAGTCTGCTATCAGAGTGGTATCATAAGACAGGTTGTCTGTTATGAGAGTAGTCTCACAAAATAGGTATTAAATGTAATGAGAGTGGTCACACAGAACAGGTATGATATGAGAGTGGTCACACAGGACAGGTATGTTATGAGAGTGGTCACACAGGACAGGTATGATATGAAAGTGGTCACACAGGGCATGTATGTTGTAAGAGTGGTCACACTGGACAGGTATGATATGAGAGTGGTTACACAGAACAGGTATGATATGAGAGTGATCACAGTGGACAGGTATGATATGAGAGTGGTCACAGTGGACAGGTATGTTATGAGAGTGGTTACACAGAACAGGTATGATATGAGTGGTTACACAGAACAGGTATGATATGAGAGTGATCACAGTGGACAGGTATGATATGAGAGTGGTCACAGTGGACAGGTATGATATGAGAGTGGTCACACAGAACAGGTATGATATGAGAGTGGTTACACAGGGCAGGTATGATATGAGAGTGGTCACAGTGGACAGGTATGATATGAGAGTGGTTACACAGAACAGGTATGATATGAGAGTGGTCACACAGGACAGGTATGTTATGAGAGTTGTCACACAGAACAGGTATGATATGAGAGTGGTTACACAGGACAGGTATCATATGAGAGTGGTCACAGTGGACAGGTATGATATGAGAGTGGTCACAGTGGACAGGTATGATATGAGAGTGGTCACAGTGGACAGGTATGATATGAGAGTGGTTACACAGGGCAGGTATGATATGAGAGTGGTCACAGTGGACAGGTATGATATGAGAGTGGTTACACAGAACAGGTATGATATGAGAGTGATCACAGTGGACAGGTTATGTTATTAGTTCAGTCTCACAAGATCATGATAATGGTCTCATGGAACCGTATCTGCCTTGATAGTTGTCTCCACAGGACAGGTTTCACCTCACTTATTGGGAAAATAATATGTACATGTACATACAAATAACAAAAATAAAACAAAACAAAAATTTAACAGATTTACCTGTCTGTTTATATCTTGGAGCAAATACAAGTAATTAAGAGTTATCTAAACTGTAAACAGTTTTAGAAAAATGACTGTGTTGTGAGATTCGACATATGCATGCTAAACATTGGATATCATGTGGCGTGAGCCATCATGGAGAAATTCACACTCTGAATGGAAAGAAACTTGATTGAAATTCAAGTTACCTGTCAATTATTGTCAAACTGACCAGATTTCTATCATGATAAGGCATGCTTTACAGAAGAGTTTTATTGAAGGCATTGAGTCATACATGTGTTGAAGTTTACCTCTATAATAAGTATGAAAATCCATTGTCGAATGTTTCAGGGGTACACTGGTACACAGATTGACACATCTGATATGTCAGGAGGCCAAAGTCATATATTTCATTTTGATTAATCACCCCTTGTGCTGTATTTGAGTAGAGTTTGTTCATTTAGGACTATGAACCTAAATAAATGGGAATCTAAACTAAAGGTTATACGACCATTAAACCTGAAATATTAAGTATTCCTATGCATGCTAGATAATGCAGAGACAATTCCTGATGTACCCAACCTTATAATTCCAGTATGTTTGCATGACAGGGAGCAGTAAAGTTAAGAAGACAATTAGTGAGATATGATATAAGGTCTTTTTCTGTTTAATTTGATGCCATTGTTAATGTCTGTTGTTTTATATGATGGATCAGCAGTGCTGTAGTTTAACTTGTCTTCCAACCTTCAGCACCATCTGTATCAGAGAATTTATCCCCTCAGCTCCTGTAATAACCTACAGGATACATGACTGGAATGGTTTAAGGTGGTGCTATTGAGTTACAAACATTTTACAAACCAAGAATGTAAATCTGTTGTGTAAATCAAATAAATGTCCTTAGGGAATACCCTGGCTCCGCAATGGTCTCTGCACAGAATGCACTAGAGTTCATTAGATAATGTGGAAATAAATATGATATTCCCCACAGAACAAAGCCCTAAGTTGTGATAGTCCATCCTCCATTTTGGCTGTGGGAAGAAGCAAATGATTTGCACCTATCTATGTCACATAAATATCAGAAAGTAGTCAAAACAATTTCTGTCTAAATCTGTTTTTTATCATATCTATATTTGATACATTTATAATGAAATTATCTAAATTGTTACACTATTTATCTCAGACTATGTTTCACCCTGCGTGTGTAGACTACGTTTACATACAAGCAGTACAGTCATAATAGTGTAAAGAGATAATGCTTCACTGGTAAAAAGGCTACACAGATGGACTTTGTGTCTCCTAGAAGATGTTTAATAAAGCAGTTCATTCTAGAAAATGAAATTATTGTTTTGTAACTATTGCTTTTGATATTAAATTTTACTCTATCATCTTTCATGTAAAACTACAATCATTAATGGCTTGTCCATTTTCTCCATCAAAATACATGTAGAATTTCGCTGTAAATGTCAGATACAATGGAACTAGATAGCTAGGTAATTGCTGCCCATTTTCTTTATTTGTACTCTTAATTAATGTTTAGACACGTTTATATTTAGGTGCCAGTGCATTTTAATTCTATTGTCTGATGATCTTAGGACTGACTACATTGATATTTGTGTTGAAATTAGAATACAATCATTTGTGAAGTCCAACATGTGTTCATGGTTCATTTGTTATTTTTTTCTAGGTAGGTAGTGTATGCCGCTACATGTATATTTACTTGGACTGAAGATAAAGCAGTGCTATTTAGGAATCTACATCAGTATTTGTTATTACTCCAGGTCAATTCCCAACCTTATCAGTTATATATTAAATCATATATATGTAAATCGCCTGTTGGTATTAAGTTATGTATTTTTGGTTTTCTTTCCTTTATCTTCATGTCTTTTCATCTGATTTCAATTATAATATGTTCATATTCTCCATATAACCATTAGCTAGCAGTCGATGAACTGATGGTGAAATATGTATTCAATGAATTATCAGCTAAAACAGAGAAGCATGTTTCTCATAAAGGGTTAGACAGTCTCTATTTTAATTGTGTATCTATAATCCTGATTTCAGTAATGATGCTTTGTTTTGTGTATTGAGGGCAACCACATGAAACTGTTAAGTGGAAAATACCTGTCTCTGTATTGTATCTTTATTCCATCTAAAGATGTCTGGCGCTCTCAGGTGTGGGCAGGTAAATAGGTTGAAAGTTCATATCCTTTTGGAATTGTTTAAAATAGACTGTAATTACCAGTACAATATTTTAAAGTTGTATATCTTTTCAGTGATTTTAATGTTTATATTGGTCCCAGTTTTAGAATAGACGACTTTGATCAATGCTTGTAAATAATTCAAAATAAACTTTGATGAACAAGTCTTACAATAAAACTGATATACAATCAATCTCTCAGGCCACCTTTTTAGTATATGTTTAAAGAGACAAAGCTCGCTGTATTTTTTAAAATATTTTTATTTAATTTTTATAGGATAAATTAGACTGTTCAGAGGGAGAAAGGATAAAGGCAAAACGGGGTACGGCTTAGTCTTTTGATGGCTTGGTCAGAAGACATCAAACCAACTTAACTATTCATTTTGGCCTTTGTCCTCCAAGTTTTTATCAAATTGATATGTTGATAAACTTATGTTAAAGTTTACATGTCTATTTGGGATCTTTATACTTGCCCAACAAAGATTTTATGATATGATAGGAGTATTTTTAACTTTTAATTAAAAAATATACCTAGACTTGCCTTGTGAAGAAACTTTTTATAATATGATGTCAGACAGATGAAACATTTTTGGCTTTCTATTTAA
The DNA here is from genome assembly GCA_030159075.1 of Atrina japonica. Classification (NCBI taxonomy): domain Eukaryota; kingdom Metazoa; phylum Mollusca; class Bivalvia; order Pterioida; family Pinnidae; genus Atrina; species Atrina japonica. The sequence continues at coordinate 25,435 of BROG01000381.1, forward strand.
AAAGGTTACTGTTTGCCATGCTTCACAAATTTTATTTATTTATTTTTGTTGACATCTTGTTTGATAATTATCATTCATAGATCTATGTTTTGACAAACTTATAGGTATAAGGAAATACTTGTAATTCAGGTACACCTTAGCCCCTCGCGCGACCTATTACAGTCTCTAGTTGTAAGTTGTCATGCATCGTGTTTTAGTGGGTAGTGAGTTTGTGTCATCATAAACGATGTCATTTTCTTCTCCCAAACGATTTGATCAATTATCTTTAAATTCAGTATTTCAAGGATAATGGTACAGAAATCATGAATTTCATACTGCCTATTTGGCAAATGGACCAAATTTGCCAGGTGAGCATTTTAAAGCCCCTTAGACCTCTTGTTGTTTTTTTTTACTTTTTATTATGATTCAAGACTCATAGTAAAACGTTCACTTCCCTTCCACAATGTCTTCATATCAATGATTTGCCACATTTAATTAACCGATAATCAACATACTTTAAGGATGAGAATGCTCCCAAGTATTGGACACACACTGGTATTTACTGATGGTAAAGGAAATACAATTGCATTGTCCACTCATTGTGTATCCCATTAAAGTACAATTATTATTGGCAAGACTCTTTACAGGCATTCACAGCTTAGTAATTTGGTGCTCGGTATCTCTGATCTTGCATTAATTTTACTGAATTATTAGTGATGGTTCCTCTGTGTCTGAGGTCAGCAATCTTCTAAAACAACTTGGGACCATTTATAATCTCTTATCAGCAGTGGACTTGCATGATTTACTTATGTGGGTTATTTCATACCTCATTACTGCTAAGCCTTTCATTGACCAAGATTCTTTTAACATTTGTCCAAGAATAATCAATTAATTACAGCTTTGATTAATCAGATTTTGATAGAGTTTAAAAATGTATAAATAACATGGCTGATATGCAAGTGAGGGCTGTTTGTTCATACTGCATGTTACCTACATTTGTTACATTGTCACCTTCTTTCTGCTTTTTGCTTATGATAGGCGTATTTCTATTGTGGTCTTGATGATAGTTATACAAAATCTGTCTATGGTCATATGCCATGTTTAGATGGACGTTTCCAAATGACTACATGTATATAGGGTGTTTGTGGTTCTTCCATTTCATTACTAGTTTTATCTTGTCTGTACTATAGTATTTATAAATAAGCGAGAGTGATTGATGAGTTTCCATTGTTTGCCACCAAGATATCTTAGTTTGAGATTGGTGTAGTGATTAAGTATGACCTATTGACTTGGAAGATGGACAATGCTTAATGTGTGTTCATTGAACTCTAGGATTTGACTGTATCTTTGATGTCTGTGATTTATGAAATGAATTCGGAATGATGGCACCCACAAAGCTGTAATCTAATGGCATACAATATGCAATTGATCTAACATATGTGTGTACATCGTTGCAGGAGTTCATTCTTTATTAAAAAGAAGAAGAATTAAAATCAGTCCAATATGAATGATTGATGTATTGTGAAAGTATAAATAATGAGATTAAAGAGTTGGATTCTTAATATTCCCTGTCTATCAGTATGCAAATTAGTTAAGCATTTTAGGATTGTACTTTCAGTATTTTGTTACCCTTGTTACAGGTAAATATATATGGATGTAGTTTAAACTGTCTTTTGAGACCACCCAGTTTGCCAAAAGTCTTTCAAGACAGGTGGTCACTCAAAAGAGGTTTTATGTTGATCATTATTTACCTAAGTGGTTCTCAAATCGTGGTCTTTAAGTGGTTCTCAAATCGTGGTCTTTCAAGTCAGGTGGTCCTAATGATGGTGACATGTACACTGTACAACTTAACTGTTATTTCTATTAATGAATTAATAATTAGATTTGTGTATAATAGTTAACTCATCAACCCCCTGAAAAACAATGGACTATTCTGTAAGCAAATGACTTAGACCAGTCCAAATGTGTCTTTAGGGGTGGATGAGTTAAACAGAACTAAATGACATGCCAGAACGTCAAAGGAACTTGCATTTATCTCAATGCATGGTCCAAGGTCACACAAACTTTTATAGCATTACTTATAAGTTGTTATACATTTTAGCGATATTTACAACATTCAGCCTATAGAATCTCAGTTATTATACATTTTAGCAATATTTACAACATTCAGCCTATAGAATCTCAGTTATTATACATTTTAGCAATATTTATAACATTCAACCTATAGAATCTCAGTTATTATACATTGTACATTTTAGCAATATTTACAACATTCAGCCTATAGAATCTCAGTTATTATACATTTTAGCAATATTTATAACATTCAGCCTATAGAATCTCAGTTATTATACATTTTAGCAATATTTACAACATTCAGCCTATAGAATCTCAGTTATTATACATTTTAGCAATATTTATAACATTCAACCTATAGAATCTCAGTTATTATACATTTTAGCAATATTTATAATTTTTAGCAATATTTACAACATTTAGTCAAAAGAATCTTCTTTAATACATTTTAGCAAAGTTTATATATTTCAGTTTACAGAGTTTTCCCAGGCATAATTAACACATTTCTATCCAAATATTAACTAATCTCTTCCCATTGATGTCACAGATGGATATAACATTAGGATAATTAATTCTACAAGTGGATGTGGTCCCCCTATGTCATGGTGTATTTGTTATGTTTGGCTGGCATACCACAGTTTTATTGTCTAGTGTATTGTATTTTTATCTTCTATAGATTTATGTCTTTCCCTACCATTACTTGTTCTGCTAAACCAAATTCCATGGTGTATCCTAGCAAGACTTACAATACATTGTATGTAGTGTGGATTGATTTTCCCATTTCTTTTTCAAATTCATGACATCTATTAGATTTTTGTGTGAACCACTGATCTGGTCATTCTGACATTTAATGATGGAACCATTATCTGGAATGTCATAAACCTCATCATTAATCATAGGACTTTGTGAGAATATCAGAACTCTTTCATTGGCACCGTTGGAAATGTTGCACTCATTGATAAGGAAGTATTTACATTTTTTCTTGTCAAGGCTCTTATTAGATCAGAATTTCTAGGATGTTTTACTTGCATGAACTTTCTCTTGTCAGAAATAGGTTACTCATGTTAACAAGAAATTATAAAATACTGTCTTTCTAGAGCATAGCTGCGTCTCTCAAACTCTGAGTCTTAATATATTATCCTGTGTACAAATGATGCATTTCTATGATTTGAGTTTGCATTGATATTTTGGTTTGTACATCTCTGTTCTCAAGATTTGTGTATTGATATGAAATGAGTGTTTCCCTCAGATGTAAAAGATGAAAAAATATTAATTAATGAATAAGGTTTTTGGGGGGCAGATTAGGGTAAAAGAAATTTTACCTTGATTAACTAATCAACCCCTGAAAAACAATGGACTCTTCTGTAAATCAATGACTTAGACCAGTCCAAATGTGTCTTTAGCAATGAATGATTTTAAGGGTACAGGACAGAAAGGGCTATCTGTAATTAAAGCCTTAAAGGTAAAATAAAGTATACATTGTAACCTCTAACCTCTGGTTGAAAATGGAAGAGCACCTGTTTTGCAAGATCACCTTCCATAACCAATCAGTTATGTGATCGTTGATATGAGAGATCACTAGCCCAGAGTGGCCATATTTCAGCAGCTAATGTTGTTGCAGAGATAGAAGTTAGCAGGGGCCTAGTAGCCCATAGCCAGTAAAAACTGAGCTAGCTCAGGTGGAAACTGAAAATTTGAGGGTATATCTTGCACTTTCACAAATTTCAACTGATATTCTTGTAAACTGAGTATACCTTGCTACATGCACATGGGTCTAGTGTATGAACTACATGTACTTTGAAAAATGTTTTCTTTGTAAGATTTTTTAAATAGCATTTTATAGGAAGAGCAAGTTTCTGGGCTTCCAGCCATGCAACTTAGCTCCTTAAAATCCCTGACTTATGAGCCCAGATGGCTGTTTAATTTCTATTCCTGTTGTTGTCTCTAAAGACAGATCCACTGTATTGAAAATATTATCTGATGTGTTTAGATATGGGAAATAATAACCAGTGTGACCTTTGGTGAGAGACTTGTAATTTATCACCAATATCTGAAAATAAAGGAAACATTACCAAAGATCAATATAGCGACAAAAGTGAGTCAACATTATATTTTTCTTTATATATTTTATATAGATCCACCATTTTTCAAAACATTCATGTAAAGTCATTTCTAAATCATTTTAGATCGCAATTTAACTTAAAACTTAAAATGCCTAGCAGTTTCATTGTGTACCTGTATTTGCTCGTAATGTTGAAATGATCTGTTTTTTATGTTTCTGGCTTTTAACGAACAAAAAAACTTGGTATTTGACAATACCTTATTTACACATATTAAAATGAGACATAAAAACTTTGTATCCTGCAAAACTCACCAATACCAAAAAATGAAACAATGTAAATTTACAACAAAACAAACATGGGAATTTCTAAACATTTATGATTAATACATGTAGTAAAAATTGACTTAATTTTTTTCAGTTGTGTTTTTTTTTTATGAAATATTTAGAGTAAAATAAAATGTTTACTTTCTTCTGTCACCCTGCTGTATATTTGTATCATTTCAATGTGTACACATCAAAATAATACACAATAAACTTGTTGAAACAGTTTACATTTTCAATAGACTGAAATTGGCTTCAATAAATTCAATTTAGATAATTTAGATAATGCTACATGTACCAGAGTAAAATACAAAAAATTAACAAAAACAGAAAACCAATATAAAACAAATCAATCACAATATTAACCTGGTTGCTACAAATAGGTTTATTTATCTTTATACATGTACATGTAATTACAAACGATACTGACCTGTTCAAATCCACCATTATAGAAATACATCAGAGACAAAACATTAAAAGCTATGACACTTACAGGAAAGTATTCTACTTGAGTAGCACACAGGGATTACTTTGTTATCGCTGGATCATCGTAATTAAATGTAATGAGAAATTTTACACTGTCTGCCATCACTGATATAATGGTTTAACTGACATAAGCTCATTTGCTATTTTGTTTCATTTCCCCTATTATATTTGCTGCTGATTTCTTTGTGTAATCACTACTAATGTGTATATATAAATAACTTTGAATCTAAGCAGATTCTGTGAGAAAGTTTGCCATTCAACTTGCAGAAGACCAGTGGTCTCTTCTCAGTTACATGAACATTGTAACAGGGTTCTCCTCTCCCCCCCCCCACCATTAAAAACTGGCTGCCACCATATAACTAATAAATTGTGGAGTAAAACACCATTAGAAAAAAAAGAGCAATATGGAATCTCCAGCAGAAATTCAAATTCTTAAGTTATTTCCATATTGAGATTCTGTGGCTGTTCCAGAGCTCTGAAATTTGACCACCAGGGAGACAGTCATATTGTTTTGATGACATGTATGTCTTTGAAATTTGTGGAGTTTGAATCCACTGTACTGCAGTTTAAAAAATAACATCTAGATGTAATTTTCCCAAGAAATGAAAGATAATGGTTTATCATTATTAAAACTAATGTTCAGTATCATGGTAGACATAGAACCTGTGACATTGAGGTCAGACTTCAGTGTACACCTGACTGTATTACACTGTATACATATTTGTAGGTGATAGAATCTCCATCAGAGTAAAAAATTCGCAGAATGTTAACAATATAAAACAAACAAATAAAATATAAACACAAAATATCAAAATAAATGAACTTAATTTTAAAACTTTGATGGCTTTAGTTATTGCAGCTGTGCTTAAATTTTAGTATATTTCCCACACTAAGGTTCTGGGGTAACTGGGTGTGTAGTGAAGTTATAATTTCATTTAGACAACAGGCATTGATGTACATGTAGAATGTCCTCCTACCCAGGGTGCTATTATCTAATCATTTGATAAACTCAGATTGAGACCTTATTTTGCTGAATCAATTCTGTATATTTATGAAATGTTTGTTTTCCAACAAGTAACACATGATTTGTCTAAATCCATTCTATCTATCAACAAAGGACAGAAATTTGCATTGATTGATTAAAATTTGATTTACCATATTTAGTTGTAAGTATCTACAAAATGATAAGAAACCCCAATGTTTATTGAAGATTTTGGGTAGATGGGTGATGTTGCTAAGTTTTTTAATACATATGAATTCTTATCTAGAAGTACTGTGGCCTTATTAAATAAGCAGGTTATTTCTTCTGGTGACATGGTATTAAAATTAGATTATTCAATTTAAAATTGCTGAGTAAATAATGTGTTTTTGAGAATGAATTTCATTTCAACGTTTTAAGGGACAACATCCATATAAAACTTGATATAATATATACGCGTACTTTGGTGATAGAAAGTGTCATGGTGGTTTAGATACAGGTCGCTCACCTTGTAAGTGGATTCTCCAAAGCATTACTGTATGTCTATCTGTAGCAGAGATATGTGTTTCTGGGTTCACCTATCCTAGTACATGCCCATTCTCTTGTAGACAAAGCATTAGCTCACATTCTCACTTTGACAAACATAATGAGTTCATGTTTCTTCTTTTATACATGTAGGCCTAAATAATGAGCACATAGATCTTCTCATTCTCACACAGATGCAAATACTGAACCCATATTCCCATGTACCATCAAAAATCAAAGTACTGATACGAATTGATGACAATCATAAGTTTTAATGAGGTATAATACACTCGTTGTACAGAATACTTTTTAATAAGGTAAAATAAGGTTTTACAAAAAATGTAACTAAAAATCGGGTCAGACATTTGGCCTAACCTGAGTACTGATGATTTATTTATTATGCAACAAACTACATAGATTAGCCCATATGATTATAAAACCTTAGTGCTTATAAACATCATTTCATCATATTAAATTTCTATGTGACAGGGCAGAATTATACCATTATGCTATACTTCTTATCAGTAGCCTTAAATCTCTAGGTTAATATGTGTACATGTAAAACATTTCCCCAACTTCAAAGACTGCTGAAAGTTTCTCATCAGTTAAGATCAGGTGAATGAGGAAGATGCAACTTATATGTCAATCTTCACAGACAGATCTTGGCAGTACACAGTAAGGGAAACTTGACCAAACTCATTTGCATATTAATCCTGCACAAGAATTGTTAACAGTCCAGTCTATCGCTTTGAATGTCAGTTCTATCACAAGAGTATAATGGTAAAAAATAAATGAAAAGTAACATTCTAAAGCAAATTTATGATATCTCAAAATTCATAAAGGATGCCAAACTGACCTTTAATAGCATATATTTCTACAAGCCTTGTAGACCTATATTTTTTCAGCAAATTTTTACTATATTTTCGTCATTTTAAAAAGCAAAAATATACGAATGAAAGTGTGATTTGTAAATTTCAATCTTGAAGTTGAGTTTATGTTGCTGAAATGCACATACATGTGTAATTTTGTGTCAATATAATGTGTTATTAACCCCATATTGCAAAATATGCTTTGACTTGTTCCCAATAAACAACTTAGCATAACATAACTGCATTGATGTTCCATCAACTCGTAAAAATGAGTTAATATTGGCAAAAATAATGAGCTCATATTGGCAAAATTATGAGCTTACATTCTCATGTATAGGAAAAAATAATGAGCTCATTTTATCATAGATATGTACAGACAAGTCCGAGTTCAATGTCATATAGACACAAGTAATAAAGTACTCATTGGTCTTAAAAATAAAATATTGTGTTCAAATCTATTCTCATATACATGTACTAGACAAAATAATGAGCTCATATTCTTATATGGGCAATAATAATGAGCTCACATTGGCAAAAATTAGTGCTTACATGTATTTTCTCAAATAAGCAAAAATAAGAGCTTGCTTTCTTATATAGGCAAAAACAATAAGTTCATTTTATCATGTAGATGCATCTGAGCTCATTTTTGTATAGACACAAGTAATGAAGCATCCATGGTCTTAAAAAATCAAATAATGTGTTGAAATCTAGTCTGATGTAGACAAGTCCTGAGCACATATTCAAGCTCTGTTTGCTGCATCTTTACTTTCTATTGCAGACTCTCTTACAAGCTCCTTGTATTATCTGTTTTCTGTCAGATCAGACATAATCTTATATGATCACTACCATTATGAGTGTATCAGTTTATTGCAGAGTTCAACTGATTCAATATTTTTATTGGAGTAATGTTGTGGAAAAAATAAGGATTTATGTTTCTGCAGGGAATATTGTTATGGCATTGCAAGTGCAGTTTGGGATGGCTTGATTAAACAAGCACATGCAAGAGATGTTCCACCACTCCAGCATCTATCTAGTCTAAACTTTTGCTTTTAAATTGTAACCCAGCTGATCTATTGTGTAGCTCCAATAATCACTTAATGAAGCTGCCAATAGCTGTGTTTCACAATCCTTATCTTTGTTCCAAGTCGCAGGAGAATTAAATGAGTAAGATAGAAAATCTGATTACATGCATATTTCTTAGTCAAACTTTAATTGTTTCCCACAGCTTAAGTTAAATTATTGTAAAATTTTATGGTGGTAAGAAAATCGGAAAGTGATTTAACAATGAAAGACTGATAGAATATTCACAAGTTTATCATCAAGACACTGACAAAAACTTTTGTACTCAGTACCAAATGTTACCCAGTAGAAGATACATTAGCATTTATCACCAACATGAAAATTTAACTTTTGTTTTTACTATTTAAACCTGATATCAGTTGGTGAAAAAAAAGAACTACGTAATATAGAAAATGATACATGTACAAGTGTGTTTGTTGGTTTTGTATTTTAGATGCAAGATATTTAAAAAGAATTAATCCACTCTGCATAAAGAAAGATCTTTTGACAAATTCCTGATTTTGCTTTTATGACAAAGCAATTAGATGAAATGAAGGCACTGACTGTTGGAAATGAAATGAAACAAATCAATTATTTGATGATTATATGTGATTGTCTGATTCTAAAGCAAGCTATGCTCACAAAAAAACTACTGACAACTTGAATTTTACTTCAGATGTGCATGTGAAAGTTTGCACATGCCATAAAAGTCAACAGAAAATATAACATGACATGAAAATAAAGTGAATTAAAACTGAGGAGCAATGAGTTACTGCAATAAAGTGACTGACCCCATGTTTTATTGTTTCTGTCAGCAGAAATTTTAATAACCAGACATTTTTTATTGAAAATTGAAAATATTAGCAAATAATTTCTTTTGTTGTTAAACATGAAATGCATTATTATTACTTAATTTATTGAAAACACAAATAAATTGATAATACAGACATTTTTGAAGTACTAAAAATTGTAGGTTCACATGGATACAATACAACCATTCATGTGTTATGTGGATTTTTTACCAATTCACTTAATATTAAATCAAGAGCCTTGTTTCTCATTCCATTAAGAATTTATGTATGTATTTGTATATTTTACAGATTTTAATTTTATTTATATATTTGTAAGTTTTGTAAATTTCAATTTTCATGTTTCCTGGAGAGTTTTTGCACACCACTTCTTATTCATTGGAAAACTGCTAATATTTCTGCATATTGGCTTAATTTGATGTGTGCGTGGTTTGTTTCTACATGAAATAAAAACAAGAGACTATAGATTTATGAGTCAAGATTTTATGGGCACAATGAGTCATTGTCACACTGGTATTGTATCTATTGCTACCTTGATTTTATCACCAGAAATGAAGATTTCCACCTTGTTTAAAATGCATCCAGACCGATGCAGTAAAAGTGTTTATATTACTGGACACATGTATTGATATATTTTTGGGGGGTATTGAGCGTGAATCCCTACTGACTATTCGTGAATATTGGCTATTTTGACTCATTCATCCATTAAAACAATGGACTATATCACTTTGTAAATCAATTATATTGACCAGTCCATGTGTATCTTTAGGGAGCCATCAATCAAGTGTGGCTGTTTGGTAGCATGTTGCTTCATAGTCAAGAATATTTCCCAACACAATGAATACTTCATCTTTCAATGTACATCAACCACTTAGTACAAGGGAAATTCTGTTTAGAAACCTTCTGTTTCACATCCTCAAAGGAAAAAAAAAATATCACCTTTTTTATTGTTAATGCATATTCCTTAATATTTGAATACATTACACACTTGTGGTTTATTGTTGGGAAACAGGCCTCTGAAGAATGTCTATTAACTATTAAAATTTGATTAAATATAATGCAAGATGCAGACTAGCTAGTGCATTATGCATTCTGCATGAAATTACAATATGCACATGCATACTGTATATTGGAAATGATTACTAGATATTTTAACAAACTTGACCAACTCATGCTCCATAAAGAAGGTCCTGACCACCAATTGTCCATTACAGATTACTGACTATTTTATAGACAATATTATCCTTAAGTTGTTTACCATCAGCAGGTACCCTTTACATCTAGGATTAAACTACAGTACCAACAGTACCAACAGTAACTGTGGAAATCATGAGTAAATTAGGCTCTGATCATAACAGACAGTCATACTATAATCCCATGGATACATGAAGTTGTGCATTATTCCTGCAGAAAAGGCAGATCAATCAGCTTTGCCTTAGTCTATTGTCTAATTCACATAAGATGGCGGGGCAGAGTAACCTTTTGATTACCTACTCACTTTTTGGTTATGACAAGCTACACGGGAAAGACATTTTATTCTTCACTTGATACTGTCTTATGTATGGTGACAAGTATGAACGATTACTCTAGTCAGTGAAATTTTAATGTTGCGCTTTATTACCTAAAATTTAAACTCGTCCAGGTCAAGAAAGGGTTCACAAGACTCCGCCCTGCCAGGTTATTTGGATTTGACTATACCTAGTTGTATATGGGTACAAATTCAATCTACATGTACATTACCTGATTCATATAATACATTGTAAGATTCATATGATACATTGTAAGTTAATTTAGTTTACCAGTTAGTTCCCTGTGTTCTGGTTTGGTGTAATTAACTGGTTCCCTGTGCTTTGGTTTGGTGTACCATACTAAGCTGGTTCACTGTTTTCTGATTTGTTGTAATAAGCTAGTACCCAATGTTCTGGTTTGGCATAATTAGATGGTACCCTATGTTTTGGTTTGGTGTAATTAGTTGGTACTCTGTGTTCTGGTTTGGTGCATTTAGCTGGTACTCTGTGTTCTGGTTTGGTGTTATTAGCTGGTTCCCTATGTTCTGGTTTGATATAATTACCTGGTTCACTGTTCTGGTTTGGTGTAATTAGCTGGTTCCCTATGTTCTGGTTTGGTATAATTACCTGATTCACTGTGTTCTGGTTTGGTGTAATTAGCTGATACTCTGTGTTCTGGTTTGGTGTAATTAGTTGGTTCCCTATGTTCTGGTTTGGTATAATTACCTGATTCACTGTGTTCTGGTTTGGTGTAATTTGCTAGTTACCTGTATCTGGTTTGGTGTAATTAGCTGGCATTCTGTATTCTGGTTTAGTGTAGTTAGCTAGCTCACTATGTTCTGGCTTGGTGTAATTTTCTGGTTCCCTGTGTCTGGTTTGGTGTAATTAGGTGGTATTCTGTGTTCTGAATTGGTGTAATTAGGTGGTATTCTGTGTTCTGGTTTGATATAATCCCTTGTAAATGGGTACCATGTCATGAACTAGTGTCCTGTTCAGAAAGATTGTGTAACTTAGTGTAATGAAAATTGTATTAAAGCAAAATAACTCATCAACCCCTTAAAGCAATGGACTGTACCATAAGTCAATGACTTAGATCAGTCAAAATTTGTCTCTAGGGGAAATGAGTTAACAAAAATATCCCCATCATTATGTCATAAAACTGTTATTTTTTCTATGTACAAGATCGGGTAATTCCATGTCTTTTCTTTTTGTTCAGGTATCCAGTGGTCTCATCGGTCGTGTTGCCAGAGCAGATCAGAATTTCAATACTGAGATGGAACTTACTCCAAGAGTGGCTCCAGAGTTTGAGTTGACGCTAGACAACAAGTCTGTTCTACATGCTATAGAAACCATGAACTTCTTCCAAATGAAAGGTACAGCCGCCCTGATAACAAAGTTTTCTAATCTTTTGTGGAGGTGGCGATCTGATTTAGCTCACTATGATAGTGAGTACATTTTTTCTTATTCTTTTGAAAATTGAATTCATCTGGAGTAAACGTACAGGTATGTCAAAGATGTAAGGATATCAGATGGTTGTACCAAGGTTTAATTATTAAAATAGCAGAATACCCACAGATCTTAATTAGTTTAAAACACATGCAGTGCATTGCAGTCAGTTTTTATTTCCAGGAAGCAGACCAAATGCATGTTCATGTATTTCTAAATATAAAAGTGTTGGTGTAAATTTTTATACTCAAGGCAGGATCTTAGAACATTACTAGTAGTCTGTCAAAATTGATGATTACAACAACAGTAAAATAAATAAAAATCAATTAAAACAAACAAAATCAGTACTATTGAAATTTTGTTTCACATTCAAACTTAAATGCATGAAAGTGCACATTCACATGCATGTGTGTATGTAGAGTGGAAAGTAAAAAAGACAAACTTAATATTAGAGTGTATGTTTGTAGTAATGGGAGTAGATTGTAAGAACATATATGTACATTTGTATATAGTCTACCTTGAGAAAAGAGACCTTTGCGACTTTTGACTGTAATGTCAACAGCAGAGAAACTTGCTGTATTTTCAATTCTTTAATAAGTGTACATTAGACAAATTGAAAAGGAAATTTCATATTCTGCTAATACTATCATGTTTTAATGTTCTGACATAATGTTTTTGTTTTGTCTCTTTGCAACATTTTGGATTTTGTCAAATAACACAATTCTTTATTTGTTACATGAGTATAGTTATGGGCAACATTTGCCAGTATTTGCCAGAGTTATGGGACTTTGATAATAAATAACTAACATATAATTCGGCAGCATATCACTTGTTATCATTGTATGTGTGGTTATAACTCATCCACTCCACCTTATCAAATTGAAGAAAGAAGACTTTGCATTATAATTATTTATACTTAACTCATTCACCCCTAAAGACACATTTGGACTGGCCTAAGTCATTAATTTACAGAAGAGTCCATTGTTTTTCAGGGGTTAATGAGTTAATGGTGTAAAATGTTAGGGATATTTGAAGTCCAAAAGTAGAAATATGATAAAATTGATATACATTTTTGGAGTCAATAATACCATCAGTACACCTTTATCTACTGATGCTACAAAAAACAGAACCACTTGTGTTTTTATAAGAGTACAAAAGTAGATCTCTAAGATACATACTAAAGGTCTTTGTCAGAAAATTTTAAGTTTTCCATCAGAACACAACTAACATGTCCTTGTGGCACAGCTAGGTTTCAGCAGGTTCCCTTTCTATAGGTGATTTTGTAACAAAATTTAATTGTAACAACTGAGTTCATGATTTATTTATAAGCAAATATTAGGTAATTTGATGACCGGATGCATCAATAATGGAGTTCCCTCTTACCTGTGCCGTTACGTTGTGACACCTTTATAGAAGATTTTCTAGTACGCTTACTCACTATATTAGACCAGGTGTAATATCAACTAATTTGAATGATAAATATTGAGTTTTCAAACTACAGAAAGGTGGATCAATACACAATGGGTAGAAGTAATTGTTGGTCATTAAATTTTCTGAATCATGTCCCAGTGAATCAGGTAGAAAAGTAGAAAATAATACAATAGCGTGAATATCCTCAGGGGAATACACATACCCTAATTAACTTTTAAGGGAGTTGAGGTGAAACATAGTTCTGCTTCCAAGTTCCAAAAGAAAAAATTCAAAATGAACCATTATTTCTATACTAGTGTCTCATGCAGACTTCATAATGGCCCATAGATTCTCACTGAAATAAATTTTAATCCACAAAATATTAAAATTCTGATTAATTAATAAATTCTGGGAGTAAACAAATGTACAGCATGTCAAAGCAATATAAAAGATAATAAAAGGTTTTATTGATTATCAGGGTGTGTGTGTGTGTGTGTGTGAGAGAGAGAGAGAGAGAGAGAGAGAGAGAGAGAGAGAGAGAGAGAGAGAGAGAGAGAGAGAGAGAGAGAGAGAGAGAGAGAGAGAGAGAGATGGGTGGATGGATGTTGTGCTTATCTTCAAAATAGATGTTTTGTCTTTTTCCTTATTAACAATCTGTATAAAATAACTGCCTTGCCCATTAAAAATTTCTGTTCATAATCCAGGTATATGTAGATATTCCTCAAATATTGCAAGGAATATCCACAGTGCACTCTGAAGAAATGTGCACTAGGCTATCAGATGGGTACAATCTGGAAGGAGTAATTCTGATAAAATAGTTTATTTTTTAAAAATAGCATATGTTTGTCTGAACACAATTTGAAACACTTTACAAACTGGATAAGATAGGGCAAGTTATAGCATTTTATTAATAAGATTCTAAAATAATTTTGAAAGTTTTTGATCATAATAATTGGCTTAAACATGATGTAATGGTGAACACTCCACCAAATCATGTTTAAAATGATAAACAAATTATAACAAGTTATCAGTATCCTTCAGCCATGATATATACTTGAAAGTGAATCCTCAGAGATCTTTGAAAGTCTGATAAGGAGATGGTGATAATGTTAATTGAAGAGTATCGCAACAAGAGTTTGATAATGTCCTCTGAAGTATGCTTCCTCTTCAAAGGTCACCAAAACTTTAACCTTTTCATCATTGGCGTCAGTCTCTCTGATGATGATTACAGACAGGGAAAGATGATCGTTCTTTGTATTTATAAAATAATATCTTGTTTTACACCAGTAAACCGGAGCCTTGTAACAAAGAATGAAAAAAAAAGATAAAGTAGCTGAATCTGGAATTAAACTTGTAGTTACAGTTAGTCAGCATCAATGTACATGTGTAAAAGTGGTTAAGGAGAAAGAATTAAAATGTTCACACATATCCATACATGAAGATTCATGTTTTTCCTGTGGATTATGATTTACAACAAAATTAGAGATATTGATATGATAAGATTCCTAATTTATATAACGAGTATACATGTATTTTACTGATATATATACACATATAAATGTACCTGTGTCACCCAAGTGACTTAATTCAAGCAGTGTCATTGTGAAGATATGCAGCATGCATAAATGTTTGGTTTAAACCTCTAAAACAAAATCTGGGTCAGTTCTATTTAAAATTTGGTGCAGTGGAACCTGTCTTGATAGGCCACACTTATATTAAAGACCACCTGAGACCACATTTTGAAAACCACTTGGTTTAATTACTGTCAAACATGCTTTAGCAACCACCTGTGTATAAAGAACCCTTGGTCAAAAAGACCCAATAGTTCCATTTGTGTAAAAATCAACCTGTATATAAAGACCACCTCCCTATAAATTATATTTATTTTTTTTTTGTTTTTTTATATATTTTTATTTTATTATTCGTTTTTTTCCTTTTTATGTATTTTTTATTTTTATTTTTTATTATTTATTTTATATATATTTTAATTAATATATTTATTTTTTATTTTTTTTTTTTTTTTTTTTTTAGTTTTATTATTTTCTTTTTTATTTTTTTTTTTATTTTTTTTTTAATTTGTTTTTTTTATATTTATTTTATTATTATTTATTTATTTTTTTATTTTTTTTTTTTCTATTTTTTTTTTTTATTTTTATTTTTATTTTTTTATTTTTTTATTTTTTTTTAATTATTTTTTTTATTTTTTTTTTAATTTTTTTTTTTATATTTTATTTTTTTATATTATTTTTTTTATTTTTTTATTATTTTGTTTTTTTATTTTTTTTTTTTTTTTATTTTGTGTATTTTTTTTTTTTTTTTTAGTTTTTTTTTTTTGATTTTTTATTTTTTTTTTATTTTTTATTTTTTATTTTGTATTTTTTTCTTTTTTTATTAATTTTTTTATTTTTTTTATTTTTTTTATTTTTTTTTTTTCTTTTATTTTATATTTACTTTATTTTTTTTTTTTATTTATTTATTATTTTTTTTGTTTATTTTTTTTTTTTGTTTTTTTTTTTTTTATTATTCTTTTTTATTTTTTTTTTTTTATTTTACAATAATTTATTTATTTCCTTTTTTTTATTTTTATATATTTTTTTATATTTTTATTTTTTTTTTTTTTTTTTTTTTTTGTTTTTTTAATTTATTTTTTTTTATTTTTTTATTTTTTATATATTTATTTATTATTTTTTTTTTCTTTATATTTATTTATTTTTTCATGATTATTGTTTTTTTTTTTTATTTTTTTTTTATTTTTTTTTTTATATTTTATTTCTTTTTATTTTTTTATTTTCTATTTTATTTATTTTTTTATATTATTTTTTATTTTTTTTTTATTTTTTTATGTTTTTTTTTTTTTTTTTTTATCTTTTTTTAAATTTATTTTTCTTTATTATTTTTTTTTTATTTATTTTTATATTTTCTATATAGTTATTATTATTTATTTATTTTTATTTTATTTTTTATTTTTTGTTTATTATTTTTTTTTTTTTTTATTTTTATATTTTTTTTTATTAATTTTTTATTTTTTTTTCTAATTTTTTTTTTCTTTTTTTAAAATAAATAAAGGTAACTAATAATACCAAAAAACAAATAAAAATTAAAATATAATAAAAAATGAAAAATAAAAAATACATAATAAATAAACTTAATAATCAAAATATAATTTCATAAATTTAATATTTTATATAACTATATTTATATAATAAATAATAAAAATATAAACAAAAATTAAAAAATTACAATTTTTTAAATTTACTATTAATATTATTTTATACATATATAAATTAAATAAATATAAATATATTATAAATTTTTATTTAATTATCTTATTTTTTTTTTTATTTTTTTTTTTTTTATTAAATTTATTTATTATATTATTTAAATTTACTCTATTTGAATTTTTATTTTTTTTTTTTAATATTTAATTTTCTTTAATTTTTTAATATTAATATATTTTTTTTTTTAAATGTTAATTTTTTTTTTTTTTTTCTATTTATTTTTTTTATTTTTTTTTTTATTTATATTTACTTATATTTTCTTTTTATATTTTATTTTTTTTATTTACATTATAAATATCTAATTATATTTTTAATTTTTTTATTTTATAATTTTTTATTCTTTTTTTAAATTATTATATTTAATTAATTTTATAATTTCATTTTTATTTTTTATATATTTTTAAATTTTTATTTTAATATTTTTTTATTTTTTTTACAGTAAAGTAAAATTTTTATGATTTATTTTGAATATTAAATTTAATTGAAGTATTAAATTATTATTATTTTATTTTACGTAGTTATTGTTATTTATCTTAAATTAAATTATTTTTTTTATTTTATTTTATTTCTATTTTTTGAAATTTAATGATTTTTATTTTTTTTTTATATTATTTTATTTTCTTTTATTTTTTAAATTTTTTATTTAGTATTTTTATTTATTTATTATTATTTTTTATATATATTTTTTATTATTTTTTTATTTTTTTATATTTTTTTTCTATTTTTATTTTATTTTTATTTTTTTTACTTTTTTATATTATTTTCTATGTCTCTTTTTATTTTTTTATTTATACTATTTATTTATTTTATTTAATATTTTTTTTATTTTTTTCGTTTTATTTATTTTTGTTTTTATGTTTTTATTTTTTTATTTTTTTTTTATTGTTTATTTTATTATTTTAATTTTTATTTTATTTATATTTTTTATTTTTATATTTTTTTTATTTGTTTTTTAATTTTTTATATCTTTTAATATATTATTTTTTTGATTATTTTTATTTATATTCTTTTATTTTTTTTATAATTTTTTTTTATCAAAGACCAACCCTCCCTATAAAGACTGTAGCGACTGGATTTGTTTTTCTCCAAGGGGTCTTAATATACAAGTGTCACTGTATCCTTTAAATAAAACTTAATTTGAGAGACCACATTTCAGCCACAGATGAGGTGTCTGTCAAGACAGGTTCCACTGTATGTAGCACTGGAATTTCAGCACCCTACCAACAAGGGTTCTCTACAAATGACAGGAATCAGGTGACAAATCACACCCTTTTGTCTTTTTAATAATTCAATATTGTCTTTATTTAAAATATACATATTGAAAATTGAACTATCTATTAAACATTTTTTTGTTTTCTACCTGACAATCAGAGGGCTTTATAGGTAAGTGTTAATTGCAATATTACCTGTAAACCCTGCATGCCCAGATATTAGTATAAAATTTTAAGTTTGATTTTGTTTTCCCCAGTGTACTTTGTTTGTTTACCCTGAGTTCAGTTGTATAGATTTTTGGATTGAATTGACAAACATGGATATGATTTGTTGTAGTCCTGTGGCTATAAATGTATTAACATTGTCATCTTGTCTATTTTTGTTTTAAATTAAGATGCAGCATTGTAGATGTGCAGAATTATCAAGTTTTAATGTGACTTTGATGCAGTGATTTAATTGTCATGATATAATGTAATACTTTACAGAAAGAAATGGTTTTAATGTTTTTATTATCCCATAGCAAAACAGAAAAGATTTGTGTTTTCCAATATCTAATGACTTTAAAATGATCAATCAGCTTCTGTTAAAGTAGTTAAAATTGATTTGCTTTCAAATGCTTTTGATCTTTTTGTAAAATAAAAAATGTGCCCAGAAAAACATGGTTATTTTTGCTGTAAAAACTGACAGATAGTGGAGTTACATTATTGTAGAGAGAGAGTCTTGTATTGGACCCTGAGATATATAAAACATAACACTGACGAGCATGATAAGAATGTGATTGATGCTGGGGATGCAATGCTACTGTAAGTGACACTATGCAAGCACTTGCTCTGCACTGGTAATTTTGAGTAACGGGATGGCCGAGAGTCATGTAACGGAAGACCTGTCAAATGACAATAATGGTTAAATGATTATGTAATTATATATAGTTTATCTTTTGTCTGCACTTAGTGGGTTTCTGTTTATGTGCATCACTTTTTGATACATTTAATCACATTTTGTATTGGACAGTGATATGTGAAATACTTTTTGATAAAAATAAATATATAGATATCCACTCGGAAGTCTACACACTGTATTTCCTGCAAAACAACTCAATGACTTCCTGTTTCCATTTTGGTTGAGAAAGAAAAAATATCATAAAAGTTTAATCAAATTTACTTAAAACAAGCCTGAGTTAGTCTTCACAATTTCCTGTAAAACCCATAAAAGTTTAATTAGTGTGTGCATGTAGTTATCACTTCCCTGCCATTACATGTATTTGGTGTCACAACTTTTTTATCCACCTACTGGTATCTATAGGGGATTTAAAGTTCTGTGCTATTATAATGTCATACAGTTAAAACTGAGTATTGAAAATTTATCAATGGGATGCTAATATAAAGGGTAATACAGTGGAATCTCGTTATCTTGAAATTCACGGGACAGCCCCGACTACTTCAAGATATCTCAAATTCAAAATAACCAAAATTTTCAGTTCATATATTTTCTATTCTAAATGGACAATGGATAGACCTACTCAAGTTACTGCTTAATTGATATTTGTTTTAAGCAATTAACAGTTATACCTTGGCTAGTTTCCTAGAGTTAATTGTCTAGTGTTTTGCAATTAAATTTATACAATGATTTTTGCATACAAAATGTAAATCTTCAATTGCAGAGGGTAATTTTGAGATAACAAATGACAATTCTATAATATTTCAATCTTTGGGACCAGAAATTTTTTTCGATGTAAGTGAAATTTTGAGATAAAAAAATTGAAATATCAGGAATAAAAGTAATATAATCAGACCAGTTGTTCAACTTTGACATAGCCAGAGTATCGATTCATCCGATTTTGACATAACGAGATTTGTATGTATTTTGAAAATGCAAGAAATACACTGTGTGTTACTTCAATATTCAATGTTACTTGGTAGAGTGCTATCTAAAAAAAAAAGAAACCAGAAAAGTCTGTGAGTGCATTTGTTATTTGTAATGTTGATGTAAGCCAGTATATCTCCTTTATTGTCTTCCTCTTACATCAAAGCATGTTGCTTTCAAGCCATTATGATTTTTATTTCTGCTTCTGATTGCTTTCCTTTCATTTTTGACAAAAAGTATATAACTACTTACTGCATCATGTGCATCTTTTTCGGTTGACTAATGATGGAGATGTATTATGAATAATCAGATAAGTCTAACTGAAAATCAAGTACAAGTTTTGTAGACCTTTAGACTACAAACTCTTAAAGTGTTTTTAAATGTATTGATAAACAAATGACATATATGGTCTAAAGTTCAGGTAAGAAATTGTCAATGTTTTTCCTGAACTCCCCACCCTCTCCTAAATGTTATTGAAAATAATGCCCTGAAGTATACAGCAAGGTAAAAAAACTACCTACACACATGAAGCAAAAACTATAAAAAAAAAAACAATGATTGAAGCAAAGTTTGGTTGTAATCTTAATATTTTATTTTATATTGACAACTTAGACTTGTAATGACCAGCTGAGTTTTTCCACAGTGCCATCCACTGCAGAGCATTCATAAGAGAATTGCTTTTAGCACATCTGGGAGAATATCTGCTACATAACAGAACTTCCCTGCACCCTTGAACCAAGTATATAGCAAGTGAAATTTACAACACTACAATCTATATAGCAATATGTTTATGTTTTTTAATCACCCATTAAGTGGTAAAAAGAACTTAATTTGTGGTAAAATAATTTATTTATCTGCATCTCTTTTGTGATATTGTCAGCCCCATTAATCCAATGTAAACAATTTTGTAAAAAGGCAGTAAATAATGACAATAAATAACACCATTGGCATGATAATCTTCATAAAATAATGGCTTCATCATTTTAATTCAGGATCTAGTATATTTGTATTTTCCATTTTTATTCACAGGAGCACATCCACCTGTTCTGATAAAATATGTATGCTTCATCTATGTCATTTAGATTAGATATGTCAGGGTCAGCTAGACTTTGATGAGTTAAGTGTGCGGGGATAGCCATCAATTATATGATGCTCTCACTTTCTGATCATCAATATTGGATGCCTATAAACCAAAGCAATTAGGATTTCATTTCTAATTATGATCACTTTCTTCTTTCATTATAGTTTTCTGGGTTGAAATCTGCCTTACTTTTTAAAAGAAGTGGACATTGATCTATTTCAGGCCAATTTAGAGTTTTGTATATCAGAATCTATCTCTCTCAGGCCTTCATGGTCATCTATGTTTTGTCACAGATAATCTAACTTATCAGTGATTGATGCTTGACAGATGACAGGTAGTAATAACATTCTCCAAGTAATCCAAGAGCTAGCCTGGCTCAGTTGGTAGTGCGCTCAACTCTTGATCATTAGGTCATGAGTTCGAGTCCAGTCGGCAGCAGGTCGGGTTCCTGTCCTTCAGATGAGACAGTAAAAACCAAGGTCCCATGTCACAGTAGGTGTCAGCACGTTAAAGAACCCTCACTGCTCAATGGCCGTAAGTGCTGAGCACAGGCCAAACTTTGAAGCCCTTCACCCGCATTGGTCACGTCTCCGTATGAGTAAAAGATTCTCGAGTGGGGCGTTAAACAACAATACAACCAACAATCAACAAGTAATCCAGTGCCTTCCTTGAACTGGTAATCAAAAGTAATCCTGTGCCCTTGTGAGACTGTTTTTTATTTTTCACTATTATAGAGTTAATTCTTCATGTCCTTTGTAGACTGGTTATCCCAAGTTTTTTAGCTCACCTGGCCCAAAGGGCCAAGTGAGCTATTGCTATAAGCCAAAGGTCTGGAGTCTGTCGTCCAGAGTCTGTTAACTTTTGCATTCAAACATCTTCTCAAGAACCAGCAGTCCAATTTTAACCAAACTTGCCATATAGCATCCCCATGTGAAGCATAAAGTTTGCGAATGATAAAAGGATTAGGACCAATAGGGGCCCTGAAAGGGGCCAAAAAGGACCTTGGTACCCTTCTTATGAACCAATGATCAGATTTTTTTCAAATTTTTATGCATGATTGTAAAGTAAATATCTACAAAGTTGCGAATGAAAATGAAATCTGTCCATAAACGAGCCACTGGGGGGGCACTTCAGTAACACAGGGTATATCTGTATTACAAATTGTTCAATAACTCAAAACTGATCGACTTTTTGTATACAATGATATATGAAAAAGTTGTTAGAAATTACTTGAGGATCATTTTGACAAAATTTCTAGGTCATGGGATCAAAGGTCAAGGTTACAAGCACTTAAGTAAATGGAAAATATAAGTTTTTTGTGAACTTTTCAACATTTTTGACTACTTCTCCAGAACCATCTTCCAGACTTGACAGGAAGTATAACAATGTAAAGCAGCATAAAGTTTGCGGATGAAAAGGGGCTAGGACCAAACATGGCTGCCTTGCTAAATATAGATTGAATGAGTCGGCAGATATTTTTGATATAATACATGTATCTCCAAAATTATTTAAGCTAGAGAAAAAACCAATGAGCGAATGCAAACATAAAATATTTCATTTTGGTGGAGATTGTCGGGTTGACCCTTTTGAGAGTTATTTCCCCTTTTTGTGTGAATTTTTTCATGTTTGTTTTTGGTTTTTAGGTCACCTGACTGAAAGGTCATAGTGACCTATAGCGATCACTCTTCGTCCGTCGTCGTCCGTTAACTTTTGAAATTTTTCATCTTTTATTCAAACACCAGTGGGCCAATTTCATCAAAACTTGGTAGGAAGTATCCCCATGGGAAGCAAATTTTAATATAAAGTAGACTCCTAAAGGGGCCCCATAAGGGGTCAAAAAGGGGTAAAATTAGGAAAATCTTTAAAAATCTTCTTCTCAAAACTAACAATAGGAATGACTTCATATCCATATTTAGCATCTTTAGGGGATGTTTATAAAGTTGTGAAATAAAAAATTATCTGATGAAAAACGGCCCCATTAGGGGGCGCTGAAATCGGGCAAAAATTCAAAGTTGTCAATTTCAACCAAATTTGGTAGAAAGCATCCCCCAGGAAAGGCAATCAAAGTTTGTGTATAAATAAAAGGTTCTGATCCTTTGGGGCCAAAAAGGGGGTTAAAAAGGGCCAAATATTGAAATCTTCTTTAATGGACTTTTCTCAAGAATCACAAGGCCAATTTCAACCTAAGTTGGCATGAAGCAATCATGTGAAACGCTTCATGTTTGTGAAAATTGTGGAGTTACAGTCCCCTAAGATCCTCCAAATGCAGCCTAAAATAAAATAAGGAAAATTTGTGAAAAATCTTCTTCTCAAGAACAACAATTTCATATTTGATATTTAGCATCCAGAGGATTACAAAGTTTGTGAAAAAAAAATTCATTTGATTTGGTCCCACCAGGGGCACTTAAATCAGCCAAAAATTCAAAGTTGTCAGATTTCAACCATATTTAAAAAGCTGCAGTAAAGTTCAAAGTTTGTATTAAAAAAATATGACTGGCTCTTTGGGCCCCATAACATGGTGGGCCACATATGGAAATCTTTAAATTCTTCTCAAAAATCTGTTGGTCAATGAACCTCCAGGCAGATAGCTTTGTGAAGATTCAAGTTTGTTAAAATTGTGGAGTTATGCCACCTTATCTCCTTAAAATTAAAGGGATAAAATTAAGAAAATGTATAAAAATCTTCTTCTTAAGAACCAACAATGGGAATGACTTCATATTTAATATTTAGCATTTCTAGGAGGAGGATTAATACTCTGAGATTTGTTTAGTAGGTATAATAAAAATATAAAATGAATTGCTGCTTGCTTTGAGTGAATTTTATTGCACAATCAGGTCCACCAATACTACATGTGAATACAAATAAATTTATGTTGTTAGACATTATTCAAACACAATTTTGCAGTCCCTAAAGAGAATTCCCTTTCTTAAAGTTGGCCTTAACATGTCAATCACTTAATTTAAGCGATTGTTGCTCTTTTACTCAGGTGACCGTTAAGGCCCTTTGGGCCTCTTGTTTGACATTATCTTGAAAAGTATAATAGGTAGAGTAAAAGTGAAAGAAGCAAAACTGTTCAGCATTCAAAGATCTACAAAAATGTCAACAGGGCCGAAATTGTCAGGTTGCCCCTTATGGGAGTTTTTTCCCTTTTAAGTGGCTTATTCATGTTGTTGACAGTTTTGTCCAATTATCTTGAAAAGTATAATAGCTAGAGTAAAAGTGAAAGAAGCAAAAATGTTCAGCACACAAAGATCTACAAAAAAGTCAAGAGGGCCGAAATTGTCAGGTTGCCTCTTACCCTTATGTGAGTTATTTCCCTTTTTTTTGTGAATTTTTCATGTTTTTTCATGTTTTTTGACATTATCTTGAAAAGTATAATAGGTAGAGTAAAAATGAAAGAAGCATAAATGTTCAGCACACAAAGATCTACATAAATGTCAACCAGGCTGAAATTGCCAGGTTGCCCCTTATGGGAATTTTTTCCCTTTTAAGTGGATTTTTCATGTTTTTGGATGTTTTTGAACATTATCTTGAAAAGTATAATAGGTAGAGTAAAAGTTAAAGAAGCAAAAATGTTCAACATATAAAGATCTACAAAAAAGTCATGAGGGCCGAAAGTGTCAGATTGCCCCTTATGGGAGTTTTTCCCTTTTAAGTGGCTTTTTCATGTTTTTGGCTGTTTTGTCTTAATATCTTGAAAAGTATAACAGATAGAAAGAAAGTGAAATAAACAAAAATGCTCAGCATGCAAAGATCTACAAAAAAGTCAAGAGGGCCGAAATTGTCTTGAAAAGTATAACAGATAGAAAGAAAGTGAAATAAACAAAAATGCTCAGCATGCAAAGATCTACAAAAAGTCAAGAGGGCCGAAATTGTCAGGTTGCCCCTTTTGGGAATTATTTCCCCTTTTAGTGGATTTCTCATGTTTTTGACAGTTTTGCCCTATTATCTTGAAAAGAATACTAGATAGAAAGAGAAAGAAGCAAAAATGTTCAGTTCATCTACGAAAAAGTCAACAGGAATTAAATTGTCAGGTTGATCCTTTTTGGAGTTATTTCCCCTTTTTAGTGGATATTTTCATAGTTTGCACTGTTTTTCCCTTTTGTTCAGTGATCACCACCATGCTTTTGTTTGGTTGCTTTTCAGTATATTGTTAGTAAAATACATTTCACTCAGGTGATTTTTAAGGTCCAATGAGCCTACTTTTTTTCATGTTTATTAGCGATTTTATCTTTTACTCATTTTTTTGTTTTCTGCAATGTTGTCTTACTATAGACCAATTTTGCTTGGGCCTCTTGTTTTTCTTTTCTCCTGTAGATTAAGAATTGTATTCATTGGTATTTCAGTGAAAACTGCTATTTAACTCTATAGATCAGTAATCACAAGTATTTCAGTTACTTTAATTGACTGGTAATCACATTATTTTCAATAAATTGTTCTCCTTCTGTATCCATTTGGTCTCGATAAATAAGATGTTACAGATTATGGGTGAATGAGTGACAAATATTATGAATTATTACATTTGAGGAAAACTGGGGAAACAACCTACATGTACACACACACACACACACACACACACACACACACACACACACACACACACACACACACACACACACACACACACACACACACACACACACACACACAAATCCAGAGTTACATTTAAAGGGGTCAGATGTCATTCATATCTTACTTTTACAGATACTTAAAATATTATGTTGTCAATTAAGGTGTCAGTGGAATTACACAACGTCTAAGTAAAGAGAATATTTTCAGAGTGTTTGTAAAAATGAACCATAATCTGTGTTTCAAAATAAATATACAGTTACAGAAATCTGCCAGAAATACTCCACAAAGATCATGATGTTTATTTTGTTGAATTCCATTTTGTCGTGTTGCTATTTTTCATTCCAAAAAAAAAACCTGGAAACATGCCCGTTGTAGTTCTATGTATACATGAATGATCAGTAAGAAACTTACATAGCTCTCAGAGAAGTCTAGTTGAGTCTATTGAAATGAAGGATAAGATATATGTTTTAGTTATAAATTAGGATACAATATTTACAAAGTTGGATATAATAATTACAAAATAGGATACAATAGTTACATAGTAGGATACAATAGTTATAAAGTAGGATACAATAGTTACAGAGTAGGATACAATAGTTACAGAGTAGGATACAAAAGTTACAAAGTAGGATACAATAGTTACAAAGTAGGATACAAAAGTTACAGAGTAGGATACAAAAAATACAAAATAGGATTACAGAAGGATAATAGTTACAAAGATACAAAAGTTACAAAGTAGGATACAATAGTTACAGAGTAGGATACAATAGTTACAAAGTAGGATACAAAAGTTACAGAGTAGGATACAAAAAATACAAAATAGGATACAATAGTTACAGAGTAGGATACAAAAGTTACAAAGTAGGATACAATAGTTACAGAGTAGGATACAATAGTTACAGAGTAGGATACAATAGTTACAAAGTAGGAAAATAGTTAGGTATACAATAGTACAGAGTAGGAACAATAGTTAAGAAAATAGGACAGACAGAGTAGGATACAATAAAAGGTAGGATACAAAGTTTACAAAATAGGATACAAATAGTTAAAAAGTAGGATACAATAGTTACAGTGAAGGACCTACTTTACGAAATAGGACACAATGTGTATACAATAGACCAAAGTAGGATACAATAGTTACAGATGACCATTTTTACAGTAGGATACAAAAGCCCTTACAGAGTAGGTACAATAGTATAGGATACAAATCAACCTCTATGTAAAGTAGGATACAATAGTTACCAATATTAAAAGTACCATACAATAGTTTAGGATACAAAAATACAAAGTATGTCAATCTAAGGAGTAGGATACAATTTTATATACAATAGTTTCACTGCAAAGTCAATAACAGTAGGATACAAAAAATACAAAATAAGAAAGTTACAGATAGAGTAGGAAACGTTACAAAGTAGGATACAATAGTACAGAAGTTACATGGTACATAGTTACTGGATAAGAAATAAAATGTTACAGAGATACAATAGTTACAAAGTAGGATACAATAATTAAAAAATTGGATACAATAGTTGAAAATTAGGATACAATAGTTAAAAAGTAAGATACAGAAGTTAAAAGGTAGGATACAAAAGTTACAAAATAGGATACAATAGTTAAAAAGTAGGATACAATACAGTGGTTTAGTGACAAAGTGTAGGAAAGACAAAGCACAATGCTTTTGTTGCCCAAATGTGTGTACAATCATTATGTCCATATTGATAAGAAGGAGGCTTTTAATAGCTGCAGTCAAAAAGTAGGATGAAAGATACAAACGTTACAAAGTTATATTACATGTAATATAAATAAAAATGTTATATACAAAAGTTACATGGTAGGAGACAATGCCATTAGAATACAAAAATCTGCAATAGTTGTGGGAGTGTTGGTTACAAAGTAGGATACAAAGCAATGCCCAAGACAATCATTTCTATCGATAAGACTTTAATAGCTGAGCTTGAATTTGATATACATGTAAATAAATGTATATATCTGAGAGAGCCATTGTGACTCTGCAGTTGAGTGTTTGATTCACAACCTGAGGGTTTCGGGTTCAAGCCTCGTTGGCTGGTTTTTCCTGTCTGTCGGATGAGAGAGTAAAAACTGAGGTCACGTGTCACAGTAGGTGTCGGCATGTTAAAGATGTTACTACTTAATGGCCGTAAGTGCCGAGCATAGGCCAAAAATTTGAAGCCCTTCACCTGCATTTGGTGACATCTCCATATGAGTGAAAGATTCTTGAGTGGGACGTTAAACAACAATACAATACAAAGTATATATTTGAAAGAAAAAGAGTATTGTACAAAAGTTACAAAGTAGGATACAAAAGTAACACAGAAGGATACATTTGTTTAGAGATATACCAAACATATCCCTAAGTCTTTGATTACAAGTTAGTCTATAATTGTGGATATATAGGCAGACAAATACTGTATCCTCATCCTAATCATAAACTTAGAATGCAATGACAAAGATTATCTGAACCCCAAATATAACATTTAGACTGATTCTTTTAAAGGAGACCACATTGCTCTTACATGCAAACAATAAATAATTTGAAGCCAATAATATCATCCTTTCTACAGGACTGTGATGTATTAACACTTATAGATTGACATAGCCAGTTGATTGCCATTCCATTGCTCAATTTACACTGGTAGTTGACTACTTTTACCAGTAGCTGTAAATCTGTAATTGAAACATTGTTGACAGTTTCAATCTAGATCCTGTCTGAACAAAACAAATTAGCATGTTTGATGTAAAGATAGATAGTTTAGCCTTGGTAAGTCAAATTAAGTTTACTATTATAAGCTAGAATTAAAAGCACTGATGATATCCAGCATTTTGTCTGCCAGATACTGAAGTACCATTGATTTCTTTCACAGTATTGAGTTTTTTACAAATCTATACAAATTCCTCACACAAGCTCTTGTAGCCATACCCAATTTATGTCAATACTTGTTCAGATTTTTATAGCATTGTATCTCTCAGAACTTCAACAGGATTCAATTACACACAGACTCAAGTAATGCTAAACTGTAATACTGTACAATATAGGTGGCATTTAATTGTTTATATCATATATATCACCAGTATGTATCAGATTAAGCCTACCAGTAATTAATTTTTTTTTACAGCTATTGTTCATGCAATAGTGTATGGTTACTGTTACATTTTATATGTTATTGGAAGAGAGGTTAAAGCTGATATTTTCTAGGTTCATGATATGAGCAGCATTCAATCCTCATTATTTAGTATGTTAAAACTTATTGGACGAGAGGTTAAAGCTGGCATTTTCCTTGGTTCATATGAGCAGCACTCTAATCTTGTTATTTTATATGTTTAAACTTATTGGAAGAGAGGTTAAAGCTGACATTTTGCTTGGTTCATGGTATAAGCAGCACTCCATTCTTGTTATTTTATATGTTTAAACTTATTGGAAGAAAGGTTAAAGCTGGTATTTTGCTTGGTTTATGATATAAGCAGCACTCCATTCTTGTTATTTTATATGTTTAAACTTATTGGAAGAAAGGTTAAAGCTGGCATTTTGCTTGGTTCATGATATGAGCAGCACTTGATACTCATTATTATTTTCCATATCTCTGGAAATGTAGTTTACTTCAGTGTAGCATTGTACATTTCTGTGTATACCCTTTACCTGAAATTTTGACAACTGGAGATGCTTTGACCTTAGTTTTGAAGATTGTTAAGCCTTTATTTCTTGTTTTTTTTTATAATATATATATATATATATATATAATATATATATATTGGAATATTTAAGTTTATCAATATAATATATATATATTTTTATATAACCCTAAATTATATTGTTTCATTGATTGAAAAATCAAGTTTTATATTTTGGTTTGTTATTTTCTATTTTGTTTTATTGTCCAAAAAGTCATTTTGCACTTACATGGAGATACTGATATCTATAGCTGAAATGTCACAAAATTTAGCTTGTGTTACAGAACAAGAGTTGAGGGTTTTGTGATATAAAGACAAACATATTTTTTGAGAATTGAAATGCACGATTTTTATTCATAATCAATTTATACAACAATAACTAAGATCTCTATTGGAATTTTAAGTTTATCAAATAATATACAGTTTTTCCCCACCCTCTCTTTTGCTAGAAATTGTGTGCAGGCACACATCCAAAATACCCAATGACAGCTATGCTACTGGAAGCTATAAACAAGATCACGTACATGTAGTGCAATATCTACTACATACAGGGGATTGTACATGTATATACCTGTAATCAGAAATTGGTTTTTGTTGTTGCTGTCTTTTTTGTGTTTTTTTTACATGGAATATATACATACAGGGTTAGTTGAGGTGCTGTTGAGTAACAGTAGTATGGTTTGTTTATTTGTTATTCTGTACATGTGTACAGAGAACTTACATTTAGGATAGTAAATAATCAAACGGTTCTTGTGGGGAATGTGACATTTGGTTTTTGTTTTAGATTACTGGTTTGTTTTTTTTTTTTTTTTTTTTTTTTTTTGCATGGAAACAGTGTCCTTTAGAGTTCAGCTATACATTATTGCTCATTCTGGAATTTGATTTAAAGCTACTTCAGTATTTCTGGTTTCCTTTGATGATAGCATACTTGTAGTGGTATTATTTTGTTAGTCCATCTGTCTGTCCATTAACCACCAGGATTCTGGAGAGAAAAAAATAATAGCAGAAGTTTAAATCAATTGTATTGAACTCTTTATGAGTTCATCTGTTTTCTAAAAGTCTGTTTCTGTGTGTTGGGGCACTTCCCTGATGCGGGATTCTCTTTTGATGCAGGAATATTGTATTGATTAGGGAGCCAATTAAATGCTTTCTTTCATCATATTTTGTGTCTGTCCTGTTATCAATACAATTAACATTTGTTTCATTAAGGTAATAACTATGTTACATAGGGTTTACACATGAAGTTACATATGCTTAATAGATCAATAGTAAAATGTACTTAAGAGATCATTGGTTGACAGAATATATTGTTTTTGTTTACTTGTAATTACGGAAGCATCATCAGCAGACAAAAATAACCAGCTTACATACAAGTTACCATTGACACAAATTAGGAAAATATATTTTTGATTCATACAAATATACATGTATATTACATTGTCATTTGATACAAGTGCATCAATTTTATTGCATTTGATCATGTATATTTACATGAATCTGCCTATTACCTTTTGATACATTCTGTTACATATATTTACTATTTTTACATAACATGTCATACATTTGTTCAAATGTTGCCTGGTTGGATACATGGGTGAAACATTTTTTTTTATTACACTTGTTTTTTCTACATTGTACATCCTTCAGACTTTGGTATATTTTTGTGATGTGTTAATAATTTGCTATTGTTTTTTTTTTTTTTTTTTTTTATATGAGTCATTTATCTTAATGAACTTGTATTTGAAGATATTCGAAATCATTGGTATATTATGTGCAGACATCTTTTTCTGATATTTGTTTGTTGATCCCTGTATTGATGTGAAGCTAGTTTGCCCTGTATTATTTATCTTTTGTGTAACTGGGATCATTTTTGTAGGTTTGTCTGTGTCTCCTGGTGTCATGCCCAGCTTACGTACCTCTGTAGTCTGTCATAGATAACAGTTATATGTGTCAGGTGTTGCTAGGTTACTTGTGTACCTGACACCATACACTGCAGTGTTACCATTATTGTCCTCTGTGTAACCAGTTAATGAGTTGTCATCTAAAGCAATATCACCTGTTTAATATGGTCACCTGTCTATTCTGTTGTTAAGTGTTTGATTTATATCAGTTATTACCTTTGCCTTGTTTTCCTGACATCATATGCTATAATGTTATCATTATTGCAATTTAAAGCAATGTCACCTCTGTAACGTTGTTACCTGTCTATCCCGCATACCTATGCCTTGTCAACTGACATTATAAACTGTATTATTCATTATGTTGTTCTGTAAGTTAGGAAGTTGTCAACTAAAGCAATGTCACCTCTCTAACATAGCCACCTGTCTGTCTTATTGTGATTTGTATAGTAAACTCATGACACATGGGCCTGAGACCACAAGTCAAAATACCGGAAAGTTTTAACTTTGGCTTATCCTATAATCTGATTGGCTGAGCAGGCCTGGTTTAGAATATTCTCAGATTTAAGCATTGTCATAAAAACTCGATCTGGAATCGCTATGCTCTTTCGTACCCATGGTCTCATGCGACCAAAATATTTCGTACATAATTTTATTATTTATGAAGCCTCAGCCAATGTGAGTAAATGGTGCTCGCATCCGTTAACCAATCAGATCAAGGCTTTTAAACAATTTTAGAATTGTATTGCATCAACTTCCATTGTGGATCACAACTACTGTGTTTGGATTGGACAACACCTACTCCTTATTATTCATTACCTATTAGAGATTTCGGTCACATGAGACCACAGGTAGGAAAGAACATATAGTGATTTTGGACCATGGTTTTACAATGATGAGACTTAAGTAAATTCTAATGTTTAATGGTGCCAGGTCCAGATGTCTTACATAACAAGTATGATATGCAGTAATGTTGCTGTGATTCTGTTTTATGTAACCAGTGAATAAAAAAAGAAAAGTTCAAAGCTAAGAATTTCTAGAAATCAGTTAATCATTATAAGTATGTTGCAGATTCATCATGTGTTATATTTTCTCTCACTTATTTTATCTCATTTAACAAAACTTTCACCAAAAGAAAAAAAAAGATTAAACAATTTAAGTGTGCAGTTTGAGATGTATGGGTTTTAGTGGTTTATGTTGTGTTTATTTTGTTATTGGGCAGATGCTATATTTCTGGATTATATCTTTATCTAAGTCCTATCAGTGCAGTCTGTGCAACAATGTTCAGTTGGAATATTGCTATTTTTACTATTTTTGAAATAAATTTAAATGAATTTTATAAAAAGTCCCTGTAGCATTTCATTATCGCTGTGTAACATATTTTAATATGTAGACCAAAATAAATCTGCTCTAAAGCACTTGTATTTATTTTTATACATAAACTTCTTGGTTTTTGTAATCTGTCAGAATATTGTAAATTAAAACTGTACAGCTCTCATGAATATCTTGCCAGGAATTTCTGTCAAGGAGACCATTTGTCAGTACCATAACCTGAATGATAATTGATACTGGTATAGAGGAGGAGAAATATGTTATTTTTAAAAAAGATGAAATGTGGCCTAAATATTTATCCAGAATTAACAGGCAGGAATAACATAGTGATAACAACATTACTGATGTATCATAAGATATATATTGTAATGTCAATGTATTTATAGATAATACATGTTGATGATCCAAGTGACGTTTACTGTGAAGCTAGAGTTATTTATCATCATTTTGACAACAAAATTCTGTTAAATAGCTGCAAATTATTGTCTACTCTATCTCTACTAACTAAAGTCAACACTATTAAGTGCTGGACAATAATACCTTGTCTTTGTAACTTAATTGTTTTTGTAATATTGAATTTAAACTATTTTCATATGAAATGAAAGGAATAATCAATGACTTTTCACATGTAATTAACTCTTGAGATTTTTAATTTGTATATTACAATGACGTTTAAAAATGAATTGTCTGTGAAGCCAATTCAAGTCTTTATATTATACTTAACGAAGATTATTGATGCCCCTGCATATATATAAATGTTCATACTTACCGTAAATGTGTTTGGTTTGTTCCATTTTAGAAAGATTATAAAGGGAAAAAAATGATTTACAGGAAAATTAATGAACAATGTATTCTCCTGTGTCTGTTTGTTTTTGTTTTTCTGTAGAAATTCAAAACTAGTAAACGACTGTTCAAAATGCCACTCTCATTTATGATACCGTAATCTGAAACCAATTGTGAGTTTAATAATGTTACCAAATCTACAATGAAGGATTTCACATAAAATTGTTTGAAACTATTGCAATATAAAGCGTAAACTCTGGAGACCCCAACACGGAATATGTGTTTGGATTGATTGGTTTTATGTCATAAAAATAGAAATTAATATCAATAATTCAGTACAATTCCAAGATATCTTTACACAATTTGTTTTACTTTGTGCCTTAAAATATAGAGTTATTAAGGAAAATTTATAGTTGTTCTGACAGGTTGTGGAAATGTTGATTGTCTAGATATTACTTGATACCTGGCTAATATTCTGGACCATTGCTCTGATATTCAACTTGAATAATGGAGTAGGCTATAACACATTTAGCTCCTTATTGATGAGACAGAAAAAATGTATTACCTGACCGACCCTTTATTTTCATGTATATTTAGTTTTGTAAATTAATTACAGTCAGTATTTTGCAAGCATAATAATTATATTAATAATATTCCAGGGGCCAGTTTTATCAAGAAGTCGTAAGTCTTAAGTTATTTGATCTTAAGACAAAACTTAAAACCATCACTTCACTAACTCAAGTTTTAACAAATTTTTGCATATTTCAAATAAGATCTTGATAGTTTATGAGTATTTTTACCCACAACACTTTTGAGCTTTGGAACCAATATATTGTATTTGTATCTTGCAGCTCCGGGAAAGCCCAGTATTACACCTGAAGACTGCAGTGCTGAGAATAACAGTGTCACAATTGCTTGGCAACCCCACCTTGGTACTGTCGTGGAGACCTACACACTTGAGTTAGATGATGGTTGTGGTGGAGACTTTAGGGTAAGTTTTAAACAACTTCGTACATCCAGTGATCTCCTTCAGTGGCTACTTTTGTGGTACTTGGACAAAAGTGAGTTCTCAAAATCTATTTCCACTATATATTAAATAAAATTCATATTTCAGATATTTCTATAAAGTTTGTCTAATGTTGATTTTAACCAATAAATTCTAAATTGTTTATACAATAAAACCTGCTTTAGTGACCACCTGTGTATTAAGACCATCTGGTCACAAAGACTGTTTTTTGCTGTCCCCAATAATACCATTTGTGTACAAATCAACCTCTATATAAAGACCGCCTCCCTATAAAGACCAGTTTTCTTGTGTCTCTAAAAAGGTTGTTATATACAAGTTTCACTGTAGTTTTACTTTTTGTTTTTTATTTAATTATTTATGTTTGATGATAATTTTAGTTTCAAGCTAGCTATAGATTTCTAATTTAACAGAATTTCCTTATATAACTAAATGAACATGCAAATGACATGCAATATGGCATTTGAAAATCAAAATTAATTTTAAACTCATTTTCCAAATACACAGACATATGTATGTAAAATTATCAGAAAGAAAGCCCTTAGTGTGTTCCATTTAGTTGTGAAAATTTTAAGAAAATAGGACTGTAAACAAATGGAGGAAGATATTTGGGGGGATGCAATTTTATGTAAAATATATTATAGGGAAAGCATATTTTGGGAACTCACTTTTGTCCTGCTGTATCTTGACATGGACTATAGATACTAAATCTCAAAATGTCTTAGGAAAATCCTTGAATTGATATAATTATTGTATCAACACACTGTTTTCAGTTTTAACATGTGCCAGTCCTCTAATCAATGATTAAACAGTTCAGATTAATTCCGTCCTGATGACAAATAAATTCTTCTCACCCTTAAGGGCTAAAATGATATTCAGGCACCAGCATTATATTTAAAAAGCATTAAGAATTAATTTTTCACAATCACAACTGGAATATTTATTAGATCTGCTATCTGGAATTGCAATTATCACCACTTCTGGTCTGAGTCTTGGCGACATATGAAATAGTTAATGTTATGTGTCATATATTGGAATGGTCTTTGCATTAGGCATACACTTTTGAGTTTTAACTCTTTAAAGTGCCAGACAAATCTAAAGGCTGACATTAAACAAACTGACCACTGTCTAGGTCAGAATAATCAAAGTAATTGACTCTGTCAGCCCATGAATTTCATCATTGTCAAGTTTATGTTGAAAAAGTCAGTAACTGGAAGAAAGAAACTGAGCCTTTTAAATTAGCACTGCAAGTTTTATGGAAACAAAAAAGACAGTTTCAGTATATTGACGACAGTTTCAATCACTATGAAATGTTTGAACATTAATGAGGCCTCGTATTGATTTCTGTGTACCTGTTTAGCATGAAAACAGTCACCTTGACTCATACTGCTGTGGGATACAAAGCAAGCTCATGTTGACTTACCACATGAGTTATTGTTTTTAATTATCAGTTTTCACTAAAAGTGGTGCCAGCTTTCTGCAATGTGCAGTTGTGTGCTAATATTGATGTGATGAGCAATTCTGCATGTACAACAGAATGCTTGAAAATGTAATGTCTTTCTAACATAAACATTATTCTTGAAAACTAGCATTAAAACTTCAATGAATCAAGCAAGTTAGACCTATCATCAGAATAATTGATAACTGAAGTGTAGCATTTTCTCTGGTACTTTTAACATAAATTCCAGGAAATTTTGTTCATTTTCATTCAGTATTTAAAAGTAGTTAATAATTGCTTCGTCTGAAAATTTTCAGTTGCTTTTTAAAAAGATATGCTTTACATGTGCATATATGACATTGGAGTCATTATATATTTATGAACATGAAAGTTTTCATCAATAAATTCAATGTATTTATAATGAGAATAAGTTAGTTAAGTTGGTCATAATTTTTTAAATAATTAATTTGTTTACTCAGTTGTTTTGAGGAATTTTAGGAGAAATACAAGTTGAATCAAATTACATGCAGCATTTGACAAAGAAATATTAGTGTACATCCATTGTGCATCTGGGAATAGACTTTTTTGTCTAAATCACTTACTTGTTTAACTTGTCCAGAACAGAGTCAGGTGGAGGATGATTGTCATAAGTCTATCTTTCTAAGAGTAAAAGTCACAAGTCAAGTCACAAGTCAAGTCACAAGTCAAGTCACACATCCTTAAAGGGGCATTAGATGTGTTTACCCCCAAAAATTATTCTGATTTTTTCTATGTTTGTTTGTTTATTGTTGTTTAACGTCCCACTCAAGAATATTTCACTCATATGGAGACGTCACCAAATGCCGATGAAGGGCTTCAAATTTTGGCCTATGCTCGGCACTTACGGCCATTGAGCAGTGAGGGTTCTTTAACGTGCCGACACCTACTGTGACACGGGACCTCCAGTTTTTACTGTCTCATCCGAAAGACAGGAAACCAACCTGTCGCCGGCCGGACTCGACCTCACGATCCAGAGTCGAGCGCGCTACCGACTGAGCCAGGCCGGCTCTGATTTTTTCTACTTTTACTACTTGTACTTGATGTACAATAACAGATAAGAGCTTTACACAATCTTATATTCCTACATAATAAGGTAAGGCCCAATGTGGTATTCATATGCAAATAGTAAGGCTGAGTGTTTCAGTTTCAAGTGGAAAAAGTGCCAAACTTGGGTTTCACAAAATATATCGAAATTTAGGAATTTTTATGCCTGTGTTTATCTCTTTTTTTTTGTTATTGTATACCAATGTAAGAGTAAAAAAGGGGAAATTCTTTTCTGAAAAAAAAAAAACAGCTAATGCCCCTTTAAGTGGGCAATTTTCCAAAAACAATCAAATAGAATGATTGATTAGATGGATCTTGTTTGTGTCTGACCAGTTAGTGACAGTAATAAGTAACAAGTTGTTTTGAATAACATGTCAGATACAATTCATTTCTATGTTACTTCCATCTTAGAACTGATGCAATCAACAATAATTTATTGTAAAAATAGATCTAATATGATGTGAACAAATCTATCTGTATTGCAATGTAAAAATGTATTTATATTACAGTGTATTTGTATTATAATGTACAAATGTATTTGTATTACAATGTATTTGTATTATAAATGTATTTGTATTACAATGTATTTGTATTATAATGTACAAATGTATTTGTATTACAATGTACAAATGTATTTGTATTACAGTGTATTTGTATTATAATGTACAAATGTATTTTTATTATAGTGTATTTGTATTACAATGTACAAATGTATTTGTATTACAATGTACAAATGTATTTGTATTATAATGTACAAATGTATTTATATTATATTGTATTTGTATTATAATGTACAAATGTATTTGTGTTACAATGTACAAATGTATTTGTATTACAGTGTATTTGTATTATAATGTACAAATGTATTTTTATTATAGTGTATTTGTATTACAATGTAGAAATGTATTTGTATTACAATGTACAATTGTGTTTGTATTACAGTGTATTTGTATCACAGTGTACAAATGCATTTGTATTACAGTGTATTTGTATTACAATGTACAAATAGTTTGTATTTCAATGTATGTAATTCATTGTACATGTACAGTTGTTATTTCAAATGGCATAAGTCCTAACAGACTACAAAACAGTGTGACTGACATATAGGAACAAAAGGTGTAGCAATATCAAATATTGCAAACACTCAAAAATATGGAAAATGAAAATGAAGATTTAATTTGGTTTGAACAGTTTTATATCCGAAAATGAAATTGTTACATCTAAACAAGTTATGCAATACAATTAGGGATTTGAAAAAAGTAAGACTCCTTATATTTATTCACCTCCCTGTTTTCAATGCACTATAAAATCTTGAAGATGGCCAGGATAAGGTGTTAGAAAAGAAGGTATATGCAGAAAAGGAGACAAGAAATTTGAATATGTAGAATATTATTTTCAAGATGATTCATCAAAAAATAAAAACAAATTTTAAGATTTAATTTCTGATGCAAACTATGTTTTAGATTATTTCAGAAAATGCCAAAATGTGTATTTATATGTTCATACTAAATGTTTTGTGACAGACATTGCTGGCATCCATCACTGAATATTGATTTCAAATCCTTCGTCCCCTTTGGGGTTAATCACAAATAAATGTGTTGATAATAATAACGAAGTGGAAGTAAAATAGATTGTGTTCATATACCTTATTTTAAAAAATTATGTAAAGGTTATTAAATTATGCTAGTATTGTTTGGTTCTACCAGAATTAGATTAACATTTGCCAAAGCAAGTAACAAACATCAAGTTATAGGAATGATCTATGACAATTATGAAGTCAAATTAAACATGTATTTTAGTTGTTTTATCCTTACTGTAAGATTTAGATCGGCATATTATCCTTTATTCTACTATCATTGTATGTGTAACAGTGTTAGCTGGTGGTTTTATACTAACTAGTTGTCCATATCATGTCCACTGCCATCTACTGGGATTTCTTGTCACCAATACAATTATAGTAATTGCATATCTACATAGACAGTCATCAAGTTTTTCTCTCCTGTTTGGTTCAAGAGCCTAGTTTTTAAGAACAATTTGTCATATATTTACATACTTTATGTGTGTCAAATTATTATCAGGTTAAGACTATATTTGGACTCTCCTTTTTAACATAAGTTTATCAAAAAGAGATTAATTTTATGACAAATTTGATTCATTTTGCTAATCTTAACAATTAAAGAACACAAATTCTTGACAGAAAGTGATTATAAATGTACTCATGGTATCAACCAATACATGTATATATATTTCTTTTCCCATGGCTCTAATTTTGACTGAAATACGCCCCCAAAAAAAGAAAAAAAAGAACATATCGTGTAATCTTCGGTTTATGTTATCCACTATCAATAATGGAAATTGTTAAGTTTTCAGACATCGGCACTTTAGAGTGCTTTTTGTAAATGTGTGTCATTGTAGAACACAAATCAGTGCTGAAGCCAGAAGGCCAAGGTCATTTGAATGATATAAAAATATAGACTAAAGTCAAACATAAATATACAGCAGATATTACTAGGTTGATATATATATATATTATACAGAATCCCCACTAATGATAAAATCAATAACAACATTTATTTATCATTACCAAGATTGATCAAATGAATAAGAGTGGTTTTTTTTTTTGCAGTTTGGATCATTTCCTATATTTTCATTGATTATTTTGTACTTTTTCTATGAGACTTGATTAAGGCTATGCACCAATCAAAGGTCACCTAAGCAATAATTTTGTCTAAAACTAGACAATATTACAACCTTTAGCTCATCAGCCTTCACTTATTAATGGATGTACTCTTCTAACATTGAAAATGGCATACCTTCACTTATTGCTTACATCAGCACATTTTGCTGCCTTATCTTTTTTGTTCGACACTGTCAATTGAAGAACTCAATTTTAAGCTTCAGTTAAAAAAAAAGAAAGATTATGTTAACAAAACCATTCATTAATCTTTGATATTAATGTATGCAGAAAAATGACCACCCAGGAAAGATGGTTTAACTTTTGAATGCCTGTTATGTATGCTAAGATACTATTTATTACAGAAATGCATCTGTTTTCTTTCATTCATATCAGCAACATACATATAGAAATATAATGGAACTACCATAATTATATACCTGATACTGTAGGGCACAATGCCTATATATCTTAACACTGTTATCTATTATCCTTCCCTGTTGGCAGTAAAAGTTACAAAGATTGTCAAAGATGCCATTGTTTTTATTATCATTTTGCACTCTCAAAATATTTGGAATGTATCAGTAGTCTACCACATATGATAAACTATACACAGAAATTTGCAGTATTCAGATGAAGATGTTGTTCATCTTTTTATTTTATGAGTAAAGGGGTAATTCAGATTTGATGTGGGTACAATTTACTTATTTCAGGTTGTTTATGTTGGAAGAGAGACCATTTGTACAGTTGATGGACTTCACTTTAACAGCATGTACTATGCCAGAGTAAAAGCAAGTAACCATGCTGGCGACAGTGAATATAGTGACCCTATTAGTTTACAAACAGCAGAAGGTATGTCCATTGTCTGCTTCAACCAAATTTAGCCATGAAATCAATCCCAGATAACAGGGATTCACTCATTGACAAAGAGGATGATCCCTAAAAGGATCAAAACAATGTACATTGGACTTGGTGATCACAAGTCCCTTTGGAGTTCTTGTTTATTCTAGTGAAGAATATATATGCACATCCATATGCTTCTATGCAATCATTGAAGAGGCATTAGCTGTGTTCCCCCCACCCCCCAAAAAATATATATATCATTTATTACTAGATATTCTTTTCTGCTTAGGTTGATGTACAATAACAAATAAAAGCATTGATTCTTATGTTACTATATGTTATGTAAAAATAAGGTCAGGTCCAGTGTTGTATAAATATACAAATAGTAAGGTCAAATTAATCATTTGCAAAATAAGCCAAACTGGATTTCTAAAGCAGTTTTCACCAAATTTATTGGAATTTAGGAATTTCTTTGCCTGTGTATATCTTTTTTTTTTATCATTATACATCCATTTAAGTAGTTAAAAATGAGATGTTTTTGCCCTTTAATAAAAACTTTTAAAAAGATACTAATATGATAAAACTTGTTACTAAATATTCCGTAATTCTGTATCAACAAACCCATCAGACGATATCTTAAAACCACAAAAAAGCTTTAAAGTCAAAGCATTCTGCTGGAAGTCCATAGTGTAGGTCTATACTGGAGAGCTTTGTCATTTTTGCAGGGCACTTTACTAGTTCATTGTATAGGTCTATACTGGAGTGCTTTGTCATTTTTGCAGGGCACTTTACTAGTTCATTGTATAGGTCTATACTGGAGAGCTTTGTCATTTTTGCAGGGCATTTTACTATAAGTTAAAAGTGTATTTCTAAACTAGAGTGCTTTGTTATTTTTGCAGGGTAGTTTACTATAAGTTCATTGAATAGGTATATACTGTAGCTTTTTATATTTAAACTGCAGAAATGGTTTAAATTCAGGACACTTTCCTATCCATTCATAGTTACTGGTATAGTCTTTACTGGTACACTTTGGCATGAAACAATATCTATGGTTTAAATCATGGGCACTTCACTGGAAGTTCATGGTATAGATCTAAATTGGAGCACTTTCTCATTGAACTACAACATTGGTTTCAATAATTGGCACTTTTCTGGAGCACAACATGTATACATAAAATTCTTACTGAGATGTTACAAAGCACTAAAGCACAAACATCCAGTGATGGAGTTTTTCACTGTTTGACATCTTTGATGAATGGGGATACTATAGAATGTCTCCGGGTCGCCAACTTTAGGTTCCATGTGTGAAAAAAAAACAAAACCTTTTAAATCAAGATTATGCAATAATCTGCTCAGTGAATTTTTATGGAATTTATTACTTCACAACAAAGCCTTGAAATTACAGAGTAATAAGTTTGATTTAATTAAACCCTGCTCTTAATTAAGTAAAAACATGTTTTATAGCCATACTAATTAGTGCAGTAATTGATTTATATTCAAATTTGCTCTCAAAGCAATGGGACTTGGTTTCAAGTGGCACAATTATATGGAACCAAATACCAATGATTACAAGACTTGTATTGTTTGTACCATATTTTATATTTAGTCATTTCAGTATGGTCTCTCGTTAAGGTATCTGAAAGGACAATATCAATCAGAATCAATTTGATTTGTTTCTGTAATCCCAGGAATAGAGGTGTTGAGTGTTGTTACTTGACTTTTTTAATGAACCATCTGCAGCACTGGTTGTATTGGCCTCATATTTCAAAACATTCCCAGAAGATCTAGTCTGGGAAGTCTTCAGAATACCAAGGAATATGACATTGATGAGGCTGTAACAAGACTTAAATAAGTTCTGAGTGAATGAACATTTACAACAATGTAATTTTTCACACTTTGTCGACTGATACAGTTAGAAAATGAATAATGAGTATCTAGGGTAGCAATTATCGAGAACATTCTATCCAACACTGATAATGACCAGCATCAGTAAAAATCTTGGCACTCAACCTAGCTTCACATTTTGTTCTAGATAAATATTGAAGATAGAAATGCATGTATTATACTGCAATATAGCGACTGGCTGGTATGATAATTCATTAAGACTATCGTTTTCTAAAACTATGCAGTCAACTAAAACACCATATCTGAAGAACTGATTTTGTCTATAAAAATGTTCTGATTTCAAAATTAATCTTTTAATGTGAATTGCTAGATTTAAATGAGTCATGAAAGTTTGTGAACATTATAAGATATTAACATCAGGTGACAATAAATGTCCTATGAAACATTGTACTTAGCAGTGAAGAAATGGTGTAAGGTTGTTCAAATAAGAATGATGCATTAGTGACCATTTAGTATTGTATATCTACTTACATGTAATACATTGTGTAATACATAAACAAAACTACACATATGTTTCTATTTGTATCATCATGCACACGATCGTTGTAGCAGATGGATTCAACGAGAGCGTAGATGATGATGATGTAGATGATGATGATGATGATGATGATGATACAAATAGAAACATTTTTGTGGTTTTGTATATAGACCATGTCCTTTATTTATCTATATGTGTACATAAGTTTAGAATTCATTCAGCTTTTAACGAAGCCATCAAATATTTTGGATGGCATGAATTCCATTTAGAAAAGTAGCTCAGGCAAAATTTCCTTATCCAACTACAGTACAATATGATGTTACGTATTGCATGGGTGTATTGGACTCCATATTGTAACTCTGCTATTACACTCACATGTAATAAAAATCAGACATACTGTGTAAATATATACACACATACCAGTATGTTCATACATGTGCTCTCTCTCTCTCTCTCTCTCTCTCTCACACACACACACACTCAACTATAAAAAGAAGTGAATGGTGCAGTAAGTAGTGGAAACATTATAGGAAAAATAACAATTTTTATTTTTATTTTAAATTTTGAATACCGGTAGTGTATTACGCCACACTCAATGATTTTTCAGTTATATAGTGCCAGCTTGTTTTTAATGGTGGTGAGAGAATCTGTTTACAATGTATCCTGGAAGATACCAATATTTTAAAACATATTATTTCTTAAAGAATATGTCCATGTATGATCCTTTGGATTAAAAGATTAGATACATGTAATTAGCCAGGAGTTCCAATCTAAATCACATCTATTTAGTGTTTAATATCATTGATTATTTTTAATGTTTGTTATGGGTGATTTGATTTTATATGACTAATCATGGATTTTGTCCGTATTCCGCATATTTTTCAGATTACTGGCATCTGTGGGTCGTTTAGAGTTTAATCGGACACATCACATTGTCCATCACTCTCAAATATGTACACAATCTCTTTGTCAATGCATTTAAATACAACTGCAAATAGACAGATCTTATAATTATATTAAACAACAGGATTGCTGATTTAATATTTCATTTCTTTGCAAAACAGTAATTTGTTTATAAGTATTGTAGAATTCTTCTGAACTTGTTCATCCCATTTGAACATTCTCTCTACTAGTTAGGAAGTACATAGGGTGTGTTTTTTAAATAAATTTTTATTTCGCTTATCTTAGAGAAGAATATCTTGTGTATATGTAAAAAAAAAAACTGGATAGGCAGTGTAATAGCTCACCTATATATCATGTTCAGATAAGCATAGCAAGGTTATGTCTGATACATAGAGGTACATGTGTACTGTTTTATTACCATTATTCAGATTTCAACAGTTTCATTTTCTATATCAGTAACCGTGTGATGTTTGTCATGCTCACGATATCAGGGTATAAGTAGATACTGGATACATACAAATTAATTCAAATCAAACTGGTTAATTATTTAGTCATGGACCACAATAGACAATAACACATACATTGTACCTTTACCTGAATTAAAATACTAAGAAACTGTATAGTGAGGGATACCAAGGCATCCCAAATCTGGCCTCACTTAAACTTCATATGATTGGGTATCAATTAAAAATATAAAAAAGAAATCATGTCCAACTTTAATCATGATTTCCAAAATTTATAATTCCATACTACTGGTAAGCAAAGTGGTATACATTCTTCTGAATCTTTTTTTACATAAGAAATTTATCTGCCAAAATAATCTCTTAAAGAATTAAACTTCACACATTGCTTAGATTAATTCTAAGTTTTTATACTGAAAATTGTTGAATGAACATGAACAAAATATTCAAACCCTCTTATATGAGATTAATTACTGTTATGAAGCGTACAGTATTAAAAGTACTTTTTGTTACTATGTTTTTGTAAGATATAGAGTT
This sequence comes from Atrina japonica, assembly GCA_030159075.1. NCBI lineage: Eukaryota > Metazoa > Mollusca > Bivalvia > Pterioida > Pinnidae > Atrina > Atrina japonica. The sequence continues at coordinate 70,013 of BROG01000381.1, forward strand.
AAACATTCCATCCTGAACTTCTAATTTATTTTTATTTTCAGATAAAGTACTTGTCTGGAAATTTTTGAGAGAACAAAATTTTATTGAATATACAGTAGCACTTTGACGAGTGAACTTCAATGCGTCAAATTTCTTGATGTTTCAAACTGTTCACAAAGTTTCGAATAGTTTTGTTATCTAGCACTACTTATAAACATTTTATAATTAGAACTTTATGAGTTGAGCACTTATTACTAAAAACATATGGATTCTCAGTTATCATCCATGAGTCGAAGTCCCTAGGTTTCAAACTTTTCTAGGTGGTCCTGTGAACTTCAGAGTTCTGCTGTATATGTACACTAGAAATATAATTTGATATATGTTACTCACATATAATATGCAGTTAATATTGGAAATTTACAAGGCACTCTAGAAGGTATAACTTTTTTCATGCCTGTGCATCTCATTAGGGGATACAGTTTTGAAAAAAATTGTAGCAGTGCAGAGGGTATTGTCCCAGATAGCTCATTTGGTAAGACTGTCCTGCTAGTGTTAGGAAAGTCCTGGTTTATATTCCAGGTCTGGCTGCACATTTGTCCTCACCTACTACATATGGCGCCCAATCTAAATATCCCACTGTGGTGTGGTGTTAAGAGTAGAGTCTTGTTGATTGTTGATTTCTGGGGCTAGATTTCTTGGTCAGTGGGGAAGAGTGTAGTGGTGCAGAGGGTATCCACCCAGATACCTCAGTTGGTAAGAGCATCCTCCTAGTGTTAGGAAGGTCCTGGGTTCAATTCTCGGTCAGGCCGCACATTTTTCCTTGCCTACTACATAATGTTATGATATTTTTTCTGTATGTAGAATTTTATGATAGGAAAAGAGATAAATTAAATTTTAGAATTATTCTGTGAAAGAGCATGTTTGAAGGACTAAATAGTTACTAAATTGTGAATAGATATGGTAAAATTAACATCTGAATTACAGGTAGGTTATTAACTGTTTGGATGTTCCATATCAACCTCTTACAGAACTGAATCAAATCATTCCTGTTTTTAATAATCTGAAACTGTTTTGTTTTTCAGTTGCATGGTTCACTTTTGACAAAGTCTCAGCACACCCAGATATCATATTTTGTCAGGAGAACCAGGCAGTCACTTGTAACAGTTTTGACCACCGCGTAGTACTTGGTGCCACAGGATTTTCTAAAGGTGTACATTACTGGGAGATTGCTATAGAACGCTATGACAACCACGCAGATCCAGCAGTTGGTATTGCTCGTTTTGATGTGGACAAATGTGTAATGCTGGGTAAGGAAGGAATTTTAAGACTCTTATTTCACTCTGAATTATTTTCCTTTATGATAAACTTAAGTTTTCTCTAATTATTTGCTTATGATTTTGTTTGTAAGGTTTTCCCCTAAAAGAATAATAGTGACTTCATTTTTAATTGTTAAAAAAATTACATTTGAAAAGCAGAGTACATATTCCTACATAGATTCTTGAAATTATAACCATGCATCTACCACAGCAAAAGCCTTTTATAATGTTAATGTTGTCCACACTAACTGTTGAGGCAGTTTATTGTTTTATCTTTTCACAGTGTCCTTGTTCACAGCCAAAAGACTAGCAATGCATGTAACCTTTGACCTAAAGATGTATTCATAGGCTAAAGGTCTTTTTAACCCTTTCAACCCCATAGACCATAATGAACTGGTCTAATACAAAAGGAAAGAGCATACTATTCATAAACATGGTGAAAGAGTTAAATTTGTACTTTGACTTTAGCTATGACCATGAATGTTCAAGGTCACACAGTGTTTCTGTTTACCTATGGTGATATAAGGTCACACCGTAAAGGTCATATGCATGTTTCACATGTGATTCCCAGCTTTAAAGGTCAGCGTTCCTCAGATTATAACAAATAATTTTTACCACTGACCCAGGGGAGTCTCATCATTTTTCTTGATAATTGAGTTTAGAATAACATTTTACAAGTATTCTATGTACTTTCCCTGTAAGATAGTGTACGTTCAGTTATATGTATATTAGTGTTGTATCGCATGTTATGCTCAGCACAGTGCAGTTTTTATGATCATGTGGGCTGTTTCTCTTGTCTAGTTTTGAAAAAAGTACATGTTTATGAGACAATAAGAGTAATATTTTGTGCATAAAGATACCATTGACAGACATGATTTAACATTCTACACACCTATCACTTAATGTAGCTGCTATTAATATCCAGAAAAAGAAATCAAAGTCGAAAGTTTGCAGGTTTCTTTATGACCCTATAATGAGATTTACTATGAAGACTGATTCAAAGTCTGTCTGGAATCTGCATTCAGTGCTTTTAAACAAATAAGCACTCTCACTGACACCTTCTCTGTAAATATTTGTCTACACTTATTGACATGCTCAGATTGAAGTGCATATTTTTGTTAAGACAAATCAGCTTTAAATGTGTTATGTAACCTTTTGTTTTCTTACACATCTTTACCCTTGGCTAGGGCACCTGCTGTGAGTAGAGGGGCTGAGTAAATCCCCATAGAAAGAATATTCAGTATCTATAGATGTGTGTCTGTACTGTCTGTCCATTAGTTCCTGCCTAGCATCAAAGCTCTGATAATTCTGTATCACATCATTTGGAACGTCAGAATACAAGAATCATTTTACTTAGTAAAATAAACATTGTTTGATTGGAAGTACAATGTATACAGCATTTTGATATAATTAATTCTGTAGCACCGGTACAGTTTATTTCCTCTTTTAATGTCGTAATTAAATGATGTTTGTTGAGAGCAAAAATAAAGTTTTTACCATCTGTTATTATGTTTTAATGTACTGGACTCGCTGCTCAGAGGATACATACACAGATGTATTGTTTGTAAGATGAAGTAAAAAACTTGTAAAATCCTTGGTAGTGTGTGTAAAGTACATGTGAAGGTGCAATATTTCATGGAAACTTAGGTCCACTATAGGAGATGTCATATTTTTTATCCCTTTTTTGAGGTACATGTTCATAGACCTATTAACCCCTAAAGACACATTTGGACTTGTCTAAGTCATTCATTTACAGTTGAGTCCATTGTTTTTCCAGGGGTTGATGAGTTAAGACATATTTGAGAAACAGCAAGCCCCCTGAAGCTAATCCATCTATAAAGTCCCATATCTCTGGAAAATATCACAGAATGTTGGCCAAATTGGTCCCATCCTATATTTCATTGATAAAAAGCTGTTTACCAGATTCGGTTAAAATCTGATGATAACTTATTTGATGGACCATTGCAAACATACAAACAAACGAAGCAAAATATCACAGAATGTTGGCCAAATTGGTCCCATCCTATATTTCATTGATAAAAAGCTGTTTACCAGATTCGGTTAAAATCTGATGATAACTTATTTGATGGACCATTGCAAACATACAAACAAACGAAGCAAAACAACATCCCCCTCCACCTTTGATCTTGGTGATATAAAAAGTGTATGTGATTGTGCAGATGCTATTAATCATTTAATCTATAAAAGATTACAATCAGTTTTGGATTTTATAAACTATAAACAAACATTTGTTTGCTGAGGAAAATCTTTGTAGAATTGTTACTTTCTGAATAAATAAAGCTTCTATCATTTCCTATAGATCGTTACTCTTGGCAATACGCCTTTTATCTACTTTTAAGTGACTTGCATTAAAAAAATCCCGGAAACTGTTGAAAACAAATCAGTCTATCTTTTTCAAGTAAAAGTATTACGTCATGTGTCTTTTACTGGTTTTTTTTTTCTCTCTTAAAATTGGTTGGCATCTGCATTTTTCAAATGTTGTTCTTTATTTACAGCTTATGAAGCAAATCAAAAATACAGAATATGACCGACATCATTTATTTATTTGTTTCTTACTGAAGTTAAATGTTCCTTTTCATAATCATCGAGCCTGCAAAATGTTTGCATTTTTAAAATGAGGGTTATATCAAAAGGAACATAAAAAGCAAATCTATCAAGTATTTGTGAAACATTCAAGATTTTGCCATAAAATGTAGGAAGAAAGCTCTCTGAATTATATAACAATGGCTTAACCAAAAACTTAAATGCAATAACCCAATCTAGTGAATCTGGCAGACAAGATATTGCACTTACAGGAAAAATGATATGTTTTGTATTTTTTTTCATTTTTTTTCTGTGTAATTTATGCACTTACAGGTAAATCATCACTAATTTTATCTAATTACATTTAATTGATGCTCAGTAAGGAGCAGAACTTCTTGAAATTTCAGAGTAGTTTATTTTTTTGTTTGTATTTCATTTATTGAATGGGAATTTGTTAGTTATACAAATTCTCACTATAACGTATTAAGTATGTTTTAAGTTGTTTATTGTGACAAGAAATTACATTACATGAACATCAGATACTCAATATAACATATGTTGAACATAATGGTGCTAATGTATGGATTTCCACTTGGAGTTAATTTTGTGATCGTTCTTTGCAAAACCATTTGTGTGGATTTAAATCATGGATGGAAATATATGACAAGTACACAATGGAACCTGCCTAGTGAGAAGATACCATCAGCCAATGAAATGTAGTTTCTCAAAAGAGGTTCTATTTAATCTAGTGGTTTTCTGAATGTGGTCTCAAAAGACAGGTGCTCCTTTAAAAAAGGGTTCTTTCAAAACAGGTTCCACTGTATCTAGATAATTGTGTTGACAAATAGTTCAGTTGGTTTAATTTGCCAGTCTTCTGTCATCCACACAGATTGCCTCCACCCTAACACATCAATAGTAGGCCGACATTGTAATTATGTGATCAAGACTGTATCAGAAGTATGTGTTGTGTGTGTGTGTTGTGCCCGAGTTTGTGTTATATGTATGTGTTTTGTACAATGTGTATATAATGTGTGTGTTGTACAATGTAAGTGTGTTGTACATGTATGTGTTATGTGTGTGTGTGTGTCGTACAATGTATATGTGTTGTACAGGTATGTGTGTTATGTGAGTTATATAATGTATATGTAGTGTGTTGTATAGTATACATGTATCTATGTTGTGTGTGTTATATAATACACATGTTTATGTATTTGTGTATGTGTTGGATAGTGTACATGTGTATGTTTTGTGTGTGTATGTGTTGTGTGTGTGTGTGTGAATGTGTTGTATAATGTAATTGTGGTGTGATGTACCATGTACATGTATATTGTGTGTGTTGTATAATATGTGTTATGTGTGTACATGTATATATGCTGTGTGTTGTATTATGTATTTATGGTTTGTGTGTGTGTTATACATGTATACGTGTTGTGTGTGTGTGTTGTACACTGTATGTGTTGTGTTTGTGTTGTGTATGTGTTGTACAGTATACATGTATGTGTATATGTGTTTGTGTGTGCTGGATGTATATGTGGGTGTATGAGTGTGTTTGTATGTGTGGTGGTGTCTTTTACAGAGTGGAAAGTATACTGACAAATTGATCAGCCATCACATTATTGTCATAGAATCTACATATCAGAGATGAGGTAGTGTACAAACTTTGAACTTACATGTACACTGCCTTTAGCAAACATATAAATATGTTATCTTTGTAATCAAAGATTTTAAGCAAGTGCTTTGCAGAAATAATTTGATAAGGAATAAAGCCATGAGATTAATATGTAACTCACTGGCAGTGACGGCATTTGATGTGTCGCTAGAACTATATATTATTTAGCATTGTCCTATGGTTGTTTGGGGATATTGATCATCAAACCAATATTCTATGTCTTTACTCTTATTTTATTATATATTTTTTTAAGTTTTATAATTTTAACAACATGTGGCACAGCAGTAAAAATGTCACTTGAGAATGAACAATAAAAACATGGAATTTTGTGTAAACTGAAACCTGTATTAATTGTTGGAGCAAGGGATATTTCTCTGTTAAAGCTGGATGCAGCTCATTTGACAAGTAATAAAAGAAGAATGGAACCAGTATGACTTTCAGGTTCTTGAAGGTCATTTTAAAGTGCTGTTTCATAAAATATAGATATGTTACAGGCATAATGAAGTTCTACATAATAATTTTTATAGATTTCAACTTGTAGGTATTAGTTTTAGTCATAATGAAACTGTTTTTGCTCCCTTTTTATCCAAGTAAAAACTAATAAATTAAGTAACAAAGGTCTAGGTACGCTGAACTTTTCAGATTTTCCAAATCCAAAATAGCACTTGTTTGATGTCAGGTATTTATGGAGGTCAAACAAATTCTGCCAAAAAATATTCCTTTTTTCAAAATTTATATACCTTATTTTCATTTTAAGTTTTTTGCAGCTATTTAAAATTTACAGCTAAAGATATGCTTTAAGTACCTTGATAAGATATTTAAGTATGTGAAAATCTTTGGCTTGTTTTCACACCAACTACACAGCAGCATGATTAGACTTTGTGGCAATGTGACTGTACTTCTGACAGTATTGCAATGGAGCAGGACCATTAGTTGTAATTCAGTACTCGTCTTGTTTATCATCTCCTAAACAGCACGTGCCATGTGATAAATTTTAATACTGTATTAAAAATTGTTTTATTATCAAAATTCAGCTGTGGATAATCTTGTGATCAGTGATGCATTTTTCTGTAATTTTGTTACATCTGAATACTTCCTGCTATTATGTTATTACATTCCTATAATCTTGGTACATTCTCATTAGCAATCCTGTTTTACGGAGCTGACATATGTATATTTCCACAGTCCTGGAACATATTCTGCTTATGTCAAATGAAACCACATGGTTACATTACTTCATTCTATTACACAGAATTTGAGTCTTTAAACAATATAAGAGATAGCTATCAGCTACAAAGGGATATAGTGAAGTTAAGGTAAACATTGGTTTAACTTCTGTAGAAGCAGATGTTTTCATTATATTGTTTACATGTAACAGTCGATTGACAGCACCAAGATGATGTTCTTATTTTCTGCTGTTTTATTTTTGTAATTAAAGTTACAAGTTTACATGAATTCACCACCTTTCTTATGAAGGAATCTGAGGAGGATTCCAAGGAATCAAGGTAGAATGTGGTGTGTAATCAGCTGGGTCTAGATTTGTAATTAGTTTTGTTGACTCTGAAATACACATATATAATAGTGTGGATACTTTAGCTTAGCCAGACACATGTACATAATCATACACATATCCACCACTGTCTGTTGTAATGATACATGTATTGTGTATAAGTCTGTTTGTGATGTATAGAATAGTCTTCACAAGTCATGATTCCATAGTTGGAATCTCGGCTTAAACGGACCTGAGAAATTCTGACAGATAGGGACTGTTCCCTTACCAAGTGCACTAACCTAGAAGTGAACCATGGTGGTATTTGAATCATGCTTAACTCATTTACCCCTAAAGACCCATTTGGACTGGCCTAAGTCATTGGTTTACAGAAGAGTCCATTGTTTTTCAGGGGTGGATGAGTTAAAATCAAGAGTCCATGTTGAAATATGTATGGCATCATAAGTTAAATATAAAAATAAATGATTACGGTAAATGATAAAATATTGATGAATAAATACACTTCTCCTATCTGTGGAGTGAATGGTGAGCAATTTCAAAACTACAACCAAATCTTTAACTTGATGATGGGTGCAGACAAAGCCATGATATACACACAAGTCTCCTACTTTTTCAAGATAATTAAAGGTGTTACTTTAATTTATTTTACAGGTAAAGATGATAAAGGATGGAGCATGTACATTGATGACAAGAGAAGTTGGTTCATGCATTGTGACGATCACAAGAACCGTACAGAAGGTGGAATTGTGTGCGGCAGTGTGATAGGAGTTTTACTGGACTTAGACAAACACATTGTTAGTTATTTTGTTGATGAACAACCTCATGGACCAATTGCATTCTCAGATCTTCATGGAGTTTTCTTTCCGGCTATCAGCATCAATAGACATGTCCAAGTGAGGTTGCGGACTGGTTTGGAACCACCTGCTGAAAGTGAATCAGATGACGAATAAAAGGACCAAAAATTCTAAAAAAGGAACCAATATCATCATCTTCATATTGTATCAGTTTACTACTGTAACCTTTTCACCCCTTATTCCATATTTAGCCTGGCATCAAAAGGTGAAGAGACTAACCCATTCTACATTCTAAGGGGTGGGCCAGTTTATTAGTTTTGATATTGACTATGTTAACAATGGGGAGTTTATTCTTGAAAAAGAAATAAAAAGTTTAATCCACTAAGTATGTAATCTTTGTGTAATAGGATTTGACTCTCCATTGCTAATGGCTCTATATGTGAGGTCTTGGTAACATGTATGTGAAGAACATTGTTCTGATCATCAAAATGTTAAAACTGAAGCAACATTGAATTTTGACTATTTGAAGTATTCAGGTTATTTATTTTTTCTGTGGACATTGTACAAAATGATAAGATGTTCACGTTTCACATGAAATTATCTCCAGATGTGTGGGCTTTTTTATTAAAAGAAAAATGTGTGCTTTTTCTACAAATGAAATTAACTGTTACAATAGGATTTTTATGTCTAGATTATTTAAGTCTGTAAGTGTACAGTTACATCAGATGAAATATTTTTGGCAGTTTTTTTGTTTTGTTTTAGGGTTTTTTTTGTTTTGTTTTTTTAACTACGATAGTATTTTGAAAAAAAAAATTCTTTCTTTTTTTTTGTTGTTGTTGAAGTATTTGGTACAGTTTAATCAGTTCTCAGATCCCACTCTAAATTGAATCTGTTATTGAAATACAGTTTTTCAAGTTGGATGATCTTCCAAAACAATTTTAATTTCAAAGTATTATTCCATTATTGAGCAAGAGATTTTTGAAATAAAGTTTCTGAAAACAAGTTGTGTTTCTTAACATATTCTATGATATCGTCTTTTAAGACAATGAATAGTTCGAAAAAAAATTTGACTGCATAATAATTGGGTTGTTAACGTTCACATTTAATGATGATTCCATCCATCAACCAGTTTGGCTTTCTTTCTTTATTGGTGTTTTACACCACACTTGACAATTTTTTCAGGTGTATGGTGACCGCCACCTTTTAATAGTGGAGGAGAGAATCTGTCACAATCTACCCAGGAAGAGAGACCACTGGTCTTCCACAACTAAACTGGCAAATTTTCCCATAATATTTGCTGAGGTTCTAGCGGGACTCGGACCTGCTCTGACAAGAGGTGACACACTTCATGGTTTAAAGTACGATGCTCTAACCACTCAGCCACAGAGGCCCCACTAATATGACTTTATAAAAATATTACAATACAATATTGGCTATGTTCAAATTTTCTCTTTGAATACCCACAATTATAAAATGAAATGAATTAAAACTACACAGACAATAAGAATTGGTTGGGATGAATATGTATACCACTCATTATTTAAAGTGACAATTATTGCTGCAGTAGAAATTTTAGTAAACAACATGTTAAAAAGTACTGGGCAAGTATGAACCACATGAAAATATCCTTACATGGGTTTCTGTCTGACATACATGTTATCTTACTGGGTTCTTTGAAACTTACCTCACTGATTAGAGCCACACACTCTCCTTTTTGTTGGTCAGGTGATTAATTACAGACTCCCAGGTATCTCTGATGTACAGTTAGCTACAGGTAGCTACAAAAACTACTGAAATTTGCTATTTTTAAAATATGTACCCATTAAACCTGTCATTGGTGTTTTATTGCATTGTCATAATAAGTTCAGTGACATTTACTTGGAGATGTTAGCTTCTGCTTGATTAGAAATGTCATCAAACTCATTCTCTTGGTGAATTTAATTCAACACCAGTAGCTTTACTGCAAGCTAATGGTTACAAGATTTTTAACAAGTCACATGTTATAAATTTAAAATTATATCCCAGTACTGTTTAGACAGTGTAACAGATGTTACATGTTAAACTCCGATTCATCTGGTGTTTTAGCTATGTTTTTCTCTTGATTTGTTCTGCTTGTCTTTTGGGGGTTTTGTGGTTTTTATTTTGTTTATGTATTTTATTTTGATGTTTTGCACAAGTACTAGAGATAACCACAAAGATACAGACAAATGAATTTTCAGATATTTTAGGTATAGTTAATTCATATAACAGATAAAGATGCTATTTTGGATTTTTTCTTTATTTTTCATCTTTTTACATGTATATTTTATTCCAGTTGTCGCACAATGTATTGTATAACAACTTTTGTGAACCAAGTGAAATTCTGATATTCAAAATATCTTTTTCTGTTTATTAGGTTAACTACATTCTGTCTTTTCGTAAGTCAGAGATATCTCCCACGTCAGCAGGTATCGATTGTTACATCATATCTTTATGTTTTCACAGACACCAATGATGTCACAATTGATAACTTACCTCATTTTATGCACAAACAAATGACATCACAATCGATACTTGCTAACATGGGAGATAACTCTAACAAAAATACCTCATAATTTAGCACTCATTTGTATTATCCTTTCTATAGACATCAAATTTGCATTTTTTTTTTTATTTTAAATGTTTAAGTTGGATTTTCATGTTTTATTTCAAAAATTTAAAGAGAAAATGTGCAATACATGTATTATATTAGTGGAATCTATTGTATATCATTTCTCCACACAGATTTAAACACGGTTGTCTTTAGAATCTATGCAAATACAACGGATGTGCCATGAATTGACAGTGTAATAGAGTAGTTAAAGTCATACATGTACATACAACTCGTTGTTTAAAAACAGGAAAAGACAATGTGACATTTAAGATATGTGTCAATTTATATATTTTGTCTCCTGAATGATAAGATAAAACACAGGTTAGTTTCCCCATTTTCAGTTACAGTGATTTTAATTTTTTAAACTTTCTAGTGGTACATCTAAACAGACTTGATTTTGCTGTTTTATTTTGTGCCGAATTACAGTTACAGAAAGCTTAAAATAGAAGAGCTATATCAAGGTCATTACCTTTTCTTCAGTGATTGCAATTTAAGTGGTGCATGAAAAACTGTTAGTAGCGATGACCAAAACTCTAGGATCATTTTGTTAAATAGGATATATACGTCTGTACTTAATAGTTACAAGCAAAATAGAACAAATGAATGTTGTTAAATCACATAGTGTCTGTCTGAAATGTCCTTGTGGTCTTTTAAAGTCCATTGTACATTATTTTTTGTTGATCTCAATTTGTTTTATCATAAATTGATGTTTTTTACATCAGATCTTAAAAAAATATTTTGGCCATTTTGTGTTTGTTGAGTAACTGTGGCTATACAACTTTGTGCAATAGTTGAAATCAGCTGGAACTACAAGGGCATTTGTTTATTTTTAGTCTTGTCCACCATTTATACTACACGTTTGATCTTGTCAAGTGAACAAGTGGAGTTAACTCTTACTTTTTATGCAGAATGGATAGAAAATATGGAAAGGTACTATGTGCATATATGAATTGGCTTTGCTGCTTTTTTAACTTGTGTTAAGTGATTTGTCACTTTTAATTAGAGACTGAAATCGTGGGAAAAAACACATCAGGATTATTTCTGCATTTTTCATTCACAATTCAATATCATATTTAATGAAGCATGAACTCCCAAATGATACAAAGAATATCAGCAAGGTAGACAATCAATGATTTTGATCTTTTTAAGAGGTCTACATATTTTTTATGATGTCAACCCGTACATCTGAATTATATTTTATTATGAATCGTCATCTTGTTACAATGAATTGTGCACCAGAAATTATACTTCAAAGTCATGTACAAATTATGTTGATAAAAACCTCAGGGTATCTTGACCAGCAGTTTAAAGGACCATAGATTATGCTGTTTGTTCTTCACAGTATAAATATATGATAATTTATGATATTACAGATGAGTATATGATAATATATGATATTACAGATTATTTTGAGCCATGATATGTAATTCTGATTTAACACAGGGGTATATTTTTGACAGTTTTGAAACTAATTTGAGTATATCTTCATTATCAATTTTCCTTATGTATTTATTTTTATGTAAATGCATTTAGAATAAAATCAAAGATTTTCAAATTAATTTGCATTCAAGTTACCTATATTTAACACTTTTACTTTAAAGTACCATAAATGAAAAGGGTACATTAAACCCTCTTTATAATGTCCATGTTCGTGCCTTGAAAATTATGTCCTGGTAATGAATTTGCTCTTCAAAAGAAACGCTGCAAACGACACATTAACAGAATGTGGCTAAAATAGAGATCGATGTTGTTATAGTCGGCAGCTGATAGATTGAATACAATTTATTTGAAGTCTGCATAATCTCATAATTATTGTATCATTTCTCAATTTCATTAAAAAATACATTCTTTGAATAAAAACTACCAAAAATATTTCCAACAATATATGTTTGTGTCATTGTATTGCAAGATTTCTTTTTTATTATTAAAATGCAAATTTGCTCTAAAATAATATTGTCAGTGTTGGAGACTGTAGATTGTGTTATATCAGCAGTAAATAACATCGTGTACATTTGTGAATCTTTTGGCGGCCATTATAAATCAAGCTGACTGTCCTCAACTCTCAGTATTCTCAGTGCTGTTTATATCTTGTCCTTAATTTGTTAAATTTCCTCACAGAAATCTATAGAAATGACAAAGTGTTTTTGGGTTACGTGCAGTGTACTTCATTTAAGCAGAATTATCACTCATTAGTCTTTTATATCATTATTTTGAAAAAGTTCCATTCTGCTGACATTATATGAATTTTAAATACTTAAGTAAGTTTGTCCATTTTCTTCTGACATTGTTAAAATATAAGAAATAAAAGTGATAAAAATTAATTACTTAGGATTACTTGGAACATATTTCTCCCATTACACAAGGCATAAAGCTTAACATGTGCTCAATCAAGATATCACATAATTTAATGCTTAAGAGAAACATAACTTAAAAAATAATTCATGCTAATATGGAAACTAAATTTAAGAACCAGTGTTAGGGTGTAATTAAATCACATGTTTCCTGGCCATGTCATCTTACTCATGGTTGGCATTAAGTGTTGGTCAAAGATGACCAATCAGAATCTTTGTAACATTTTCCAGAACAGTGATGTGAGAGGAAAGAACCATTTTACATAATAAGACACACTGATATTATGGTTACAGAATCCCATGTTTCGAGACATTACATATATCATCATATCATACCAGTTCAACATGTACCACCTTGAATCATTTCTCATTACAGTGAAACTTGTATAGAACAACCTCCTTAGGGACACAAGAAAATCAGTCTTTATAGGGAGGCGGTCTTTATATAGAGGTTTATTTGTACACAAATGGTAGTATTGGGGACAGCAAAAAACGGTCTTCATGATCAGGTGGTCTTTATACACAGGTGGTCACTAAAGCAAGTTTTACTGTATTCGTGTTTGTTATATCCAAGTGCCACAAATTTTGACCTACATACCTATCTACTATATTATGGACTAATTCTAATACAGTGACGGTTACTTAAAGGGGTATTAGCTATGTTTACCAGGACAAATTATCTCGATTTTTTTTCTACTTTTACTACCTGTACTTAATGTACAATAACAAATTACAGCTATAAAAGATCTTACACTCCTATATATTGTGTGAAAATTAGGTCAGATTCAGTGTGATATTCATATACAAATAATAAGGTTGAGATAATCAATTGCAATTAAAAAAGTGCTGAATCTGGGTTTCTCAAGCAATTTTTTGCCATATCAATTTAATGTAAAAAAGGGGGGAAACATTTTAAACAAGCACAGAATTTGGAAATAATCTGTTTTGCTTGGTATGCCAGTACTAGTGTTTATTTTGCTTTATATGGTGTTAGTAATTAAATCTGTATATGCTTTATATGGTACTAGTTTAATCTGTAGTACTAAAAAATCTGTAACTTTCTGCTTGGAAACTAGTAATTTTTAAACTTTAAGCTAGTAATTAAACAGCTTTATATGGTCCCAGTACTAGTAATTAAATCTGTAACTTTCTGCTTTATATGGTCCCAGTACTAGGAATTAAATCTGTAACTTTCTGCTTGGTATGGCCCCAGTACTAGTAATTAAATCTGTAACTTTCTGCTTTATATGGTCCCAGTACTAGTAATTAAATCTGTAATTAAATCTGTAACTTTCTGCTTTAAATATGGTGGCCCCACTAGTAATAGTAAGTTTCTGCTTGGTATGGCTCCAGTACTAGTAATTAAATCTGTAACTTTCTGCTTGGTATGGCTCCAGTACTAGTAATTAAAGTAATGTAATTAAATCTGTTTACTGCTTGGTATGGCTCCAGTACTAGTACTGTAAGCAGTACTAGTAATTAAATCTGTAACTTTCTGCTTGTTATGGCCCCAGTACTAGTAATTAAATCTGTAACTTTCTGCTTGGTATGGCTCCAGTACTTGTAATTAAATCTGTAAGTTTTGCTTGGTATGGCTCCAGTACTTGTAATTAAATCTGTAAGTTTTGCTTGGTATGGCTCCAGTACTTGTAATTAAATCTGTAAGTTATTGCTTGGTATGGCTCCAGTACTTGTAATTAAATCTGTAAGTTTTGCTTGGTATGACCCCAGTAATAGTAATTAAATCTGTAACTTTCTGCTTGGTATGGCTCCAGTACTAGTAACGGTAATTAAATCTGTAACTTTCTGCTTGGTATGGCTCCAGTACTAGTAATTAAATCTGTAACTTTCTGCTGCAAGATGATTTCTCTACCACACAGAATCTGTAAAACTCTTAGCTTTTTTGATTATCTATGATTTATGGTATTCACAAAACAATGAATAATAAAAATTGTTCAACGAAATTAGAGTTGTGTACCTTGATCTCATTCTATTTTTGTGTTATATCTTATATGTTTTATATTTTATCAACTTTTAGTTTATTGCCATCATATTATTATTCTAAGATTCTTATCTTTAGGGTATTTAGGAATCTTTATCAACATTTGACTTATCTAAAATTTGTGAAATTGCCACAAGCTATTACATATTTTGACTTGAATTATTTTGTCTTTTCATCTTTCTGATTTTAAGATGATAATATATCCATTAGTACATGTATTTATTCTGACAAGCTCAGAAAATCTTTTGATCAATTTTATACAGAATCAAAGAAAATTATTTGTAAATTCTCAACCCAATATGGAAAATTTACTTCAAATTATGTGTGACATCACAATCTACATAATGAAGAATGCACAGAAATTAAGATAGTATCCTAATGAATTTGATACTGCAGTATAAAGCTATTTTTGGAACAACTTTTTTTATATATTATATGTATTATATGTACTGTATTTGACTCATTAAGCGCCCAGGGTGCTACAAATGGGACCAATTAATAGCCAAATTGACATAAAACAGATAATTTTTTACAAGGCACAGTGCTAAAGTTGTTTTAGTTATTACTTTGGACACCTCTCAACATAATTATGCTGCTGGGGTGCTATAGATAAACCGTTACTACATTTTTCAGGTCCACATCTCCTTGTCAACCATGAGCTAGAAAAGATTCTCGATCATACGTAAAAAAGGGGGGGGGGCGCTTATAGAGACATAGGTGCTTAATGGGTCGAATCAGTATGTTAACTTTAATAATTAATTTCAGTGTTTTTGTAACAAATTTTTATAATGTTTTCTTTTATATCTCTTATAGAGGGATTTTCCCCCTTTGCTTGAAGGTCAAGTTAATCTTTTTCAAGAACAAAGTCATAAAATTTTAAAATTTAATTTCGTATAGAAATGTCACAAGAACGTGTTTGAAAGGCGCACCTGTGATTGTAATGAGAAACTTTCAGCCTAAATCATCAAGAAAGGGGCACCTGTGATTGTAATGAGAAACTTTCAGCCTAAATCATCAAGAAAGGGGCACCTGTGATTGTAATGAGAAACTTTCAGCCTAAATCATCAAGAAAGGGGCACCTGTGATTGTAATGAGAAACTTTCAGCCTAAATCATCAAGAAAGGGGCACCTGTGATTGTAATGAGAAACTTTCAGCTTAAATCATCAAGAAAGGGGCACCTGTGATTGTAATGATTTTAATTTTTCAGTTATATGATGTTGGCCAGATTTAAATGGTGATGGAGGAAGAGAGAACCTGGTTACAGGGTAGCTGGGAAGAGACCAGCAACCTTCAGCAAGTAAACTGGCAAAATTTCTCACAAAAATCAGCTTAGGTGTCCAGCAGGACTAGAACCTGGACTGACCAGAAGTGAGAGACTCCATGGTTCAAAGCATGATGCTCCAACCACTGGACCACAGAGGCCCCACACAACAGAAAATTGTATGAAAGTAGTTGTCTTGGGGACTTGTGAATTGCAACAATGGTTGTCAAGGTCACTTGGTGAATTGTAACAATGTTTGCCAAGGGCACTTTGTGAATTGTGAAAAGGTGGTCTGAAGTTGTTATAAAGAGAGGATATCATGTTAAGTTAATTGATGGTGAGGGAAAGGTTAGTTTATTGTGTTAATTTGTATATTGTGTCACTATGGTGTTCAATTACAAGATAACAATTTGTATCATAGTTGTAGTAAAATTCCATTCCTGTTGTAAAGCAGACTTTAGAGAATATACAGTAAAACCTGCAATAATGGCCACCTGTATATAAGGGCCAATATTTTCTGGTCCCTTGGGTGGCCCCTGTATGCAGGTTTTACTGTACATTGTTTCACACTCATTGTTAAGATAAAGTTAACATATAACCCCAAAGTGTTAGTGATTGACATTGTTTAATTAATATTTAAGTGCTTGCTAAGTATGTTTATTATGTCAGTGGTATAGCAAGGACAAAAGGACAGTCAGATATAGTTAAATTTGTTCATGTTAGCAAGGGCATTGTGAAGAAACGTGGTATTGTGCATGTGTTATATTGGTTGTCAAGGAAATTCATTATCATATCAAGGTGGTTGTTAAGAATATATGTTATTTGATGTATTCTGATATAAAATCTTATAGTGGAAAATTAATTTACCATATATGGTCACAATAAGTTGACTACCCAGATTTAGTGGCCTTTTTCTGTGTATATGGCTGGGAGCTAATTCTCCATTTTTTTGTACATGTTATGATGTACATGATACGTTAGATGTATATACATGTATTTCATAGTAAAAAATTACCTATATCAAAATATGAAAATACCAAATGACAAAGTAAACTTTTAAAACTCCAAGAGTAACTGGAAGTGTGAATATAATTTGAATATTGAAAAAAAGTTATGTTTGTAATTCTTTTGTCACTAAAGATTACATTAGTGCTACTTCTGAATCTAAGGATTTTTTGGTTATAGATTTGATTTATTTTTTTTTAAAGGGTATGATAAATATTAATTTTGTTGTACCACTTGATCAGTGTTTGGGATGGCTAAATAAGTTGTCACTAAAGATTACATTAGTGCTACTTCTGAATCTAAGGATTTTTTGGTTATAGATTTGATTTATTTCTTTTTTTAAAGTATGGTACTGATAAATATTAATTTTGTTGTACCACTTGATCAGTGTTTGGGATGGCTTTTCAGTGTTTAATACTTCACATGGGAACAACATGGTTTGCTTGTTTTTCAGATTCATATACTTTTTGTATCATCAACAGAAAACTTGTTTCTTTGTTCAGACATTTTGTTAAATCATTGGTGTAAATGTTTATTATTTTATTTGTTAATTTTCATATGTTGTTTTGCTGATTTAAGTATATGGCGATGTATTAGATTATTTCTGGGGGTATTTCATATAAAACTGCTCATCCAGTCATGAAGATGTACATTAACACATTTTTATTTATTTTCTTTTTTAGTTTTCAAACAAGAAATCACATTATTTGTCATGGTACAAATGTATGTATTATATGAACTTGATGCTGTAGCTTTTTAGAGAAATTTTACATTAATAAGGTATCAGTTTATTTTGAGACCAGTTTCAAATAAAATTGTAATAATTCGTAAAAGTTTATTGTCGTCATTACAAGAGAGAGAGAGAGAGAGACTGCATTTTCTCTCACTTGAGACCAATTTGTTCACAAATTTAGTTGTCTGGGGAAAATGTTATCTCACCCTTGGTGAGATAAGCTTATTTCAGAAGTGTCAGAACTACTGTTTAAAATATTTTTGTTATCTGCCAATGAGTGCAGCCTCGCCATGGACAAACAAAATTGTGTGCACTTGGATTGAAATTTTGCCATCCCTCCCTCAAATTGGTGTTATTTAAAGATATTTTCAAGCTGAATAAGATGCCGTTTTTTAGTTCATATTTCAAATACCACAAATAGGGAATATTTTCAAACTTCACAAAACAGTTGTTCTCAATGAGGCAGTGTACCATGACCTTGAATTAAGTTCATACTTCAAAGGTCAAAGTCACCATGACAGTCTTTAAAATATTTAATGTCTGGAGCATATCTTGCTCAACACAAAAGTGAATGTTTTCAAACTTCACACAACAATTGTTCTCATTAAGGTGTGTCATGACCTTGACTGAAGTTCATATCTCAAAGGTCTAGGTGACTGGCAGTCTGCCGTTTTTCTTTAGTCAAAAGCATATCTCGCATACCACAAAAGACAATGTTCTCAAACTTCACATAACAGTTGTTATCAATAAGGTGGCATGTCATGACCATGACTCAAGGTCAATACATATTATGGTACGGCAATGTCCATTGGTCTATAATGAAAATTGTTGAAAATATTAATGTTGTTATATATATTGAGCAGCTATGTGTACCATTGATCATGATTCCAATAAATAAATGAACCATTTACTAGTAGTTAAAAGTTCTTGAAAGTCCACCATCTTCATATTCATGTCCCGTGTACAGATATGAAGTTTTCAGGGATCAAATATCAAAGGGGAAATAACTTTTCAACAACTTGTTATTTTGTATAACATTACACTCTGAGAAAAATAATTTTTACAATATTTGGATGAGATTCCTTTTTTTCCCGAATTTACTGAGATTGTGACAGAAATTTGGGAATTTAACATACTCATTTATACAATGAATACCTCAAAGGGGCATTACCTTTGTTTAGCAGAAAAAAAAAATTTTTTTTTTTTACTTTTACTTGATGTACAAAAGCAATTTTAAGAGCTATATGCAGGCAAAAAAAAATCTTATATTCCTATATATTTTGTGAAATAAGGTCCAGTGTGGTATTCATATACAGTGACCATCAGTGAACAAATATTAAATAAGGTTGAGTTAATCAATGAGATAATCAATTGCAATTCAAAAAGTGCCAAACCTGGGTTTCTGAAGCAATTTTCACAAAATATAGGAATTTAAGTTTTTTTATACCTGTGTATATCTTGTTATTTTGATATTGTATATTAATCTAAGTAGCAAAAATTGAAAAAAAAAATTGAAAAAAATGCAGCTTGTGCACACAACAATGTGTGAAGGAGCACTTTAAAATTCTACTGTGATATGTCCATTCTCACATCAATTGTGTCACTTCACATTTGGAACATCAGATTTAAACAAGGGCTAAAAGATGAATGACTTGTTTAAATGAATATTAAAGGTTTCTATGATAATTTGAGCAGTTTAATATGTAAAAGAAAGTTGATATTGTCAGAATTTGAAACATATCATTAAAAAATCTACTGTAGAATCCAAAAATTTTGTGGGGTTAAAATTTCATTGTTATGCCCCAGGCGTGAAAGGTCTGCCAAGAGCACCTAGTGTTTGGATCATTTGTCTATCTGTTTGTGTGTGCATCTAGTTTGTCTGTCTGTCTGTAATTCTGTCCCACTTAAATATAAAGTGCATTATTTCAAGTTTAGATACAGTAACCAAACTTTGACTGTATGTTCACACTTCACTGACATCACATGCCCCTGGGGTCAGGTGGGGTCAAAATGTAGGACATTGCAATATTTAAAGTTTGGATTGTGATACATTTGGGACCGGGTGCATTTGTGTTTCACAAACATTTCTTGTTTTAAAAACAAAACAAAGTTGACAATTAAGTTTGTTGAAATAGAAAAACCTGTTTGTAAAGGAACATGTTACTATTTCTAGGTGTAAAATTTCATCATGGCTTAAATTTTGTTTATTAAGGAAAACAACAAAAGAAAAAACCGCAATGGAATTTTCTAATTCTACAGTATGTTTAAAGAACAATATTTTACGAGAATCATGATTTAAGGCATACAGGATGTCATTTTGATAAAACAAATATCTCATGATTAGACCGAAACTGAATCAAAAAGCTAAAAACAAAAATTACCACAGAAAATATTAACATATGCATATATTGCCTACAATATTTATATGCTTTTTAGAAATACAACATTATAATAATTTTTTTTTTTTTTCAACACAGGAATTTTAAAAACATTTTATTTGTATGAAATGTCAAATAATTGAAACTTTTAATTAATAAAAAAAATTATTTTGACAGAGTGTATACCGTTAAGACAATGCTCTTTTCTGACAGCGTGTGACCATTTTACAAAGGAATTAGGACTTGTGACTTTTGAGCAAATCAGGTTCTTTATGACTTAGTCAGTTAGTATGTGGAACAATGTTATTGTTGTAAGTATTATAAAGTATCTTAGTAAGAGTAGCAGTTTTCATAAATTATGGAGAGCTTATATGACAATGTGTGAATATGTCTTTTAAAGACTTGGGTTAGGTTATGATTGATAAAATGATCCTGGGTTTTTACTGGTAGGTCAATTAAGAGTTACAACTTTTTGATAAAACAGGTCCTTGATATCTAATGGGCCAAATTGAAAGAGTTAGAGTGACAGAGAACTATACTTAAAAATATATATATAGGCATCAAATAAATTCAAGCTATGAGCTATATATACATGTAGCTCAACTTAAGACTACAACTTTTTATAATTCTATAAGCAGAGTTATGTCCCTTTACAAACTAAATGGATTTGAAATGATATATAGATGTATGTAGTTTATTAGAGCTTTTCAGATCTACTTGTAAATATTTTCTCAAACAGGAAAGACTCAGATTTTCCTTTAGACTGTGTTTGGGTGATACTGCTATCTGAGGTTAACATAGGGTGTGATATGGGAAAATGTATGTCATATATTATATCTAATTCAAATGTAATAAATATGCGTATATAAAAATATATTTCAAATTAATGGAAATTATATGAATATTAATCCATAAATGTGTACACTTTTAAATGGATCCTTTAACTCACTTAAGGCCTACTGAACTCTTATATTAAAAGTTTATTACATTATTATATGAAATTTCTGTATCTGTTTGCTACAAAACTTTCATTGAAAAATCAGCTTATTTGAAATGATTTACAAGGATACTGACACAGACAGGGGATCAATTCTTGCCATATTTGTGAAATCTACTGTACCTGTCCTTTACAAAATAAAAAGATCCCCAATATGCCCCTACATATATATTTGTATCGAGTGATGTCTGACAGATTTGTGTCAGAGGTATTTTTAGAATTCATGCACATGCAAAGAGAAGGGGTAGATTGGTGCATCATCTATTATGCACCGTTTTTGAAGTTTCAGTACCAATTCTTGTCAACTTTATAAATAACTTGTTTCTGTGTCAATAAACACTGAATTCTATTTTTATTTTATTCAAAAAAGGTGTTATAAACATGCAAAATATTATTTCAAATTGGTCAGTTTTCAGAATTTTTCATATGATTCATTATGATTATGAGAATGTCCGAAGCAGAAAGAGAAAGCAAGTGAGTGTCTTATATATCATGTCCACATGCACTTCTTTACAAGCATTTTTTGGGAACATAATTGCCTAGTCACGAAAGGCTACAATTAAATTTTTAACTATAAAAGACATTTACCCATTATGGTGTTATCATTTCTTCTTATTTCTATTGTCAACATATCAATCTTTTCCGACTTTCAAATACAGCATTGTTTTGGTGTTTAACCCTTCCCAACTGTGATGCCACACCTACATGTAGGTCTTAACTTTTGCTTTGCCATGAGGTTTTGAATTTTGTCATGTTTCTAGGTTATTTGATGTAATCACTATTTTTGCTCATATTTGGAAAATAAAATTGTCCAACAATGTCATCAGCAAGTACAAATCACACTCACTTCTCAGAAATGGCTGAAATAATCCACTGAATCATTGCCGATGAAGTGACAGCCACCCATACCCCCTCGAACTCATGCTTACAAATTTGGGGTTGCTCAGGGGAAACTAGGTGTTATTTGGTTTTGTGGCTTGTATCTAACCAATATTTTGCACAATTTGACTTTTTTTTCTAAATACTGCCAAGGTCAAGTGAGCAAGTTGATAACAAGTGATTTGTTACTTTTTTGTTATATCAGGTACATATGTGTCACAGGTGAATGAACACCAGTGTAATACCTAAAGATCTAGGTATAAAACCTACACTGCATACTAGTGTAATACATAAAGATCTAGGTATAAAACCTACACTGCATACTATTGTAATACATAAAGATTTAGGTATAAAACCTACACTGCATACTAGTGTAATACATAAAGATCTAGGTATAAAACCTACACTGCATACTAGTGTAATACCTAAAGATCTAGGTATAAAACCTACACTGCATACTAGTGTAATACCTGAAGATTTAGGTATAAAACCTACACTGCATACTAGTGTAATACCTAAAGATCTAGGTATAAAACCTACACTGCATACTAGAGAGATACCTAAAGTTTTAGGTATAAAACCTACACTGCATACTAGTGTAATACCTGAAGATATAGGTGAAAAACCTAAACTGCATACTAGTGGAATACCTGAAGATATAGGTGAAAAACCTAAACTGCATACTAGTGTAATACCTAAAGATCTAGGTATAAAACCTACACTGCATACTAGTGTAATACCTGAAGATTTAGGTATAAAACCTACACTGCATACTAGTGTAATACCTGAAGATTTAGGTAAAAAACCTACACTGCATACTAGAGTAATACCTAAAGATTTAGTATAGAAACTACACTACATACTAGTGTAATACCTAAAGATTTAGGTATAGAAACCTACACCGGGTACACTGCATACTAGTGTAATATCTAAAGACTTAGCTATAAAACATACACTGCAGCATACTAGTGTAATATCTAAAGACTTAGCTATAAAACATACACTGCTGCATACTAGTGTATTACCAAAAGATTTAGGTATAAAACCTACACTGCATACTAGTGTAATACCTGAAGATTTAGGTAAAAAACCTACACTGCATACTAGAGTAATACCTAAAGATTTAGTATAGAAACTACACTACATACTAGTGTAATACCTAAAGATTTAGTATAGAAACTACCGGGTACACTGCATACTAGTGTAATATCTAAAGACTTAGCTATAAAACATACACTGCTGCATACTAGTGTATTACCAAAAGATTTAGGTATAAAACCTACACTGCATACTAGTGTAATACCTAAAGATCTAAGTATATAAACCTACATTGCATACTTATTATATTGCCTGTTGAAAATGTGGAGTGTATAATACACTTTGAAAAAAAAACTGAACAAGTTGTGTTTTAATGGGCCCCTAATAAGGAGTTATATGAAAGATATTTTGATAGTAGGTCAATTGTCATGTTCAAACTTTAAAACCATATATGGAACAGAATAATTAGGGAAACTTACAAGTAAATTATCAAACTTTTATCATTACTTGTTCAAAATCTCTGACAAATTTATGTTTTGTCAAAGAATGAAAACTTAAGTATACAAAAATTTTATTATTAATTTATTATACAAACTTTGTACAGAATATACTTTTATTGTATAATTTCAAAAGATGAAACATTTGTTTATCCAAAGACAACACTTGAGAGTATGAGGAACTTCTAAGTCTATCTCATCCTTGCTTTGATGACAAATTCAGTTACATGAAGAATTGAAAAATGTCAATGTCTGATTGGCAGACTAAATTTGAAATGCACTTCACTTAGTTATATTGCCAGTACAGAAGTTAATTCTGTTGTAAATATATAAACAATTATATACAAAAAGTTGACAGCTTTGTAAAGAACTTGATATTGTTACTTCACAATGTCTTGGCATTTCCACATAAAAGTGTTTTGTTTTTTTCAATAATTAAGATCTTAGCAACATCAAATGTTTTTAAGTTTATCCTTCAGTTTTTCCACTAATCATCCTCATCCTCATCTTCCTCTGCCTCCTCCATCTCTTCTGCTGCCTCAGCGGCCTCCTGCTGGGCATTTCTAAGTGCATGTTCTTCCTCAATAGTTGGGTCCTCTGCCTCTGTAATTTCTGGACCACTTGGGAATTCTTCTTGTACTGGAGGCACTATTGTTGGATTGTAGTTGTCGATAGAATATTTGTGACCATTTCCAATGTAAATATTCTCAAATTTCCTGGAAAAACAAAGATTTATATAATTTAATTACAATGTATTTATACAGAGTCAACATGAGAAATTATGTCACTTGCATATATATTTCGATATGAATTATTTTGCATTAGTTATAGACTGTGAAATGTAACTGTAAACAGTATTTCATTTCAGTTTATATATCCAACTTTGAAAATATTTTAGAGCCAGAAATAATAAGTAAAAGACAACTGGTCTGAGTACTCAAGTGACAATAACTTATTTCACTGAAATGCGAAAAAATATATACAATTTGATGTACATGAATAAATATAAAGACATTTACAAAGCAAATATAAAACACTGAATCTTGTGGAAAGTGTGAGTCTGAATATTAATATATCTGTACATACATGATAGTAGATGTTTTATTGGAATAAAATGCAATACTTTGAGATTCAAGAAAGACCAAAAATCAGCAATTTAAATATACACTGCAGACAAAAACTTACTTTCCAGCTGCAAAAGCATGAGCACCAGGCCAAAGATTTGAGTGAAGGACTGCAATGGAATACTGTGGAATTAATTTGGATGAGATTTTAGGAGTCCATGGTGGTAGATTGCCTATTTCTACATCCTCTGAGAGAGGAGTTAGTAATGGTGGGCCAACTTCTGGCTCTGGCTCATCTGGTTCATCTCGATCTTCTTCCTCCTCTTCATCCTCCATTTCTTCTGGAATTTCTTGTCCCACTTTAATCCACTGACAACGTCCCTGGGGCAGAACGTGTTGTACATGATGGACCCAGTGTTGGAGGGAACTATCACAAAGCTCACGGATAGACAATGGCTCAAAGTCGACGTTCATTACACAGTCATTTCGGCCTAAAGTAAACAATAAAATTTACATTGAAGCTAACAGCTCATTAACTTCATACATCTTTTTGGCCATATTACTTTTATATCATTCACTCCAAATGTTTTATTCTGGTAAGTTCATCATTAAAAGTCCACATCACCAGAGTTGACATATTTCAGAATCATTTGAGAACATCATTGTATCCCTTTTCTACATATATCAAATCAAACAATGAATTTCAAAATACAAATTCAGAATTCTGAATACACTTATAATTGTATGAACTTCTACGACAGACTAAAGTATTTCAACTCACATAACCAGTCTAATGTTTTTTGTTATGACAAAAAGCATAAATCTGTTGTAGATGATACTAGATTCATTTCTCCATCTTACTGAAGATAATGAATTTAGAGTAAGTTTAAATAGCTATGGGTCAGGCAATGTTATGTAGGAGAAAGAAACAGGAGAAATCCTGTAGAAAGTTTTGGAGGGGGAATATCATGGCTTTGGACCAATACCAAAACAATGACAATGTTATGACCAGTTTACCTTCAGCATCTTCTTCTTCTTCTTCATCCTCTTCAAACTGATAAAATCCCAATGGAGAAACATGTGTTCCTGCACTAATTCTAGCAATCTGAGCACGAAGATAGTTCATCTCGGTACCTGCAAATGGTGGGTAGCATACAACCTGAAATTCAGTACAAAAAATAAAGAATATTACAAAATACATGTCAACATTTCAAATACAATTATGATCACTTGAATATATTATTCATCTATTCTGTCCTCCACTTATTTGGATATTAAACTTTAAAGAACACTTTTCCTTTGTAAGTAAATGTGGAACATTCTAAATGTGCCAATACTAGTATACTGTCAAAAATAGCTACAGATATATAATGGAACATTCTGAATGTGCCAATACTAATATACTGTCAAAAACAGCTACAGATATATAGTGGAACATTCTAAATGTGCCAATATAAGTATACTGTCAAACATAGCTACAGATATATAATGGAACATTCTGAATGTGCCAATACTAGTATACTGTCAAAGATAGCTACAAATATATAACATTATTGGCAAGCTACAAAAATATAAGTTATAACTTTACCGGTAAGCTTCAAATATATAACTTTACAGGCAGGTTACAAATATATAAACTTTACAGGAAAGCTACAAAAATTTAAAATACACTGATAAGCTACAAAAATCTTATGTACACTGATAAGCTACAAAATCTTATGTACACTGCTAAGCTACAAAATCTAACCTATGCTGATAAGCTACAAAAATCAAACCTAAATGGGTAAGTTAGTTTTAGGTTGAAAAAAAAAAGATATGATACAAAGTAATCCATAGTGATCACAACTGGTCTGCCAATAACCATAAACTGTAATATAATACTATATTATATATGACCCGCTACTACTACATACCGGGGCATCAAGTCTTCCTGTGAAGAATTTTTTTATTTGTCTGGCAGACTGAATCTGAGCTGGGGTAACTGCTGGCAATTTCACCCATGGTTTTCCAGCTTAAATAAAAAAGGTATACAAATGTTGTAAAGAAATATAGAAAAAAAATATAAAAAAATGATGTGAAATAAATAATTACAATTAAAATATAAATATTAATATTAAGATTAATAATAATAACTGTTAGATAAAAACTAAGGATAACAGTTAAATTTGATGTATAACATATATTAGATAGGCATTACAACTGTCAGATAAGACTTATGCTTATGACTAGATAAGACATGATTACAACTGTAAGATAACAATTATAATAACTGTAAGACAAGAATTATGATTACAACTATAAGATAAGACTTATGCTTATGATTATAAGATAAGAATGATGATTACAACAACTATAAGATAAGAATTATGATTATGACTATAACATAAGAAAGATTATTTTGACTATAAAATAAGAATTATGATTACAACTATAAGACAAGAATTATGATTCTGACTACAAGAAAAAAAATTATGATTTTGACTATAAGATATGAATTATGATTTTGACTATAAGATAACACTTATGATTTTGACTATAAGATATGACTTATGATTTTGACTATAAGATAAGACTTATGATTATGACTATAAGATAAGACTTATGATTTTGACTATCAGATATGACTTATGATTTTGACTATAAGATATGACTTATGATTTTGACTATAAGATAAGACTTATGATTTTGACTATCAGATAAGACTTATGACATAGACATATGATTACAACTATTACATACGACTTATGATTACAGCAATAAGATAATACTTACGATCATTGCAAACAAAGTATGTTTTCTTATTGGTGCCAGATTTGTTTTCTTCACGTGGAATTTCTGGTGGAGGCTTGTAGTCTGGCTTAGGAGTGTCATCCTCTTCTTGTTCTAAACAATAAAAATAAAAAACAAAATGGAACTTGTGTAATAAAGAGACTACATGTATAACATTCAATGGAAAGCTATCATCAATCAAATTGAACATGTACACAAATTTTATGGCCTTATTCAATCTCACCATTCCGTCTTCATAAGAAATAAATGTACTTTTTTCCAAAATGGTGTTCATTTAACATTCATAATTACAAGAACACCTGGCACCACAGAACTTAATAACTTAAGTCTGAAAATTTTACTCAATTGTGGTTAATCCTCAAATCTGATTGGCTGAGCAGGCCAAGTTATGAATATTCTCAAATCTGAGTAAATTCTCAGGTTTTATGATGCTGGGCTCAGATTATGCTCTTAAAATGACTTAATATTTCACATTTAAAAAATTCTATGACAAAAGTTTCTATTTCCACACCTTCTTCTTCATCATCATTATCTTTTTCTGTGGTCTCTTCTTCTTGGTGCTCTTCTGGCTGTAATATTTCAAAAGAAAATTATTTTATTTCATTTATACATGAATACATAAATTACAAGGAGATAAATATTATATAACAATTGATATGTTCCATTTTAAGTTTGTATTATGATATATAACAATAAATCATAATGTCTATTGGAGGGATACATTTAAAGCCTTTCATAGTAAAAACTTGTGACCTAACACTCAGATCATTAAATGTGTTTACAAGATATACCTCTTCTTCCTCCTCCTCTTCTTCATCACCATCACGATATTCCACCTCGGCTACATAATAGTTCTGCTCTGTACCGAATATTTTACCCCAGAACCTAACATGTGATAAGGGATGAGTGTCTACTAGATTTTTCAATGCCAACCAAACACGGATCATTTCCTCACGATTTAAGCCTACACCAGCTTGCTCAAAGAAAAAACATAGTTCCATCACATTTGGCAGTGGTGTTTCTAATTCCTCACTATCATCTGGTTCATTATCATCAGCTCCCTCTTTCTAAAATGACAGAAAAAAGAATAATTATTTGATGATTAAATGGAGTCATTGTTTTGATAATGAATTGGTTAAAATTAAAAATCTGAATCTATGGAAAGTAAGGTCAGTGTATTTACAGTCCAGATATTGTGAATTCCTGGGGACTGATAGAATGAGTTCATTCAAAGTAGGTTTTGGACTATCTGGGTTTATGCTTCATGAGTGAACATACAAACACAGTGTACAGAAGGTAAGTCGTCAAAGTATACTATACACACATGTACATGTCTTTACGTTTCTTTTGATGTACACAAATCTCAGTTTGCACCTATGATTATTCAACTGAACAGACTCTGATTGGTACGCAATTGATGGCTTCATATTACATGGGTTTAAAACTACACAAATAAAGCTAAGGGGACACTTAAATTGTTTTGTATTACCTGGGTTTTCATAGTAACCGATTTGTAGTAACTGGATAAATTTTATATGTAAGAGAAATGATTTTTATTTGTTGTATATGAGTTTTTGTATTATCCAAGGTCATACTAAGTAGGTCAGGCAGTTATTTCTTTTCAAAGTGTACTGACAATTACAGCTTAAGGTCTGGTTTGTGAGTAATAAGACTATAATAAAAAGAAATCAAATGAAACTGACATTGAAATATAAAGCCAATATTTGTATCCTGTCTTTTGTCTAAATGATTTAAGGTCATATGATGCCAGATGGTTTAGTACATGTATATGTATTTATGTATCAGACATTCAAAATAGAAATTACCATTTGCAGTACCAACAGTGTTGATTTCAAGCAAAATTTATGCACATATGTAAATGAAAGTCACTTACAAGAGAAGTGAATTTAAAAAGCTCAATGACACAATTTTTGACAGCTTCTTCAGCTGGTGAATTGCAAAAGAGATGAAAAAACAAATAAAAGCAAAACAGTGTATTTCAAGAGTAATTTACCATACAACTACTGCATAATGTGATTTTAAAATGTCTGGTAACACCCAACATTTCTGCAAAACCAAACACCATTCTCCTGATTTTTTTAACTGTTCACTGTGTGAAATGATTATCTATACAGTGACAAATAAATTAAATTCATTCAGCAGCCAAGTACATGTAAAAGGAAACTATATGCAAAAAGAAATAAGTGCACTTACTGCAAATAATTTTTCTTGCACATGGGCTAGTGCAACTTCTGTTGACTGATCTATTTTATTTTGAACAGTGTCAACATTTGAAGTGAATTTGGAGCGTTTTGTATCTTTACTGACATCTTCAAATAAATCCACAGCATTAAGTGGTCTTTCATCAAGAACTTTGGTCAAAACTCGACTCAGATGATCATACCTGTGTTGCAAAAAAGGGGGAAATAGAATAAATACACAAAATGTAAAAACATTAAAATTGAAAACGCATACAATAATATAAATGTATACATTTATGTCCCTGGTTGTAAGGACCACCTTAAATAGAATAAATACACAAAATGTAAAAACATTAAAATTGAAAATGCATACAATAATATAAATGTATACATTTATGTCCCTGGTTGTAAGGACCACCTTAAAACCAGGGACATAAATTGTTTAATATACCAAATTCAAGTTACTATGTTGTTGTTTTGGTTTCCATTGCTAAGAACAATAACTCTGATTGACATAATACTAATAGTGAGGGTTCCCAAGGGGGCACATGTTCCAAACCCAGGGAAATATTATGTTTCACATTCGGATTCCCTGGGGTATGTGCTAGGGTAATATGATGTTTTGCAAACTGGCCATGTGATGTGATTCAGCAAGTCATGAAGACTATTTACCATATATATACAGTGGAATCTCCTTATCTTGAAATTCATGGAACCCCTAAACCCCCCACCCTACCCCGAAATTTTCAATTCATATATTCTATATTCTTATTGGACAATGAACAGACCTACTCAGGCTACTTCTTAATTCAAATTGGATTTAAGCAAACATTAATTACCCTTTTACCTGGACTTGTTAATGGGAGTTTATTGTCCCATGTTTTAAAGGTGAACAATTAATTAATTTAAATGCTTTTTCCACACAAAATGTAACCTTCAACTCCATAAGGCATTTCCGAGATAACAATTGACAATTCTATAATATTTTGATACTTCAGACCAGAATTATACTTTGAGATAGTGATATTTTGAGATAAAAACTTCCAAGATATGTGGAATGAAAGTAACATAAATAAAAAGTAAAATGGTTTGGACCAAACGTTTGACTTTGACAAAATCAGAATTTCGACTCATCCAATTTCAACATAACAAGATTTCACTGTTTTTTTTCTGGTATCTGAATTTTTAGTCCCCTGAAAAAATCTTTAGGTTATAGAATATGCCTGAATCTATTTCATAATTTCTCTCCAAATGAACACAGTACAAATCTAAGATTGTTCAAAATTCAATTTCTTCAAAACAGAATTTACACCATGTTATCAAAGTCACTACTGGAATTTTCGTAGTTTGATAACAAATGATGTATTGTCATGTCATCAAAAGAAGGCATATGAATACTGAGGCTTACAGAATTTTTATCTGCAGATATGGTTAAAATATCACCATTGTAGATGTATGGATGCCCTTTCAAAACAAATGAGTAGTGTTGAGTATATAATAAAAAACAACATTTCATACATGTAGGGCCTACATTTTTGTACCTGCACCATTCAAAAAAATGTTAAACAGAAATAAATCTGGTCTGAATCCAGTTATGAGTGTAACCGGGTTTTGGTATCTATATAGAACAACGCAAACTCCTGTGTCTCAGGTCGATCATTTATTCAGATGAATGCATTATGCATGTATATAAGTTTTTTTTAAACCCTGATTGTGGATCAGGTCCACATCACATAGTGATGACTTCATGATTTAGTTGAACTTTTTTTGTTCTGTAGGTATTCTATATGTATGTTTGTTTATTGTGGTGGACGTGTTGCAATTAAATTCTGTGAATCTACTCCATGCCTGCCATTTCACTTAGTCTCTTAGAACAAAAAAACTATCATCGAGCGGGAAAACCACGCCAACCAATCAGAATGAAATATAATGAAACCAACAAATCCATGTTAACATGCCCAAGGTATATTAATTCAATAGAAATATAAATAAATAGATAAATAAATCGAACACGCTTGGTTTTATTGATATATATGTATGTATATATATTTATTGAAATATATCAGTATAATAATAAAAAAAACTGTAATAGAGATATCATGAAATGATAAAATATAGCCCTATCACATGAGCAGAATGATGAGTCTTTTAATAGACTTGTATTCATAATCAAATCTAGGCTACAAATTTAGCATTTTACAAAAATTTTACACTGAAAAATAAGATAAAGCCTTTCTACAGAAACTTTATTTGACTTATAAGTAACACCACTGGTCGTGATACGCTTCACATCGTTACATACTCACAGCGTAAGAAAGTTGGTATGACATTGTTTTTATTACTAAAACATCCTGACAACGGCGAATAATCTGTTTATAAACATGTGGTATCACTCAAAATAAATCAATCTCAGTTTTTGATACAAAATTACATTTGCATTTTGATTTTATTTTAGATCGTTAACTAAAAATCACGAGTAAAAATAAATATAGACCTAGCCAGACTAGTGCAAATAAATGACCAGTAACTGAAAGTTGCAAAGGAAAACACTTACAAATTCAATCCAGTGTCTGTGCTGGCTGTGAGAAGATAAGATTTTGCACTAATAAACTGTTGTTCCTTAGGGTTGATGTTGAGATCCATGTTTACCGGTGTCTGTGTCATATTGATGTAAATATTCAGGGGGATGTCTCCCTCCTTTCACCGACAAATGTTATCTTATCGGTCTTGTCAATGCCTGTTGCTAAACTACACAGTCCTGCTACAAAAGCCTTGTGTAGTTGCTAGGGTAAATACACGGCAAATCTCGGAACGTCACTTCCGTCTAAAAGGTAATGACGTTTTACACAGGTCATTCCTCAAAAGTCATTTCCTGAATATTATTGGGAGGAAAAATGTAAACAATTTTATGTATTTCGACTCACAGATCTGTAGTTGAAGTTCACATAGTATATATTTGTTATCGGCGAAGTTTTCTTTATTCTGTTTTATATTCCAAATAACTGATTTAGAAGTCATAATCAGAGATGCCATAGGAAGTTCATGATTGTCTATATACATATCCTGATCGGTCTGTAATTCTGACTGGATTTGACAATGCAGAGCGCCCCACCTTTTACTTTTAGGCCTTGACTTTACATGCAATTCACCACCGATAATGTAGTGGTAGAAAGATATCTCAATTTAACCATTTCTCTGGTGCCGAGATTTCACGAGTAAATAGCACCTGTTGACATTAGTGTAAGATGTTATCAAAGAAAAAGGACTCGGCTTCTGGCATAAATGATGGCATCGCAGGGAAGTATGTGAAGCGTGATACACCTCCAGTACTAAGAAGTAAGTACATGTTGTCATAGTTACTCTATACAGACTATATATTCATTATTATTTTTTATCAAAATCAGTGTTTGTCACAGAACTATGTTACATGCAGGTATGTGTGGTGCTACTATAGTATAGTACTTCACTCTAAAACTGTTTTGAATAAACTTGATTTTCTCATTGAAGTATAAAAACCTGTGTAAAATTACTATGTCAAGATGATAAAATGAAAATTATCCACACTTTCTGCGGCCTCAAAATCGTCCGGACGTTCATTCCCATTTTGTAATTGGGTGGCGAATACACTTCACGTTTAAAACAAACGTACACAGATTGTTGAAGTAATATGCAAAGCAACCACAAGATGGCATACTCCAAAATGATAACCTCCTTTACGACATTAAATGAACGTTTAAGACACAATTTCAATAATTTTCTCAAAAGTCATATAATGATCTTGATACACTGTTTGTACATGTATTCATTTAATTCCTGAAATAAATAATGGAAACTATGATCCGTTGACTTGAAAAATACAGAATTAATTTGTTGATAGATCATCGCTGTCTCGTATTATTTACTTTAACTGTTGGTGGACAAAATATGTATACATAGTCAAATTCAAATCTCAGTTTTCGGCTCTTAATTCCATTTGAATAGACCACAGTACAGTGCTTATTGCTCACTTGTTGAAACGCCTATCTCGATCCGCCATTGGCAAAAGATAAAGTTTATTTCAATAACAGTCCCACTTCGTTCATATGACCACTATACTAATTTGCCATATTTTACTGCCATCTCCCATGTGCAGATTTGCAAGTAACAAACATCTCTATCTCGGTCATGAAACAATCTACCAAAGACAGGATGTGAAAGTGATCCTTAAAATAACTTTGGATGTTTTGACAGACATTGCAATTTTTTTGCCATTATCTTAAAAAGTATAATAGGTAGAGTAAAAGTGAAAGATGCAAAAATGTTCAGCATGCAAAGATCTACAAAAAAGTCAGGAGGGCTGAAATTGTCAGGTCACCCCTGATGGGAGTTATTTCCCCATTTAAGTGGATTTTTCATATTTTTTGATATTTTTCGACATTATCTTGAAAAGTTTAAATGGTAGAGTAAAAGTGAAAGAAGCCAAAATGTTCAGCACACAAAGATCTAAAAAAAAAGTCAGTTGGGCTGAAATTGTCAGGTCGACCCTTATGTGAGTTATTTCCCCTTTTAAGTGGATTTTTCATGTTTTTGGATATTTTTTGACATTATCTTGAAAAGTATAAAAGCTAGAGTAAAAGTGAAAGAAGCCAAAATGTTCATCACCCAAAGATCTACAAAAAGTCAGTTGTGCAGAAATTGTCAGGTCGACCCTCATGTGAGTTATTTCCCCTTTTTTGTGGATTTTTCATGTTTTTTTTATGTTTTTTGACATTATCTTGAAAAGTATAATAGCTAGAGTAAAAAAAGTTGAAAAAGCAAAAATGTTAAGCATGCGAAGATCTACAAAAAAGTCAATGGGGCCAAAATTGTCAGGTCACCCCTTTTAGGAGTTATTTCCCATTTTAGTGGATTTTTCATGTTTTTGACAGTTTTGTCCTATTATCTCGAAAAGTATAATAGATAGAGAGAAAGTGAAAGAAGCAAAAATGTTCAGCGTGCAAAGATCTACCAAAAAGTCACGGCTTCTAAAGTTGTACACGTGACATCGTCAGTCACTGTCTTTATAGTTGTAAATGTGACATCATCAATCACTGCCTCTATAGTTGTACATGTGACATCATCAATCACTCCCTCTATAGTTGTAAATGTGACATTATCATTCACTGTCTCTTTAGTTGTAAATGTGACATTGTCAGTCACTGTTCCCATAATTGTACATGTACATTTGACACTGTCAGTAACTCTCTATAGTTGTACATGTGACATTGTCAGTAATTTTCCTTACACTGTACATTTAATCCTACATCAATATGTGATATCAGTCACTGTCCCTCAAAGTTGTACATGTGACATTGTTAGTCACTGCCTCTATAGTTGTACATGTGACATTGTCAGTCACTGTCTCTAGTTGTAAATGTGACATTGTCAGTCACTGCCTCTATAGTTGTACATGTGACATTGTCAGTGACTGTCTCTAGTTGTAAATGTGATATCATCAGTCACTCTTTCTATAGTTGTGAATGTGACATTGTCAGTCACTACCTCCATAGTTGTAAATGTGACATCATCAGTCACTCTTTCTATAGTTGTACATGTGACATTGTCAGTCAGTCTCTATAGTTGTTAATGTGACATCATCAGTCACTGCCTCTATAGTTGTACATGTGACATTGTCAGTCACTGTCTCTAGTTGTAAATGTGACATCATCGGTCAGTCTCTATAGTTGTAAATGTGACATTATCAGTCACTGTCTCTATAGTTGTAAATCTGACATCATCAATAACTGTCTCTATAGTTGTAAATCTGATATTGTCAGTCACTTCCTCTATAGTTGTAAATGTGACATCATCAGTCACTGTCTCTAGTTGTAAATGTGACATCAATCACTGTCTCTATAGTTGTACATGTGACATTATCAGTTACTGTCTCTAGTTGTAAATGTGACATCATCAGTCACTGTCTCTATAGTTGTA
Source organism: Atrina japonica (assembly GCA_030159075.1). Taxonomy (NCBI): domain Eukaryota; kingdom Metazoa; phylum Mollusca; class Bivalvia; order Pterioida; family Pinnidae; genus Atrina; species Atrina japonica. Next base: position 105,606 of record BROG01000381.1, read on the forward strand.
CATGTGACATTGTCAGTCACTGTCTTTATAGTTGTGAATGTGACATCATCAGTCACTGTATCTGTAGTTGTAAATGTGACTTTGTCATTCACTGTCTCTATAGTTGTAAATGTGACATTATCAGACATTGCCTCTGCAGTTATACATGTGTCATTATCAGTCACTGTCTCTGTTAGTCACTGTCTCTTTAGTAAATGTGACATTGTCAGTCACTGTCCGCATAGTTGTACATGTGACATTGTCAGTAATTTTCCTTACACTATACATTTAATCCAACATGTACATCAACATGTGATATTAGTCACTGTCCCTCAAATTTGTACATGTGAAATTGTCAGTCTGTCTCTAAAGTTGTAAATGTGACATCAGTCACTGCATCTATAGTTGTACATGTGACATTGTCAGTCACTGCCTCCATAGTTGTACATGTGACAGTGTCAGTCACTGCCTCTATAGTTGTACATGTGACATTGTCAGTCACTGTCTCTAGTTGTAAATGTGACATTGTCAGTTACTCTCTATAGTTGTAAATATGACATTGTCAGTCACTGTCTCTATAGTTGTAAATGTGACATCATCAGTCACTGTCTCTATAGTTGTAAATGTGACATTGTCAGTCACTGTCTCTATAGTTGTAAATGTGACATCATCAATCAATGTCTATATAGTTGTAACTGTGACATCATCAAGCACTGTCTCTATAGTTGTAAATGTGACATCATCAGGCACTGTCTCTAGTTGTAAATGTGACATCATCAGTCACTATCTCTATAGTTGTACATGTGACATTGTCAGTCACTGCCTTTATATCTGTACATGTGACATTGTCAGTCACTGTATCTATAGTTGTACAAGTGTGTCAGTCACTGTCTCTATATCTGTACATGTGACATTGTCAGTCACTGTATCTATAGTTGTACATGTTATACTGTCAGTCACTGTCCCCATAGTTGTACATGTACATGTGACATTGTCAGTCATTTCCTTTACACTAATCCTATAAATCTACATCACTATGTGACATTAGTCACTGTCCTTCAAAGTTGTGCATGAGACACTGTCAGTCACTGTCTCTTTAGAGGTACATGTAACACTGTCAGTCACTGTCTCTGTAGTAGTATATGTACATGTGACAGTGTCAGTTACTGTTCCCATAGTTGTATATGTGATATTGTTAGTCACTCAGTCACTGTCTCTATATTTATACATGTGACATCATCAGTCACTGTGTCTATAGTTATACATGTACATGTGACATCATCAGTCACTGTCTCTATAGTTATACATGTGACATCATCAGTCACTGTCTCTATATATGTGACATCACAGTCACTGTCTCTATAGTTATAAATGTGACATTGTCAGTCACTGTCTCTATAGTTATACATGTGACATCATCAATCACTGTCTCTATAGTTATACATGTGACATCATCAGTCACTGTCTCTATAGTTATACATGTGACATCATCAGTCACTGTCTCTATAGTTATACATGTACATATGACATCATCAGTCACTGTCTCTATAGTTATACATGTGACATCATCAGTCACTGTCTCTATAGTTATATATGTGACATCACAGTCACTGTCGCTATAGTTATAAATGTGACATCATCAGTCACTGTCTCTATAGTTATACATATGGCATTGTAAGCCACTGTCTCTATATCTGTACTTGTGACATTGTCAGTTACTGTTCCTGTAGTTATACATGTAATATTGCTAGTCAATGTCTCTATAGTTATACATGTGACATCATCAGTCACTGTCGCTATAGTTATAAATGTGACATCACCAGTCACTGTCTCTATAGTTATACATGTGGCATTGTAAGCCATTGTCTCTATATCTGTACATGTGACATTATCAGTTACTGTTCCCGTAGTTATACGTGTGATATTGTCAGTCAATGTCTCTATAGTTATAAATGTGACATCAGCCGCTGTCTTTATATGTAGTTGTACATGTGACAATTTCAGTCACTGTCTCTATAGTTGTAAATGTGACATCATCAATCAATGTCTATATAGTTGTAACTGTGACATCATCAAGCACTGTCTCTATAGTTGTAAATGTGACATCATCAGGCACTGTCTCTAGTTGTAAATGTGACATCATCAGTCACTATCTCTATAGTTGTACATGTGACATTGTCAGTCACTGCCTTTATATCTGTACATGTGACATTGTCAGTCACTGTATCTATAGTTGTACAAGTGACATCGTCAGTCACTGTCTCTATATCTGTACATGTGACATTGTCAGTCACTGTATCTATAGTTGTACATGTTATACTGTCAGTCACTGTCCCCATAGTTGTACATGTACATGTAACATTGTCAGTCATTTCCTTTACACTAATCCTATAAATGTCATCACTATGTGACATTAGTCACTGTCCTTCAAAGTTGTGCATGAGACACTGTCAGTCACTGTCTCTTTAGAGGGTACATGTAACATGTGTCACTGTCTCTGTAGTAGTATATGTACATGTGACAGTGTCAGTTACTGTTCCCATAGTTGTATATGTGATATTGTTAGTCACTCAGTCACTGTCTCTATATTTATACATGTGACATCATCAGTCACTGTGTCTATAGTTATACATGTACATGTGACATCATCAGTCACTGTCTCTATAGTTATACATGTGACATCATCAGTCACTGTCTCTATAGTTATATATGTGACATCACAGTCACTGTCTATAGTTATAAATGTGACATCATCAGTCACTGTCTCTATAGTTATACATGTGACATCATCAATCACTGTCTCTATAGTTATACATGTGACATCATCAGTCACTGTCTCTATAGTTATACATGTGACATCATCAGTCACTGTCTCTATAGTTATACATGTACATGTGACATCATCAGTCACTGTCTCTATAGTTATACATGTGACATCATCAGTCACTGTCTCTATAGTTATATATGTGACATCACAGTCACTGTCTCTATATTTATAAATGTGACATCATCAGTCACTGTCTCTATAGTTATACATGTGGCATTGTAAGCCACTGTCTCTATATCTGTACTTGTGACATTGTCAGTTACTGTTCCTGTAGTTATACATGTAATATTGCTAGTCAATGTCTCTATAGTTGTACATGTGACATCATCAGTCACTGTCGCTATAGTTATAAATGTGACATCATCAGTCACTGTCTCTATAGTTATACATGTGACATCATCAGTCACTGTCGCTATAGTTATAAATGTGACATCACCAGTCACTGTCTCTATAGTTATACATGTGGCATTGTAAGCCATTGTCTCTATATCTGTACATGTGACATTATCAGTTACTGTTCCCGTAGTTATATAGTGTGATATTGTCAGACAATGTCTCTATAGTTATAAATGTGACATCAGTCGCTGTCTTTATATGTAGTTGTACATGTGACAATTTCAGTCACTGTCTGTATAGTTGTACATGTGACAATTTCAGTCACTGTCTCTATAGTTGTACATGTGACATGTTGTCAGTGACTGTCTCTATAGTTGTAAATGTGACAATTTCAGTCACTGTCTCTATAGTTGTACATGTGACATGTTGTCAGTCACTGTCTCTATAGTTGTACATGTGACAGTTTCAGTCACTGTCTCTATAGTTGTACATGTGACATTATCAGTTACTGTTCCCGTAGTTATACATGTGATATTGTCAGTTACTGTCTCTATAGTTATAAATGTGACATCAGTCGCTGTCTTTATATGTAGTTGTACATGTGACAATTTCAGTCACTGTCTCTGTAGTTGTACATGTGACATGTTGTCAGTGACTGTCCCAAAAGTTGTACATACATGTGCATACATGTACATGTATACAATTTATTCAAGATAAACCTACACTTTGCATAAATCATTATGTAGACAACACTGATTCATTTTATTTATTATCAGCCCCTCTCACCAGATAAATGTCTAAGTATACATGTAATGGTGTATTCTGTGTTGGTATCCTGTGCATAACTTACAAAGTATGCCCGATTTAAAATGGAACTTAAAGTGGTCAGTTCCCTTTTTAACATTGTATAAATATCGCAATATTGACTCATACAAGTATCAAAAGAGATGTTAGTATAAATACCAAACAGGCTTTTAGATACAGTTTCTGTATGAAGTGGAGGCTGTCAAAGAAGGTTGTATAATTATGTTCACCCCAAGCAAGTACCTACAAAGTGATATAACTAAAGAATTTGACGACATCTTTGATGATTTAAACAAAACATTTGATAGTTTACTTAGCATTGGTAAGCTGTATTACAAAGCTTTAAGAACTCTAATTTAAGTTTTTATTGTATGTCTGTACTGTTGGGTTTTTACAGTTTATGTTATTACACACAGTACATTTTAATTGTTGGTGCACTAATTACTGCTTGTATTGTTACATCGTTTGTTTTTATATGTGCATTGTTTATTTGTTTTTATTTGATTTCGTTTGTTTTTGCTATCTCTGCTGTTGTTATTTACATATATGTAATGTTATTAACCATTGTCACACTTGTTATTTCTGTTGTTTTTCATTTGATTTTACCATATCCTCATCAGACAAGACAGTATAGTTATTTCTGTTGTTATTTCTGTTGTTATTTCATTTGTTTACTCAATTACAGATTACCATACGCCCATCAGATAAGACAGTATAGTTGTTATTTCTGCTGTTATTTCATTGTTTACTCAATTACACAGATTACCATACGCCCATCAGATAAGACAGTATAGTTGTTATTTCTGTTGTTATTTCATTTGTTTACTGCTGTTATACACCCATCAGATAAGACATCATTGTTTTATTTTATTTGTTTACTCAATTACAGATAACCATACTCCTGTCAGTCAAGACAGTATAGTTGTTATTTCTGCTGTTATTTCTGCTGTTATATCATTTATTTACTCAATTACAGATTACCATACTCCTGTCAGACAAGCACCAACTTTCCAAAGGAAAAATGTGAAGACTCCACAGTTCTATGCACCACAACAAGCCGCAAACAACTTCATAAGCAGTCGAACATCTCAAGTTTCAACTCGGTCCAGTATACAGTCGACACAGATTACTAACAGTATAAATACAGGGAATCCACTCTTTACACAAGAACGTCAGGTGCAACAACAGTCACCGCAAATCCCAGTCAGTAGCACTTCAAGTGGTCCTAGTTTCCAACAAGATCGCCACATTCAGCCACATTACCAGTTATCGCCAACTCAACAGCATAAGGTGGTTGACAGTGTTCCCGTCTCTCAGCTATCCCAGGGCCTTCAGAACCTCACAGTCACTGACAACAGGCAATTTCCATCACGCTCACAACAAAATGAATACTCATTTCAAAACTCAAATCAAGGGTCTAACAGCTCTCTCAGTACACAAGGGTCAACATCCAGTCAAAACACTACAGGGTCTTCTGGATATCAAAGTGGGTCCGGTCCCCAGTCACAGTTTACACAGGAGCCACAGCAGAATCAACAACAGCCACAGATGGGAAGAACCAATAATCTTGGTGCTATAAAAGAAGGTACAAATTTTTGAATAAAATGTAAATCTAATTCTTGGGTCACCATGGTGATTTCATTCTGATACACTTCATTTCACCTGCTCTTTTGGGATGCTTTGTTTTGGCAAATTGGCAACTTCTAATTTCCAACCCAGTATATATACGATAATGAACCTTTGATTATTATAAGAGCAGTGAAATTCTGCTGGTTTTATGTAAAAACCAACAAAATGATTGGGATTGTCCAAATAATAATGGACCTCTAAATCTCACTGCAGTACCAAGTATCAGACATTACAATTAAACAAGAAAAAAGTTAGTATTTATACACAACATTTGATTTAGATGTTTTGTACATGTATTTATTGCATAAAAGTTCCCAGTAATGAAATATATGTTTTTTACTTTGTTTTCAGATCTGTTTGAAGACAATTCTCACAGCATTTTTCAGGGCAACTTTGGAGATTATCACAGTCAGTTTGATGAAAATTACCAAATTCAGCAGTACCACCAGGAGATTAGAAATCATTACGCTCAGCAAAATGCTGCTGGGCAAATTACCTCCACTCAACAAACTTTATTTTCCTCCACGCAGAAAGAAGTACAGTCAGCTGTTACTACAACAACATGTAAGAGATATTTGTAAACTTTATGTCGGTGTACACTCGTATATATAGTTATATGTTGGTGTATACCCATATATAGTTATATGTCAGTGTACACCTGTATATAGTTATATGTTGGTGTAAACTCGTATATAGTTATATGTTGTGTACACCCATATATACATGTAGTTATATGTTGGTGTACACTCGTTTATAGTTATATGTTGTGTACACCCATATATACATGTACATGCAGTTATATGTTGGTGTATACTCGTATATATAGTAATATGTTGGTGTACACCTGTATATAGTTATATGTTGGTGTACACCCGTATATAGTTATATGTTGTTTACACCCATATATACATGTAGTTATATGTTGGTGTACACCCGTATATAGTTATATGTTGTTTACACCCATATATACATGTAGTTATATGTTGGTGTACACTCGTATATAGTTATATGTTGTGTACACCCATATATACATGTAGTTATATGTTGGTGTACACTCGTATATATAGTAATATGTTGGTGTATACCAGTATATAGTTATATGTCAGTGTACACCTGTATATAGTTATATGTTGGTGTACACCCATATATACATGTAGTTATATGTTGGTGTACACTCGTATATAGTTGGTGTACACCCATATATACATGTAGTTATATGTTGGTGTACACTCGTATATATAGTAATATGTTGGTGTACACCTGTATATATAGTAATATGTTGGTGTACACTCGTATATATAGTAATATGTTGGTGTACACTCATATATATATATATGTTGTGTACACTCATATATACATGTAGTTATATGTTGTGTACACTCTTATATATAGTAATATGTTGGTGTACACCTGTATATAGTTATATGTTGGTGTACACCCATATATAGTTATATGTTGTGTACACTCATATATACATGTAGTTATATGTTGGTGTACACTCGTATATAGTTATATGTTGGTGTACACCTGTATATAGTTATATGTTGGTGTACACCTGTATATAGTTATATGTTGGTGTACACCCATATATAGTTATATGTTGTGTACACTCATATATACATGTAGTTATATGTTGTGTACACTCTTATATATAGTAATATGTTGGTGTACACCTGTATATAGTTATATGTTGGTGTACACCCATATATAGTTATATGTTGTGTACACTCATATATACATGTAGTTATATGTTGTGTACACTCGTATATATAGTAATATGTTGGTGTACACCTGTATATAGTTATATGTTGGTGTACACCCATATATACATGTAGTTATATGTTGGTGTACATTCGTATATATAGTAATATGTTGGTGTACACTCATATATAGTTATATGTTGTGTACACTCATATATACATGTAGTTATATGTTGGTGTACACTCGTATATATAGTAATATGTCAGTGTACACCTGTATATAGTTATATGTTGGTGTATACCCATATATAGTTATATGTCAGTGTACACCCGTATATATCTATATGTCGTGTACACCCATATATACAAAATGTACATGTAGTTATATGTTGGTGTACACTCGTATATGTATATAGTTATATGTTGCTGTACACTCATATAGAGTTATATGTCCGTGTACATTTGTATGTACATGTAGTTATATGTTTTGTATTCATGTTTTGGCTGACCTAAATGCCCCCCTCCCCTCCCTCAGAAATGAAAAATGTATTCTGCATGGATACAAGGTAATGAAAATAAGACCAATGCACAAAAATACATTTGGCATGTGAAGACATCAAGGATAGGGTTTGTAAAAGATTAAAGGTACTTATAGATATATGTGAGATGAATACCCTAACTGGAACATTTGAATTTAGCATTCTGTTCTGAAAAGATACATTGGATCTAGTTGATAGATTTGACATGCTTGATTTGCATAATCATACACGTACAGTTAGATAGTTAAGACATCAGTTTCACTTAAAGATTTGTTAGCCAACCCCACCCACACTTTAATAATTAATCCATTAAAGAAATAAATGAAATTTTGGATTTACTTTTGGATTTGAAAGTGCTCTAAACAGTTCAAAAATTTCATATTCTGTTTAGATTTCAAATATATCATAATCATTGATACTGAATATCTTACTCTTTTATATAAGACGTGGACAAGTGTGTTCTATGTGACTGACAAGTGTTCTATGTAACTGACAAGTGTGTTCTATGTAACTGACAAGTGTGTTCTATGTGACTGACAAGTGTGTTCTATGTAACTGACAAGTGTGTTATATGTAACTGTCAAGTGTGTTCTATGTAACTGACAAGTGTGTTCTATGTAACTGACAAGTGTGTTCTATGTAACTGACAAGTGTTCTATGTAACTGACAAGTGTGTTATATGTAACTGTCAAGTGTTATCTATGTAACTGACAAGTGTGTTCTATGTAATTGACAAGTGTGTATATGTAACTGACATTTAGTATTAAGAGGTACATATGTAAATGATGTACCTTCATAACCAAGATATTTTAAGCACTCACTTCCTGATCCACAATCATGATTTTCTGATGATGGTGCTATGTGGAATTTAAAACAATGACTGAGAAAAAGAAAGCAGTATTTTACGCTTGTTTCCGGGGACTTGAGTGTTTAAGATGACAAATTGATGACATTCTTGTACAGTGATCTAATTTTGAGATAAATACAAGTGCAGTGGTAGTTCTAGATCTATTATACCGTTATACAATTAACCATAGTCACCAACAGCTAACAGAAGTATTGGACCACCAAAGAATCAATTTTCCGTCTTTGTACCTTATAAAACTTGCAATTGATTTGTCTACATTTTGAAGTGGAATTACAGACGACGTCTGTTTGATATACATGTAGTAGATTTTTATTAAATAAATTAAATTCATGCAGAAGTTTTGCTTATTTTTATTGAATCAAGATTTTTTGAGAGATGAAACTCCATTGCTTTGTATAGAGATAGACTGTTCAGAAAGTGATTCTAGGAAATATGTATATGTCATTTAATGTAGAACTCAACAAATTTGACACACACTTTTGAAAACATAAATTTTAGATTTCTTCATCATCATATATAGATCTATACAAATAAAATTCCTATCTATACAAAATTTTTAAACTGCTGGTTGTATTTGAAACAAAGATGGAAAACCGAAAGGTCTGAAGAGTGTTATTTCTAGATCACTTTGTATTTCAAAAAGATTGATTTAAAATAATTGGTTACTTATACAATGAATGAATTCAGAATGGATACGTGATGTTTATTGTTTACTAGATTTTTATTTTTTGTCCGCCCCCCCCCCCACCCCCCCCCATGTCTCAGAAGCATGCTGTGTTGTTTTTTCTGTGAGACTAAGTAGAAAGTGACAGGTTTCTGTATATGTCTTTTTCCTTTTATGTACAAACGTTAGTGTCCTGTACCATTTGTTCCGTCATTAGGTATAGGTCATGTTGGGCACCATGATCCACTAGCGGTATTATCCACATTGTCAAATCATTTAATTTTACCATGTGTGACCCCATTGTCCTCACATTGCACTGAATGACCTCTGTCATATAATGAATAATTTTACACATTTACTGAAATCATAGAGCATAGTTGACTACAAAGTGGGTGAATGCAGTTACAAACATATTTGACATTTTAGAATTTGACAATGGACAGTGATTTAGGAGGTATTTTCAAGGTTATATTATCTTGTGATCAATAAATTTAAGTTTTATAAATAGAAGAATAAAGTGAACCTTCTTAATGTGAAATTTTAAATTCAACATAATTTTGAACAATAAAATTTTACAATTAATGTTATTTTATTAGATATACTAGTGTACCAATAATTAGTCAGGTAGGTATAATAATATACAGTAAAACCTGCTTTAATGACCACCTGTGTATAAAGACCACTTGCCACAAAGACTGTTTTTTTGCTGTGCTCAATAGTACCATTTGTGTACAAATCAACCTCTATATAACATGTATAAAGACCACCTCCCTATAAAGACTGGTTTTCTTGTGGCCCTAAGGAGGTCATTATATATAAGTTTCACTGTATTTTTCTCTTCAGAGTGGTACTCTAAATTATTTAGGTCTGTTTCTATTCTGTCAGCCACACTGTACTGTACATGCAGAGGATTCAAAATGCAAGTGGAAGGTATTAGGTTTGATCACAGACACCCAGTATAAGACTTTAAAGGAGGACTGTTCCCTCACCACACAGACACCCACTGTTAGACTTAAAACAAGGACTGCTCTCTCACCACACAGATACCCAGTATTAGACATAAAACAAGGACTGCTCCCTTACCACAGACACCCACTGTTAGACTTAAAACAAGGACTGCTCTCTCACCACACAGATACCCAGTATTAGACATAAAACAAGGACTGCTCCCTTACCACAGACACCCAGTATTAGACTTAAAACAAGGACTGCTCTCTCACCACACAGACACCCAGTATTAGACATAAAACAAGGACTGCTCCCTTACCACAGACACCCACTGTTAGACTTAAAACAAGGACTGCTCTCTCACCACACAGACACCCAGTATTAGACATAAAACAAGGACTGCTCCCTTACCACAGACACCCAGTATTAGACTTAAAACAAGGACTGCTCTCTCACCACACAGACACCCAGTATTAGACATAAAACAAGGACTGCTCCCTTACCACAGACACCCAGTATTAGACTTAAAACAAGGACTGCTCTCTCACCACACAGACACCCAGTATTAGACATAAAACAAGGACTGCTCCCTCACCAGACACCCAGTATTAGACTTAAAACAAGGACTGCTCTCTCACCACACAGACACCCAGTATTAGACTTAAGACATGGACTGCTCCCTCACCACACAAACACCCGGTATAAGACTTTAAACGAGGACTGCTCCCTCACCAGACACCCAGTATTAGACTTAAGACATGGACTGCTCCCTCACCACACAGACACCCAGTATAAGACTTTAAACGAGGACTGCTCCCTCACCAGACACCCAGTATTAGACTTAAGACATGGACTGCTCCCTCACCACACAGACACCCAGTATAAGACTTTAAACGAGGACTGCTCCCTCACCAGACACCCAGTATTAGACTTAAGACATGGACTGCTCCCTCACCACACAAACACCCAGTATTAGACTTAAGACATGGACTGCTCCCTCACCACACAAACACCCAGTATAAGACTTTAAACGAGGACTGCTCCCTCACCGCACAGACACCCAGTATAAGACTTTAAATAAGGACCATTCCCTCACCACGCAGTCACCCGGTATAAGTTCTTAATATGATTAGGCATTACCTATAGGAGAGTGCAGTTCAAAATGAATGTTTCATATATTTTTGTCTTAGGTCTTAGCATACACAGAACATGAAATGAAGCAGCAAAATTGATGAGCTTCATGATAGGGCTCAAGATACAACATTGGCAATTACCCATGATTCATAAAATAACATGGCAGTGACCATTGTAGTCAGTAATGGCCTTTCCACACAGAATTTGACATAACAGTATATCCCACCTGATACACATTAAATTGTTTGATAGTACTTTGTATGGATTTTTTGTTCCTTTTTACACTTTCTAGCACTAAGTTCACTTAGTTCAAGCTGCACTCTCTATAATAAGAACTAAAACAAGGACTGTTCCCTCACCACATACAAGGACTGTTCCCTCACCACACACAAGGACTGTTCCCTCACCATACACAAGGACTGTTCTCTCACCACACAGGCGCCAGGTATAAGACTTCAAACAAGGACTGTTCCCTCACCACATACAAGGACTGTTCCCTCACCACATACAAGGACTGTTCCCTCACCACATACAAGGACTGTTCCCTCACCACACACAAGGACTGTTCTCTCACCACACAGGCGCCAGGTATAAGACTTCAAACAAGGACTGTTCCCTCACCACATACAAGGACTGTTCCCTCACCACATACAAGGACTGTTCCCTCACCACATACAAGGACCGTTCCCTCACCACACACAAGGACTGTTCTCTCACCACACAGGCGCCAGGTATAAGACTTCAAACAAGGACTGTTCCCTCACCACACACAAGGACTGTTCCCTCACCACACACAAGGACTGTTCTCTCACCACACAGGCGCCAGGTATAAGACTTCAAACAAGGACTGTTCCCTCACCACACACAAGGACTGTTCCCTCACCACGCACAAGGACTGTTCTCTCACCACACAGGCGCCAGGTATAAGACTTCAAACAAGGACTGTTCCCCCCCTCACCACATACAAGGACTGTTCCCTCACCACACACAAGGACTGTTCCTCTCACCACACAGGCGCCAGGTATAAGACTTTCAAACAAGGACTGTTCCCTCACCACATACAAGGACTGTTCCCTCACCACATACAAGGACTGTTCCCTCACCACATACAAGGACTGTTCCCTCACCACACAGGCGCCAGGTATAAGACTTCAAACAAGGACTGTTCCCTCACCACATAGACACCAGGTATAAGACTTTAAACAAGGACTGTTCCCTCACCACACACAGGCACCAGGTAGAAGATGTTAAACAAGGACTGTTCTCTCACCACACAGGCATCAGGTATAAGAGTTTCAACGAGACCTGTTTTCTCACCACACACAAGGACTGTTCCCTCACCACACATAAGGACTGTTCCCTCACCACACACAAGGATTATTCCCTCACCATACACAAGGACTATTCCCTCACCACACACAAGGACTAACAAAGACTATTCCCTTACCACACAGGCATCAGGTATAAGACTTTGAACAAGGCCTGTTTTCTCACCACACACAGGAACTGTTCCCTCACCACACATAAGGACTGTTCCCTCACCACACACAAGGACTGTTCCTTCACCACACACAAGGACTGTTCCCTCGCCACACACAAGGACTGTTCCCTCACCACACACAAGGACTATTCCCTCACCACACACAAGGACTATTCCCTCACCACACATAAGGACTGTTCCTTCACCACACACAAGGACTGTTTCATCGCCACACACAAGGACTGTTCCCTCGTCACACACAAGGACTGTTCCTTCACCACCGACAAGGACTGTTCCCTCACCACATACAAGGACTATTCCCTCACCACACACAAGGACAGTTCCCTCGCATCACACAAGGACAGTTCCCTTACCACACACAAGGACAGTTCCCTTACCACACACAAGGACTGTTCCTTTACCACACACAAGGACTGTTCCCTCACCACACACAAGGACTGTTTCCTCACTACACACAAGGAGTGACAAGGACTGTTCCCTCACCACACACATGGATTGTTCCCTCACCACACACAAGGACTGTTTCCCCACCAAGTGCTTGACATCAGAAGTAATAGTTCTTTGGATTAGACTTCATACCAAGATGTCACAGTAGACATAACACATTAAAGAAGCCTTACTGCTTTGGCATCACTCCATAGAAACAAGTCCGAATTTGTGGCACTTCATCAATAACTGGTGGTAACAAACTTATCAGGAACTATCCCCTGTAAAACTGTATATTTTTCAAATGAAAAGGGGCTAGGACCCATTGGGGCATCAAAAGAGGCCATAAATGGGTACATTTCTAAAAATCTCCTCATAAACTAGTGATCAGAATTCATTCAAATGTGGTTTGCATGATTAATAAGTCAATATCTACAAGTTTTGCAAATGAAAACAAAATTTGTTTATAATCCAGTCACTAAAGGGTGCTTCATATGACACAGGTACAGGTTTATACAAATGGCTTATTAACTCAAAGTTGAATGACTCTTTGCTATTAAGATATTTTAGAAAGTTGTTAAGAATTATCTAAGGATTGTTGTAACAAATCCTCTAGGTCACAGACATGTAAGTACATTATAAATGAAAATAATCAATGTTTCATAGAGACCTTTTTTACATATTCTCAAAAACGAATGGGTCATTTTTAACTAAACTTGGCAGGTACTATCTTTATGTTTGTGAATATAAAGGGGTTATGGCACCACTATGGAGCACTTCAGATGACATAGCGTAGGCTACAGGTTAATGCATATTGTTTATTAAATCAAAACTGATTGACTTTATGTATACAAAGATATATAGGAAACAATTGTTTAGAATTATCTAGGAATCATTGTAACAAAGTTTCAAGGTCTTGGGCCAAAGGTCATGTTCAAAGGCACATATAAAGTAAATAAAAATTAGTTTTTCATTAACCATTTGACATGTTTTACTTTGCGCCAATTTCAACCAAACTTGGCAGGTACTATCTCCATGTGAAGTTGCATAATGTTTGCTGAAGAAAGGATACTAGGACCCCTAGGTGTTCCAAATGGGGTGAAAAGGGCAAAAATTGGTATAATACATCTTTCACATTCTTATGAAACATTGATCAGAATCTTACATGATTATTAAGTCAATATCTACAAAGTTTTTGAATGAAAACAAAATCTGTTCATAAACAAACCATGAAGGAGTGCTTCAAATGACACAGGGTGCAGTTTTATACAAATGGCCTTTAAACTCAAAACTGATTTACTTTTTGTGTATAAAGTTGTATGAGGTAGTTGTTAGGAACTATCTTAGGAACATTGTGATAAAGATTCAAGGTCATGGGGTCAAAATTCAAAGTCACAAATACCTGCATAAATGGAATATATTAGTTTTTCATCAACTGTTAGATATTTTTACTTCCTCTGAATAACCATTGGACCAATTTTAACCAAACTTGGTTGGAACTAGGTCCATATTAAATAAAAAACATTTGATCTGAAAGGGACCAAAAAGTAATTTGAAAACTTGTTGTATCTTTTAAGTCTTCTCATGAAGCAATGATCAGCATATTTTCACTGTAATTATCCATTTCACTCAGGTGACTGTTAAGGCTTGTTGGGTCTCTTGTTAATATTACAATTAGATTCTTTACTTCTATACTTTAAGCTGCGACTACTGGTGGCTTCTCTGGTCAGGAAGAGCTTCCTTTGCCCCCTGGGTGGTCTATGGATTGGACAGTCAGAGGGAGAAAATACTATATAGATCACAACACACAAACTACTCACTGGAGTCATCCACTGGAAAAAGAGAGTCTGCCTACAGGATGGGAAAGAATTGAGAGTAAAGAGTTTGGTGTTTATTATGTGAAGTAAGCTGTTTATACAAACATTTGAACTTCAACAAACATTTGAACTTCAACAAACATTTTTGATAAAATGCATGAAAAGATTGCATATACATATATATGGTTTGATTATCATTTTGACTGCGTATATGTTAGTATGAATGCAGTTGGAAGGGAACATATTCTATGGAGTATGTCAGGACTCCATAAAGATTATGTTCCTTTCCAAGTGCATTCATACTAATGTATACCCAGTCAAAATGATAATACAAACTTATATTTACATCCTCTAAATAATCCATACAGTACATTTACAAAAATGATTGGAAAGCGAGTTGCTAAGATAGTAACTATGGAGGGTGTGGTTGCTAGGTAAATATAGTTCCTTTTTAGCTCACCTGAACCAAAGGTTCAAGTGTGCTTTTCAGATTACCTAATCTGTCAGTCATTTGTTCATTATCTTTTCACATTTTCGACTTCTTCTCCAAAATGAATAAAGGGATTTTGATGAAATTTTATAGTATTAGTAAGCAAGTACTCAATGTCCTCTATCAAGTTTGTTCATTTCGACCAGATCGGCCAGGGTGGGGCAAAAGAGCATCAGGGCTTACCCCTTTTCAAAAATCATCTCCTCAAGAACTGCTGCATGGATAAAAAAAAATAATTGCATCTGAATGATCTACATAGATGTATGATGCAAATTTATTAATTTCGTAGAAATCGGAAAATAAATTTTTGGCATGTTTTTTAGACTGTCATTTTCATTAATTTTTATATGATTTCTTTGATTTTCTCCCCATTTATTCATTATGATGCATTCATTTATGTGTTTTACCCTTAATACAGGAGAAATGTGTTCTTGAGAGAATTTGGCTGAAGTTTAATTTTTTTTTTTTAAATTTCTGAATTTTTTAAGACTGCAAAAATGAAGAGAGGGGGGGGGGGGGGGGGGATTTTCACACTGTCAGTTTTTCTTCAAAATCGCTTTAGGGAATTTAGTGAAATTTTACAGGAAGCATGTACTCAAGGTCCCCTACCAAGTTTGTGTTGTTTTGGCCAGATCGGCCCAGAGATGGATCCAGGGTGGGGTAAATAGTCCTGTGGGGGTACCCCTCTTTGAAAATCTTCTCCAGAACTACTGCATGGATTGAAAAACTGATTGCATCTGAATGATCTACCAAGATGTATTTCCTCCCCTTTTATTCATTATGATGCATTCATTTTATATGATTTAACAGTAATTAAGTAGAGAAATGCTTTCTTGAAAGAATTTTTTCTGAAATTTAACTTTTTGAATTTTTTTATGAATTGCAAAAAAGTGAAGGAGCAGAGGCATTTTTCACACCTTCAGCTTGTTCTTCAAAATTGTTGAAGGGATTTTGACAAAACCTTACAGAAAGCTAGAACCCAAGGTCCTCTATCAAATTTGTGTTTTTGAGACAGATTGATTCAGATGTGGATCCAAAGTGGGGCAAAAAAAGTTTTATGTCCCCCCCCCCCCCCTATTTGTAATATACCAACACAATTCAGGTGAGCGATGTGGCCCATGGGCCTCTTGTTATCAATACATTTCAAGAAGAAATAGGTAAAACATGTATGTTTTATAGTTACATTTCAAATTTAGTTATCTTTTCCAAGTTTTTGTTTGGTTTAGTATTTGTGGATGTAATTTTAAAGGTATGTTTTGTGTTTATGCTATCCCATCCAAACGCAATGTAATCAAGAAGTGGTGTGGCATCACATCTTTGCGTATCACTCCAATGAGCCTAATCACATTGTGTATACAGTATTATAAACCACTGTCTGTTTACTAGACTGAAGAAAGAACATGGAGTAAATGTATTGAGTTGAAGTGTTAAATATGGAATTTCATTTTAGACCATCATGAAGAATTTCAAGCCAGGCACTAGAAAAATCTGAAAATACATTTGTCTACACAAGTTTGAGAACATTCTCAACTTCAGTTAATTCTTAAATCTGATTGGGTAGGTAGAGCAGATTTAAAATGTTCTCAGCTTTGGGTTATCCTTAAATCTGATTGGCTAGGTAGACCAGATTTAAAATGTTCTCAGCACCAGGCTGATTGGCTAGGTAGAGCAGATTTAAAATGTTCTCAGCTTCGGGTTATCCTTAAATCTGATTTTGTAGGTAGACCATATTTAAAATGTTCTCAGCACCAGGCAGATTGGCTAGGTAGACCAGATTTAAAATGTTCTCAGCTTTGGTTAATCCCCAAATCTGATTGGCTAGGTAGACCAGTTTTGAAATATTCTCTAATTCTCAGGCTTTAGTACATTCCTAAAAGGTTTATTTTATTTTATGTATGTTTTATGTACATTATACTAACATATATTTACTAAAACTTTACTAACATGTATTTGCAATAACTTACAATGTACTAATATGTATTACTATAACTTATAATGTACTAACATGTGTTACTATAACTTATAATGTACTAACATGTATTAGTATAACTTATAATGTACTAACATGTGTTACTATAACTTATAATGTACTAACATGTATTAGTATAACTTATAATGTACTAACATGTATTTGTATAACTTATAATATACTAACATGTATTAGTATAACTTATAATGTACTAACATGTATTAGTATAACTTATAATGTACTAACATGTATTACTATAACTTATAATGTACTAACATGTGTTACTATAACTTATAATGTACTAACATGTGTTACTATAACTTATAATGTACTAACATGTATTAGTATAACTTATAATGTACTAACATGTGTAACTCTAACTTATAATGTACTAACATGTATTATCTAACTTATAATGTACTAACATGTATTAGTATAACTTATAATGTACTAACATGTATTACTATAACTTATAATGTACTAACATGTGTTACTCTAACTTATAATGTTTTAACATGTGTTACTATAACTTATAATGTACTAGCATGTGTTACTCTAACTTATAATGTACTAACATGTGTTACTATAACTTATAATGTACTACCATGTATTAGTATAACTTATAATGTACTAACATGTATTAGTATAACTTATAATGTACTAACATGTGTAACTCTAACTTATAATGTACTAACATGTGTTACTATAACTTATAATGTACTAACATGTGTTACTATAACTTATAATGTACTAACATGTATTACTATAACTTATAATGTACTAACATGTGTTACTATAACTTATAATGTACTAACATGTATTACTATAACTTATAATGTACTAACATGTGTTACTCTAACTTATAATGTACTAACATGTGTTACTATAACTTATAATGTACTAACATGTGTTACTAACTTATAATGTACTAACATGTGTTACTATAACTTATAATGTACTAACATGTGTTACTATAACTTATAATGTACTAACATGTGTTACTATAACTTATAATGTACTAACATGTGTTACTATAACTTATAATGTACTAACATGTGTTACTATAACTTATAATGTACTAACATGTGTTACTATAACTTATAATGTACTAACATGTATTAGTATAACTTATAATGTACTAACATGTGTTACTCTAACTTATAATGTACTAACATGTGTTACTATAACTTATAATGTACTAACATGTATTAGTATAACTTATAATGTACTAACATGTGTTACTCTAACTTATAATGTACTAACATGTGTTATTATAACTTATAATGTACTAACATGTATTACTATAACTTATAATGTACTAACATGTGTTACTATAACTTATAATGTACTAACATGTGTTACTCTAACTTATAATGTACTAACATGTGTTACTATAACTTATAATGTACTAACATGTATTACTATAACTTATAATGTACTAACATGTGTTACTCTAACTTATAATGTACTAACATGTATTACTATAACTTATAATGTACTAACATGTGTTACTATAACTTATAATGTACTAACATGTGTTACTATAACTTACAATATACTAACAGGACACTGTGAATTATTCTTAGTGGACTGATACATAACACCAAGAGTGTTTTCTTGCTTTTTACCTGTACCTACAAAATGTTAAAACAAAATTTTTGCGGCCCTGTGTTTTGATCTGTTTAGGAGTATTTGTGTAAATTTTGTCTATCTTCTTTTTTGACAGTCATTTCCTTCAGATTGCCCAGACAAATCATCCATGTTCTCCGACAGTCTCACAAAACAACGTAATGATCGGATATCGTCCACAGTTACCGCAGCAGATTGAATACCGTCCAGCAAGACAAACTAATGTGTTAGTCCCAGCTAATCCTTACCTGCATACAGGTAAATAGATTTGTCAAGTTTACTCATTGGAAGATAAAAGAAATATAATCTTTATTTTGATTGTTTTCAGGAATCTGAATTTGATAAAGTCCTGTCAACAAAGGCTAAGTCTCTATACGATGAATCTGTGATATCAAAACATACATTACTTTACCTACAGTAAAGATTTCTGTGTAGACAATATATTTTGACTACTCGTAGAATGGAATCTTCTAGTCTATACTCATAGAATGAAGTCTTACAGTCTATAATATTTTACTTTTGATTTAAAATTTTTGCAGAAATCCCCAAATGGCTATATGTATATTCACGTGGAGCTCCAGAACATGACCACAAATTAAAGGTAAGAATTACACCTTGTTACACATGGGATATAGAAATTTTGTAAATTAAGGTAAGAATTACACCTGGTAACACAGGGGTTAGAAATTTTTAATATTTAAGGTAAGAATTACACCTGGTAACACAGGGGTTTAGAAATTTGGTATATTTAAGGTACGAATTACACCTGGTAACACAGGGGATATAGACATTTTTAATATTAAAGGTAAGAATTACACCTGGTAACACAGGGGTTATAGACATTTTTAATATTAAAGGTAAGAATTACACCTGGTAACACAGGGGTATAGACATTTTTAATATTAAAGGTAAGAATTACACCTGGTAACACAGGGGTTATAGACATTTTTAATATTAAAGGTAAGAATTACACCTGGTAACACAGGAGATATAGAAATTTTTAATATTAAAGGTAAGAATTACACCTGGTAACACAATAGGGTTATAGACATTTTTAATATTAAAGGTAAGAATTACACCTGGTAACACAGGAGATATAGAAATTTTTAATATTAAAGGTAAGAATTACACCTGGTAACACAGGGGTTATAGACATTTTTAATATTAAAGGTAAGAATTACACCTGGTAACACAGGGGATATAGAAATTTTTAATATTAAAGGTAAGAATTACACCTGGTAACACAGGGGATATAGAAATTTTTAATATTAAAGGTAAGAATTACACCTGGTAACACAGGAGATATAGAAATTTTTAATATTTAAGGTAAGAATTACACCTGGTAACACAGGAGATATAGAAATTTTTAATATTAAAGGTAAGAATTACACCTGGTAGCATCAGATTTAGAAATTTTGTAAACATCGTCATTTTTGTCAACAAAAAAAAAAAACATGCCATAAATACATTGTATCTTTGAACCAATTCCATCTAACTAACTTGAAAACTGTGAAGCACAAAATCTGAATATAGAATTATACGAACAAGAATTGATGCTGGGAATGTGTATAGCTTGAGAATTTTTTTAATGGAGGTTAACGTTTAGATTTATTCTGTAGCAGATAAACATTGATATTTCTTCTCCGCCATTGTTGTGTATATATAATCGGTTTGAATTGTGACATTTACTTTATCTATAACTGTAGGATCAATTCCATTATACAATTTCTAAAGGCAAAATATCTCTGGATATATTTAACTCACTGGGACAAAAAACTTCCGAGGGCTAATGCTATGTCCCTGACATCGTTGGTGTCATCGATTGTGGACATAAAACTCCAACCTGGGCTATACATGTATCTTTTGAATTATGTAGGATATGTTTAGGTTATTGAATGTAAATGTTGAAATATATGCCTGGGTTCCTAAGGCAGCAAAGGACTGAGCTTGCAAGGTTCATCTCCACGCCAAAAACGAGGATATATATATTTCAACATATATATTCCGTAACATGTTTATTACATATGATACATGATACAATATCTATGATACAAAGGTCATGATCAATTTATTACATATGATACATGATACAATATCTATGATACAAAGGTCATGATCAATTTATTACAAATGATACATGATACAATATCTATGATACAAAGGTCATGATCAATTTATTTTATTTACGACAAATCAGAATAACATCAAATGCATGTGTAATTTGTCATCGTTATAGTGTGTATGAATATAACATAAAAGTAGTCCCTGAACCTCAAAACTGGTCCCGGGTGTATATCCTTGGATATTGCACCTTTTTATCTAATGCTAAGTAAATGGGAAACGAAAGTAGGATATATAATAAGGCTTTTATATTTCACATGTAGATTCCTTGTGATAAAGCGTATTCAATGCTACATTAACTTTTGACTTAATAACCTTAACCTTTGGATTTTACCTAATTTTCAGGAACTTTAATCAGGTCTGTATCTTTAAATATACTAAGTGTAAAATTTCAGTTTTACATCTGCAATCCATATGATCTGCTCTTTCAGATGGTGTCATGACCTTTGAGCTTTGACCTCATGATAATGCCTTTAGACCAACATTTAAAAACATTAACCATGGCAATAACTTTCTAAGTATAAGGGGTAGAGAGTTAGAATATCATATGTGTGATACTTATGATCAGCCCTTTTAGATGATACCATGACATTTGACCTAGATGATGCCATTTGACCTACTTAAAAAAAAATAACCATGTCAAAAACTTTTGAAGTACAAACAGTATAGCATTGATATTTCACATGTTTAATCCTTATAATAAGACTTTCAGATGTTAGTACCATGACCTTTGACCTTATGACTTTGATAATGTCATTGGATTTATTTTCTAGAAGAAAAAACATCATCCTTGGATTATTTTTTTAAATATATCCAGTAGGAAGTATAGCTTTGATATTTTAAATGTGCAATCCATATGATTATTCCTTTCAGTTGATACCATGACTTTTGACTTTACGACATAGATAGTGCCATTTGACTGACATGTACATTAAAGATTTTTTGCCATGGCTTTAACTTTTGAAATATGAGAAGTAAAGTTTTTATATCAAGATCTGACATTTTAGTTACAGTGTAGGAGGTTTTACTGTAAAGTTCTATGATCTAATATACAACTGACTGGCACTGAGGTCAAGATCCGACATTTTAGTTACAGGGTGGGAGGTTTTACTATAAAATTCTATAATCTAATATACCACTGACTGGCACTGAGGTCAAGATCCGACATTTTAGTTACAGGGTGGGAGGTTTTACTATAAAATTCTATAATCTAATATACCACTGACTGGCACTGAGGTCAAGATCAGACATGCTTAGTTACAGGGTGGGAGGTTTTACTGTAAAGTTCTATAATGTAATATACCACTGACTGGCACTGAGGTCAAGATCAGACATGCTTAATTACAGGGTGGGAGGTTTTACTGTAAAGTTCTATAATGTAATATACCACTGACTGGCAACTGAGGTCAAGATCAGACATGCTTAGTTACAGGGTGGGAGGTTTTACTGTAAAGTTCTATAATCTAATATACCACTGACTGGCACTGAGGTCAAGATCAGACATTTTAGTTACAGGGTGGGAGGTTTTACTGTAAAGTTCTATAATGTAATATACCACTGACTGGCACTGAGGTCAAGATCAGACATGCTTAATTACAGGGTGGGAGGTTTTACTGTAAAGTTCTATAATGTAATATACCACTGACTGGCACTGAGGTCAAGATCAGACATGCTTAGTTACAGGGTGGGAGGTTTTACTGTAAAGTTCTATAATCTAATATACCACTGACTGGCACTGAGGTCAAGATCAGACATTTTAGTTACAGGGTGGGAGGTTTTACTGTAAAGTTCTATAATGTAATATACCACTGACTGGCACTGAGGTCAAGATCAGACATGCTTAATTACAGGGTGGGAGGTTTTACTGTAAAGTTCTATAATGTAATATACCACTGACTGGCACTGAGGTCAAGATCAGACATGCTTAGTTACAGGGTGGGAGGTTTTACTGTAAAGTTCTATAATGTAATATACCACTGACTGGCACTGAGGTCAAGATCAGACATGCTTAGTTACAGGGTGGGAGGTTTTACTGTAAAGTTCTATAATGTAATATACCACTGACTGGCACTGAGGTCAAGATCAGACATGCTTAGTTACAGGGTGGGAGGTTTTACTGTAAAGTTCTATAATCTAATATACCACTGACTGGCACTGAGGTCAAGATCAGACATGCTTAGTTACAGGGTGGGAGGTTTTACTGTAAAGTTCTATAATGTAATATACCACTGACTGACACTGAGGTCAAGATCAGACATTTTAATTACAGGGTGGGAGGTTTTACTGTAAAGTTCTAATCTAATATACTATTGACTCACACTGAGGTTAAGATCTGGGTAATATTGTTTTCTGGAGGGAGTTGGGTTTTTCCATTTTTATATGAATTTAAAATATTAAAATTGTTTGTGAGTGTTTACATTTAGATGTATATTCATTTAAACCTCTTGTTTATTTTACAGTGGGATTTGTTTAGATTGAATGAACTAGAGCATTTTGATGCCATGTTAATGAGGTTACACAAACAGGATCTAGAACAGATAGTAATGAGTTATGAAGCATATCGCATTGCCTTGATACGTGAAATGGAAAGACGTATGAAAGAAAAACAAGGTCAGCAAGGACTGCCAACTGCTTTAGCACTGCCACAAAATGTTGAGCATCAGCAGCAGATACAGAAGCAGCTTGCTGCAGAAGGAATTCCACAAAATGCCAGTCAGGGTTTTCCCCAAAATGTCAATCAGGGTCTGTCTCAAAATGTTGGACTTCCTCAAAATGTAAACTATGGGATGTCTCCAAGCATAAATCAGGCTGTGATGTCACAAAGTGTTGTTCAAGGATATCCAAAAAGTGCAAGTCCAGGGATTTCTCCAAGTCCAGGAATTCCTCAGAATGTGAGCCAGGGAATATCTCAAAACTTGACACATATTGGTCTGCCTGCTCAACAGCAAATGCTTTTCATACAAAATCGAGATCAGCAGCAGCAGCAAAATCAACATCATTTTGGTATTGCACATTCTGTTGTTCAACAACAGTTGGTTCAACAGCATCAACATATTCAGCAGCAAATTCAACAGCTGAAACAACAGCAAATGCAACATGAACTTCAACAGCAACAACTGTTGCACGAACAGTATTTACAGCAACAACAACAGTTACAACAATACCATAGTACACAACAACAAATAGGTCAACAACAACAGAGTGTATCTTCTCAACAACAACAACAACAAATCCTTGCTTCACAGATACCGCATATTCAGCATTTCCAGAACTCCCAACAACAGCAACAGAACTCACAAGGTCAAAATCCTCAACTGTATCAATCCCAAGCACAGAAGTCACTGACACAGAATATAGAGACAAAAGTTTAGTGACAGCCCACTCTTATTATCCTAGAAAAATAATATTTTATTGTATTTTTATGTCTGGATACAGAGCAGTCCCTCATAAGAATTTCTAGGGTCCATTTTACAAAAGGTTCTAGGTCCTAGACTTGGTCTCAGGAGCACACTTACGACTTGCTACCATTTTACAAAGACTTAGAACCAGTGACATACGATCAGATCAAGTCAGGTCTTTATGACTACCCAGAGGCTGTGCATAGATCTAACTTATCTTTGTATGTGTCATTACATTGTAAATGTAGCAGGTAAAAATACTCATAAACTATCAAGATCTTATTTGAAAATATGCAAAAATACCTTAAGACTTGAGTTTGGGTCGTGTTGGTAAAACGGTCCCATGTGTTGTCTTAAGATCAAATAACTTAAGATTTAAGACTTACAACTTCTTGATAAAACAGGCCCTTGGAGTTTACTTTTATAAAAAAAAAATCTTAATTTTTTTAGAGAGGGATTTCTAGTAAATTTAAATTCAGAACAATCATGACATTTATGATTTGTTTTTACCATGTATATTTCCATGACAATGATATTTTAGTCTTTTCTTTGTTTGAATTTACTTTTATACCACACTCAACAATTTTTTAGTCATATGGCGGCAAACCAGTTTTTATGGTGGAAGACCACTGGCTTTCCTCAAATAAACTGACAATATCATAGAATCAGCTAAGGTTTCAGTGGGACTCAAACCAACACTATAGGTGAGAGACTTAATGTTTAAAGCACAATGATCTAACCACTAGCCCACTTAATCCTCCAATGATACAATAGATAGATAAATATGACTGTTTCTTGATAACAATGACTGTTATGTGTTTATGATTCTTGATACAAATTGTTTCTCAGTATACAACATTAAAACAAGTTAACTCACTCACCCCTAAAGACACATCTGGACTGGCCTAAGTCATTGATTTACAGAATAGTCCATTGTTTTTCAGGGGTTGATGAGTCTCACAAAAGTCATGTTGAAATTGACATAATGTGGGAAAAGGATACAATCTGTTACTTCAGTGTAGATTTGAGTACTGAGATATCTGGCATCATAAATTCAGGTCTATATAATGTGTACAGAGTAATTTTATAATACAGAGAACTTTGGAAATATCAGATTTAGGTTTAGATTTAAACATATATCATGTAGTTAAAGGAAATAACAGGTTACAGCAATGTAGGATCTTATATCATAGATTTATATAAAATCGACGGAAAATTTGACTTAATTGACACTGGCCTTCAGGCCTACTAGATCACACCCTATGACACTGGACTTCAAACCTACAAGATCACATCCGATGACACTGGACTTAAATCTACAAGATCAAATCCTATGACACTGGACTTAGGCCTACTAATTCATATCCTATGACACTGTACTCTAGGACTACTAGATCAAATCCTATGACACTGGACTTAGGCCTACTAAATCACATCCTATGACACTGGACTTCAGGCCTACTAAATCACATCCTATGACACTGGACTTAAGCCTACTAGATCGCATCCTATGACACTGGACTTCAAACCTACAAGATCACATCCGATGACACTGGACTTAAATTTACAAGATCAAATCCTATGACACTGGACTTGGGCCTACTAATTCATATCCTATGACACTGTACTCTAGGACTACTAGATCAAATCCTATGACACTGGACTTAGGCCTACTAAATCACATCCTATGACACTGGACTTCAGGCCTACTAAATCACATCCTATGACACTGGACTTTGGGCCTACTAGATCACATCCTATGACACTGTACTTTGGGCCTACTATATCACATCCTATGACACTGGACTTCAGGCCTACTAGATCACTTCCTATGACACTGGACTTCAAACCTACAAGATCACATCCTATGACACTGGACTTAAAACCTACTAGATCAAATCCTATGACACTGGACTTCAAACCTGCTAGATCACATCCTATGACACTGGACTTAGGCCTACTAGATCCTATGACACTGGACTTCAGGCCTACTAGATCCTATGACACTGGACTTCAGGCCTACTAGATCACATCCTATGACACTGGACTTAGGCCTACTAGATCCTATGACACTGGACTTCAGGCCTACTAGATCACATCCTATGACACTGGACTTAGGCCTACTAGATCCTATGACACTGGACTTCAGGCCTACTAGATCCTATGACACTGGACTTCAGGCCTACTAGATCACATCCTATGACACTGGACTTAGGCCTACTAGATCCTATGACACTGGACTTCAGGCCTACTAGATCACATCCTATGACACTGGACTTCAGGCCTACAAGATCACATCCTATGACACTGGACTTAAGGCCTACAGTATCATGTTGTAAATTTCTGTAATGTGGGCAGAAGATGTGTATATTGATTTGTACTTAAGTTACTTATTATCTGTAAATCACTATTAGTACTTAGGTTGGTTTGGTAATGTCTGTGTCTCCTCATATTGATATATACCTCTCATGTTGTGTTATCAGCTTCATTTATCTGCAAGGTTGACTTTCAGATATGAAGTGACAAAATATTACAAGCATTGTGAATTTTTCATGTTTTTCTTTGGAAAATATTTATCAGAGTGCCTTGGAGACTACAAGTAATTATTATAAAATTACAAAATGTTTGCTTATTTCACAATTTTTCACAGTGGAAATATTTGAAGTCAACAGCATTTTTTGAATCCAATTCACATCGTGGATGATATAATCATTTGACTACTTCAGTCATCATTGGCTGTATGTTGATATTATACAAATACTGACAGTACCGGTATACTGAGAGTACCAGTATACTGAGGGTACCGGTAAACTGAGGGTATGGTATACTGAGAGTACCGGTATATATATGTAGATGCTGTATAAATTTTAACTGTTAAATGAAGAGCTTTTATTTTGTTGTATCCTGGTCCTGGGCAGTTTTATATTCAGGAAAGTTGTACAGCTTTTTAAAGATAGTGTTATAAAGTGTAGTCTTTTCCTACTGTATAGTTTGTGTTTAATTTTTTGTTTATTTATAACATTTTTTTAAAAGTTCCTTCCAGTCCTGCTATACTCTCTACCTTATTATCTCCAAGAAATCTCTATAGAACATAGAACTGATATCGTTATGTGCAGTTTGTAAAATTAGGAAGTCAAATTAATTTGATTAGATATAATGTCACTACATGCTATTTGTAAGTTTAGGAGGTCAAAGTAATTTGATTAAATATAATGTCACTTTGTGCTATTTGTAAGATTAGGAAGTCAAATTAATTTGATTAGATATATTGTTATATAACTCGCAGATTTTCCGTCTGCTGATTGGTTGTAACTATGGCAATTTGTATTGATAAATCCGAGTATCAATTGAAGAATTGCTACTTTCATTCATTTGACAGTCCAGAGGGCCGTGGATTGTTATGTCGCCCTCTCATGCTTCTGTTGTTTTCCTTTTTGTGTAAGTGTATGTGACAAATGCATAAACCAATGATAAAGCGGCTCTCATTTAACCATTGCTTTTAATCATTCATGATAAAGAAAAGCCTAAATATTTTGAAAATCATTCTATGCAGGAGTTAAACATTAAATGTGAATCGAGATTGTTTTTTGTTTTGAATTTCGAAATAGTCATGTAATAAAACAATTACTGACTTTTGTTTCGGGTAAGATAAGGATTTATTGGTCCAAAGAAACATGATATTAACCTCAGCTTTGTCTTGGTCACTATGTGCTATTTGTAAGATTAGGAAGTTAAATTAATTTGGTTAGATATAATGCCATTACATGCTATTTGTAAGATTAGGATGTGAAATTGGTTAGATAGGCCTACATTTATAATGTCGGTATATGGTATATGTAAGATTAGGAAGTGACATTACTTAGGTTAGATATATATAGATTACGATGTTTACTGACGGTGAAATATGATGCCTTTTGTGCATTCTTTGTTTGATTGGTATGATCAGTGTAAAAGTTTTTAGCACTATGTTTACACAGATTACGTGTGAAACTGTATCATTTCGTAATTTTGGATCTTATATTTAAAATTGATCATAATTTCTGTTGATAAAAAGAACTAATATCTTGCCATATTTTGTTGTTTTGTCCATGTTGGAATTCATTGATTATGATATATGTCATTTATCTGATAGCTGTTGTATCATCAACATTGAAGAGTGTATTTTGTCAACTATGGTGCTCCTACAAATCTATTGTACATGTAAGTCTTATGTAGCTGATGCTAACCTCATCCCCATTGTTAGATTCTGTATCATAGTCTTATCAACATTTACACACTCCAAGATTTTATTTCCCAGTGATTTTTTAAGAATACGTTTCATGCTTTCAATCATATATTGTTTGACCTTTACATATTGAAGGTTAAAGACTGAACATCTATATATACATGTATATCTGTTTCAGTTGAGAAACTGTGACCTTGACCTGTCCTCTAACACTTAAACAGCTTACTTTTCTTACCCGTTGATCAATCCATTTCACATATGTTATTAGATTTTAAGGAGTAATTTTTATAACAATGTGCAATAGATCATAAGTCATATCTTTGTCATTAAATTGTCAATTTTAACAAGGAGAGATATGACACTGAACAAAACTAAAATAATTTGTGAACATCATTCCAATAGGTAAAGCTACCAAGTGTTAATATAAAGACACTATACAGTGTGGTAAAGACTATGTACCTTAAAACCATTATATTTAAAGGTACAGTACCATATGGTAAAGCTACGAAGTGTTAATATAAAGACACTGTACAATGTGGTAAAGACTACATACCTTAAAACCATTATAGGTAAAGGTAAAGTACCACATGGTAAAGACATGATATTGGTATTCAACATATATACCATTAGGTATAGATATTGTCTTATATTTTTACAAAATATCTTAAATTATTTTCAACATATACTGTGACAAGGTAAAACTTGAGAAAACAAAATTAGGAATTTTGTGCAGAAAATTGGGACAATATGGTCAATTTTTGCAATATCTTACATTGGGAATTGGTCCTGTAACTGGACTCAGAGTGGCTCTTGGAAGATTAGCTAGTTACTGTAATTAGACTAAGAGGCCAAGGTTAAATGATAGGCATTGAAATTTTACAATTAAGATATCAAGTTTTTATAAGAAGTAAAGTGGACGAAAATTTGTCAAGATAATCAGGGTGGTTAGGTCTAGTATTTGGATATTGGGATGCTGAAGTGTATGTCAACATATACCAGGTACAATATATACTGGTACAGTATATACTGACCGGGTATAACATATACTAGGTACAACATATATCGGGTACAACATATACCAGGTATAATATATACTGGTACAGTATATACCAAGTACAGTATATACTGCGTACAATATAAACTTGGTACAATTTATACCAGGTACAACATATACTTGGTACAATATATACTGACCGGGTATAATATATACTAGGTACAACATATATCGGGTACAACATATACCAGGTATAATATATACCAGGTACAATGTACACCGGTACAATGTATAGTGGGTACAATATATACCAGGTGCAATATAAACGGGCACAAAATATATATAGCCAGAGCTTTCCTTTTGTTTGTTTAAAATGCACAAAGATATTAAGATGGATTGAAAATAAACTAGAATTGTCCAACATTACATCGGGACGTATAACGTGAATTTTATAATGTTTATTACAGAATGTATTCAGGATAAATTTGGACACATATCATTTAAACACAAGTGAAGTTTAAGTGTGTATAAATGTATTCAGAATACAGAAAAAGACACAATTTTGCACTTAATCAAACAAGAGGAGAGATATTTAGCTGTACATTGGGAAAGTTCGTCTTTTAAAAACTTCAAAATGATTTATGATAACTTGACAGTCTCTGTCTCTGTATGTTGTTTATACGTATGTTTTAATTTTGTTGTTTTTTATTAATTAGTGCATAAGTTTTTAGTCTGGCTGAATATACGTATTTGAATGAGTATTAAACAAGAGAAATATGCAAGAACTTGATGCCATTGTAACCTTTTGTTAGAAACTGTAGATTAATTTATTGTCATTTTTATTTAATTATCGCTCATTTTTCTGTTTGTGCATTGTTCAGATATATGCACATGATTTACATTAGCTCATTTTCATGTTACTTGACATATTAGAGCTTGTTTTACTTTTTCTGTTTATTTGGGAATTATGTCTGCTATATACCAGGAATTAATGGAATTTCGTTTAAGGTGCTTAATAGATAGCAACATCTGTTTTATTTCATGAAGGTGTATTTAAAAAAGAATGGTAAAAAGATTTGGCACACTCTTATATATTCAAAAGTTTAAACTGTTGAAGTGCTATTTTATCATATTTATTCTGTTGTGTTCAATAGTTTGTATGTATTGGATTTGATATAAATATCAATGCTTTTTGTGTAGATTCTGTGGAAATCATATATAACAAGGTGGTTGTGAAGTACAGCATGACATTTTCTGAAGATCTCAAAAATATAAATGTGTAGAAAATGTTATCATATTGTGGTGTTAAATGTAAATACACACATAGACACAGACATTTATACAGACATATATGCATAGACACTGGTGTATGTACACATATACATGTACACAGACATGTGCACACATAAACAAAACTGTGTACTCACAGTTACTTGCATAGACACAAATGTATACACACACAGACATACAGACATGCACACACATAGACACAAATGTATACACACACAGACATACAGACATGTACACACAGACACAAATGTATACACACAGACATACAGACATGTACACACATAGACACAAATGTATACACACACAGACATACAGACATGTACACACATAGACACAAATGTATACACACAGAGACATACATTGTACAGACAGGTATACACATAGACACAAATGTATTCACAGACATGTACATACAAAAGACAAAAATATGTATGCACAGACATTAACACACATGGAAAAGACCAGTACAACGATACAGACATTTACACACATAGAAAAGAACAGTAGAAAGATACAGAAATTTACACACATAGAAAAGACCAGTACAAAAATACAGACATTTACACACACAGAAAAGACCCGTACAAAGATACAGACATTTACACACATAGAAAAGACCAGTACAAAGATACAGACATTTACACACATAGAAAAGACCAGTACAATGATACAGACATTTACACACATAGAAAAGAACAGTAGAAAGATACAGAAATTTACACACATAGAAAAGACCAGTACAAAAATACAGACATTTACACACACAGAAAAGACCCGTACAAAGATACAGACATTTACACACATAGAAAAGACCAGTACAAAGATACAGACATTTACACATATAGAAAAGACCAGTACAAAGATACAGACATTTACACACATAGAAAAGACCCGTACAAAGATACAGACATTTACACACATAGAAAAGACCAGTACAAAGATACAGACATTTACACACATAGAAAAGACCCGTACAAAGATACAGACATTTACACACATAGAAAAGACCCGTACAAAGATACAGACATTTACACACATAGAAAAGACCAGTACAAAGATACAGGCATTTACACACACAGAAAAGACCACTACAAAGATACAGACATGTACATAGGTAAACATACAAAGACAGGAACAAAATACAGACATGTAGTACACACATAGACAGTCATATAGAAATATAAAATCAGTTGGGTTTATCAATATATTGTGTTCAATATCAGAGGCAGGATGTGTAAATTGGAATTATAATCACTCCATGACTCAGTTGTCATTAGAGTACAACCCTTGGGCATATCTATAGAATGTGTATGGAGGCAGGCTGTATAAATCAGAACTGTACCAAGTTTGTGATCATTTGAAATTGTCACAGTAGTGTTTCTTTAGGTGGTTTGTGCTTATATGTAAAAAAAAATAATACCAGTACAATGTCTTGGTTGATAGTGATGTTGTAAAAATGTAGGTCATCTTACACACATATCCATTGATTCAGTTTGATTATGCAATCTCATCTTTATATTGTACTAGTCTATCTGTTGTGCTGTGTGCAGTTATCTCCCTTGGTCATATCAGAATGATTCAACCTTTAGATACTTAAAGCCAATGCTAAAACAATTCAACAATAAGTAACATGTATAGCCAAATATAAGCTGCAAATTGATGTTTTATCTATGACTAGCATGAGTTATCTGCCTTTTTCATTCGTGTCCACGTGTATTAGTTTGATGTGTTGTTATTTTAAACTATGCAGCCCAGTTATTTTTTTATTATACCAGGTTCTGCTTCTCTACTTTCAGATTTTGTAAGGGGGTCTAGAAGGTTCCAATTTGCTTGTCTTTTGGGGGTCTAGAAGTAATTGGTACTTACTTTTTTATTTTGTATTAATCTCATTACTATTTAAGTGATATGCATTTTGGAAGTGACAAATATCTAAATATTGTAAGTTTATGTTTGTGTGTAATGAATGTCTATAAAATATTGATGGTTTTCACCACAATTAATACCAGTACATTCTTATTGTGTACAACATCAATTCTCATCAAAAGTACTTCAGTTTTTTTGTTTTTGTGTTCAAGTATCATATTGCCATATTCAGCAGAATGAAAAAGACCTGTCTTGAGACTACCCCATGAACCAGTAAAATTTTCTTACAAGACAGGTGTCTCTGAAGTTAAATGTGATGGAATAGTCAATCAAATGTTTTTTTTTCAATTACTCTACAAAAACAGGTGGTATGTCAAGACAGGTGATATGTCAAGACAGGTGGTATATCACACCAGGTAGTATATCAAGACAGTTGGTATGTCTAGACAGGTGGTATGTCAAGACAGGTGGTATATCACACCAGGTAGTATATCAAGACAGTTGGTATGTCTGGACAGGTGGTATATCACACCAGGTAGTATATCAAGACAGATGGTATATCAAGACAGCTGGTATATTGGGGTATATCAAGACAGCTGGTATATCAACATTGGTGGTATGTCAAGACAGGTTACAATGTATTACATAACAGTTTTGGTCAGTGTATATATTTCTAGACAGGTGTTATGTCAAGGCAGGTGGTAAATGTAGACAGGTGATATATCAAGACAGGTGATATATCAAGACAGGTGGTATGTCAAGACAGGTGGTATATCACACCAGGTAGTATTTCAAGACAGCTGGTATATCAAGACAACTGGTATGTCTAGACAGGTGGTATATCAAGACAGTTGGTATGTCTAGACAGGTGGTTTGTCAAGACAGGTGGTATATCACACCAGGCAATATATCAAGACAGTTGGTATGTCTGGACAGGTGGTATATCACACCAGGTAGTATATCAAGACATGGTATGTCTAAGACAGGTGGTATGTCAAGGCAGGTGGTATGTCTAGACAGGTGGTATATTAAGACAGGTGGTATATCACTCCAGGAAGTATATCAAGACAGGTTGTATATCAAGACAGCTGGTATATTGGGGTATATCAAGACAGCTGGTATATTGGGGTATATCAAGACAGCTGGTATATTGGGGTATATCAAGACAGCTGGTATATTGGGGTATATCAAGACAGCTGGTATATTGGGGTATATCAAGACAGCTGGTATATTGGGGTATATCAAGACAGCTGGTATATTGGGGTATATCAAGACAGCTGGTATATTGGGGTATATCAAGACAGCTGGTATATCAACATCATTGGTATGTCAAGAGAGGTTACAATGTATTACATAACAGTTTTGGTCAGTGTATAGGCTATGTGTAGAGGCTAGAAATGGTAAATGTTCAGGAGAATTTTCCTATTTCACAAAGAAGCACATACATTTGTTTTGGACTTACCACCATCGGATTTCACACTTTATTTACAGATAATTTGGTGCACAATTTTGAAACACAACAACACTGTTTTTACACATAATTGTATTTTATTCACATTTTTGTTTCATATTCCAATGCTACATATGAATGGTTGTAAATATTGTATAAATACCTTTGTATGGTTTGTATATGATTTCTGAAACCTAAATATTATATCAAATAGTCACAGTTGTGATATTGTTTATAAAAAAAGGCAATAAAGATTCATTCCAAGTGTCAATGTTATTTGTGATTTTGTTGAAAACACATAGTCTAACGATCTACACTTTAAGGTGCCCATTAGTAAGTTTCTAAGTTAAATCATTCTGTAGATCAATTTACAGAGATGTAAGCCTACTGTCAGGATAGTTCAGTTAGTGTGTAATATCTGGGAACATAGTAACACATTAACACACATTGTGTAAAACTGACAACAATTACCCAAAATCAAACTAGATAAATATAACTTTTATCTGTGCTCTATTTCATAATTATAAAACAATGTGAGTTTATATTATAATTTCATTTTAGCTTAAATGTTTTCAGAACATACTAGTATACTTAAGTGCAGTACCACTGATCAGTTGTGACATTCATGAGTTGATTCAGTAATACACTTCTGTCTTAGATTGTCACAGCTTGATATAATGCTGATGGTCAGCTGGAGGAAGCTGCTAGTCTTGATAATTGTCAAAATGTAAAAATTTGTTGGAAAATGAAAAAAAAAATGCAATGATAAGCATGAACATGTGTTCTTTGGTATCTTGATTTGCTGTAAGCCAGATTTTAGCAGGAAGACCAGCAATGTACTTTTATGTCTTCATAGAAAATGTATTAAATCTACTTCAGTACTTGTTTATACATTTTCATGAAATTGCTGGTGACCAATATATATATATATATATATATATATATATATATATATAAATATACACACACACACACACACATTTAAATATATACTAAAAGGAGCCATCAATGTAGCACTAGAACTTTGATAAGATCTCAACCTATCTAACACTAAACAATGATAATTTCTGCAGTTGTGATATCGTTTGTCTAAATCTGATATTGGAAATTAATAAAGTTGTAAACGAGTCCAAATTAAGCCCAAATTGTGAACAAAGTTGTGAACCAGTTTAAACCAAACATAAAGATGTAAAATGATACAAATTGGTCTGAATTTTTCATCAGAGATGAATATAATTGGCGCAAATAATACATAATGGATAACACTAACTGTGAACCAGACCAAATATGGTATCAGGAGTGAACCAGACCAAATCTGGTATCAGAAGTGAACCAGACCAGTGGACACACTGTTTCATGGTGACCTTAGCTGTGAATCAGAGCAAATCTGGTATCAGGAGTGAACCAGAGTGAATCTGGTATTGGGAGTGGACATACTGTATCATGGTCTACCATAACTGTGAATCAGTCCAAACCTAACATGATAATGATGATTATTGTGTTTTGATATTTATACAACACATATTTAATTGTGTGACAGTGGGTGTCTTTTTTATTTCAAATAGAAATTTTCTACATCAATATCAAATTAGTAGAGAGCAGAAAAAACACTCAATTACAGTAAAAACACAATACAAACATACAACAGGGTGCACAATATACTTGTGGCAAGAAATCTAGCTACAGGTTTTTTCGTTGTGAATTTATATTTCTATATGCAACTCAACCAAACCACAAAATTTAGTTATAGTGATACATTCATTGAAAAAATATCCTGTGAAGCAATAAACTAAATTCTTGATATGAATCTTTTGATATTATGAATTGATAAAACCACTGATTTTACTTTGTACATCTCCAAAATGAAATATGAAAGTTTGATACAAATCATGATACAGGTGATATAAAAGTGTAATTATGGTGATGAAATAGTGACATGCATTAGTGGTATGTGTAATAAAACTCATATCTCACAATATGAAAATGATAATCATGATACAAGTGATATGACACACGTGTGATATAGTAGGTATGATGAAAAATTATATAACTATGATATTATATTGACATTAAAGTTACCTGATCCAAAGTCACCAATTTGTGAAAAAACAAATATAGAGGTGCAAAAAGGCACAAATTAAAACCTTAATGTAAGTAAAACCTACAACCCGAATAGCTTACACAGGCAGTCAACCAAAATAAATAATTAGTTCAACAACAGAAATCTATTTATCATCATCCTATACAACTTTTTAAAATATGACTATACATACAGATTACTATGGCAACATAAATATAATGACCATACATACAGATACTATGGCAACATAAATATAATGACTATACATACAGATTACTATGGCAACATAAATGTAAAAAAGACATTAAATGAATAACTAGTACATTAAAGTGCCAGTTCAGTGCATTATATATAATTGTAACATATCAATTCTTTAAGTAATAAGTAAATTAGTGAGTCAATACAGAAAAATGTATATGAAATATCAATCAGGTCAGCTTTAGGTTACATATCAACTAGCATATGCCACTGTAATGTCACTGAAATACATCTTTGAAAAAGTTGATCTGTGAATTACAGACCTATTTCAGAAAATACAATTATTTTCTTCACAAACAGCAGTTTTATTTGTACACCTATAGATCTGTGTTAAATTGAATCATACAATACTACTGTATAGTTGTCTTATTTCACTGGGAGAAATTTTCCCATTTTTCTGAAAGGAACTTATTCACAGGTTTTATATTTTGCACATGACCGTATCCAATACTGAAGTGTGATAGGAGTTAAAGTAAAGCTGATACAATTTGGTAATTAGTGTATAATTTTTACTGGTAAGGTTTTGTCTTTTTTATACTACATACGTAAAAAGTATTATATTCATGGGTATTTAATTTCGCTGTAATTTCTTAGACCGTGAATATAGTAAAATTAAATACCCCATGAATTGAAACAACTATACAGTATTGTTATATTTACAGTTGATATGTTTTCAAGTAATATTTCGCCCCGAGACTAATAACAATGTGGTACCATTTCCCAAGTTAAATATTTAATAACTAGTGTTAAATGACATTAAACAATGATTAAATATATCATACATCATGTTTATATGTCTGAGTTACGATAACACAAAAAATATACAGCACATTTATATATGTTTGATATGACAGTTTGCAGTAATCAGACACAGGTGATACAATTTAATATTCTTATTCTTGGTTGTTGTTTTTTTTTCGTGTAAATTCAGACCTCATCACTTTCATATACTTTATTTCCTGAAACTACTGATTAAAGAAATATCTGGATAATCTAGACAAGGGAAACAACTCCATAAAAATTTCTAGACAAGGGGAATAACTCCATTAGCAACAACCTGGTCTTCTAAAAGTAAAATGACAAAAACTGTTGGTTAACACTGTCACTGAAGAATACACTGGCATTAAGATATCCTTGAAACCTTTCAGACAATTTAAACAAGGCCAGTAACTATTAAACATTACTACAGTCTATTGACTCTTTTTAAAATTGGCAAGAAATAAAATAATCACCATAAAAATCTAACAACTTGATATTTAAGAATCTATAAAAATAATACTTATAAATCAACTTAGCTGGCACAACTCTTTAAAACTGCAAACAAGAGCACCACAGGGGAACAAACTGTCACTAAAATACTCATTTTGACACTAAAGGAATTTTAAGGCACCAACTGTACACCATTTATGTACCATAAACTATCACAAATGCAGTGAGAGTGTATAAAATGTAATTACAAAATAAAATAATGATAATAAAAAATGCCCTTAATTATTCTGACATTGATAATTAACCTAAAAGTTAATAAGTAGTTATTTCATTAATAAGTATCAAAATATCATGATAATATTCATACACAAATCATTTACACTTTTCTCCATCAATTTAGCCATAGTATTGTCAGAAGCATTTTTTATCATATTTATCTTGTCAACTTTCAGGTCATACAATATGACTGACAGGTACACAGTTGTGGGTAAACAAAATCCTACAGAATAAATCTTGGTTACCAGAGTACAGAAGTCTTGACATCATGATGTAAATATGTGACTTCACAGTGTGATCTGTACACTCATAGTAAACATGTACAATCAGTGTAAAAATGTACAATCAATGTAAACCTTTCAGTGTAAACCTGTACAGTCAGTGTAAACTTGTAGTCAGTTTAAACCTTTCAGTGTAAAGCTGTACAATCAGTGTAAAGCTGAAGTCAGTGTAAAGCTGTAGTCAGTGTAAAGCTGTACAGTCAGTGTAAACCTGTACAGTCAGAGTAAACCTGTACAGTCAGTGTAAAACTGTACAGTCAGTGTAAAACTGTACAGTCAGTGTGAAACTGTACAGTCAGTGTAAAACTGTACAGTCAGTGTAAACCTGTACAATCAGTGTAAAACTGTAGTCAGTGTAAACCTGTACAGTCAATGTAAACCTGTACAATCAGTGTAAACCTGTACAGTCAGTGTAAACATGTCAGTGTAAAGCTGTACAATCAGTGTAAACCTATGAAGTCAGTGTAAACCTGTACAGTGTTGTCAGTGTAAGCCTGTTCAGTCAGTGTAAACCTGTAGTGAGTGTAAGCCTGAACAGGCAGTGTAAACCTGTAGTCAGTGTAAGCCTTTACAGTCAGTGTAAACCTTTACAGTCAGTCTAACCCTGTCAGTGTAAAGCTGAACAATCAGTGTAAACCTGTACAATCACTGTAAAGCTGTACAGTTAGTGTAAACCTGTACAGTCAGTGTATACCACAAACCTGTACAGTCAGTGTAAACGTGTCAGTGTAAAGCTGTACAGTCAGTGTAAAGTTGTACAATAAGCATAAAACTGTTCTGTCAATATAAAACTGCAGTCAATGAAAAACTGTACAGTCAGTGTAAAGCTGTACAACCAGTGTAAAGTTGTACAATCAGTGTAAAGTTGTACAACCAGTGTAAACCTGTACAATCAGTGTAAACCTGTACAATCAGTGTAAAGCTGTACAATCAGAGTATAGTTGTACAGTCAGTGTAAACCTGTACAACCAGTGTAAAGTTGTACAATCAGTGTAAAGTTGTACAACCAGTGTAAACCTGTACATTCAGTGTAAACCTGTACAATCAGTGTAAAGCTGTACAATCAAAGTATAGTTGTACAGTCAGTGTAAACCTGTACAACCAGTGTAAAGTTGTACAATCAGTGTAAAGTTGTACATTCAGTGTAAAGTTGTACATTCAGTGTAAACTTAGTGTAAAGCTGTACACTCAGTGTAAAGCTGTACAGTCAGTGTAAAGTTGTACACTCAGTGTAAAGTTGTACAATCAGGTTAAACCTGTACAATCAGTGTAAATGTGTACAATCAGTGTAAACCAGTAGTCACTGTAAACCAACATAACCAGAGTAAACCTGTACAATTATGTAAAGTTGTAGTATTACAGTTTAAATTTGAATAATTTATGAATATGAAAGAATAATTAATTTTAGTGTAGTTCTGTTAAGAAATGTACAAAACTATCATGACACAACTTCTGTATGATAAAACATATTAACAATAACATTTACACCATATGCTTACATATCATAAATGATTAAAATGCTGCATAATGAAATATT
This sequence comes from Atrina japonica, assembly GCA_030159075.1. Classification (NCBI taxonomy): domain Eukaryota; kingdom Metazoa; phylum Mollusca; class Bivalvia; order Pterioida; family Pinnidae; genus Atrina; species Atrina japonica. The sequence continues at coordinate 145,848 of BROG01000381.1, forward strand.
TATACTGTAGGCCTATATCTATGTATCATAAAACTATACAAATGATATACAATGGACAATGAAACCTACAAAAATGACATACAATGTTGTGTATAGGCGATACGTAAAGTGATATGAAATACTACACAATTATGTGCCTTGGTCATACACACTGATGTCTAAGTTCAACTTACAGTTAGGTAACTCTTAAATAGTTAGGTATACTGAATGTTGGTATGTATAAAGGGTCATATGTATTACTTTTCAATTTGAAATACACCAATGATGAATTGAATTACAGCTTTGACATGCTAACTGGAGTCAAATGTCATTAGGTAATGATTGAAACTATAAAAATATGAATAAATCTAGTCTAAAGCGTCTTCATATACCGCATCATTACTGGTCTTGAATGTGCCATAAAACACAAAAGATTTTCGTTGAACATTAAAGGGGCATTAGCTGTTTTTGTTCAAAAACTTCATTTGCCTTTTATATGACTTACACTGATATACAATAACTAAAAAGAAGAGAGATATACATAGGCATAAAAATTCTTAAATTCCTATATATTTTGTGAAAATTGCTTGAGAAACCCAGGTTTGGCACTTTTTCAACTGCAATTGATTAACTCAGCCTTACTATTTGTATATGAATACCACACTGGACCTGAAGTTATTTTCACAACATATATTGGAACATAAAAGTGTTTATGCCTGCGTATAGTCCTATTTCTTATTGTATATTAAGTACAAGTTGTAAGAGTAGTAAACATTTTGGTAAACACAGCTAATGTCCCTTTAGGAATATCTTGCACAGTAAAACTAATGCACTGAAAATCAACTTTACATAGTCAAATTTTCAACATATGTATAAATGCTATCTTACACAGGAAAATTTTCAACATGTGTATAAATGCTATTTCACACAGGAAAATTTTCTACATGTGTATAAATGCTATTTCACACAGTAAAATTTTTGACATGTGTATAACTGCTATCTTACACAGGAACATTTTCAACAGGTGTATAAATGCTATCTTACACAGGAAAATTTTCTACATGTGTATAAATGCTATTTCACACAGTAAAATTTTTGACATGTGTATAACTGCTATCTTACACAGCAAAATTTTCTACATGTGTTTAAATGCTATTTCACACAGTATGCACTGACATACTAAGTAATCTAATCCATTCATCCATATCACTTCTGTCTTTTTACAACACGAGTCTGACACCGTTACCCTGTAACCATGACAGTCTTTTTGGGTTTACTTTGTTTCTGTAAGTCTGCACTGTTGGTTCTTCCACTGGAGTCACTCACAGGAGCAGCGATTTTTGCTACATCTTGTCGCTCTAATATATAATCCTAAAAAGGAAAGTCAAAGCAATGTCATATATATTACATTTTCTGTTGAAGCCCTTAACCTTTTCAATCATTCACTAAATTGATCATCCAGATTGCACCAAAGTAATGGATAATGTTATATATAGTTCTATGAGTAAGAACATAATGCATGTCATACGTAAAAGGTCACTAAATATGGTTGTCTATGTTAACCCAGTAATAGGTCACTATATATGCTTGTCTATGTTGACCCAGTAATAGGTCACTAAATATGGTTGTCTATGTTGACCCAGTGATAGATCACTATATAAGGTTGTATATGTTGACCCAGTAAAAGGTCACAAAATATTGTTAGGTCCTTGCATGTTCAAATATCATGTTGAACATACAAAAATCTCACAATATTTAGTGACCTTTTACTTACCATATGTTTTATTTTCACAAAACTGTATCTAAACATTATCCATGACTTTGGTTGCCATGCAGTTGTCATCATTTAAAAACATACAATTTATCAGTAAGATACAGACCAGTGCAGTGGTTACATAACTAAAATATGTGTAGATCTATGTGGGCTAGTGCAACAAACATGAGATAGTCCTATAGTATACAACAGCATGGCGTATACAAATATAAAATGATGTTTCACTTATTATCTAAAATACTAATTCAGGAAATATTTTCTTTTATATTTCTCTCCATTCAATTATCTTTACTGATAGTTCACATAATAAAATAAATTCCACATTTGTGTAATTTGCGTAGTTAGTCGTAACAATCTGGACAGAATTGCAGAAAATATTCTGGATGGACAATAACAAACACATGCACATGTGTATGACACTAACGGATATCGTAGGAATACCTTTGTCGTTTTTGTATTATTATTGATTTCATATTCTTTACAATTATTCATAAAACATAATTGACAAACATAATTATCGTCCCTTTTTTTTGGCAAAGATCTATTTTTAAAAGAAAATGTCGCATTCTCCTGTGAACTCTATTGAAGATATGAATAAAAGTAAACACATAAAGGTCACTAATAGATTCAACCTGAATTTGCACTTTAACACAGGTATATCTCCTAACAGATTTTAGTAAATGAGAGATAGTTTGTAGTATTCACTTTATAGTTTAACACAGGTATATCTCCTAACAGATTTTAGTGGATGAGATATAGTTTGTACACTATATTACAGAAAACTGACTGACTACAGCTTTCAGTCATCTAGAGTTTGATGCCAAATCAAGAAAGTGATGTAACTCATAAGTCAACTTGTAACATTAGGGACAATTCTAATGATTATGAGAGGCAAATATCTTATATACAACCATAATGAGAAGTAATATATCTTTCTGTGATTAGATCACATATTTACCAGGTGTTTATTCTATACCCTTCAATAATGTCACCTTTGATCTACAACAAATTTGACCAATGTCTATGATATTGAGGTTCAATGATATCACCTATGATCTTCGACAAATTTGACCAATGTCTATGATATTGAGGTTCAATAATGTCGCCTTTGATCTACGACAAATTTGACCAATGTCTGTGGTATTGTGGTTCAATAATGTCATATATGATCTACAACAAATTTGACCAATGTCTGTGATACTGAGATTCAATAATGTCACCTTTGGTCTACAATAAATTTGACCATTGTCTGTGATACTGAGATTCAATAATGTCACCTTTGGTCTACAATAAATTTGACCATTGTCTGTGATACTGAGATTCAATAATGTCACCTTTGGTCTACAATAAATTTGACCATTGTCTGTGATACTGAGATTCAATAATGTCACCTTTGGTCTACAATAAATTTGACCATTGTCTGTGATACTGAGATTCAATAATGTCACCTTTGGTCTACAACAAATGTTTATGATATTGAAGTTCAATGATGTCAGAATACGTACCTTGATTCTCTGTAATTTGAGGTCCAAAGCCAAGGAATCTAGTGGTATATCCATCCTCTTTTGACATTTTTCGGCTATGTTGTCAATGGCCATTAATATAATGCCCAGCTCTTCTCTCTGTTTGAAAAAAAAATGTATTGTTCAGGTAAACATAAAAACTAAATTGAAAGAACAGATATATAATTGTTGTCACTTTCAAATCAAATGTTTGCATACACTGACTTAAATCATCTCATATAAATGGGTGTCATTAAGCTGGTTGAAATATGTATAAAAACAAACAATGCTTATTAGAATGAACATGTCACTAACCATCATTTCAGATATAAATAGAAAACATGTTACCTTTCATAGATTAACTAACAGACTAACAACTCCACATGGAGGTCATTGATCATTTAGTACAATATTCACATAAAGGGATTAGAGAATTAAGACAGGCATACAATTTTACAGTATTCAGATAGGGGGATTATTATATAGAGAATCAGACACATTTACAATCTTACAGTATTCAGATAGGGGGATTACTATATAGAGAATCAGACACGTTTACAATATTAAAGTATTCAGATAGGGGGATTACTTTATTGAGAACCAGACACGTTTACAATATTACAGCATTCAGATAGGGGGATTACTATATAGAGAATCAGACACGTTTACAATATTACAGTATTCAGATAGGGGGATTACTTTATTGAGAACCAGACACGTTTACAATATTACAGCATTCAGATAGGGGGATTACTATATAGAGAATCAGATACATTTACAATATTAAATTATTTTGATAGGGGGATTACTTTATTGAGAACCAGACACGTTTACATTTTTACAGTATTCAGATAGGGGGATTACTATATAGAGAATCAGACACATTTACAATATTACAGCATTCAGATAGGGGGATTACTATATAGAGAATCAGACACGTTTACAATATTAAAGTATTCAGATAGGGGGATTACTTTATTGAGAAACAGACACGTTTACAATTTTACAGTATTCAGATAGGGGGATTACTATATAGAGAATCAGATACATTTACAATATTAAAGTATTCAGATAGGGGGATTACTTTATTGAGAAACAGACACGTTTACAATTTTACAGTATTCAGATAGGGGGATTACTATATAGAGAATCAGACACGTTTACAATATTACAGCATTCAGATAGGGGGATTACTATAAAGAGAATCAGATACATTTACAATATTAAAGTATTCAGATAGGGGGATTACTTTATTGAGAAACAGACATGTTAACAATTTTACAGTATTCAGATAGGGGGATTACTATATAGAGAATCAGAGAGTTTACAATATTACAGCATTCAGATAGGGGGATTACTATATAGAGAATCAGAGAGTTTACAATATTACAGCATTCAAATAGGGGGATTACTATATAGAGAATCAGATACATTTACAATATTAAAGTATTCAGATACGGGGATTACTATATAGAGAATCAGACACGTTTACAATCTTACAGTATTCAGATAGGGGGTTACTTTACAGAGAATCAGTTTACAATATTAAAGTATTCAGATAGGGGGATTACTATATAGAGAATCAGACACGTTTACAATCTCACAGTATTCAGATAGGGGGATTACTATATAGAGAATCAGTTTGCAATATTACAGTATTCAGATAGGGGGATTACTATATAGAGAATCAGTTTACAATATTACAGTATTCAGATAGGGGGATTACTTTATAGAGAATCAGATGAGTTTACAATTTCACAGTGAATTCAGACATTTTATCATCATGAAGTTTAGTATGAAGGTCACTTTATATAGAAATGATATTCAGACAAGTTAACACATAAACTGGAAGGTAAACATTTCAATCAATGTAGATTATAACATTTGATACTTACGCCTATATAATCTGATTTACTATTTCTCAGAAAGTTCAACTCATATATCCATATCACACAGAATGCAGTTCACACAGGTTTCTCATTTCACAAATAATTCAATCAAAACACTGCAGTTCAATATAGACTGGGAATTTTGGAACAGAATTCATTTCAGATCATTGCAATTCAGCTGTGAGTTCAAATGTTTCTTTTTATAGTAAAATGTACATATAAGAAAAATTAAAACTCGCAGAGCAGAGTATGGCTGGCTGTTTTCAATTTTAAGAATTTGAATTTGAATTTTGTTTTATGCTACACTTGACAACTTTTCAGTTACATGGTGGCAGCCAGTTTTTAAGGTACCTGAGAAGAAACCACCGCCTTCCGCAAGTAAACCATCTCACAAAAATCAGTTTAGGTTCCAGCGAGGCTCAAACATGTGCTGACCAGAAGTGAGAGACTCCATGGTTCAAAGCATGATGCTCTGACCACTCAGCCACAGTCAGTGTTTAGATAAGCTTCTTGTTAAAAGTGCAGAGTTCAGACAATTTTCAGCTCAAAGTGCAGTTATATTCAGAAGACTGTAAAATTATGATATAAAGATTCCAGTTATATAGTGCAAAATTCAGACATGTCAAAGGTGCAAAGGTCAAATAAACTTGATTATATAAAGACATACCAGTATATGTACTACACAGACAAGAAGAAATCTGTTACCAAGGTAATGAAAAAGGTCAGTAAGACATTATTTTGTAATGGTTTAAATACGTGATCTTGGTTAGATATGTCTGTAAGTATCTTACATCCTATGTTAACTACATATGTAGTAATTATATAAGTTATTTTAAGTTCCTTATTTTTATGTCATGGAAAGAGATATCCTAAAACACCAAGCTTCATGTCAGGTAAATATATAATGTCAGATAAAATAGCTTTAGTACTTGTTAATTTCTCTAGATACTTAATGATATCTTTAGACAATTTTATAATATAATCACTGTCAGAAAACACTACAACAACAACTTACATATGAAAATATAAACTCACTCTTTGACAGAGTTGTTGCTCTTTTCATCTGAATCAGATTGGTATGGTCAAAGATTCAGAGTTCCATAATTAAATATGATGCAACAATCCAGACAGAGAGCTGAATTTGTGTTCAGTAAAATAAGAGCATTTTGTTCACAAAATTTCCTCAAAGATATCTTTAAATTGCCTAAGAGGTATATACAGCAGGGTGATAAAAGTTAATAAACATTTTATTTTTCTCTGTACATTTCATAAGACCACAACTTTATAAAAAAATGTCCACATTTGTTTTGTTGTAAATTTACATATTTCATTTTATGATTTTGATGGGTACTGGAGGATACAAAGTTTTAACGTCTCTTTTTATATGTGTAAATAGAATATTGTGACATTAAGAAATTATTTAATTATCAGTTAAAATTCCTAAAACTTGAAAACAGATATTTTGAACATAATGAGAAAATACACAAAGAAACTGTTATGTACTTTGAACTTTATTTTTAAGTGTTATCTCAGTTGATTTAGACATGACTTTACACAATTGCTTTTTAAAATGGTGGATGTATATGATACATATAGAGAAAAAGCAAATGTTGACTCACTTTTGTCACCATATTGAGTTAAATCTACAGTTGTTGGAGTGTTAATTTAGTATTCATAGTTAAAATTCAACAAGAGCTTCTTACATGAGGCTCCAGGTCTTGATTTGTCAACAACAGCTCCTGGGCTCCAAGTCAATTGTAGGGGCTCAATAAGAGCTCTTAAAGTCCAAGTCAATTGTAAAAATAGTTATACTCACACTAAGACTATTATACTCACACTAAGACTATTAACATCAGACATTGTTCTTGATTAGACTACTAGATATAGTAAAAACATCAACTGATACAAGTTACTAGAGGCCATGTTATGTGGGTAAGGCAGGATGGATAGGTTGTATTAAGCTGTCATATTATGATGTATATATTTATTTTTGCTGATATCTGACACTGATGTTAAGGTGTAATGGCATTATACAATTACTGACTTTGGTTGAGGGTGACGTAAGGATTTAACAGTCCAAAGAAGCATGATATTGACCGAGGCAAAGCCGAGGTTACTATCATGTTTCTTTGGGCTGATAAATCCTGATGTCACCCGAAACTAAAGTCAGTAATTGTTTTATTATATGACTATATCAAAATTCAAAACAAAAACAATCTCGATTCACATTTAATGTTTAACCCCTGCACAGAACAATTTTCAAAATATTTAGGCTGTTCTTTTTCATGAATGATTAAGAGCGATGGTTAAATTTTTCATTGGTTTATGCATTTGTTTCATCTAGTCATACATGCTTACACAAATAGGAGAAGAACGGAAGCACGAGAGGGTGACATAACAATCCACAGCCCTCTGGACTTCGAATGAATGAAAGTAACGCTTCTTTGATCGATACTCGGATTTACCAATACAAATTGCCATAGTTACAACCAATCAGCGAACGAAAAATCCACGAGTCATATAATAATATATGATATCATTTGTGTAAATGTTATGAAAGTCTATATAAACTGATATCTGCAAACACTGACATCAGGATATAATGACATTATATGATATCATTAGTGTATACAATGTATGTTGTAAAAATCTATATATACTGATATCTGTTTACACTGACATCAGGATATAATGACATTATATGATATCATTAGTGTAAATGTTGTAAAAATCTATATATACTGATATCTGTTTACACTGACATCAGGATATAATGACATTATATGATATAAATACTGATAGTGTAAATGTTGTAAAAGCCTATACTGAGTATAGATCTATATACTGATATCTGCAAACACTGACATCAAGGTGTAATGACATTATATGATTTCATTAGTGTAAATGATATAAAAGCCTATAAATACTGATATCTGCTAACACTGACATCAAAGTGTAATGACATTATATGATATCATTAGTGTAAATGTTGTAAAAGCCTGTATATACTGATATCTGCAAACACTGACAGCAAAGTGTAATGACATTATAGATGGGTAGACTTGAAGGTGGTACAAATTATACCATATATTGGTACAATGTTTTGCTATAGTATATACACATACAAATTATATCTATTGTAAGTACAGGGTAGTTTTGAGGGTGGTACAAATTATACCATACATTGGTACAATGTACCTCTATAGGATACACTTACAAATTATATATAAATGTAAGTACAGGGTAGATTTGAGGATGGTACAAATTATCCCATATGTTGGTACGATGTACCTCTATAGGATACACTTAGAAATTATATACATTGTAAGTACAGGGTAGATTTGAGGGTGGTACAAATTATACCATATATTGGTACGATGTACCTCTATAGGATACACTTAGAAATTATATACATTGTAAGTACAGGGTAGATTTGAGGGTGGTACAAATTATACCATATATTGGTACAATGTACATCTATAGGATACACTTAGAAATTATATACATTGTAAGTACAGGGTAGATTTGAGGGTGGTACAAATTATACCATATACTGGTACAATGTACCTCTATAGGATACACTTACAAAGTATATAGAATGTAAGTACAGGGTAGATTTGAGGGTGGTACAAATTATACCATATATTGGTACAATGTACCTCTATAGGATACACTTACAAATTATATAGAATGTAAGTACAGGGTAAATTTGAGAATGATATAAAATTAGATAACATGCAATAAATATAACTTATATAGAGTTGATATACTGATATAAGCCAGAATGATACATATAGAGTACATACCCTCCTTCGTAAATCTCCTTTGTTTGCCGCGAAACTTTGTTCCTCCTGTTTATTAGCTTCCTGTTGTTTTTCTTGCGAGTGCTGAAGTTTTGCTAAATGGCTGTTATTGGATAGTTTTCTCTTATCATGTTCTGCTTTTAAGTCATCTAATTGCTTTCTTAATCGTTCAATCTAAAAACAGATATCAATATGCAAACAGACCTTTGCCAAAAAATATGAATAACATAATTATCTTAATATTTGCCAAATATACATTGTAAAAACTGTTTTGTCGGCTTGCAAGTTATAAACAAGGATAATTGTGTGCTTATACAGAAAAATAGATTAAAACACAATATACTCAAAATCTTGTGATTAAGAGGCAGAGAAAGCTGTACCAAATAATTTCCATTTTGTATTTAAAGATATTTCCTTGACATAAAATGCAGCAGTAAAAAGAGTAAGTGTTATACTACAGTATTATGTATATTGTATACCTTGATTTCTTATTACGCCTGTCAGAATCAATCAAGTTGAAGTTTAATTTAATGAAGAACGTCTATCATATCATTATATAAATCACTTAATTTGGATAAAAATCAATATTCTCACCTCATCACCCATGTAGACAAGATTATCCACCAAATCCTTGTTAGACTCACTTAATGTCCTATGTCTCATCATCAGACCCTTAACTTTGTCATCATTCTGGATATAATCTGTAAAAAAACAGAAACATAGGATTTACAGAACTCTGGATATAATCTGTAAAAAAAACAGAAACATAGGATTTACAGAACTCTGGATATAATCTGTAAAAAAACAGAAACATAGGATTTACAGAACTCTGGATATAATCTGTAAAAAAAACAGAAACATAGGATTTACAGAACTCTGGATATAATCTGTAAAAAAACAGAAACATAGGATTTACAGAACTCTGGATATAATCTGTAAAAAAAACAGAAACATAGGATTTACAGAACTCTGGATATAATCTGTAAAAAAAACAGAAACATTGGATTTACAGAACTCTGGATATAATCTGTTAAAAAACAGAAACATAGGATTTACAGAACTCTGGACATATCTGTATAAAACAGAAACATAGGATTTACAGAACTCTGGTCATATCTGTATAAAACAGAAACATAAGATTTACAGAACTCTGGATATAATCTGTAAATAAACAGAAACATAGGATTTACAGAACTCTGGACATATCTGTATAAAACAGAAACATAGGATTTACAGAACTCTGGATATAATCTGTAAAAAAACAGAAACATAAGATTTACAGAACTCTGGATATAATCTGTAAAAAAACAGAAACATAGGATTTACAGAACTCTGGATATAATCTGTATAAAACAGAAACATAGGATTTACAGAACTCTGGTCATATCTGTGTAAAACAGAAACATAAGATTTACAGAACTCTGGATATAATCTGTAAAAAAACAGAAACATAGGATTTACAGAACTCTGGACATATCTGTATAAAACAGAAACATAGGATTTACAGAACTCTGGGTATAATCTGTATAAAACAGAAACATAGGATTTACAGAACTCTGGACATATCTGTATAAAACAGAAACATAAGATTTACAGAACTCTGGATATAATCTGTAAAAAAACAGAAACATAGGATTTACAGAACTCTGGACATATCTGTATAAAACAGAAACATAAGATTTACAGAACTCTGGATATAATCTGTAAAAAAACAGAAACATAGGATTTACAGAACTCTGGACATATCTGTATAAAACAGAAACATAGGATTTACAGAACTCTGGGTATAATCTGTATAAAACAGAAACATAAGGTTTACAGAACGATATAATCTGTAAAACAACAGAAACATAGGATTTACAGAACTCTGGATATAATCTGTAAAAAAACAGAAACATAGGATTTACAGAACTCTGGATATATCTGTAAAAAAACAGAAACATAGGATTTACAGAACTCTGGATATAATCTGTAAAAAAAACAGAAACATAGGATTTACAGAACTCTGGATATAATCTGTAAAAACAGAAACATAGGATTTACAGAACTCTGGATATAATCTGTAAAAACAGAAACATAAGATTTACAGAACTCTGGATATAATCTGTAAAAACAGAAACATAAGATTTACAGAACTCTGGATATAATCTGTAAAAAAACAGAAACATAGGATTTACAGAACTCTGGATATAATCTGTAAAAAAACAGAAACATAGGATTTACAGAACTCTGGATATATCTGTAAAAACAGAATCATAGGATTTACAGAAGTCTGGACATATCTGTATAAAACAGAAACATAGGATTTACAGAACTCTGGATATAATCTGTATAAAACAGAAACATAGGATTTACAGAACTCTGGTCATATCTGTGTAAAACAGAAACATAAGATTTACAGAACTCTGGATATAATCTGTAAAAAAACAGAAACATAGGATTTACAGAACTCTGGACATATCTGTATAAAACAGAAACATAGGATTTACAGAACTCTGGGTATAATCTGTATAAAACAGAAACATAGGATTTACAGAACTCTGGACATATCTGTATAAAACAGAAACATAAGATTTACAGAACTCTGGATATAATCTGTAAAAAAACAGAAACATAGGATTTACAGAACTCTGGACATATCTGTATAAAACAGAAACATAAGATTTACAGAACTCTGGATATAATCTGTAAAAAAACAGAAACATAGGATTTACAGAACTCTGGACATATCTGTATAAAACAGAAACATAGGATTTACAGAACTCTGGGTATAATCTGTATAAAACAGAAACATAAGGTTTACAGAACTCTGGATATAATCTGTAAAACAACAGAAACATAGGATTTACAGAACTCTGGATATAATCTGTAAAAAAACAGAAACATAGGATTTACAGAACTCTGGATATAATCTGTAAAAAAACAGAAACATAGGATTTACAGAACTCTGGATATAATCTGTAAAAAAAACAGAAACATAGGATTTACAGAACTCTGGATATAATCTGTAAAAACAGAAACATAGGATTTACAGAACTCTGGATATAATCTGTAAAAACAGAAACATAAGATTTACAGAACTCTGGATATAATCTGTAAAAACAGAAACATAAGATTTACAGAACTCTGGATATAATCTGTAAAAAACCTAGGATTTACAGAACTCTGGATATAATCTGTAAAAAAAACAGAAAATATAGGATTTACAGAACTCTGGATATATCTGTAAAAACAGAATCATAGGATTTACAGAAGTCTGGACATATCTGTATAAAACAGAAACATAGGATTTACAGAACTCTGGATATAATCTGTAAAAAAACAGTAGGCTCATTCAACCTTAAAAATCACTTGAGTGAAATGTATTTTACTAACAATATACTGAAAAGCAACCTAAAGCATGGTGGTGATCACTGAACAATAGGGAAAAATAGTGCAAAATATGAAAATATCCACTTAAAAGGGGAAATAACTCCCATAAGGAACAACCTGACAATTTAATTCCTGTTGACTTTTTCACAGATCTTTGCGAAGGGAGCACTTTTGATTCTTTCTCTTTCTATCTATTATTCTTTTCAACACAATAGGACAAAACTGTCAAAAACATGAGAAAGCCATTAAAAGGGGAAATAAATCCCAAAAGGGGGCGACCTGACAATTTCGGTCCTCTTGACTTTTTTGTTGATCTTTGCATGCTGAGCATTTTCTATTCTTTCACTTTTACTCTACCTATTATTCTTTTCAAGATAATGTTAAAAAATATCCAAAAACATAAAAAATCCACTTAAAAGGGAAATAACTCCCATTACGGGCAACCTGACAATTTCGGCCCAATTGACTTTTTTTGTAGATCTTTGCATGCCAAACGTGTTTGCTTCTTTCACTTTTATACTTTTCAAGATAATATAAAAAAAAATCCAAAAACATGAAAAATTCACAAAAAAGGAGAAATAACTTACATAAGGGTCAATCCGACAATCTCCATCAAAATGAAATATTAGTAGATTTTTGCAAGCCGCTCATTTTAAGGTAACGGTTTTTTCTCTAGCTTTAATAATTTTGGAGATACATGTATTAAATAAAAAATATCTGCTGACTCATTCGTCTATATTTAGCCGTGGCAGTCAAGTTTGGTCCTAGCCCCTTTTCATCAACAAACTTTATGCAGCTTTAAATTGTTATACTACCTGTCAAGGTTGGTTCAAATTGGTCCAATGGTTCTGGAGAAGTAGTCAAAAATGTTGTAAAGTTCATAAAAACTTTTATTTTCCATTTACTTAAGTGCCTGTGACCTTGACCTTTAACCTCATGACCTTGAAATTTTGTCAAAATGATCCTCAGGTAATTTCTAACAACTTTCTCATATATCTTTGAATACAAAAAGTCGATAAGTTTTAAGTTATTGAACAATTTGTAATACAAATGTGCCCTGTGTTACTGAAGCACCCCCAGTGGCTCGTTTATGGACAAATTTCATTTTTGTTCGCAACTTTGTAGAAAATGACTTTACAATCATGCATACAAAATTTAAAATTCATCTGATCATTGCTTCATAAGAAGAAGATTTTAAAAGATATACCAAGTTTTGGTCCTTTTTGGCCCCTTTCAGGGCCCCTATTTGTCCTAAACCTTTTTCATTCGCAAACTTTATGCGGCTTCACATGGGGATGCTACATGTATATGCTAAGTTAGGTTAAAATTGGCCTACTGGTTCTTGAGAAGATATTTGAATGCAAAAGTTAACATACAATGCCAGATGACGATGGACGCCGGACCTTTGGCTTATAGAAATAGCTCACTTGGCCCTTTGGGTGAGCTAAAAATAATTTGGACGGTAGCATTTTGGTTGTAGGCAGGCAACATCAAACAATTAAAATTTTTTTTAAGCCTTGTTTGTATTCATATAGTCCACATAAAGCTGCCGCTGTCATATAAAGTAAGAGTCTTTATCTTGTTTTCTTGTGCTTTATTTTTTACCTGAATATGAAAACATTCAATATACATTGTATATACACACACACATATATATATATCTAAACTGATTTTTAACTGGTTAAAATTAGGTGTCTGGTTAAAATTAGGTGTCAGGTTGCACATAACTGACTATTGTCAATGCTGTTATACTTTCAACATTTTAATATATTCAGTTACGTACAGTATCTTGACAAATGACCAAATCTGTTGAAGTAAGATTAAGTTCTATAACTTGAATAATTGATTACTATAAACAACATGTTGAATTCTTAATTTAGATCTTACCTTCTGGCATAACATCTATAACTCGAAGTAAATATTCTTCATATTTCTTGTATCTTGCAACTTTGTTTTCCAAGTAGCTCTTCCTGGAAAATATACACAAACAATATACAAATTTTATTTTAGTATTTCATTATCATCATTTATTACATTAATCCTAAGAGTAAATTACAAATAAGTAACTTTTTAAAATATAGTAAATCAATTAATTCTTCTTGTATATTTCTAAACTTTTGATATAAAATTTGTTTCTGAGAATGAAAGGATAAAGAATTCTCATTCTACTATCTCCATGTCAGAATTCAGGAGAGATTTTCAATTAAGCCACAACCTTGCTATGAATGTTGAAAAAAACTGTCTTAAACATGTTAAAGGTGTTCTCTAATATCAATGTTCATTTATCTATAACTTTTCCCATCATAAGATGTTTCTGTTGACTGAACAATAAAATCTTTCATTGTAATGTTTTAAAACTGCTTCCCCAATTAAAACACAAAGTGATAAAAAAGAGAAATAAAGCAACAGATGTCCACAGCAGTGTAAAAGAATCTTGGGGTTAGGGCTTAGTCAGTTGGATCACATTCAAACAATTTTTTTTCTTCTATTTTTGGCCTACTAAAGAATCTGCTGATAACAAACATGCTTAACTATAAATATACTTGACTAAATTAACTGACCGTTTTTTCAGGTCCACAAGCTGCTCACACAGCATATCATACTCGGACTGTTTCTGTTCTTTCAGTAGGACCTCAGTCTGATATTTTTGAATGGCTCTTCTTCTTTTGGCCTCATTGTCTTTGATGAATTTATCAAATTTTGTCACTTTGTTATTCATCTAGAGAATTTAAAATTGTAGAATGAATTTCAATAAAAAATTCTCATTATAAAAATTCAAATTGTTATCTTATAATCTCTTACATTTACCTTGTAGCTACTACCAGAAGACACATCCAAAAGCAACATGGGGACATATGGTGTCATTGCACACATCTCAAACCAACACTGGGACATATGGTGTCATTGCACATATCTCAAACCAACACTGGGACATATGGTATCATCGCACACATGGGACATATGGTGTCATTGCACACATACCAAACCAACACTGGGACATATGGTGTCATCGCACACATCTCAAACCAACACTGGGACATATGGTGTCATCGCACACATCTCAAACCAATACTGGGACATATGGTGTCATCGCACACATCTCAAACCAACACTGGGACATACAGTGTCATTGCACATATCTCAAACCAACATTGGGACATATGGTGTCATCGCACACATCTCAAACCAATACTGGGACATATGGTGTCATTGCACACATACCAAACCAACACTGGGACATATGGTGTCATTGTACACATCTCAAACCAACACTGGACATTCAGCTCCAATGTACACATTCCAAACCAACACTGGGACATATGGTGTCATTGTACACATCTCAAACCAACACTGGACATTCAGCTCCAATGTACACATTCCAAACCAACACTGGACATTCAGCTCCAATGTACACATTCCAAACCAACACTGGACATTCAACTCCAATGTACACATTCCAAACAAACACTGAGACATTCAGCTTCACCTCACATATCCCAAACCAACATTGACAGTTTTTTCACTGTACACAGTCCAAACTAACATTGACAGTTAATTTACTGTACTCAGCCCAAACTAACATTGACAGTTATTTCACTGTACATAGCCCAAACTAACATTAACAGTTATTTTATTGTACTTAGCCCAAACCAACACTGAAAGTTATTTAACTGTACACAGCCCAAACCAACATTGATAATTATTTCACTATATTCAGGCTCAACCAATATTGAGTTATTTCACTGTACACAGTCTAAACCAAGAGTGACAGTCATTTCATTGTACATAGCCCAAACCAACATTGACAGTTATTTTACTATAACCAACATTGACAGTTTTTTCATTGTACACAGGCCAAGCCAACATTGATAGTTATTTTACTGTACACATCCAAAACCAAAATTGACAGTTATTTTGCTATACTCAACCCAAACCAACATTGACAGTTTTTTCATTGTACACAGGCCAAGCCAACATTGATAGTTATTTTACTGTACATAGCCCAAACCAACATTGACAGTTATTTTACTGTACACATCCAAAACCAACATTGACAGTTATTTTGCTATACTCAGCCCAAACCAACATTGACAGTTTTTTCATTGTACACAGGCCAAACCAACATTGATAGTTATTTTACTGTACTCAGCCCAAACCAACATTGACAGTTATTTCACTGTACACATCCAAAACCAACATTGACAGTTATTTTGCTATACTCAGCCCAAACCAACATTGACAGTTATTTCATTGTACACAGCCCAAACCAACATTGACAGTTATTTGCACAGCCCAAAACCAACACTAGTTACTCAGTCCCAGCCAAAACAAACATGTGACAGGTTATTTCATTGTACATAGCCCAAACCAACATTGACAGTTATTTTACTATACTCAGCCCAAACCAACATTGATAGTTATTTCATTGTACATAGCCCAAACCAACACTGACAGTTATAGTCACTGTCCACAGCCCAAACCAACAAGATTTCATGTGTTCATGTAACTGATTTTTGTTTTTATTTTTATTCATTGAAGACATAACAATCTCAGAAAGATGTAAACAGAGCTGACTGTCGCTTGAAGCATGATCACAATGGGAAGTAACTCAAACTTTCTAGTTTCTGTTAGAATTCAACTTGGAAAAAATCGTCATGTTGGACGTTCACATCCGAAAGAATTATCAAACTAACATTAGCAAATAATGATAAGATTAGGGTTTATATATCAAAATTCTGTGTATCATAGATCTGTTCATGTTGAATTTCAAACAAAAGCAATGTCCACAACAAAAAGTCAAGCTTAATCTTTTGAGGAAAGCGTTGACGTTATAATTGTTGATTGGTCGATTTTCTACATTATTGCAACATTCGGTTCTAACTTAAAAGTTGATAATTATTTCTTTAACAATTAACATCGAGTAATTTCTATTTTATATCCCATCAATTTAAATTATACAAATTAGATCCAATACAGAATGGTTTCTCTAGCACTAATCTGAGTATTTGTTTACATACCTTGGTAATCAAATTGATAAATCATGAAAATTAATTTTCAAATCATGGGGAATTTTCATTACAAAAATTGACTTCTGTGTAAATAAAAACATGTAATGGAATTATTGTACAATTTAGTCTTTATATTCCTAAATACAATAACCACTCATTAATATTTCAGGACAGGTAAAACTCACAGACAATAATTTACGATCCTCCATTTTAACTTAACCTGTAAACAGGTTCCGATGAAATTTATTACTTTGTGGCCTGCTATATGTTAATAACTATTAACTTTTTTCTTAATGCTTTCTTCATTTGTGAATGCATAGATACAATATCTAAAACCATGAAAAATCAATACAGCGGATGGTCTTTATCAAGATGGTGTGGATGTAAAAAGAAGATATTCACGTACCATTTGTCTTTTCTTCTGGACATTGATCCGTCGCTGAGCTAACTCTTCCATTTTTGTATGGAATCTTCGTCGACATTCTTCAAGCTCTGCATCAACTTGTGCAACTTCAACCTCCTTCTTGAGGAGAAGAGTTCTCTGGAAAGTGTTGATACCAGTCTCAAGTAGCTTTCCTGCCGACTCCTTGACCACAGGAAAAGCTGTGATATCGTTGTCTTCATCATCTCTGCAATGCAATTAAATGAAAGCATATATCATTACTTTTTATCACAAAATTATTACTCCTAGATAAGAAGCAATGATAATTAATATATGTAAATAATCAATTACTGAGTATAATGTACATAACACAGTTTATAATCGATTTGTTGATTTTATAGGTAATTACATCGCACTCAAATTTTCACATATATATGTATATGGTTATAATGTTAGTTTTAATTATAATTAGTAGTTAACCAAGTCACAATGCACCTGGTAAATAATCACTGACCTGTTTACAAGGAAACTGTAAAATTTCCATACAAAATCTGAAACAGGGTAGGAATTAAGGTTTGAAACCTTGCTGAATATTGACAAGGTAAATGATATAAGCACAATGCTATAACCAGAAAAGACCCAATATATGTTAACAAATTATCGACTGGAAGTATTACACAAAGCTGTCTTCACTAACAGTATATACCGGTATACTCCAATCAATAGGACATCAGTGCAATCTCTGTAATGCTAACGTATGATATAGACTGCTAGGAGATTCTACATGTCTGTCTTATTTTGCTTCAAAGTTAACTGTAATGATGTATATTTCAATACCAGCTTTGGTAGAAAGTAGCAATTGAAAACATTTCCTAAATAAGAGTATAGTTCTGAACAAAACAGTTATTAGGTTTGTGACTGACTTTACATGAACAATCCAACATATTTCAGCAGATGAACAGACCTTTTCACAGCTACTGTTGTCTTGTAACTTTGGATAGCAAAATAACTCCAATTTGCATAAACTGACATCATGAAACAGTCAAGTTATTTTGACAACATCATTTTGCCATCCAATGTTACAGGACAAGTTATCGTGAATAGGCCTATTATATATGTGTGTGTATGACTACGTATAGTTTTCCAGATCCAAGCTGTAACACCAGATACGTGTAGATCAACAGAATGTGAGTTAATATACTTTTAATTAAAGTATTTCTAATTAAATTGAATACCAGTATTTCCATGGACATGGGATATTTTCTGATCTTACTGACTTAGACTCTGTGTTATTTATTTTTTCAGCTTGTGGTGATACATGTTGTGTAGCTGTCATTTGCAAAAAGTTTGCAGTTTGTAAATTAGTATATGCACTATACTAAAATATCTGAATATTGCTAAACAGTATAAGAACAATCCAAATTTGTTGTTTGATGATTGCTGATAGTGTTAGTCGATTAATTTCTACTAAAACATTGAGGCCATACTTCAGTATGACTGTGACATTTTAATAGAAATTACTGTCCACGTGACTCACTTCAGAAATTGGAAAATCTTTGATATTTCAAATGCAACAAAATTACAGTATATAATGAAGGCCTCAATGGCTAAAATAAAGTGTCTAATAATTCAAATGCGATCTCTCATTATTATCTATTCAAATGATTACGTGAAAATATAGGGGGTGGATGTTCAGTGTTATAAAATAATGTCATCCGCTGTGGTGGGAATTTCTGTGCATACACAATGATGTCAGTTGTGGGCAATTCCAATTTGTACAGTGAGGAACACAATGCACTACAGATAGAAAAACCAGTCTCAGCAGGCTTCTTGAATGAAAAATGTGAAGATGACGAAAGAACTTAAATTATATTTAAATCATGTTTTAAATGATTAACATCTTTCAAACACAAAGTTTGAGTGATGAATAAATATTCATGAAATAATTGTCATCCAATCCCCTCTTAACTTGTAGAAATGTACAGTGTTGTTCTAAATATGGTACCAACATTGGGATGTTGATTTACTAAGCCTAAGCCAGGCCAGAAAGTGCCTACCAAAAACTATTTCTTGGCTTGGTTTAAAAATCGAGGATTGAGTGCTGCATTTTGATATTAGACAACTTTCTTAATTAGGTAGGAGGTGAAACTTATCTCATTGGTGATAAAATAAAAGAACTGTGGACGAGTTTTCGATTTCCGAAGTCAGCCGCACGGATAGGATTCAATGAACACTGACTATCGATACATGTAGATGTATGTACAACAACTCAGCCAACCTTTCATGCAGTTGAGTAACAAAGATGTTTCGTTTTTGGTCATCCAGTGACAATGTGTAAAGATCTGGCTCTTCCATCATGTCGGGGGATTTCAACGTTTTTCCACCCGAGATAGGAGTTTTGTGCAGGTGTATTCGCTAGCTACGTTGCGCGGTCTTCACATCCGCCATAACTAAACAAGTTTATGCAAATTAGGGCACCTTGGTGATTGTCACGTGACAAAAATATATAACAAGCCTACATATTTTCAGAAAATATTTAAGATAAAAAATAAATGAAAAAATAACATTCTGTCTTTGATTTAAAAAATAGTTTTGTAGATCTAGATAATTTTATATATTCCCCTTTGAAAGATATAACCAACATATTTGGATCGGGATCGCGATTCATATTACTGCTTTCTGTTTGCAATAGATAGATCAAGTTGACGGGTCGAAAGCCTTATGTAATGTACAAAATGTTCATTTAAAAAATAATATAAATCCAAGTGCTTGTATATTAATACATGATACTATAATACAGTGTGTATCCAATAGTCGAACGTTGTCTTAATGCCAAAGGAAGCATAAATGGTTTGAACATATGGACTAACTTATAGCATCCTGCTGTCAAAGCCGAGGAGCAACATCCTGGATTGAAACCTTCTTTAGGTCAACACACGAACTGTACAAAACATTTTGTTAGTTCCGGGTCTCATTCTCAGCTGTTGTGCCACGTGTTTGTTGTGAATTGCTTTACATTTATTCTCTGGTGACCATCGAAGATTTGGAAATACATTTTTCTCAATAACTCTAAGCTTACAAGTATAAGTGAAAAGTATAATTAATTTACAATGTTACAGCAGTCTATATTTTTGTTACTTGTTTGTATGCTGTTTGTTTTCAATAATCATTCATCAGCCTCACAATTACCAAAGAACTGGGAACATGTTGAAATAATTTCTCAAAATGAATTGCAAAGCTTCAAAGATGGCAGTGACGTGAGAGTACTGTATTACTTCAAAAGAGGTAAGCTTGACACATATTTGAAATGTTAGGATTTTAAGATGGGAAAAGGAATCTTAATACTAAATGTTTTTTTATTCACATTTAATTTTGGATGCCTACTTATTTCTGAAAAGCAACATGTAACTGATTTTATGCTACATTGAACTATTTTTCTCTCTCTCTCTCTCTCTCTCTCTCTCTCTCTCTCTCTCTCTCTCTCTCTCTCTCTCTCTCTCTCTCTCTCTTTCTCTCTCTCTCTCTCTCTCTCTCTCTTGATACTGCATCTTAACTGGTGTAGTATACATGTACTGATGATGTGTGTAGAAATTTAGGTGGCATTACAGAATGAATTATGATTAATAAAATATATTCCACAGGCATTTAGAGCTTCAGCATACCCTGTCCCTGTTACATGTAGCTCCTGGGACCTTATAAGGCGTGTAATCGCCCAACAAGACACAGATGTTACTCAATCATCAGACATCTTTATTATACATTTACATGTAAATGATGTATACAAATATGGTATATACACACATGTATATGCACATGTATGTACATTTGTATTTAGATACCTGTAAAGCAGTTTTGTTATAAAAATACAGAAAAACATAAGTGACCTACAACCATATGTTGTAATTTTTATATGGAGATCCACCTTTGATGGATGTATTCAGGGAATGATATTATCAACATCTGGGTCCTATATAAGTACCCATTCCCAATGCAAAATCTGATTTTCTTTGCTAATTTTGAACAAAAATTTTCCAATTAATAATTTACAGTTTAGCTGCATATTCGGAAACAACAAAGGAAACTTTTACAACTTTGAGCATCACTGAATCAAAAACTTTTCTGTCTTAATTCAGATAAAAACCATATTGTCAGTTAATTAAAGAGCTAAAATGAATTACAAGTAAATTTAATGTCTTTTATCTTATGAGTAAATTAAACATAGTTATTTTTTCTCAGTTTGGACCATTGTGATATAAAATTCCCAATTGAAAAGGTACAGGACTGGAGGACCCTGTCCCAAAAAGGGTCTAATAACCCTTGATATTATGTATACCATTGTCTGTCCAAGTCTCGCAATAATTTAAGTGCCTTTATGAATCCTACAGTTTTTTTTAAACAATGTTTGATTCCATGAGGATAGGCACCTTGTGATTTTGACTTATATTGTCATTACCTACATGTAGTTATGTGATTTTAATCATTAAAATTTGTCGAAAATTTGACATATCTTTTAATGAATCAAGTTTGCTTGAATGAAATTTTACATTGTGTATAATTCATGAAGGCTAGACACTTTTCCATTCTTATGATTTTGACTTTTGTCATTATGGAGTTATGGAACCAATATGGGACTTTACTTATAATGTTGATAAATATTTGACATGTTTTGACAATAAGCCGAGATTGCCTTCACCAGTCCCTATGAAATTTTTACACAATATTTGGTTCCATGAAAGCTATGCTTTTGTCAATTCTTATGATTTTGACTTTTGTACTTACATGTACAGAAGTATTGGACTTTATTTGTTTATATTTGATATATTTGACAATACATGTACATATACGCTGTTAGTCAAGTTTGCTTTCATGAATCCATATGAAAATTTTAAACAATTATTGTGTTTGATACATTGTACTTATATATATGATTTTAACTATTGCTGTTACAGAGTTATAGGACTTTATTTGTTAGAGTTTAGTTACAGAGTTTGTTATTTGAGTTTAGTTATAGGACTTTATTTGTTAGAGTTTAGTTACAGAGTTATAGGACTTTATTCCTTAGAATTTAATAAAGATTAGACATGATTGACAGTAAGTCAAGTTTGTTTTCAAGAGTCCTTTAGAAATTTTTACACAATGTTTTTCCTACTTCCCTGTAGACTAGGCACTTTTTTATTCTTACAATTTTGACTTTTGCTTTTGCACAGTGATAGGACTTTATTCATTAAAATTCTGTAATGCGCACAGCTGTTTATTTATAATCAGAAACATTTTTTTATTTTGGTCAAATAAAATTATATATAGTATAGATGTGACTGTTGGATATATATCATATATACATATAATTCTTCAGTGCCATGGTTGGCCGGAATATACAGATTATACTGTACATATATTATATACATTATACATACATATATATTGTATAACTATATGTCTAATGATAAGGAAATTCATATTCTGTTCCACTGTATGTAACAATAGCAGGTACACCTTACAACACCACAGGTGTGTGCAGTACAATGGTAACATGTTTCAGTATATGTGTTCAGCTGTCACAGTTTCTGTTGCCAGTATTGACACACTTAGCGGGAAACAGGTGAATGAGTTTTATAACAGAAATCTAATATATTTTATCAGAAACATGAAACCACTAATACAAATAAATTGATTTCTGTACACTTTGTATTGTCTTTTGAAAATCTTTTATAGTCGTTGACATACCAGATTTGTGAGAATGTCATGCTATCGTGGACATATTTTAACAATGCATTTGTATTGATGTGTCAAAGTATCAATTAGGTATTATAATTTGATGTCAAGTCTTACATACATATGTACATAAAAACCTCAATATTGACACTAAATCAGAATGATTAATTACAATGAAGTCCTATGTCTCCAATTTATTTAAGTTACATGTACAGTGAATTTCAAACACAGTAGTCTGCCACATTGGCTCTATGTATACAGTCTGTCTAATATGGCCATTCTAGAGTATTTCCTATATAACTGATATGTATTAAGTGACTCCCAGCCTTACCTGACAAGTGTCTTTATTTTTAGTTTTTATAAGACCTCATAAACTATGCAAATATCTATATCAAGTAACTATGAGATGATTCCAACCAGACATACATTTAACAGTAAACAACAATTAATCACAAAGTCACCTAGATACTTTCCAGGATGAAGTTTTTATCATAAGGAAATGGTTGTAATACAAATAAAATGATATAATTCATAATTACTAGATATGTACACACATCTACATCACATGTAATTATAGATGTGTACACCTACTTACTAGACATGTATATACATCTACATCACATGTAATTGTAAACATGTACACATACATACTAGACATGTACATATATCACATGTAATTGTAAACATGTACGTACTGGTATATATCTAATTTAATTGTATTACACATACATACTACATCAGAATATCAATTAAACATGAAAAACATACATGTTACAATTGTAATAAACATGTACACTGTATGACATGTTTTCATTCAGAATTTACCACATGTTACGGGACATTTTTTTCAAATGAAATTGGTACACATAATCAGCAGGTATACCTGATATTAATTGTATGGTGTCCGACATTCTATATCACTGTAATTGTAAGTACATTTACTAAGTAGACAAGTACATATCCAAACACATGTATGTGTAGACATAGTATACTAGCATGTATCACATGCTGTAAAACTTGTTTTACATACTAGACAGGTATCTTTCGTACATGTAAATATTAGACTGATATCCACAACACATGTAATTGCCCACATAGGTACTCTTACATGTAATTGTAAGTAAATACATACTAGACATATTATACATTAAACATGTAATTGTAAACCATTTTGTATATACATATCACATGTATTGTAAACATGTACACCATATAGACATCCTGGAGGTAATTGTAAACATGTCTTTAGACATGTATATACATCTAAAACATGTATACTGTAACATGATAGACATGTACATATATCTGGTGAACAAATTGTGTAATTAAGTACACATTTACTGACATGTCTTTAGTAATTGTAAACATGATATACTGATAGACATGTATATAAAATGAATTTAATCATGGTGTATAACAAACATCGTGATTAAGTAACATTCTGTGTCATCTATATCACATTTAGAAAACATGTACACATACATGATGCTGTATCACAAATGATTGGTAATACATACTAGTGAATACAATCTACGTGATTAAGTGATTCTGTGACATGTCTTTAGTAAGATAAACATGTACTGATACTGATATGTATATATACATCACATGTAATTGTAAACATGTACACATACATCTAGACATGTATATACATCTACATCACATGTAATTGTATGTACACTTTTACTTAGTAATTATCTGTAATTTGTCTTTGTAGAAGAATTTATTACAATGATACTGTGAAAATGAAGTTTAATATAACTACCTGTGAACAAATTGTGGGCATTAAAGTAATTCTGGCTACCTGATCTTGGTAGATTAGCTCTCGTAATACACTGGTACATATCTGTAAGAGAGTATGTTCTCAATCTGGTGAATCAAATCGATGCCCATAGGCTCTTTGTAAGTAATTATATTATCATTAAAAACATTTTTCAGATCATATCCCATATACTGATACTTTAAAAGATACTGAAAATGATTTAATTCTGGTGAACAAATCGTGATTTAGTAATTCTGTGTCTTTAGAAGATATACTGATGCTGTAAAATGATTTAATCTGGTGAATCGTGATTAAGTGATTCTGTGAACAAATCTGTGATTTAATCTGTAATTCTGTGTCTTTAGAAGATATACTGATACTGTAAAATGATTTAATCTGGTGAACAAATCGTGATTAAGTAATTCTGTGTCTTTAGAAGATATATATGGATACTGTGAAATGATTTAATCTGGTGAACAAATCGTGATTAAGTAATTCTGTGTCTTTAGAAGATATACTGATACTGTGAAATGATTTAATCTGGTGAACAAATCGTGATTAAGTAATTCTATGTCTTTAGAAGATATACTGATACTGTAAAATGATTTATTTAACAAATCGTGATTGAACTGTGTCTTTAGAAGATTACTGATACTGTAAAATGATTTAATACTGTGATTAAGTGATTCTGTAGAAATACTGATACTGTATTTAATCTGGTGAACAAATCGTGATTAAGTAATTCTGTGTCTTTAGAAGATATACTGGTACTGTAAAATGATTTAATCTGGTGAACAAATCGTGATTAAGTAATTCTGTGTCTTTAGAAGATATACTGATACTGTAAAATGATTTAATCTGGTGAACAAATCGTGATTAAGTAATTCTGTGTCTTTAGAAGATATACTGATACTGTAAAATGTTCTAATCTGGTGAACAAATCGTGATAGAGCGATTCTGCCTTTAGGACATATACTGTTAAATGATTTTATGTAGTTAATGTATAGTGCTCAGACAGTTGAAACAATTCTTGCACACTTTAATTTTAGAACATTAATGATCAGTTACTCTTGTTTTTATTTTTACAAATGCATATTTATCTGCCAATCAGCACATATATAAATATAGAACATTTATTTCTTTGTGTGAAATTTGTCAAATTTTGTGTTGTTAGATATTCTAAAAGGTAAATTAAAATACATGTATATCTGAAAGGGAAATTGATTTCCTTTAAATAGAAGTTTGTAAAATATAATACATTGTTCAATTACGTACCATGTGGTACATCCAATTTTACAAACACGGCATGTATATCAAATTAGTATCAATTTACATTAACATCAGTCCCAGCAAATATATCCACTAATATAAAGTACCACAATCTAAAAAAGCACAGACATGTATGTTTTTATTATGTTTTTGACAGTTTTTTTTGTACCTACAGGGGCTGCAAAAAGGGCCAACACATTTAAAATCTTTAAAAATCTTCCAATGAACCTATTGTCAGATTTCCTTTAGAGGGCACTTCAGATGACATAGAAGTTGGTTTATTTACTCAAAACTGATGGACTTTTTGTATAAAATGATACATGAAAAAGTTGTACGGAATTATCTAAGATTCAAGGTCATGGAGTCAAAGGTCACAGGCATCTACCAGTATGTAAACAGAGAATATCAGTTGCATAATTGACCAAATAGCCAAATGAGTGGCCTAAGGCCCCTTGGCCTCTATTATTAACCAGTTCAGTGTATTAATATTATGTATAAAACTGCACATTTATTAGAAAAGCAAAACCAGTCCATTACAGAAAAACAGGACATTATTACAGGGCCATTATAAATAAACAGAGCCATTATGGAATATTAAAATGGAGATCAGTTTTTGAGAAGTCTGCTTCAAATTTTCCTGGGGGGGGGGGGGGGTTACAATAATTCAAAAGTACAATTCCAGAAAGTTTGATTGAAATGCAAACCAATGGTGGGAGTGACTGGATATTGATGATCTGTGTGAAATGTAAGGGGATTATGGATGGCTGATGAAGTACATCTAAAAGGGAAATGACTGTATTGTATACCTTGTTTACAGTTTGCTATATGTTCACTAATACGTCACTACAGTGACAATGTAGTGACGTAAAATTACTGCCAGAAAGTTGTTCAGGCAGTTGGCGTGGCTATCTCACAAAACTAAGTTTAGGGTATTCACACTCAATTTCGGGGCTAAGCAAAATTCTTCAAATTGGAAAATAACAATAATTATTATGATAAAATATTCTTGGTTTGGTTAATAAAAGTGTTAAGAAATGGGTGTTGCCTCGGGTCAATGCAGTCATCTTCAGGCCATTATTACAAACCTTGGACATATTACAGGACTGATATAAAAACACCAGTTCATTAACACAATAGTATAGAATATTGTTGTTGGTGAAATGTACATCAATAATAACAATAAGAACATGATACATATTTTTGACATTTATGTCTTGTTATTAATTTATTTCAGCTTCTGTAACTTGGTTATTGGTGATTTATTTTTGAGTTTGACATTCTTTAATTGTATTTGTAGTATGATTGTTCAGCAGATGGAACTCTGGACAAGTGTCAAGATTCCTCATCAGAATATATTGTATATACATATAGCCATGGTAATGAGCTCATGCAAC
The DNA here is from genome assembly GCA_030159075.1 of Atrina japonica. Taxonomy (NCBI): domain Eukaryota; kingdom Metazoa; phylum Mollusca; class Bivalvia; order Pterioida; family Pinnidae; genus Atrina; species Atrina japonica. Next base: position 173,695 of record BROG01000381.1, read on the forward strand.
TGGAATTGGAGACTATGTTTGATGTCAATTCCATCATGTCCAATATACTGCAGTAAGTGATGTCATTTCTATAATGTCTTATGTTGTGATGTCATTTCTATAATGTCTTATGTTGTAATGTCATTTCTATAATGTCTTATGTTGTAATGTCATTTCTATAATGTCTTATGTTGTAATGTCATTTCTATAGTGTCTAATGTCGTGATGTCATTTCTATAATGTCTTATGTTGTGATGTCATTTCTAAAATGTCTTATGTTTGATGTCATTTCTATAATGTCTTATGTTGTAATGTCATTTCTATAATGTCTTATGTTGTAATGTCATTTCTATAATGTCTTATGTTGTAATGTCATTTCTATAATGTCTTATGTTGTGATGTCATTTCTATAATTCCTTATGTAGTGATGTCATTTCTATAATGTCTTATGTTGTGATATTATTTTTATAATGTCTTATGTTGTGATGTCATTTCTATAATGTCTTATGTTGTGATGTTATTTCTATAATGTCTTATGTTGTGATTTCAATAATGTATTATGTTGTGATGTCATTTCTATAATGTCTTATGTAGTGATGTCATTTCTATAATGTCTTATGTTGTAATGTTATTTTTATAATGTCTTATGTTGTGATGTCATTTCTTTAATGTCTTATGTTGTGATGTCATTTCTGTAATGTCTTATGCTGTGATGTTATTTCTATAGTGTCTAATGTTGTGGTGTCATTTCTATGTCTAATGTATTACAGTACATGTATATGATGTTATTTCTATAGTGTCTAATGTTGTGATGTCATTTCTATGTCTAATGTATTACAGTACATGTATATGATGTTATTTCTATGTCTAATGTATTACAGTACATGTATATGATGTCATTTCTATGTCTAATGTATTACAGTACATGTATATGATGTTATTTCTATAGTGTCTAATGTTGTGATGTCATTTCTATGTCTAATGTATTACAGTACATGTATATGATGTTATTTCTATAGTGTCTAATGTTGTGATGTCATTTCTATGTCTAATGTATTACAGTACATGTATATGATGTCATTTCTATGTCTAATGTATTACAGTACATGTATATGATGTTATTTCTATAGTGTCTAATGTTGTGGTGTCATTTCTATGTCTAATGTATTACAGTACATGTATATGATGTTATTTCTATAGTGTCTAATGTTGTGGTGTCATTTCTATGTCTAATGTATTACAGTACATGTATATGATGTTATTTCTATGATGTCTGATATATTACAATCTGTTATAATTCATTTCTGTCTTGTCTAATACATGACAGTAATTGGTTTTATTTTAAGTAATATTATAATTCAAATTTGATACTTTTCAGGAAGGCTAATTTTTTAGATATTTTAGAATCATCACTGCATGCACTCACCTTCATTATTACAGTTTTGTATATATATTTTTGTAGTTAAATATGCTGCCACAATTATTCACAAATTGTATGTAAATATTATAGGCTGGTATTGCTGAGAGAAGTTCCAATATTACAGAGTAAAGATGAGAGAACTGAGTTCGAGAATCGCCACAAAGGTTCACATGACATAGTCTTCACCTATCAAAAAGCCATAGGAACTTATGGTACCATCACTTTTATGTTGTCAATCAGGGGAAATAACTCAATTTTAGATACTTATAATATTACATAGTAGTCTATATTTATGTATCACATATTCATAATATATTTTTTAGTTTAAGAATTGTCCAAATTTAACATGCAAAGAAAAAATGGAAATTATCCAATATATTGTGATAAAACTAGAAATCAAATAAATACAGAAATAATACATATATCTATTGCAGATAAAAATATCTTTGTCGAAACAGAGTGTTATCTAGATATGATACTGGAATATATTAAATGTTAACAATAGCTTTAGAAATTGGATGAATTCTTGACATTTGTGGTAGAAGTGATTAACGATACTTCCCTAAGTTACTAGGGGATTTCTGACACTGCCCTAAGTTACCAGGACACTTCTGATACTTCCCTAAGTTACCAGGAGATTTCTGATATTTTCCTAAGTTACCAGGGGATTTCTGACACTTCCCTAAGTTACCAGGAGATTTCTGATATTTTCCTAAGGTACCAGGGGATTTCTGACACTTCCCTAAGTTACAAGGGGATTTCTGACACTTCCCAAAGTTACCAGGGAATTTCAGATTCTTCCCCAAGTTACCAGGGGATTTCTAATACTTCCCTAAGTCCAATCTAATTATGAGAAGATATAGACCTGATTCCTTTTTTTTGCTATGATCAGCAGGCTTGGAATAGTAGGGTGTTGACTCATATGACATTTTTCATGTTTATATATTTTTTTGCACTGTATTTTTTCACCTTTTGTTTTACAGCTCACAGGATTTTTATGGAAGTAGCTTATGGTTACCAAGACAAGTTTAAGTTTGCTGTGTCCACAAATACCGAGGCTCTTGAAGGACTTGAGTATGTTGTTTATCATCTGAAGTTTGCTTCTTCATTGTTTGATATTTCAATGTGACTAATACTGTGTTACTAGATATTTCCCTAGAAGTAATACTGTACAACTAGATATTTCCCTAGAAGTAATACTGTACAACTAGATATTTCCCTAGAAGTAATACTGTACAACTAGATATTTCCCTAGATGCCCCGTAATACTGTACAACTAGATATTTCCCTAGAAGTAATACGGTACAACTAGATATTTCCCTAGAAGTAATACTGTATAACTAGATATTTCCCTAGAAGTAATACTGTACAACTAGATATTTCCCTAGAAGTAATACAGTACAACTAGATATTTCCCTAGAAGTAATACTGTACAACTAGATATTTCCCTAGAAGTAATACTGTATAACTAGATATTTCCCTAGAAGTAATACTGTACAACTAGATATTTCCCTAGAAGTAATACTGTACAACTAGATATTTCCCTAGAAGTAATACTGTACAACTAGATATTTCCCTAGAAGTAATACTGTACAACTAGATATTTCCTAGAAAGTAATACTGTATAACTAGATATTTCCCTAGAAGTAATACTGTACAACTAGATATTTCCCTAGAAGTAATACTGTACAACTAGATATTTCCCTAGAAGTAATACGGTACAACTAGATATTTCCCTAGAAGTAATACTGTATAACTAGATATTTCCCTAGAAGTAATACTGTACAAAGATATTTCCCTATAAGTAATACTGTACAACTAGATATTTCCCTATAAGTAATACTGTACAAAGATATTTCCCTAGAAGTAATACTGTACAACTAGATATTTCCCTAGAAGTAATACTGTACAAAGATATTTCCCTATAAGTAATACTGTACAACTAGATATTTCCCTAGAAGTAATACTGTACAACTAGATATTTCCCTATAAGTAATACTGTACAACTAGATATTTCCCTAGAAGTAATACTGTACAACTAGATATTTCCCTAGAAGTAATACTGTACAACTAGATATTTCCCTAGAAGTAATACTGTACAACTAGATATTTCCCTAGAAGTAATACTGTACAAAGATATTTCCCTAGAAGTAATACTGTAGCAACTAGATATTTCCCTAGAAGTAATACTGTACAACTAGATATTTCCCTAGAAGTAATACTGTACAACTAGATATTTCCCTAGAAGTAATACTGTACAAAGATATTTCCCTAGAAGTAATACTGTACAACTAGATATTTCCCTAGAAGTAATACTGTACAACTAGATATTTCCCTAGAAGTAATACTGTACAACTAGATATTTCCCTAGAAGTAATACTGTACAAAGATATTTCCCTAGAAGTAATACTGTACAACTAGATATTTCCCTAGAAGTAATACTGTACAACTAGATATTTCCCTAGAAGTAATACGGTACAACTAGATATTTCCCTAGAAGTAATACTGTACAACTAGATATTTCCCTAGAAGTAATACGGTACAACTAGATATTTCCCTAGAAGTAATACTGTACAACTAGATATTTCCCTAGAAGTAATACTGTACAACTAGATATTTCCCTAGAAGTAATACGGTACAACTAGATATTTCCCTAGAAGTAATACTGTACAACTAAATATTTCCCTAGAAGTAATACGGTACAACTAGATATTTCCCTAGAAGTAATACTGTACAAAGATATTTCCCTATAAGTAATACTGTACAACTAGATATTTCCCTAGAAGTAATACTGTACAACTAGATATTTCCCTATAAGTAATACTGTACAACTAGATATTTCCCTATAAGTAATACTGTATAACTAGATATTTCCCTAGAAGTAATACTGTATAACTAGATATTTCCCTAGAAGTAATACAGTACAACTAGATATTTCCCTAGAAGTAATACTGTACAAAGATATTTCCCTATAAGTAATACTGTACAAAGATATTTCCCTATAAGTAATACGGTACAACTAGATATTTCCCTAGAAGTAATACTGTACAACTAGGATATTTCCCTAGAAATACTGTACAACTAGATATTTCCCTAGAAGTAATACTGTACAACTAGATATTTCCCTATAAGTAATACTGTATAACTAGATATTTCCCTAGAAGTAATACGGTACAACTAGATATTTCCCTAGAAGTAATACTGTACAACTAGATATTTCCCTAGAAGTAATACTGTACAACTAGATATTTCCCTAGAAGTAATACAGTACAACTAAATATTTCCCTAGAAGTAATACGGTACAACTAGATATTTCCCTAGAAGTAATACTGTACAAAGATATTTCCCTATAAGCAACTAGATATTTCCCTATAAGTAATACTGTACAAAGATATTTCCCTAGAAGTAATACTGTACAACTAGATATTTCCCTAGAAGTAATACTGTACAACTAGATATTTCCCTAGAAGTAATACTGTACAACTAGATATTTCCCTATAAGTAATACTGTACAAAGATATTTCCCTAGAAGTAATACTGTACAACTAGATATTTCCCTAGAAGTAATACTGTACAACTAGATATTTCCCTAGAAGTAATACTGTACAAAGATATTTCCCTAGAAGTAATACAGTACAACTAGATATTTCCCTAGAAGTAATACTGTACAACTAGATATTTCCCTATAAAGTAATACTGTACCAAAGAATATTTCCCTAGAAGTAATACTGTACAACTAGATATTTCCCTAGAAGTAATACTGTACAAAGATATTTCCCTATAAGTAATACTGTACAACTAGATATTTTCCCTATAAGTAATACTGTAACAACTAGATATTTCCCTATAAGTAATACTGTACAACTAGATATTTTCCCTATAAGTAATACTGTACAAAGATATTTCCCTAGAAGTAATACTGTACAACTAATTTCCCTAGAAGTAATACTGTACAAAGATATTTTCCCTATAAGTAATACTGTACAACTAGATATTTCCCTAGAAGTAATACTGTACAACTAGATATTTCCCTATAAGTAATACTGTACAACTAGATATTTCCCTATAAGTAATACTGTACAACTAGATATTTCCCTATAAGTAATACTGTACAACTAGATATTTCCCTATAAGTAATACTGTACAACTAGATATTTACTTATTAGTAATGTATTTCCTCATAAGTAATGTTGTATTATTATATATTTCCCTATAAGTAATGCTGTATCATTAGATATTTCCTCATAAGTAATGTTGTATTATTATATATTTCCCTATAAGTAATGCTGTATCATCATATATTTACCTATAAGTAATGCTGTATCATCATATATTTCCCTATAAGTAATGCTGTATCATTATATATTTCCCTATAAGTAATGCTGTATCATTATATATTTCCCTATAAGTAATGCTGTATCATTAGATATTTCCCTATAAGTAAGGAATTAAATATTTCCTAATTAGTAATTCTGTATCATTGAATATTTTCTGGTAAGTAATGCTGTATTATTAGATATTTAGCTATAGATAAATTTTTTCATTAAATATTAAATAATGAAAGATTTGTATCCTGAACTTAATGTCTATGTTTTATCTTTTATGCTTATGTATTTACAGATATGGAGAAGGTGACAAATCAGAAGCCCATATATGGATTTTAGATTGTAGTAAATCGAAGCCAGAGGACGAGTCGTATTGTTCTAGTTCTAGATATAGTAATCCCATGGAATTTTCTTATGTTGCTGCATATGTGAAAGCACTATCTTTACCAAGAAAAGTAAGAACCTGTAATTTAGGGCATCTTAATATAACAATGTCATAGATTGAAATCAAGACAAGTATGTATGTGTAATATAGAGCACTTGAACATGACAGTATCATAGATATAAGGAGGTATTAAACAACTGACCCACAAATTCAATTTTCTTCATTTTTTTTTTCTATTAATACTTCAGTTTGATCTCTATTGAAGTGCAAAATGTAAAAAATATTTATCTGCACAATTTTTAGAAAAATTACTTTGAATATCTTCCACCTAGGCATATCTAGAATTCTCTTGAAAAGTGTAAACAGGCCAATCTTATTTCTGTTAAATGTTTCAATATATATCAAAAACATGATTCAATACAGGAAAAGAAATATTTTTACTTATAAAATTACCAAGGGAAAATAATATTGAATGTATATTTTTCAATATCCATATAATAAAGGTTTCAATAAATATAGCAATTATAGAATAAAAATTCACCATTTTCTTCTAAAAATTTACAATTTACAAAAATCTGTAAATTCACCCCCCCCCCTCATAATATTTTCATAATTCTTAAGGTATTGTTATATAACATTATGAATATGAAAAGAATTTATCCACAGAAATGTAAAATATGGTCACCAAAACTCCAGTTAACTATTGTGCCACGTAATTTACATCAAGTTTGGTATATTGCTAGCACGACTAAAATTTGAAAAAAAAGATAAGTAAATACTGAATATGAAGCAACTGATTAAATGTTCAAATTAGCCTTATGTTATTTTATATTAAAGCAACTTCCTTTAAAGTGTCATTCTTATAGATAGGGGCGTCATTACGATGATTACGCCCATCATTCCGGTAAATAACTGTCATGATTGTTATTTACCATTTGTCAAATGCCCGACACAGCACCTTTAGGCAAACTTTTCCTTCATGGCGTCACAATTGTATAAGCCCATCAAACATGTGGTTATGATGTCACGATCTAATGATGTCAGAAAGCACAATAAACTTACGTCATTTTTAACAAATGCATTCCGAATGTCCAGCGTTTTTCAGATAGTGTTTAATTCCTCCTTAAATGAAGAAAAGTATGTAGGCCTATCTGTGATATAGTGCATATTCACTTGACTGTATGTCATTAAATTTAAATCAAGATAATTAATTTGTACCATGTCCATGTATCAAAATTTAGCCAAAGGTCAATATTCTTTACATACTCATTTTTAATTACCTCTCCTTAACCTATTTCTAAACCGATCGCACATACAATATTATTGTCTTATATACTGGTATTTAAATATTCTTAATATATAATCGGACATTAGCTTTCTTCTCTCTATCTGTTTATGAACACTTTACAATATTATTGTCTTATATACCGGTATTTTTACTGTATGTGTAAGTTAGCGCACTCAAATTTTAGCGCTCTAAGGGGGTATAGACTTATTAGCGCAAACTTAAATTCGCGCAAGTAATTTCATAAGCTTTGTCATGTATACAGAATGACAGGATGGAGAAATTTTAGCGCAGCCTTTGAATCGCAAAAGGCGCTAAAATTAGAATACCGCTAAAATAAGTACACATACAGTAACCAGACTTTAGCTTTCTTCTCTCTATCTGTCTATGAGCAGTTTACAATATTGTTGTCGTATATACTGGTATTTTAATATTCCTAGTATAGCTTTCTTCTCTCTATCTGTCTATGAGCAGTTTACAATATTGTTGTCCTATATACCGGTATTTAAATATTCCTAGTATATAATCAGACATTAGCTTTCTTCTCTCTATCTGCCTATGAACACTTTACAATATTGTTGTCCTATATACCGGTATTTAAATATTCCTAGTATATAATCAGACGTTAGCTCTCTTCTCTCTATCTGCCTATGAACACTTTACAATATTGTTGTCCTATATACCGGTATTTAAATATTCCTAGTATATAATCAGACGTTAGCTCTCTTCTCTCTATCTGCCTATGAAACACTTTACAATATTGTTGTCCCTATATACCGGTATTTAAATTATTCCTAGTATATAATCAGACGTTAGCTCTTTTCTCTCTATCTGCCAATGAACAGTTTACAATATTGTTGTCCTATATACTAGTATTTAAATATTCCTAGTATATAATCAGATGTTAGCTCTCTTCTCTCTATCTGCCTATGAACAGTTTACAATATTGTTGTCCTATATACCGGTATTTAAATATTCCTAGTATATAATCAGACGTTTGCTTTCTTCTCTCTATCTGTCTATCAGCAGTTTACAATATTGTTGTCCTATATACCGGTATTTAAATATTCCTAGTATATAATCAGACGTTAGCTATCTTCTCTCTATCTGTCTATGAGCAGTTTACAATATTGTTGTCCTATAAACCGGTATTTGAATATTCCTAGTATATAATCAGACGTTAGCTTTCTTCTCTCTATCTGCCTATGAACACTTTACAATATTGTTGTCCTATATAACGGTATTTAAATATTCCTAGTATATAATCAGACGTTAGCTCTCTTCTCTCTATCTGCCTATGAACACTTTACAATATTGTTGTCCTATATACCGGTATTTAAATATTCCTAGTATATAATCAGACGTTAGCTCTCTTCTCTCTATCTGCCTATGAACACTTTACAATATTGTTGTCCTATATACCGGTATTTAAATATTCCTAGTATATAATCAGACGTTAGCTCTCTTCTCTCTATCTGCCTATGAACAGTTTACAATATTGTTGTCCTATATACCGGTATTTAAATATTCCTAGTATATAATCAGACGTTAGCTCTCTTCTCTCTATCTGCCTATGAACACTTTACAATATTGTTGTCCTATATACCGGTATTTAAATATTCCTAGTATATAATCAGACGTTAGCTCTTTTCTCTCTATCTGTCTATGAACACTTTACAATATTGTTGTCCTAATTATCTATTTGATACCACATTGTCCTTAATGCAATTGTTCTTAGTATTGAATTAGCTTCAAGTTTGTAGGCAATATATGTGACAGGATTCCTCTCAGATTCCCATATTCTACATTTTTTAACACTGTTTTACAGTTCCACATTCCCTCAGATGGAGACACTCATCCTTTCACACAGGAAGTAGGAATAAATGTCATAACGTTTTACTACAGAAGCACAATGAAGTCAAATGGTATGGACGTTATTGATTACATGTTACCAATGGTCCGAGGGAAGGCTGGTGTTGTGGTCATAGATTTGTAAGCTAATTATTCTATTTCATGTAGCAATGACAACTGTCTTTGTATTTGTGTAAGATAAGTTAGACAACATTGAGATGTAGAGAAAATTCATCAAAATCTCTTAAAATTGTTAATTATTTCTGTTATTCAAGGATCAAGTTTAGTTCGATTATACAGAGCTGTAGAGAAAATTCATCACAAATCTCTTACAATTGTAAAATATTTCTGTTTTTCAGGGATAAAGTTCAGTTAGATGATTACTCAGGTAGTGTTCCTGGAGTTAGTGTTCAGCTGAAAACAGAGGTTTGTATACCTATGTGTTATTGGTTGAAATTTTCACTTTAGACCTAACTGATCACTAGTTGATTGTACAGTTCATTTACATGACAATTTCATGTAAAACATTCTATCATACTTATTTACATTATGAATGTATACCAGTGCTGGAATCAGAATAACAGATTAGTGTTATTAGGGCAGACAACCTGCTTAGTCCATCACATTTTATGTTATAACTTGACCTATGAACTTCTCTCCCAATGTGATTTTGACAGTGTTGCGACTAGGCAGGATTGTTTCACAATTTTGTTAAATTCAGTAGCAGCCATACAATATTTGTAAATGTTTTTATGCCCCCACCAGGGGCATCTAGTTTTGGGATTGTCTGTCTGTCCATCTGTTTGTGCGTCTGTTTGTCTGTCCGTAATTCCGTCCTGCTTACATATAAAGTGTAATATTTCAGGTTTGTATTGTAATACAGTAACCAAACTTAGAATATTAGTTCATCTAAGGGTTGCTTACACTTCATTGACATCACATGCCCCTCGGGTGGGGTGGGGTCAAAATGTAGGACATTACAATATTTAAAGTTTAGATTGTGATACAGTAACCAAACTTGGACTGTAAGTTCATCCAAGGATTGCTTACATTTCACTGACATCACATGCCCCTTGGGGGTTGGGTGGGGTCAAAATGTAGGACATTGCAATATTTAAAGTTTGGAATGTGATACAGTAACCAAACTTGGACTGTAAGTTCATCTGAGGATTGCTTACTATGCACTAACATCATATGCCCCTTGCAGTGGATGGGGTCATTTTATTTTTGCCAGCATAGAAATTTGTTGGGACCTGGGGGCATTTGTGTTTCACAAACACATCTTATTTGCTTTTATTTTAGACTTCACCAGTGTATATGTTGGAGCCTTGGTCAACAGATGGCGTTTTTGACTTTGTTCTTAAAAGATTAGACTCTGAGTACAGGAAGCCAGTTGAAGACACACATACAAAAGACAGTTCTTCACAGCAATATGAAGAAAGTGAAATGCAGACGTCATCTGATGTCAATGAAACCCATTTAAGCCCAGAAGAAGCTTTGATTGAGGAAGGTATAAAACAAAGAGATATGTAATGTATAATACAAAGAGATCTATAATATATAATACAGAGATCTATAATATATAATACAAAGAGATCTGTAATATATAATACAGAGATCTATAATATATAATACAGAGAGATCTGTAATATATAATACAGAGAGATCTGTAATATATAATACAGAGAGATCTGTAATATATAATACAAAGAGATCTGTAATATATAATACAAAGAGATCTGTAATATATAATACAAAGAGATCTATAATGTATAAATCAAGGAGATCTATAATATATAATACAGAGATCTATAATATATAATACAAAGAAATCTATAATATATAATACAGAGAGATCTATAATATATAATACAAAGAGATCTATAATATATAATACAGAGATTTATAATGTAGAAATCAAGGAGATCTATAATGCATTTCTTACTGGCTCAAGAGAGATCAAAACAGGATTTATGTTATAGTGATATCAGGCAGGTGGGCAGTGACAGAAGGTGTTCATGTCGTTTTATCAACAATTCTTACAGTTCTCAACTTACCACAAACAGAATGGTTTCATACATTTTGACACAGTTTACCCTCTGTCATATAGTGTGGATTTTTTTTTTCATTTTTTGTCCTGATCTTTGGATATTTTCCCCTCAGCATCATCTTTGAAAAACTGAAACAAAATTAGTGTTTTCCATAACCTTTTTAGTTGTCAATTTGGATCTCAGAAACTTTAAACTTTTGCTAAACTATTGAACTTGTGCCTTAGCTAATTTGGACATAGCGGTGATCACTGACATATTTTTAAGTATAAAACACTCCTCATTTTTAACGTATATGCTCCTGTACAACCTATAGTAACTACTCTTCATTATTTTGTTCAGATCATTTGTAAAAATTAATAACAAAAGTTTGTATTTATAAACTATCAATATTGCTACCTATATATAATGTATAAATGTACATGTACAAAGTATATATGAACATCTTATTTTTTTAAAATTGATCGATATCATAGATAGATATCTTCAAGATGATGCAGTGCATAACAACATCACATTTTTTTTTTCAAATCAGATGTTATAGGAAAGACCTATAATGTTTTTTGGTTTAGCCTAATATCATGAAATATTTTTTAACTTTGGTCATTGTATAGAATCATGATTTAGACTTTCACATTTTTTGTTTCAGTTGAGACTCAGGATGACGAGGTTGCTGATGCAGTATTCCGAGCTCGTAGAATTGATATGGATTTAGATTTGGTACCAAAACTGACAGATAAAACCTTCCCTGTAACTGTCAAAGCCAAGGATCTACTCTTTGTTTTGTTTTATCTTCCATGTAAGTCATTATTATATCTAGTAGTCATCGCCATGTGTTATGATATTTATAAAAAAGTACCATGAGATTTTAAAACAATAGCATTTTATGCCCCAGAGAGCTATAGTGGGGGTGGGAGATATATTGTTTTTTGGCTGTGTTTCTGATTACAACATTTTTGTTTCTCTCTTCCCACAAATTTTATTTAAATTTGGTATGTTGATTTTATGACTGACATCTCAGAAGAGTTTGATAGCAATGTTTGCCAGTGTTGATGGATTTCAATATTTTTGCATTAAATGTAAACTTAAATGTCTTACCTGTCCTTTAGTGTCAAATTACTGTAATGCTTATTTAATGTGGTCACAATATATGAAATATAGGTCAGATATTGGCAATTTATTTTCATTCATATTTCATTCTGCTAAAATGATTTATTTGGTTTTTGAGTCTTTCACTGTAGTAAAATAATCATTTTGATTGTTTGTTGATTTGTTGTGTATTTCGTTTACAGTTGATGACAGAAGTATGGCATTGTTAAGGGCTTATGGAGAAGCATCGCAGGAATTTCAGAATGATACGATTACACCCCTAGCTAGCGTCAATTGTCATGATTGGACTGACATTTGTGGCAATGAGCAGATAACTCTTTATCCAACTATCAGAATATTCCGAAACGGCCAGGCCGTCAAAGATTATAGAGGCATGATAGACAGCAATAATGTTGTGAAAGCTGTAAAATTGTAAGCGGACAATATTTCTCATAACGTTGAACATTTCAGACAAACTTTGAAATATTAAAAATGTATCATTTGTGTCAGTGAAATGTAAATTGTAATATCAGTGGGAATTTGAAATACCGAACAAAATGGAGGAAGAGTATAGACTTGATATGTCAGTCCAGGAAATGTAGTGGCAAGAGTAGTAGCCATGTTTGCAGGAGGCCTTGGTTCAAATCCTAGTCTGGCAATGTAGTTTTTCCTGACCAGTTATAATTAGGGTTATATATGGTGTTTTAATATATACAAGTAAAAATAGTGTTTTGTTACCGAATGCTGATAAATCTAAAACATTTGTTTGAGCTGGACTTAATCATAGGTCTTGCAGAATTTAAGTCAATGCGATCATATGCTGCAAAGTAATCATGTATGGTTTTAGAGTTTGTGTAAATGGCAGACTTGTGTCGTAAATTAGTCAAATGTGTAATCCTTTCAGGCCAAGCCCCATCGTGTAGTATTTTAATTATAATATAGTGTATAGAGCTAAAAAGAATACCAGAAATTTTCCAATGTTGATGACAACTGTTTGATTTGTATTCAAATATTTCCCCATGTCTTAATAGTTAACATATAATTTATGTTGTGTATACATGTATCTATTTATAGTTTGCGAACTTTAGATGATTTTAGTTTTTGTTTTGTCTTTATATCATGTAAGTAGTTAAAAAAGCTGTGATCTGATTTTAAATCTTGTGAAACATTTTAGGATGACTCAACCAAGTCCAGTGACACTGTCAAGTGAGGAAGATATTCGCGCCTTCATGAAAGGACATATGCCTAACAGTGAAGGAATGGTAGCCAACATTTCTGTTCTGGGAATTTTCAACCCTTCAAATACTGAAGGTAATATTTCTTATGGTCTTGTTACAAGTCACTGTACAAGTAAATATAGCAATCAACAACATAAATAGAGTATAGATTTATGGGAACAAATTGAATTTGACCAACGAACAGAATTATGATTTGAAAGCAACTGAAAAAAGAAACTGGTTTTTAGTGTTTAAATACCTTGACATTACCTTAATGAAGCAAATATTGATTTAGTAAATTATAATTTGTCTTAACTGACCATTGATGGGATCAGATGATTTCACATTCTGAAATATTCAAAACGGATGTCTTGTTCTGATTTCTAACTGCTGCTATTATATTAAATCTAGATCTAGTAAAATGAGTGAATCCATTTGATGTATAGTAACTGTTACAAACAAAGATTAAAGTAATACATTACAGTAGCTGATACAAACCAAACAAAATTAAGCCAATGAATTACATTAGCTGATACAAACCAAACAAAACTGAGCCAATGAATTACAGTAGCTTATACAAACCAAACAAAATTAAGCCAATAAACAACAATAGCTGATACAAACCAAACAAAACTGAGCCAATGAATTACAGTAGCTGATACAAACCAAACAAAACTGAGCCAATAAACAACAGTAGCTGATACAAACCTAACAAAATAAAGCCAATAAACAACAGTAGCTGATACAATCCAAACAAAATTAAGCCAATAAACAACAGTAGCTGATACAAACCAAACAGAATTAAGCCAATGAATTACAGTAGCTGATACAAACCAAACAAAATTAAGCCAATAACTACAATAGCTGTTACAAACCAAACAGAATTAAGCCAATGAATTATAGTAGCTGATACAAACCAAACAAAATTAAGCCAATAAACAACAGTAGCTGATACAAACCAAACAGAATTAAGCCAATAAACAACAGTAGCTGATACAAACCAAACAGAATTAAGTCAATGAATTACAGTAGCTGATACAAACCAAACAAAATTAAGCCAATAAACAACAGTAGCTGATACAAACCAAACAGAATTAAGCCAATGAATTACAATAGCTGTTACCTCCTTGACTGTGAAAAGTTTTCTGTTAGCAACTTATGAATTTTTGTTTGAGTAGATTACACCCTAAAATGACAAAGTTAAATTCTTTGTTACATACTGTGTTCTTAAAAAATATGGCTGAACTCAATCAGATAAAGAGAACACAGTACATTTACAAAACCTTCTTAACGGTATTTAGTTTTCTGGAGACAACTCATATAGATTTAAAACAGAATGATTTACACTATCGGCTGTACTGTCAGAATGACTTGACAGATTTGAATAATTTGTCTGTTTCATGTTTATAAAATATGTTGCAGATATTAAAGTATTTGAGAAAACAGCTGATGTGTTACATGATAAATACCTGTTTGGAATTAGCTTGAATGGAAAAGGAAAATTGTTGTAAGTATTTAAGAGTAATTCTATGTAAAGACCAAAAATTATTTAAGCGTTGAGAAATGGTATGTCACAGAATACGCTCATATTTACTATATATGTTTATTATAGAATACTAAAACATAATATTGATTTTAAAATTGAAAATATATATATATTGTTGCCATGGCAACAAAGAGTTGTTTTTCACAAGATTTGTCCTCTTACCCATATAGGAAAAGGCATTTTTTCATAGTTTCAACATTTTTTTAAATTTAACATACAAGATATATCAATAATGTAAATATTTTATTTGAATCACCTTTGATTAGACATTCAAAACAATAAAAGCCAAAGTGATAATCTGTACAGAAGGTATTTTGCCTAACAACTTAAAGATAGGGTATTTCTGCAATTATCCAATTAGAAGAATTTTATGATTTTTCAAGACTTTACCCCCCAAAAATGCAGCATAGAAATTTTAAGATACTTTGATCTAAAGTTTGAGTAAGTCTTATAGAACAATATATTATAAATTCAGAGCGGGTATTTTTTCGTTTCTTAGCAATGTTTCTCTCAAAGTTAGGCTATTTTAAGAATTTTCAACGTATATAGTTCAACTAAATTTCTCATATCATTTCAAATCTTCATAGTATTTTTAAAACTAACTTTCAGATATAGTAAATAACAACTGTCGAGATCAAATAATATATATAATTTCATTATATACTGTATTAGCAATATAATATACCTTAATATACCTTCCCCCAGATTTCCGCATCCGTTCAAATCAGGACTCCGACATTGTCTCTTTTCGAACCGATTCTATAGCATCTTGTATATCTTGATTTTTACACAAACATATGCTATTTGATTGTCATTTGATAATAATAAGAGACACCTATGATCATATACAATAATTATATTCAGTTTATCTTAAGTCAAAAAGCTTCAGATTAGTGTAAATTGACCTGACATCTCAACTCTGCCACTGAAATCCGACTACTAATTTTAGTGCACTGTCATCAGCCAAAATCTAGGAAATCTAAAACGAACCAAAATTTGAGTAACTTTTTGCTGAAAATAATTCAGAATGATGTCCTTAATTAACATTGAAAAGATTTCTTAAATAGAATAAGTATTGGGGAAGAAATCAGCAATTATTTGTTTGAATCCGCCGATTCTCGAATCCGACTCCGCCTCCAACTAATACTTTTAGTGACCGCCTTAATCAACGTGAGATAGACGCTCTAGTTTATTGAAAATGTATCGTGGTTACTTTTAAGCGCATAACTGACCACAATTTCGGCTGTATTGACAGAGAGGAAACGGAAAACATTCAAATTCCGGTTTGAGAAAACGGGTAGCGATAGATTTGGACGTAAACACCCCCAAAACCTAAAAATCAGTCGTATTTACGAGTGATTTGGTTGCATTATGGATCTATTTTATTGCAAGTACGATTTCTTGTATCCACATTTAGTAGCGAGTTCATTTACTATTTTTCTCAAAGAGTTCTCTTTTGGCATGGATACCAAATTACGTTGATGTTGTCCAAGGAATAATTAATTAGTGACAAAAATACCCACTGAGATATTTTGCTGTTCGTTTCTACTAATGTTACTAAAGTCACTAGAGAAAAATGAGCAATTTCCTATGCTGCGTTTTTACAGAGGCCTGATTTAAATTTGCACGGAATTTCCCTATATTAACCTAAAAAAAACAACTTTCAACAGGCCTTTTTTAAAAACGGAGGCATTGCGATCCCAGATATTTTCTACCTTGTTATATAAACATGTTAAGATCAACAATTAATACAAAAAACTGTTGTCAAAACCGACATAAATATCACATTTCATGAAATTTACGTAATATGGCTATTTCCATTAGGTTACCATATTCAATATAGATAAATGACCATTGCTATGGTAACGAGGGAGTTTTACTGGGAAAAAATTGCAAGGTTTTGTTACTCTCATGCAAGGCTATCATTGTGACCAGCTGCTTTCAAAATTTGCGATATACCATTTCTGACCAATTTTGGTCTTTATATAGAATTACTCTAAAAAATTAAAACACGTGCTTGCTGATATTTTAATAATTAGCAACATTGAAGATCAACTTTACTTTCGAAGAGTAACATAATTTACATGTATCACTATGTGAGATCAGAGAATAGTCTTAATGAAATCGATACAGGTTCAGCACTTTGTGTAGTCAACATGGATCATATTTTACATGTATTACTATGGATATCAATAGATTTAAAATGGTCAATTATACATCGTACTTGACAGAACAATTTAGAAATGGTTGGTGTTAAAAGAATTTGAAATGTTTAAGTAAATAAACATCAGTGATTATATTGACTAAGGTCAAGGGTACAATGTCTGATCTATTTTTTTTGTTTACAACTTCTGCTTCACTCTTGACTTGTTATGTTTGTACATTGTATGATAGGATTATTGTATTTTTAAGCGCAAAAACTACATTTGGATGTTCTGAGCCATGTGTGATTGTACAAAAACAAACTGATCAACTACAACAGTTTGTTAAGTATGAACAAAAGCTGGAAGAAAAGTCACTGACAGAGTTTATAAACAATGCACAAATCCCTGTACTGGTGAGTAATGTTGATAACAATGGTGATGATAACAATGATAATGATAACAATGGTGATGATAACAATGATAATGATAACAATGGTGATGATAACAATGATAATGATAACAATGGTGATGATAACAATGATAATGATAACAATGGTGATGATAACAATGATAATGATAACAATGATGATGATAACAATGGTGATCATAAAAATGATGATGATAACAATGATAATGATAACAGTGGTGATGATAACAATAGTGGTCATAAAAATGATGATGATAACAATGATAATGATAACAATGATGATGATAACAATGGTGATCATAAAAATGATAATGATAACATTGGTGATGATAACAATGATGATAACAATGGTGATGATAACAATGATAATGATAACAATGATGATGATAACAATGGTGATCATAAAAATGATGATGATAACAATGATAATGATAACAATGATGATGATAACAATGGTGATCATAAAAATGGCGATGATAATGATGATGATAACAATGATAATGATAACATTGGTGATGATAACAATGATGATAACAATGATGATGATAACAATGGTGATCATAAAAATGATGATGATAACAATGATAATGATAACAATGATGATGATAACAATGGTGATCATAAAAATGGTGATGATAATGATGATGATAACAATGATAATGATAACATTGGTGATGATAACAATGATGATAACAATGATGATGATAACAATGATAATGATAACAATGATGATGATAACAATGATGATGATAACAATGATGATAATAACATTGGTGATGATAACAATGATGATGATAACAATGATGATGATGATGATGACAAATTTGTTGTATTTAATATATATTGCATTTGTTTCAGTTATTATAATGATTCTGTTATCAGGGTCGAGAATTATGAAGCTTAAGTATTTTGTTATCTTTGTCTACTTCACTACCTAGCTTTGGAGATTAGCCAAAGTAGATATTATCAGGACTTGAGGAATTGTTATTCTTATTAGTATCAAACTCTCACTTCCTATATTCTGTTGCTATAATATTTGTATTGATGCCTCCCATTTTCCTGTATCTGACAGTTTTCTTTTTTATATTTATATTATTTACAGCCAGAACTCACTGCAACTATATTCCCTCAACTGTATGCGACAGATAAGCCGTTTGTCATTGCCTTCCTCGATGATGGATTTGAATCTGAATCGCTACGAGAAATTATGTCACAAATTATCATAGGCGGAAAATTTAATAACTTTTTATTCTCATGGATGTTGTAAGTTGTTTGTTGTCTTATAATTTGAATTTTCTAAATGTTTACTCTAGGCATTTTAAGGTATTTGTTAACTTACAACTTAAGTGATTCATAATTGATATTCAGCACATTACTTTAGTGTTGAGTATCTCTGTCCTACAGTAACAATTAAAATGGACAGCATCTTAGATTTATATGAACACTTGATTTGGTATAAACTCAGTATCTTAAGACGGTACATTATATATAAACACTTTATTTTAGAGGACAATGTCTTAAGACAGTATATTATCTATAAACACTTTATTTTAGTGGACAATGTCTTAAGACTGTACATTTTATCATATATACACTTTATTTTAGTGGACAATGTCTTAAGACTGTACATTATATATAAACACTTTATTTTAGAGGACAATGTCTTAAGACTGTACATTATATATAAACACTTTATTTTAGTGGACAGTGTCTTAAGACTGTACATTATATATAAACACTTTATTTTAGTGGACAATGTCTTAAGACGGTACATTATATATAAACACTTTATTTTAGAGGACAATGTCTTAAGACTGTACATTATATATAAACACTTTATTTTAGAGGACAATGTCTTAAGACGGTACATTATGTATAAACACTTTATTTTAGAGGACAATGTCTTAAGACTGTACATTATATATAAACACTTTATTTTAGTGGACAGTGTCTTAAGACTGTACATTATATATAAACACTTTATTTTAGAGGACAGTGTCTTAAGACTGTACATTATATATAAACACTTTATTTTAGTGGACAGTGTCTTAAGACTGTACATTATATATAAAACACTTTATTTTAGAGGACAGTGTCTTAAGACTGTACTTTTTATCATATAAACACTTTATTTTAGAGGACAATGTCTTAAGACTGTACATTATATATAAACACTTTATTTTAGAGGACAATGTCTTAAGACTACATTTTATCATATAAACACTTTATTTTAGAGGACAATGTCTTAAGACTGTACTTTTTATCATATAAACACTTTATTTTAGAGGACAATGTCTTAAGACTGTACATTATATATAAACACTTTATTTTAGTGGACAGTGTCTTAAGACTGTACATTATATATAAACACTTTATTTTAGAGGACAATGTCTTAAGACTGTACTTTTTATCATATAAACACTTTATTTTAGAGGACAATGTCTTAAGACTGTACATTATATATAAACACTTTATTTTAGAGGACAATGTCTTAAGACTACATTTAGAGGACAATGTCTTAAGACTGTACATTATATATAAACAGTTTATTTTAGTGGACAATGTCTTAAGACTGTACTTTTTATCATATAAACACTTTATTTTAGTGGACAATGTCTTAAGACTGTACATTTTATCATATAAACACTTTATTTTAGAGGACAACATTTTCACCCTATATCAACAAATCCTTCAGAGTTTGATGTCAGTAAAATTTAAGAGTCTCACACTCTCTTTTAATGTTTTCATATATTCATTGTAATATGGAGCCAGTCTGGCTCAGTTGGTAGCGCGCTCGACTCTGGATCGTGACGTTGTGAGTTCGAGTCCCGCCGGCAGCAGGTTGGTTTCCTGTCTTTCAGATGAGTCAGTAAAACCTGGAGGTCCTGTGTCACAGTAGGTGTCAACACGTTAAAGAACCCTCACTGCTCAATGACCGATCATAGGCCAAAATTTGAAGCCCTTCACCGGCATTTGTTGACGTCTCCATATGAGTGAAATATTTTGAGTGGGACGTTAAACAACAATAAACATAAACATAAACATCATTGTAATATGTAATTTCGGGATAATATTCATAAATCCTACATAATTTATTACAAATATGATGATCATAAATGACGCAGTAGCTCAATATATCGGACATGACAGCTCTTCTTATGTAAATGATATCATTCCATTACAGATCAATTGGTAGTTCTAGCTTTGGACGACAGATTCTGAATTTTTATAATAAAGATGCAATGGTACCTGCTTTAACATGTGTACATCTTAAACAGGTAAATCTTCTTGAAATTATTTTGGAGTGATCTGTTTTTATTTGAGTTTTTGTTTTTGTGTTTCCTTTCAGAAGTTTGGGTTCACATATAGGGCACCTGTTTTGTCTGTGTAACTCCACTTACAGTTGCTTGAGTCCACATACAGGGATCTGTTTTGTCTGTGTAACTCCACTTAGAGTAGATTTAGTCCACATATATGGCATCCTTTTTGTCTGTGTAGGCTCAACTAACTCTCTCTCTCTCTCTCAGTGAGTGAGTGTGTGTGTGTGCATGTGTGTGAGTGACTGTGACCCAGTGCTGCAGGATACTGTAACGTTTTGTTTGTTCCATAAGCATAATTACTTAATTTACTGTAGAGGGGAATACAAAACAAGCAAATATCACAGGTTATGTTATGTGATAAACTAACTCTTTTAATGCCCATTAGGTGAGAACTTATAGTGATGATTCCCAGAAGGAACCCCCACCTGAACAGGTAAATATAGCATTACAGAGTGTGTTAATTATATTTATCAACATATTTGCTGTTTTATTCAGGGAAAGGTGTATAACTACCAAACAGAAAGCTTTGATAAGAATGACCCATCACCTGTGATGTCCTGGCTGTCACAAATTACAGATAAATCCCTACCTGAGTCAGGTGAGATAAGGATGAATAAATATGAATAAGTATGTAAGTGTCTTTTGATCATGCTAATTGTAACTGTTATAGCCATGTGAAACTGAAGTGTGAAGAAGGCACATAGGCCTGGTGTAATATCATGTCTGAATGTACCTATATATACAGCACAACCTGGCAATTAAGTCCACCTGATATTTATTAAATGACTGGAAATTTATGTTCTGAAATATGAAGTGATGTCCTAAGGCAGGTGGTCTTTAGGTGAGGTGGTGTCCTAAGGCAGGTGGTCTTTAGGTGAGGTGGTCTCCTAAGGCAGGTGATCTTTAGATGAGGTGGTCTCCTAAGGCAGGTGGTCTTTAGATGAAGTAGTCTTCTAAGGTAGGTGATCTTTAGGTGAGGTGGTCTCCTAAGGCAGGTGGTCTTTAGATGAGGTGGTCTCCTAAGGCAGGTGGTCTTTAGATGAGGTGGTCTCCTAAGGCAGGTGGTCTTTAGATGAAGTAGTCTTCTAAGGCAGGTGATCTTTAGATGAGGTTGTCTCCTAAGGCAGGTGGTCTTTAGGTGAGGTTGTCTCCTAAGGCAGGTGGTCTATAGGTGAGGTGGTCTCCTAAGGCAGGTGGTCTTTAGATGAGGTGGTCTCCTAAGGCAGGTGGTCTTTAGATGAAGTAGTCTTCTAAGGCAGGTGATCTTTAGATGAGGTTGTCTCCTAAGGCAGGTGGTCTTTAGGTGAGGTTGTCTCCTAAGGCAGGTGGTCTTTAGGTGAGGTGTTCTCCTAAGGCAGGTGGTCTTTAGTTAAGTAACACTGTACATGGTACATGTGTATGTAATAATTGAACAAAATATATACTACAGCTACAGGCTGTATGTTTATAATTGAAGACCTCAGTTTGGGAGTCAAATCTTGGTCTGACATCCATAAGTCACTCACAATTAAAATAGTGGTAACATTTACAACTACAAAAAGGTGACTCCTAGGTAACTATGATGTCAGATGTTGCCATCAATCTTTAGGAAGCACAAGTAGATTATTGTTAGATGAGTATGTTAAGTTATAGTTGTACCCTTGTTACCATGGAGAGTAAATATTCACAACTACAAAAAGGTGACTCCTAGGTAACTATGATGTCAGATGTTGCTATCAATCTTTAGAAAGCACAAGTAGATTACTATTTGATGAGAGTGTGAAGCTAGTCATGGCTTTGTTGTCATAGCAAGTAAACACGATAAAACCAACACAATGCACAAAAAGAAACTCATTTGTTCAGTAATTATAGTGGTGATATTCTCTCTTTTTCAGATGAATTGCCAGAAGGTAACTTCAAACCACTTAAAGAAGGCTACAATTTTCTGGAAATGATTGATAAAAAGGGTAAAAACAGACGAAAAGGCTATGATGAGGAATCCCTAGATGACCTCAGATGGCAAAATGAGCAAGGTGTAGGTAAGTGATGTTGATGTTATTACAAACATTGAAATCCATACACTTGAGCCTCTCTGTATTTAAAAGGTATTACAGCATTGTAATTCAGACACTTGAACCTGTCTGTGTTTAGGAGGTACTACAGCATTGTAATTCTGACACCTGAGCTTAGAAGGTATTACAGCACACTTGAGCCTCTCTGTGTTTAGAAGGTACTACAACATTGTAATTCTGACATTTGAGTCTCTCTGTCTTTAGAAGGTATTACAGCATTGTAATTCTGACATTTGAGCCTCTCTGTTTAGAAGGTATTACAGCATTGTAATTCTGACACTTGAGCCTCTCTGTTTAGAAGGTATTACAGCATTGTAATTCTGAGACTTGAGCCTCTCTGTTTAGAAGGTATTACAGCATTGTAATTCTGACACTTCAGCCTCTCTGTTTAGAAGGTATTACAGCATTGTAATTCTGACACTTCAGCCTGTCTGTGTTTAGGATGTATTACAGCATTGTAATTCTGACACTTCAGCCTCTCTGTTTAGAAGGTATTACAGCATTGTAATTCTGACACTTCAGCCTCTCTGATTAGAAGGTATTACAGCATTGTAATTCTGACACTTGAGCCTGTCTGTGTTTAGGATGTATTACAGCATTGTAATTCTGACACTTCAGCCTCTCTGTTTAGAAGGTATTACAGCATTGTAATTCTGACACTTCAGCCTCTCTGTTTAGAAGGTATTACAGCATTGTAATTCTGGCACTTGAGCCTGTCTGTGTTTAGGATGTATTACAGCATTGTAATTCTGACACTTCAGCCTCTCTGTTTAGAAGGTATTACAGCATTGTAATTCTGACACTTGAGCCTGTCTGTGTTTAGGATGTATTACAGCATTGTAATTCTGACACTTCAGCCTCTCTGTTTAGAAGGTATTACAGCATTGTAATTCTGACACTTGAACCTGTCTGTGTTTAGGATGTATTACAGCATTGTAATTCTGACACTTGAACCTGTCTGTGTTTAGGATGTATTACAGCATTGTAATTCTGACACTTGAACCTGTCTGTGTTTAGGATGTATTACAACATTGTAATTCTGACACTTGAACCTGTCTGTGTTTAGGATGTATTACAACATTGTAATTCTGACACTGGAGCTTCACTGTGTTTAGAGGATATTGACTACATGTATAATTATAGGTTAACCTTCATATTGTACTGTACTGAAGATAACCAAATATGTGTACTGAAGATAACCAAATGTGTACTGAAGATAACCAAACATGTGTACTGAAGATAACCAAACATGTGTACTACAGAGAATCAAATATGTGTACTGAAGATAACCAAATATGTGTACTGAAAATAACCAAATGTGTGTACTGAAGATAACCAAATGTGTGTACTGAAGATAACCAAATGTGTGTACTGAAGATAACCAAATATGTGTACTGAAGATAACCAAATGTGTGTACTGAAGATAATCAAATATGTGTACTGAAGATAATCAAATATTTCTACTACAGAGAATCAAATATGTGTACTACAGAGAATCAAAAGTGCATGAAGTTAGTTTGATTAGTGACAAATTGACAAGTGATGATTTTTTTTCTTAGAATTTTATTTTTTCATTTCAGGTATTGTCTTAGATATTTTAGATATAAAATGGGGCTTTCTTTTAAAATATGACAAAACGGTCAATTTGTCAATCATCAAACTAACTTCACAACATTTCGTCACTCATCAAACTAACATCACAACTTTTTATCATTTGTCACTCATCAAACTAACTTCACAACTTTTTATCATTTGTCACTCATCAAACTAACTTCACGTACCTGAGAATCAAATATGTGTACGACAGAAAATCATATATTCATATTACAATGTTTTGTTGTTGTCCCAGGCTTTGACAAAGATGGAAATGAAATTTCTGGTTTAGAATCATCAGATACATCATCCTCAGTAGATGACAGTGCAGATACTGAGGTAAGAATTTCTTTTGAAACTCAGAACTATTGCTATTCAGATATTGATTTTAACACTTTTGTGTATTTCTTAAACTTTGAAATTATTTTTGTCAGACACAGTTAAGTTTGAGGGATGAATTAAATATCTTGCCTATTATTAGTCATTTGAATGCTATACAGGGTCTGGGTTTTTAAGTAAAGGACTGGTTACAGTCATTATAATGTGTACAAATTATTGAGTTTCTTGATTGTTGTTTCAGATCAGAAATGAACTTTTGGATCTTCAGCGGTCTCGTCTTTATCACCATGCAGAGGGTAGAAAGCCACACGAAAAACCCAAAACTTTACCTGAAACAAAAGAAGAGAGCAAAATGAATTTACTTATTGATGAATATCTCGCACATTCAGAAGAGGAAGGTATATACAATATTGATAAAGCAGATGAACTATATAGACAGGACATCCCGGCAACGCCATACAGTCCCAAAACATCAGAAGATACTGATAAAAAGAAACAAGTGCATGAAGAATTGTGATTGGACATTGACTCATGTCAGTGTTATGGTTTTGGTTAAGGGACTAAATATCAACCTTGATATCTTCTTTATATTAATTGGCTATTTATGTACAATGCCATTGTATTGGGGTATTTTTGTTATTGTTTTGTTGAGCATAATGTCATTATATTGCTACATTTTGTATTTCATTAACTTTATATTGTTGTTTTTTAGTAATACCAATGAGTTTATTACATTTATTCTTGTTTATATGTTTGTGTGATGGATCAATAACATAAGACTCGGCTAACTTTTTTCACTGGAGCCAGCATTCCAGTATTTTCCACTACTACACATATTCAATTTGTATTCAAATTTTTGCTTTTTTGTAAACATATTTTTCATTCATTCTGTAATTACCCTTTAGTGTATTTCATTACTGGGAAATAAATTGGTACACTTATACAAAAATGAAATTTTGACTTTACATACTGTATTCGACCCATTGAGTGCCTAGGGCACTACAAAAATCATTAAATATGGGTGGCCGCTTAATGGGACCAATTGATAGTCAAATTCGCATAAAACACTTAATTTTTTATAAGACACAATGGTAAAGATGTTGTAGTTAATACGGAGGACACTTATCAACATAATTCTTAATTTCTGTTGCTGGGGAATACAAATAAACTGTTACTTATAGATTTTCAGGTCCACATCTCCTTGTCAACCAGCTAGAAAAGATTCTTAATCATATCTAAAAAGGGGGAGGGGCGCTTATAGGGACATGGGCGCTTAATGGGTCAAATACAGTATATACTATCTGTCAATCTTTGAAAAGAATACCTTTAAAATTCTCCCATACCCAGATTGTTCTTTACATGCCGATTACTGATGGCAAAAATATTCTACAAAATGTAATAAACTGATACTGTGACTGAATATTCAAATAGCAATTTTATATTTTATTATTTACTATTCCTTTGCGAATATTTGAACATCATTTCAGCTGTTACTAATTTGATCATCTTGAAATAGCTAGACTTAACACAACACTACCAAATAGACTTAAATCAAAACTACCAAATAGACTTAACACAAAACTACCAAATATTTGTTTCCATATAGATATCCAGAATTTTTTTTATTTTGCAGTTGCCCATGTGTATGTCTACAATTAAACAATATGTGTTCAGATCTTATTTTGGTACTTTGGAATCAAATCAAATTATCATTAATCACTCCTATGTTTATATTCATATGTACCTCATTTGAAGAAGTCAGTGTGTTTTCTAATCAGTTTAATTATATGTTTTGTAATGATGCAGAGCTAGTTTTATTATAAAGAACTAGTTTAATACAGTATAAAAAATTGTAAGCTATCCCTGTTTTACTTCAACATTCCAGGACAAATATTAGCTTGTTCTGTTGAAATATGAATTTTCTTTGTAGACATATCAAAGGTGCCTTATTGATAAGAACCATTGTTCTTTAAGCACAGAGATTTCAAATTAAAATGTGATTATCTAGCGGTAAAAGTGTTCTTTGGTTGAACCTGGAGCTTACAGTATTATCTGCTTTATACAGGAGAATGTATTCAGTATATATAATGTTACATAGTCTGTGACTTTTATCACTTACAAATAACACAACAGTGTGAGGTATATAAGTTTGTTGTGAAACAGGGTCATTTCTGGTTTAGGTCCACAAAAATATCCTTTTAATCAGGATTGTGTTTTCCCTTTAATTGTTAATTACATACATGTATAAAATAGTAAGATCTAATTTCTACACGAATACTCAAGTGTATTTGTATGTAGCCTAACTTACACATGTACTAAAGAAGTCTATTTATTTGCTATGATTGTCTGTTTATATCCAGTGACTGGTTATATAAATTTTGTATGTTTAAAGTAAGGTTACATACAGTTCTGAAGAAAAGAGCAGTTGACATTACATGTTCAAAATTGATGTTTGCCTGCATAAGATTTTGTGTGACAGAGTTTGACTCGATTATAAAGCTCAGAGTTTAGTATTTAGTTTATATATGACAATCTGTTGAAGTATGGTTATAAAACAGTCTGTTGTATGGACATAATGGTCTGTTCATGTGCTCAAGTCCAGATGTGCTTAATCATCGTTTTAAATCAAAGACAAACATACATAGTATGTTTACAAACTTGGGAAATTTTGGGACCTCATATTATGTTTACACTAATTTATCAAATACATGCACAAACATACCTTGATTTTGAAAATAATGATTGCATTTTAAGTCACATTAACTTTGAAAATGACAATGATTATGAAATGTTTACCTCTATTTATCTGCCTTTTATAACATTTACCAGTATTAGGGTGTTTTCATAGTATTTAACTTCAAAAATATTTTAAATCATATTTATTAAGGAAATCAAGTTACAGATTTGAGGTAGCACAATCTAGTCTTATACCTACGCAAATTGTGAAGTGCTAAATAATCTTTGTTTTGTTTTTTTGCTAATATTTAATTTTACAATATGACTAGAGTCCTGAGAAAGATCGCCTTAAGGTCATCATTGTAAATTATTTAAGTAGCCAATATGACAAATAAATCTATTGAGGTGTAACTTTACAGGGTTTTACATTTATTTCAGGATCAAGATTTTTGTCTTTAAAAAGCAATAAGAGGACCACCTATAATAATTCAGTGGCAACAACCATCATATACATGTTATTCAGGGGAACCACCCCATAATAAACATGTAATTCATTGGAACCACCCCATTATAAACATGTCATTCATTGGAACCACCATATAACAAACATGTTATTCATTGGAATCACCCCAGAATAAACACGTAACTCAGTGGAACCATCCATAATAAATGTTCAATTTAGTGGAACCGCCCCATAATAAACATGTTTTTCAGTGAAACCACCCATTATAAACATGTAATTCAATGGAACCACCCCCACAAAAAACAAGTAACTCAGTTTAATCACCCTATAATAAACATGTAATTCAGTTGAACCACCCCATTATAAACATGTAATTCAGTTGAACCTCCCCATAATAAACATGTAATTCAGTTGAACCTCCCCATAATAAACATGTAATTCAGTTGAACCACCCCATAATAAACATGTAATTCAGTTGAACCTCCCCATAATAAACATGTAATTCAGTTGAACCACCCCATAATAAACATGTAATTCGATTGAACCACCCCATAATAAACATGTAATTCAGTTGAACCACCCCATAATAAACATGTAATTCAGTGGAACCATGCATAATAAATATGTAATTTTGTGGAACAACCCCATAATAAACATGTTATTCATTGGAACAACCCCCACAATAAACATGATATTCATTGGAACCACCCCCACAATAAACATGATATTCATTGGAACCACCCCCACAATAAACATGATATTCATTGGAACCACCCCATAATAAACATGTAATTCAGAGGAACCACCAATAATAAACATGTAATTCAGCTGGATCTGGAATTACTGAGTACAAACCAAAGGGGGATACTTTGAAATGAAATTTCTTCTGTTATATATATAATATGTTGTACGTTATATAAAACTGTTAGTGCTATATACCAGACTGTCTCAGATAAACAATGCTGTGCTGTTAAGTTCCATTCCTACTTATATCTGCAGAACTGAACTAAATACAAAATCTTTATCAATTCTATACATAAGTTTTAGAAACACTTGTCATACACCTAACAAAATTATTTACAGCATTTCTACAATGATACATTAAATGATGTATTTTTTAGTGGTGTACTGTTTTACATTTTTATTTTTATATTCATGTTATAGTTTGCTAAAAATCTCGGTTAATTGACAGTTTGTTGTTTACAAATTAATGTTTGATTGCATTTACAAAGAAAATTAAAGTAGCATATACAGTGTATCACTGAAACCTCTTGTTCTTA
Organism: Atrina japonica; assembly: GCA_030159075.1. Lineage (NCBI taxonomy): Eukaryota > Metazoa > Mollusca > Bivalvia > Pterioida > Pinnidae > Atrina > Atrina japonica. Next base: position 203,133 of record BROG01000381.1, read on the forward strand.
CTAAAGACATCATTGTATTGTGGCAGATAATTACCTATTGGAGGCACTGTAATCCGAGTGTTGTCAAAGGATGGAATAGTACATAGCCAGAGACAAGTAAAGGGAGGAAGGCAGTCAGCTTTAGTTATATAATGGATTTAAAAAAATAAAACAGATAAGAAACCACTAAAGGATGTATGGCCAAATTATTAAGTATCGTATTTCAAAACCATCATATATTGTAAATACATCAGGAATACTTTGAATTTCAAGGTCAAAGGTGGAGGTCAAGGTACGTGTGAACATTGAAGGTCAGTCAAAAAATGTCTTCAGTGTTCTATCATCATGTGAAGTTACAATGTGACACTGAATTATTTTCTCATGACAGCTAAATCATATTGCTGACAGACGGATGGAGATTTGGACAGACTTGGACAATTCTAAGACTGGTATTTGCTCTGTAACTTTGCCAGTAACATGAAATTCATCTTCATAAAACCAGGGTCTGAAATCGCTATGCTCTTTCCTATCCACGGTTTCATGTGACAGAAATCACAAGTAGCTAATAAATATTTACAAGGAGTAGGTGTTTTCAGCTTATCCAATCACAGTAGTTGTGATAGGCAACGTAAGATATCACATAGTATTGATCTCAAAAAAATTCTGAAATTGTTTAAAAGCCTTGATCTGATTGGTTGACAAACGTGAGCTCCATTTACTCACATTGGCAGAGGCTTCATGAATAATACAAAAATGTACAAGTGACTTTGGTCATATGAAACCACAGCTAGGAAAGAGCACAGCACTTCTGGACAGTGGTTTTATGAAAGTAAACCTATTTGTAAACTGATACAAATCAAGGATTTGATGGATGACATTAGGAAATCGTCTTATACAAGCAAACAGTGCTTGGTACTGACACTCAATAACATGGCAACCCTCTGTTTGACAAAATGTCAATAGTCCTGTGTCAAATAATAGTCCCTAAACTATGGTCTTATAGTGCCCAGGATTAAGCCAATGGAAGTCACAGAAAATGTCATGTGGGATATCAGATAGACGGTCTAATTCATTATGACTGTACAATGAAACAATTATGGCTTGTAAGGTCTAACTCCACTAACTAAATACTCAACCTCAACTTTGTCTTAATGTTTTTAGGATAAAACTTCCTCTGTGCTAAAGTTTGAAATATTTGTACAATCATTTCAAACAGCCATTAACAGTGAAATAATGTATTGTTCCTGAAAAAGTTTTTTCCAAAACTCCCAAAAATTGTTAAGAGTATGTTATATATTAAAGTTTTGAGCACCATACTCAGCATTTTTTCCCACTTTTTAATGGGTTTTATTTTTTTTTTTTAAAAATGAAGACAATTATAATATTGTTTTCTCATATTATACAATGTCTTTACTCTTCATATACAATTAGTTACATGTACATATCAAAATAAAGGCCAAGATTAAAGAAGGTGACACTGGACCCTGTCACATCAAAACTAAAATTTCAACTTTTGTGAACTATATCTTACAGATTTGACCTCATTTTGATCTTTACTTGCAAAGAAAGTAACACCTCTATCTGATTAAGTACAAAACACTATTTTACAATATCATAATTGTTTTATTCCTTGGTATTAAGGATTTGTATTTTATTTTTATCACAAAGCTGTCAAACTAACAATAACATCTCATTTATTACAGCAGCAAATTTTAAGTGATTTACACAAGTCGTAAACTGTACATAAGGGTAATGGTATAGTTTATAAATAAACTTCTTGTTCATATTAAAGCATCTCCTTTTATGAGAAGAGAACTCCAATCAACAAAACAGAATGAAATAAACCAAAAGTTTTGTAGTATTTCTCTACATTATAAAGTCAGAAAACATATCATAATCTATATTCCTTGACAACATAGCCAGTAATGAAACAGAACAACAAAACTAGAGGTCATAACTATCCAGTAAAAAATATATGACTTTTGTATTCTTATCTAATCACTACTTAATATATATATATTCTTAAGTACTAACAGTACGAAGAAGAAGCAATTTTACAATGATGAAAGTACCAGAAATGAAGCCTTATGTTATGATATTACTTAACCCTTTGGTGTTCACTATTAGTTCTATAGTAAACACCACACAAACCATATTTGTTCACGTTTTCATAAATTTCGGAAATATTTCACTAATTATATTTATCTTCTTAAAATATGTATAAAATTTCTGCTAAAATAATCACTTACTCCGGATAATTGCTCTAGGTGTTATATAGTTTTAAAAGCTTTGTGATTTTTTAAAAAACATATATAGGCCCTATATATATGATCACAGGACCTGCCTTGAGAGATAAATGTTGTGAAATACCACTAGTCTTGAAAAACGAAAATAATAAAATCCAATCCAAAACATTGTTAAATATAACCTCTTTTGAGAGTCCCCTTCTCTTGAAAGATGACATTTCCATGACAAATGTAGGTTAATGTAGCGGAAAGATTCAACTATACTTGTATGTAAATGTACAAGTGTAAAACTATACAGCACTAAATGAAATATTACATTATCAGCAAAAAGTGCTTTACAAATGAAAGGTGAGTTTCAATAAATAAATAAATTTCTACACATTACTCCCCTGTATATATAAGGACAGGCAAGAACATATTTAAGACTTGTTCAACTTGAAATCTGACAGTTGTGATTTCTTAAGCTTAGCTGCACTTTTATTTATCAAGATCACAGATATTTCAGTGTCCTATAGTAAAATATCAGTACAAACATATTAATGCTCAAATATACAGTCAAAACAATTAGCCTAAATATAGAGTATTTACTTGAGTGAACATTTGTCAGTTGAAAAACCATTAATGACATCTACATGTACATGAAGACATGAAAGTAAAAAAAAAACACTTCTTGTGACACATTATCAGACTTATTCTAAAGAATTTGAATGGATCTTAAAGAAATGATACTTCATATAGTTGTTTTCATACAAAGTAACATAATAAGTTCATCATTTTTTCTTATATGTGTAGCTCAGATTTTCCAAACAAGGAAGAAGCTAATACTGACATACTTGATGCACTGTGGAAATCAAGACTTTCAATACAAAAGTATCCTATATCCAAACACAAAAGTAATCTATATTCCAACATTTTATCATCACAAGGAAAAACAAGAGGCCCAAGAGGGCCTCAATCACTCACCTGAGAACAATCTACAAATGTGGAAAGAAGACCAAGAAGAATATGTACATGTAGGCTGATCTGGCCAAGAAACATAAATATTGCTGTTTTAAGAAATTTAAAAAAAATCTAGAAATTAAATTTTGGCAAAGTTCTTGCACAGAAACATTTCTTCACCTAATTACAAGTAAAACACAATAAACAAATGCATCAAAGTGAATGCAAGGGGACCTAATTGAGGAAATCGTGCAAAAATGAAATGAAAATGACAAAAGTCTGAAAAGACCTCAAAAATGCATTCAAAAATTAACATTCCAATTTCTATGAAAAGTACAAACTTGAATCATATATCCATGTAAATCACACCCCCCCCCCCCCCCCCCCCAAATCTGATTTTCAATTCATGTAGTGGTTCTGGAGAAGATTTTTAAAGAGGGTACCTTTTGAGGCCTATTCTGGCTGAAAACTATCAACTTTGTAAAAGACCTTGAGCACTTGCTTCCTGTAAAGTTTTATTAAAATTCCTTCAATAGTCTTGAAACAAAAGCTGATAGAGTGAAAAATGCATCCATGTAGATCATTCAGAAACAATTTTGGTAAAGGTCCTTGAGCACTTGCTTCCTGTCATGTTTCGTCAAAATCCCTTCAGTGGTTTCAGAGAAGAAGTTGAAAATATGAACAGTTTATAGACGGACGCTGGACGACGGATGGGGAGTGAACACAATAGCTCACAGGAGTCTTCAGCTCGGGAGAGCTAAAAAAACATTGATATTATATGGAGGTTTTATAGACTTTTATGAAAATATAACAAAAATTGTGAATTTTGCAACACATCAGTAGTGTCAGTACAGTGGAATTCACAAGAATGTCCCTTTGTGAAATCTAATTTGATATTCCAATCAGGACAAAAGATATCAATAAATAAGCAGACATTACAAGAATCTTTATTTTGTCAACAGAATAATATATACCCTATTCGACACATTAAGTGCTCAGATTGCTTCAAAAACCAGTAAAAAGGGGTGGGTGCTTAATGGACCAATTAATAGTCAAATTGATGTAAAACTAAAGGCCCTGGGCGGACTTTTAAAGTCTATTTTAGTCTAAACTTGAAAGTTTAATAATAAAATAATCATAGTAACTATACCACACCTTACACATGTTTAGATATCAGATAGGCCTAGCTTATCACACTCTATTATGTGCAGCAGTTGATAATGCTTGAAGAATAATACATGACAAAATCTATCATGCCATATCAACCCGAGACTCCAATATCAGCCCAAGGGCCTGAGGGTTGATATGTCATCAATACAGATTTTGTCATGTTTTGTTATTTTTATCATATAATTAAAATTCTATTGCTGGGGCTACAGATGTGTTACTTACGGTTTTCAGGTCCACATATCATTGTCAACCAACAAGAAAAGATACTTGATCATATGTAAAAAAAAAATGGGGGGGGGGGGGGGACTTATAGGGACAAGGGCACTTAATAGGACAAGTACAATATCAAGATAATAATATTGAAACTGGTGGGTAGACACAAGTCTAAATATGGTAAGCAATATCACAATAACAAATACAACTAAAGAATTGTGCTGGGACTTGCATATAAACAAACAAAATTAAAGTATACTCTTCAAATATCACATATCCTTGTGACAAAACATACTTCATTATTATGGCAAGTGTGCACATACATATATATATCATTTCTAAAACTAGTTAAATAAAATATATAAATACATCAACAATAATAAATATAACAGGGTAACATACATGTATACTGTAAATTGGGATATTTTGGTGTCGCCAAAATTTGGTCACGTTGGTCATAAAATGAAGTTATTTTTTGGTCAGTTAAATTTTGGCCATTGGTCTAATCTGCCTTTAGTGACCATTTTCAATATTCTCATTGCTCAACTCCTATATTCCTTTCCAATAAATAGTGACCACCTACTCCCTGTGACCAGCGACCACTCAAATTTAGCTATGAAAGTTAACATTAGAAATATTTCCAGGTCAATATTAGAAACAGATCAATATTCTCCAAAATTTGAATGTGTACATATTTTGGACAGTTTAATTTTGGCCATTTTATTAATGTGGCCATACTGGCCAAAATTAAACGATGGCCAAAATATCCCTATTTACAGTACATTAAAATATTCACAACCATTTGATATGGTTTGTAATTCTATAACTGTAAACGTCAGTTTAAACATAGAGTAATCAAAGATTACAAAGCTTCCCACACAGCAACATTCACACCTCAGTTAAAGTGAACTCAACTACAATCTAGTCTTCTTAACCACAGCATTTAAAATAGACTGGAGCATGGGATGTGCTTAAAATCATAAAACATATATACTGTGCAAGATTTGTTGATGCTTGATTAGTAGAGGCAGGAAAACCTGACCTCAACCAATCTCCTTAACTTCTGCATCCGAAATAGACCCAAGTCCAAAACAAGTTTATTTTTGCAAGAAATACAATAATAATCCAGCATCTGTGACATGGGATGTGCTAAGAGTCATAAGACACATACACCATGCAAGTTTTGTTGATGTATGAGCAGAAGCAGCATGTAAACCTGACCTCAAGCACTCTTCTTACCTGGACAGTGATGCAGGGGCAAAGCATTAGCTCCCCTGACTTTAAAGACCTATAACAGTGGTAATTATTATTGTATGCTTTAAACCACAATATCTCTTGTCTCTAGTCAGCACAGCTTCAAACCTTACTGGAACCTAAACTTGATTTTTTGAGGAAGTTGAGATTTTACTTGTGGAGGAACAGTGGTCTCTTTCCATTTTATCTAAAGTGGATTCTCTCCTCCACAATTAAAAATGACTGGCATCATACACGTATAAATGAATAAATATTAACAATGCACCATGGACGACACACAACAGACGATGACAGGCGAAAGACAATCGCAATAGGTCACCATAAGCCTTTGGCTCAGGTGACCTAAAAATTAATGTATGGTGTAAAACACCATTAAAAAAGGATAAATAACTGAATACTGGGCATAGTTCAGCTCATCTGAGTTTTCTGCGATCATAGCAGCATACCAAAAAAAATTATCTAAACCCTTTCAGCCCTGAATATCTGAATGATATGCTCTTTGTATTATTCATGTCAAGTCTGCTGTGGTCTGTAGGGTTGAAAGGGTTAAGGAAACCAAAATGTGGCAAACAAATGCACAGACAATCTAAAACAATATTTTCTGACCTCAAGTCTCTGGGGCATAAAAATCAACAATAAAAAATCATATTATGACAAACCTAGTTCACATCAGCCTTGCTGCAGTCGTACACCTGTCTATGACTATTTTTTTAAGGAAAATAAATGGTTCCGTACCACAGCCTCAAGACTTCAATACAAATATGTAAAGCTGTAGGGTTGTCGCAACGTTGCTGACTAAATTTTCAACATGCACATTTTTATTTATGATATATACAGTTCACAGGACAGCTGCAAGGGCTGCATCGAGACACATGCACCATTGTTGTACGATTTTAGTTGATTCTGCAGTCAAAAATCTTTATGTTTCACTTGCTAAAGCCTCAGAGCAATCGGACCATTGCCTTACAGTAGCCTTGCGTTTTTTTCAAAGACTGGTCCAAAACCTATGACAATTGCATTAATAACTTTATGGTTGTCGTGCGGTTACCATTCAGTATAAAAGGCAGATCCGCTCTTTACACCAAACACACTGTTTCGAGTTTTCAGAAAGACAACATGCTCACATCGTATTGCTGCCGTGCAGTGTCTACGACCAGTACGAACCTGTCTGGATTTCTTGTGAATTGTCTATGACACCCTAGGACTGCCAAACCGTATGATAAAAAATAAAACGCAAGGCTGATGTGAACTAGGCTATAACCTTTACAACAAATATTCACTCCGACTAGAACAAAATTATGTAATAAAATATACCTCAACTCCACACTACAGAAACACCATTTCCATTTTCAATCCAATGTAACAAAAATTTATTAAATAATTGAACTGAAACAGTTCTATCCTGTAAATACATTCATGTATAAGTATAAACAGAAATACACATATACTTAAGATCATCTTGGCATCAAGAAATCTTTTAAAATGGTTACAAAACTTTGTTGAAAAATTTACAGCTGTTTATGTAGTATGTGATAGGAGAAAGAAACAATATTTAAATGGTTAAGCTATTGATTTACCAATACAAATCACAATTTTATGAAACATAAATAGTTTAACTTGTAAATAACATGTACATGGTTTAAAAATCACTGATACAAAGTTGGTTGAATGCATATTGCATTAGGTATGTTAGCAGCCAGATTATCTATTTCTATCCTGTACTTCTGTCTTTTAAACTCTGATTCAAGCTCTAACCTCTGTAACTGCTCCTCTAGTTTTGATATTTCAGATTTAATGTCAACCTCTAAATTATGTCCATTACCATGTGTGTTGCTGAGATGACCTTGACCTCCTAAACTTGATGCATGAATGTTGGAAAGTTTTTTAGCAGCTGCACTATTTTTCACATACTTTAGACAGGGTTCCCTAACCTTTTGAGACATATTTTCAGTACTGTCTAGATTCAGGTTATTCCGGTGCATAGATATTTCTAAATCTATCGAAGTCAGAAGGTTCTCCAATTCTGTTTGTGTGATATCATTTCTCTGAAAAGATTAAATAATTTTGAAATCTATATGTTCAAGCAAAATAAACATATATTTACAATCCTACAATCAATGGCAACTACATATCCACCTTGGCATGCCTAGTAATTCAAATACATCCAGATTAATCAACTAGATACATCAACTCCTTTCAGAAAGACAATAACAAAAGCCAGATTTCTTGATTTCGAAACTATATTTTATTTCAACTGTTTAACTCTCATTTATTTTGTTTGTGACAATATTAAGCCAATCTTAAAGATCTCTGCAGTCAAGTTTATTAGCCCACTATCAACAGATGGTGTGCTATTCAAATTACCCTGCGTCCGTGGGATCTCCTTGAACTTTGACATCAACATTCCCCTTGAGGTTTAGTTGTGCTTATTGCATTTTCAGAGAGATCAGAATCCAATATGGCCAACAAGGGACCATCTTGGAGTTTGACTAAAGGAAGTTTGTTGCCGCTATTTCTCAGAAAGGACTGATTTCATCTTGCTGAAATTTGACATCAAGGTTCCCCTCGAGGTATAGTTGTGCATATTACATTTCAGAGAGATCAGAATCCAACATGGCGGACAGGAAGCCATCTTGGATTTTAACCAAAGGAAGTTTGTTACCACTATTTCTCAGAAAGGACTGAAGGGATCTCCTTGAAATTTGACATGAAGGTTCCCCTTGAGGTCTAGTTGTGCAATTTACATTTTCAGAGAGATCGGAATCAAACATGACCAACAGGCTGCCATCTTGGATTATGACCAAAGGAAGTTTGTTGCCGCTATTTCTCAGAAAGGACTGATTTCATCTTGCTGAAATTTGACATCAAGGTTCCCCATAAGACCTAGTTGTGCATATGGCCATCTTGGATTTTGACCATAGGAAGTTTGTTATTGCTATTTCTGAGAAAGGACAGAAGGGATCTCCTTGAAATTTGACATGAAGATTTCTCGTGAGGTCTAGTTGTGCACAAGACATTTTCAGAGATATTGGATTCCAAAATGGCTGACAGGCGGCCATCTTGGGTTTTGACAATGTAAATATTTAACCACTATTTCTCAGTAAGTACTGAAGGGATCTTGTTTTACTTTGACTTGAAGTTTCCCTTTGAGGTCTAGTTGGGCATATTACATTTTCAGAGAGATCAGAATCCAACATGGCTGACAGGCTGCTATTTTGGATTTTGACCAAAGGAAGTTTGTTACCATTTATATTTCTCAAAAAGTACTATAGGGATCTCATTGAAATTTGACATGAGGGTTGCCTTTGAAGTTTGAGGTCTTTCCCCCTATGGTCTAGATGTGCATATTACATTTTCAGAGAGATCAAAATCCAAGAAGGACACCTCTGGGATCTCTGGTAACAGTTACCTTTGTTTCCCACATATCTTCTAGGTGCTCAATTACAGACTCGTATTTCAGTATAGATTGTTCTAACCGTTTTCTTGCTGTTTCCATTTTACTGACACTGTCTGGTGGTATGTTGTAGAATGTCATTCTGATATCTGTCTGGCGCATTTCCTTCAACTTCAAGTCAAGTATACTTTCCTGTCACAAACATTATTCATAATCAAAAGAAAAAACAAGAACAGAATAAAACACAAATAGTAACTCTACAAAATATATGGAATTTCAAAATATCTACATTAGCTAACATAAATATGTATAGATATGCATCATGAAAATAATGATTAAGATATAAGAAAATCGAAAGCAGTTTGAAATTGATTTGTTTATACTTAATCTGCAATCCATTCACTGATTAACCAGTGAAATAATCCAAAGTATCATATAATCTAAAGCAACTACAACAACATCACTAAATCTATATTTTTTTCTTTTATCATATCAATGAAATTAGTCAATCTAACTTTTTCTCTAAGAGTCAATGAAACTCCAAATATACCATCCATTTCCAGAATACTGTTTCCTGCTCTTTCCACTGTAACATATGTTGCAGACGCTCATTGTCTTTTTCTAGTAACTTCAAAATCTGAAATTTAAGTTAGATAAATCAAAAGATCGAAGATTACAAAGCTCACCTCTCAGCAATATTTGTATACATCCTGAACTAAACTGACATCAACCAATCCACTTAAACACAACATTGAAAAGACACCAAGTCCAAACAGAAGTCATTTTTGCATGTGATGTGATGTGCATAGAATTATAATATATATACCATGCAAGTTTTGTTTATGTATGAGCCAAGTTATAAGTAACCTCAGGAAAGTATTAAACAGTCATGAAACAATGATATCTCATAATGTAGCAAGAGAGAATATGATCTATCATCAAAAACAGCATTCAAATACCAATAATCATTGATATATCTTGGTATTTACATGGAAACCAAAACAAAACATAGAGTTTATATACATTCATTACTTTCCCATTATATTCTGAAATGTCTAGGAAATGTGTCGAAAGAATGATTAGTGTCATTAATGACTAAACGCAGATGTTATTGACCTGTTTTAGCATCTTAATTTATGGTTCTTTTAAACAGTTGAATAAAGTTAATAATGTCCCTAATAGATTGGATTTACATAAAAACACATTCTATTCTATTCTGATGAAAATAAATGAGTCCACTGGAAGTCGTTTATGTTTATTACTTTCACACTCATATTACTCACTAATAATAATTAAAGGAAACATTATATTTTTATAGAAACATCATGTTAAGTACATTAATACAAAATTGACATTCTAACTGAGTGTAAACAAGCCATCGTAGGGCTTTAAGCAAACCTTTTTCAGCAATTCTGGGTGTCTGAGCATATGTGCTTCCATATCTGATAAATGGTTTCTATCAGGGAAAAAAGACACTCCTTCTGTACTCTCGTGAATCTAAAAAAAAATTAAACAAAAATGTTCAAAAAGTAATTTTGTTTTTAATCAAATAACTAAGACATTGACTTAGAAATATGTTTCCAAATGTTGGACACCTATTGACCACCATTAGAGTCATCCTAGATCTTCTAGATGTGAAGCAACATACAAAATGAAGTGAACTTATGGTGCTAAGGGTAGTAAAATATAATAACATTGATGTGTTGTCTGTGTATAATAATCTTTGTGTGTGGATATGTTATAGCCCTAAGAAGAAGAACATATATCTCGATAGGAATTTGTCATCCAGAACAAAAATTCCCCAATGAAATATAATACATATAATTAATTTATTTTAAAACTGAATAAAATAGAAACATCAATTTGATGTAAGAAGCGATATATAATCGCTGATACGTTTTCTACATTACAGTCTTTTTGAATAAATTTGTATTTTGTATACAGTTTTTGTAACTAGATCTACTTTATTTTAGTCTCATTTCTGAAACAAAACTTCACAATTTTTTTATTATTATTTTTTTAGTTTTACCAGGGGTGTCACTGGTTTTAAGTACAATGTACATCCAACACACATGTTTACCATGACTTTTGAAATGATTAAAACTCAGTAACTCATTATACATGTACGTAACTTATGTCGATGATAAAATAGACCGCGTAAAATAATAATGACTCAAAATTATACATGAAATTCAGAAATATTAATTTATTAAAACCAATGTTGAGAAACTATTTATAAAATTAATTTTCTTTCTTTCAAGCCCAGTCTGAGCAATACTGGTGATATTTGCCATTTACATTGCAGTTTTCTTCAAAACTTTGTCCATTTGAAATAATCTTTTAAATACCTCATTTCTGAAGCAACACATGGCAATTTTTTATTGTTTAGTTTTACCGGCCCTTAATTTTAAAGTGTACATCCAACGTGTGTTTTAGCTATGGGTTTTGATACGAGCAAAACTAAGCCCTATGTGTTACAGACGATCAAATACACAGCGTAAAATGATTATGTTATGAAATTATACATTTTATTCAGAAATATGAATATATTTAAACCGATAGAAAGAGAATAAGATAAAAAGCCTAACATTTTTAGTTTTATAATATCGCTACAAAAATCATTATCAAAATACCAAAATAGTAGATGAAATGGACATACATGAGTACTGTATTTTCTCACTTGACTGAACAAACAGGTGACCCACAGGTGTACACCTACTAAAGCTATTTGGATTGATACAGTGATTGACAGGTGACTAACTGTTAAACTGAGTTACCTGTACAGGTAGGAGGTGTCATTGAGAGTTGTTTCCCCTCATCCTTACTCTTTTGTCAAGAGAAAATAATGATCATCCACACGACCTAAATACCATTTATTTCTATTGTAAGGCTAACACAGAGATTCTTGTACCAAATCATAATGTATTTTTGATCAACTGAAATAATCAAACAACTAGACTATCTAATGAAAGGATAAACTTTAATTGTTTTTCACTGATAAATCAGTATGAATGTTTTCGTTTGTTGATGAATTGCATTTCAAAGTATTCAGGATTTTTATTTAATTTGACTTGGACAGTTGGTGCCTGTCACCTTGAACTTTGACCTCATGACCATGGGACTTTGTCAAAATATAAATGATCCTAAATAATTTGTTTGAACTTTCATAGTTATCTTTGTTTAAAAAATATCAAATCAGTTTTGGGTTAATATGCTGTTTGTACAAAACCATATCTTATGTCATTTGAAGTGCCCATTGGTGGAATGTCTATGAACATATTTTTATCTAAAAGAAATTTTAACTCGGTTCATGAGAAGAAGATTTTTTAAAGATATACCCAGTTTTGGTAAATTTTTAAGTCTAAGGGTACTAAGGGTACTAGCCTCTTTTTGTTTGCAAACTTTGGGCCAGGTAAGCTAAAAAGCTAACATAAAATATGTCCTCAAGTAAAAGTCATACTTCATAACAAACAACAACAGATATTTAATTCCCTTGAAGATTTGTGCATATATGTACCTACATATATATACAGGGATTTACCCCAAGTCCCTGGGCCTGTTACACTGAAACTTTAAACCAAGAATTTTCAACAGAGAATCTATAAATAAGAACTTGGAAACTGAAAAGACAGTAGCAAAAGTAGATAAGTATCACTGAGTTATTAACACCTTTAGTTGGCGAGTTTAAAAATGAATAAATCCATTAAAATAAATAATCAACATAATAATATACAAAATAATATACAAAAGGAAAGATTAGATACCCTGTGTTGTAACTTGCTTCTTTCCCTCTGCAGAGCGTATAAACGTCTAAGATTCCCACGTAATTTGCCATTCAACAGCTGAAGATGCTGGATTTTCTGTGCTGGAGTCAAGGATTGTGACTGTGACAGATAATTTGATGGCTTTTGTTTGTCTTCCCTGTCCATCTACATTAGGATATTTCAAATACAAATTTACAAAGACTAAATTTTTGACAAATTAAGATCTACAATATTCAAGTACTTTTGTAATAAACATAAAGCTTACATTTGCAGTTTCATTTTCTTATAAAATTCTAATCTTATTAATTAGTTTAACTAGTTACCGTATTCGGCCGTGTATAATCCGCACTCTTTTCACTCTAAAATTTATCTCAGGCAGGGGGGTGCGGATAATACAGTACTACAGAATCTTAGGACATTTTTTCCACAGGAACTACTGCATGAGATTCGATGTGGGTGGTAAGCCTGACAAAGTTTTTTCGTAATAACGATGTACGAGTCAATGTATATCATCATTTATGTCTACAGTGACGGTGAATAAATCAATAAATGAATCTTGTTGTCTTTTATTTTTGTGTGTTTCAGTTTACAAATACTGAAATAGGCTAGACTACACAGGCACATGTGTAATGCAATCCCTTGATTGAGGGTGTTGTGATCGGTGGATTGCATAACGCAAGTGCCTGTGCAAGGCTAGCCTAGTTGCGATGTTTGGCGAGGAAACAGAATAGTACAGTACCTGTTGCTTATCTTCATCATGAAGTTTTGTTATTATTGAAAAATAAAAACAATATCAACAAGAATTCTAATAATTATTTCACGCTGGTGAACGACGAAGCGAACAGCCATGTTGTAACTGTAAATGAGGGGGCTAAATGGAAGAGCAAATATGTAGTATCTTGTAGTTTCGTATTTTCCCATTTATATCATATTATGTAGTTTTGCGTTGTTTGTTTTGAGACTAAATAAAACAATGTTTTCTGGGTGTTTTGTTCTGTGGAGGAATGTTATTTTACACATTTCGTACAAAAGGTATATACCAGTAACTCTCTTACTACAGTACATCTACAGTGTAGTACTAAGTTATGGAACATGCCAATTATACAGGTAAGTACGATGAGTTAATTTTAAATTGAAAATATGATAAAAGGTGTAAAATAACACAATGCCACACCAAGGTAATTAATGTTTGTAGTATATGTCTCCATTCATAATCAATGATGCGTGTAACAGACAACTGTATATATATCCCTTTGTTTCAATAATTACGCTATACACGCGTATTCTGGATATATAGATTGCTTGTGTACAAGTGCTCTCCGCTAATTAAAATTGTTACAAACTTTTATGTCGCCGATTTCCGCAAATATAATATCTATTTCAAATGTTGTTCTAATACATACTATTAATTAAATATATAGGCTACCACGTCAGCAAAAGCAAATGATTGCGCTGTAATTAACGGAATGTAATTTTACAAAGACTTCGACTGATGTTTTGATATTTCTTTTGTTATTTATTTCAAATCATTAATTTTCTTATCATATCCCTTATCTAATATCTCGAATATATATATCTATAATAAATATTTATCTATTTCTTCCAATTTCCGATCGTAATACTGCACTTATACACAATAATAATCAATCTCGCCGACGATTTTCGGCCATACGGCCGTGGAAAAAAGTCAACGCGGATTATACGCACGAAGTCCTTTTTTCTCCGAGATCTGATGCTGAAATGGGGGGTGCGGATAATACGTAAATGCGGATTATACACGGCCGAATACGGTAATGCAATTTTTAATATTGCTATACAAATAGCCATCTATATGGAATAGTATTATACTATACCTCTACTGTAGACAATGGATCTATTGCTAATGGTGATGCACACTCATTCATAAATCTGTCCATCATGTTTTCTTTACACATCAGCCAACCAAAGGCCAGTAACAATTCACGACTGCCTGTACTTCCATCATTTTGCAATGCTGCAAACTCTGGGGACAAAAATCCTTTGTCTTGCATTTCTTGTTTAACATACACCACCAGTTCCTCTATCAATGAAATGAAGTTTGTATTATTTACATGTAAATAACAAAAGGGTATATTTAAACATATTTACATACAAAATAAATGTACATTTTGTTATGTACATGTAAACTGCAGACAATTATGATTCCAATTAACCAAAGGTAACTACTGACATTTTACTGGATATCACAATATGCAAATCCTATTTTCTAATACATGTACATTACTGGTATTTCTAAAATTATCATGCCTAAAAAAAGTATTACTCAGTTCTCAAGCTACGTGTATGAACAGTTTTACATAAAAGGTCAAGGGCAATGCTCTTTTTAACTTTGTGACAACTGACCAAAACACCCTAACAGACCTCAAATTGACTTCAAAATGTTTTAAGGTATTTGCAGGTGTTTTGTCCTTTGAAGTAAACCTTGCTCCCTACAAAAAATCGAAAATTACATCATTTAGGTGTATGTACATGCATGGTGAGAGAACAAAAGGTACATGGGAATTTATACATATACATGTAATATACTTGTTGCCTTAAGATCTTAAAACAAACTTTTAGTCTTACTTATACTGTAGTGTCTTTGATATTGATACTGACAAAACTGTCATCATAAATATATGTACATGTACTATGTAATAAATGTGCACTACTTAAAATTCATTTGCCATGTGGGAAAGCACATGTAAGTTATCCATTTTTCTTGCCCACACCAAATTTTACTTGCATCTATGAAGTGGGTGATTGTTATTTTGTTAACTCATCGACCCCTGAAAAACAATGGACTCTTCTGTAAATCAATGATTTAGGTCAATGTGTCTTTAGGGGTGAATGAGTTAATATGAATGTGTTGACAGCCAAGAGGAACTGACAAACAAATCACCATGTTGCTGAAAATGAAAATCACTGAAAATAAACAATGTTATCCTTATCATAATAATTCCCTACTTGTAATATAATGACCAACAAAATAAATCTGCATCACAAAAAAAAAAAAAACATTACCTGTGCTTAGTTCTGAGTATGCTTTGACAGTAACATCATCAATGGTACTATATTTGCAAAAATACAGCAATTCAAATAATAACTTCCAAAACTGTAGAGCCTGAAAACAAGAGAGAAAAAATATATATATTTAGCATGACAGTGTTTAGTTACAACAGCTGTCAAATCTCAGATGTGGTGGGTACAATGTATTTATTATAGTTCAAAAACAAACAAATTTTAGGTGGATATATTCTACCTAGAAACATGTTTTCAATCAAACAATTTGTGAAACCATTATCTTCAGAATTTCGTCAAATAAACTGTTGTCGACATAAATTGAAGCGTTCAGCAACTAGAAACACATCATAATTGTGTAATAGGACTATAATGTCTTATGTGTTTAACTTTCATAAAGATAAATTGCCAGCTGCCACAAAAAAAACAAGGGGCCCAAGGGGCCTTAAGTCGCTCACCTGGCAAAATTGGTCAACATTGCAGAAAACATAAAAATGTGTAAAACTAAAAGATAATATGGCTGATAAACATGAAAAACAGTAGACTCATTGGGGGCCTTAATAATCACCTGAGTGAAATGTATTTTACTGACAATATACGGAAAAACAACCAAAAGCTTGAAAAATTCATTGAAATAGAAAATTTACTTGCATTAGGGTACACTTGCATTGCCGATATTTTTGTACATCTTTCAAGATAATTTGCAACAACAGTAGAAAACATGCGAAATCCATTTAAATGGGTAACGAACTTTCACAAGGATCACCCTCACAAGGGTTAACCTGACAATTTAATTCCTGTTACTTTTTTGTAGATCTTTGCATACTGTATATTTTTGCTTCTTTCTCTCTATTTATTATACTTTTCAAGACAATAGGACAAACCTGTCAAAAACATGAACAAGAAATCTCAGAAGGATCTTGATGCCCACCATGGAATGTTCTATGTCTGATCTATGACAGACTGTTCTTTTCTTTTCTCTTATTTTGTGTCTCAAAATTGAATTTGAACTTAAATCCATATTTCTTTGAGATATTTTTTTCACAAGATTATATCAAAACTGGACTTGAACTGAACATATTACATTTTAAGAGAGAATGGAATTCAACATGGCCGACAGGTGTCCATCATGGATTTTGATCTCTCTGAAAATGTAATATGCACAACTAGACTTCAAGGGGAACCTTTATGTAAAAATTCAAGGAGATCCCTTTAGTCCTTTCTGAGAAGTAGCGGTAATAAACTTCTTTTGGTTAAAATCTAAGATGGCCACTTGTTGGCCATGTTCAATTCCGTTCTCTCTGAAAATGTAATATGCACAACTACATGTAGACCTCAAGGGGAACCTTCATGTCAAATTTCAAGGAGATTCCTTCAGTCCTTTCTGAGAAGTAGCGGTAACAAACTTCCTTGGATTCAGACCTCTTTGAATATATAATATGTGCAACTAAACCTCAAGGGGAACCTTCATGTCAAATTTCCAGTAGATCCCTTCAGTTCTTTCTAAGAAAAAGCAGTAACAAACTTTCTTTGATCAAAATCCATGATGGCCACCTGTTGGCCATCTTTGATTCCTATCTCTTTGAAAATGTAATATGCACAACTAGACCTCAAGGGGAACCTTCATGTCCAATTTCAAGGAGATCCCTTAAGTCCTTTCTGAGATATAGCAGTAACAAAAATTGTTCAGGACGGACTGACGATGGAGGGACAATGGACGGACGAAGGATGGACCACCATCTGTTGATGGTGGGCTAAAAATCCACTAAAAGGGGAAATAACTCCCAAAAGGGGTGACCTGACATATGTGCCCTACATGTACATGTATTTACTTTTTTGTAGATGCTGAACATTTTTGCTTCTTTCACTTCTACTCTGCCTACATGTATTATACTTTTCAAGATAATGTCAAAATACATCAAAAACATGAAAAATCCACTTAAAAGGGGAAAAACTCCTATAGGGTGCAACCTGACAATTTCGACTCGATTGACTTTTTTGTAGCTCTTTACATGCTGAACATTCTTGCTTCTTTCACTTCTACTTTATCTATTATACTTTTCAAGATAATGTCAAAAAAAAAAAATTCAAAAACATGAAAAAGCCACTTAAAAGGGAAAATAACTCCCATAAGGGACAACCTGACAATTTCAGCCCTATTGACTTTTTTGTAGATCTTTGCATGCTGAACTTTTTTGTATCTTTCACTTTTACTCTACCTATTACACTTTTCAAGATAATGGCAAAAAACATCCAATCAAAGGACTAAAAGTCCTTTAAGGCAAGTCCTTTGTCAAATATGAATTAGTGAATTTATAGAAGAATATACATATGTATATCTGTACATACATGCAGTTAGTGTTTAACCTGGGAATATACATCCTTGATCTACTAAAATCAGAAATAAGTATATAGTATTAGTATTTGACACAAAGAAGTAATTTTGTAAATTCTGTAATTATTCTTTCAGTCTAGTGAAATATTTAACTGAAGTAATTTTATCCTCCACAAAAGTGTATCTAAATTTCAAAATGGTTACAAAAAATTAATTCAATTTCCTTCATGTAAACTTAAAATATTTGAAATATTGCTTAAATTAGTGGATTCTGTATGCGTTTAGAAATTGTTGGTTTTATATAAGACAAAGAAGAAAATAACATAAGTGACAAATATTTATGTCCCATGGTTGTAGGCTACAACAATCTTAAAATTACTAGTATGTAAAAACGGAGAAATAAATGTAGATCGATGTCTCAAATAAATTTAAACATCGGGTCGAACTAATTTAAAGTTGAAACACCCGTGCAAACGATGACAAATGTAAATACATCAACTAAAACCACCTGGCTAGACTTTCAAAACTCTATTACTGGCAGGAATCATGTAACTGCTAGCTGCATGGATGTTTGTGCTATCGAACCAGCATCACAAGTGAGTAAACTGGTATTTTTTTCTCTCATGAATGAATAGAATTTACAGCACACCAGGAAAGCATCTTACTCGATGTCAGACATTAACGGTTTAATCCTAAGTTTGTCTATTATTACTTCCACGAGTAAGCTTGAAAACTTATAATTTATCAGTTAAGTAAAAAATTAATGTTGTATGAATAAAAAGGAAACGATGATCGATTCCATTTTCCAAATAATGCGAATTAAAATGGGTATCAATGTCAAAATCAGCAAAGCTGAACTGAGGAAATCCCCCTTTTCAACAAGTGTCCTATGTATAGTGACTATAATAATTCATCACAACATTTTCGACTGTCTTCATTGTTGAATTTTAGTTTAATCGAAATATTGTACTTACAGGGCTCATCAGGACCCTAAATTTGATTCTGTTTCTAATGTTAGCAGTCTTAATAGACAGCTCTTTATAGATTAATAATCTGGATATGCATTGTATGTTGTCTACCTGCTCCACAGAATCATTATTTTCTCAAAATAAACAAAGAGTATATCTAAATTTCCAAAAGATTAAAAATATGTATTCAATTTCTTTCGTGTAAAAATAAAATATTTGAAATATTGCTTAAATTAGTGTATTTTGTGGGCATTTAAATTTTTTTGGTTTTATATAAAACAAAGAAGAAAATAAAATATGTGACGAAAATATGTCCTATGACTGTATATATGTACAGTATGTTGTCTACCTGCTGGGCTCCCCCTGGGTACAGCACTGCTATGGATATATATATATATATATATACACATGTATTATTAAGCCAACAAACTACAGTAGCTGTTACAACCCAAACAAAATTAAGCCAATAAACAAGTTTTAAATGACCCCATTAGTCCCAGGTTAGATTGATTCCCCCCTGGCATGTGCTAATGCTTTCATTTTGACAAACACTGGGTGAACACAAATAAAACCCATTTTCATGATTACCTATGGGTAAGCCAACATTTCAATGACCGTCAATGTATTTTATGATTTTTTTTAAGATGGCGACACAGAATGAAATGATGTTTTGCAACAAAAACTTGTTATTCTGTCTACGTCTTAAATAGCACCATCGCCAGCATGATCATATGTAGGGAAAACATGCGTGTTCTTGTACAGTCGTGAAAATCATGGTAACTGGTATATCACAGAAACTGGTCACGAACCAGTAGAGCTTAGGGGCGCAGAATACGCCAACAGCATTGTAACCACCAATGTCAATTGTACTGGGTGTTCCTTGTATGATGTCACGACCATAAGAAGTTTTTGGCTTTTTGTCTTGACTGGATTTCCCACAGATAAAAAAAAACAACTTTGTCAGTTTATATCTACGCCTACGGAATGAGACGTCAGATCGATTTAAAATTTTAAACAAATGCATTTTTGTATCAAACTCCAAATGTTTTTGCAAAGTCATATATAGCATTTGGGGTGCACTTTAATAATTACAAGAGACCGTGTATAGATAATCACTATTCAAACTGTACCAATCTTTCGTTTAGTGAAAATACGTAGATAAACATGGAAGTCTGAGTCAACAGTGACCCCCCCCCCTAAAAAATAAAGCGCATTGCAGTGATTGCACTCCTTCTCTTGTTTACCTCCTTATTACAGATGGCAAGTTATGAAAATTTATGAAACTTGTATACCAAAAGAGAAAGAATTTCAGGTTCCTGTGATAATAACTAAATATGAAAGCACTTATTTTAAAACTGATCGGCCTAGCTAGTCAAAACACTAGATAGGGCTTAGATGGACAAACATCCGAAAAAGATTGGCGTTTGTCCGACAATCGGTGTGTTTGACTCTCGATTAATACCCAATAGTCCACAGGAGTCTGAAACACCCGGTGTTGTTAATACTACACCGGGCGTTTCGGACTGTGAACAGACAAAAGTCAAAACTCCCAATTCCTGTGGTTAGTCTAAATATAGATTTGATTTGTTTCTCGCGGTCAAAACAAATCTATAAAAAAGGTGTTGTACTTCGAATACCACACTTACTGTTTCGTCTTTATCAAATTTAGCCAGTCTAAACGACTCTGCCTTTATTTTAGACAAGCCATTATCTGACAATACTTTAGTAAGTAACTCTATAGTTTCTCGAACTTGTGCCATGTTCCTCTGTAAATCTGAACGTCTGCAAGATCTGAGGTTATGTGATGCGCACGAGCATCAGTAACAAGAAAACATTTTAGCTTAGTTTGCTGCAAATTTTGTGCTAAATGATGAACACAAGTATTCTCTGTATTCATTCATTTGACTGTTTAGTCTGTTGTAACTGTGGTAGACTATAATGTTAAATCATTTAAAATATCATAAATTACAAAAATTACACACTTGTGCATTACATTAAACAAATCACGCAGAAAATATCTACTTTCGGTTCAGCTGGGAAAAGTTAACCCTCACATCCCGAAGTTTCAGAGTTCAGACTGTGTTCTTTTTGTCCCAGATAAGGTAATACGAGTATGCATATACATACTGATTTTGAACAGTCAGTGTGCCATATTTTGATTTGATTAAGGCTGACTTTACTGTTACCTGTAGTTTTCATGTGCGATAATGGTGGTCACTAAAAGTAGTAGTCGGAGGCGGAGTCGGATTCGAGAATCGGCGGATTCGAACAAATAATTGTCGATTTCTTCCCCAATACTTATTCAAAGAATACAATATTTTCAGTATATCTTTATTGTGGTATTTTACATCATTCACAGTAAAAAATTGTACAAAATTATTTTTTGGACTCGATTTACGTGATAGTGTCTTGAACAGGTAAAGTGTAAGTCCACTTATCATTTTCATCTAAGAATGGAACTTTCCCTGTATCTTAAAGGCCATCAATGGTAAATTCTATTTTCTTTAATTGCATTTATAGCTATTGCCTTTTGAGATGAATTTGAAATAGTGTGCTCTTCTTTATCAGCCAAAATTCATAATATGGTTTCAATGTCTGTTTACTTTTCAGATTTCCGCGTCCGTTCAAATTAGGACTCGGACATTGTCTCTTTTCGAACCGATTCTATAGCATCTCGTAAATCTTGAATTTTACACAAGAATATGCTATTTGAATGTCATTTGATAATATTTATAGACACCTATGATCATATTCAATAATTATATTCAATTTATCTTAAGTCAAAAAGCTTCAGATTAGTGTAAATTGACCCGACATCTCAACTCCGCCACTGAATCCAACTACTAATTTTAGTGTGCTGGCATCAGACAAAATATAGAAAATCTAAATCGAAACAAAATTTGAGTAACTTTTTACTGCAAATGATTCAGAATGATATCCTTAATTATCATTTAAAAGATTATTTAAATAGAATTGGAAATGGATGAGAAATCAACTATTATTTATTTCGAATCCGCCGCTAATCGAATCCGAAAACACTATACTATCAGGAATCGGACATTTGCATCTTTTCGATCCGACTCGGCAGTATTACTAACCGATTACAAATTATGATTATTAACGAAAAATAAGTGATTTTAGTGTCATTAAATGGTATATTTAGAAGGATATTATCATGAACGATTGTGGTATATTATCTTACTTTAAGTTTAAGTATAACAAATTAACTTTAATCGATCCAATACCTCGACTACGCCGTCAAATCCGACTACTAATTTTAGTGTGTCAACGTAAGACACTATCACGTTAATCGAGTCCAAAAAATAATTTTGTACAATTTTCTACTGTGAATGATGTAAAATACCACTTTAAAGATATACTGAAAATATTGTATTCTTTGAATAAATATTGGGGAAGAAATCGACAATTATTTGTTCGAATCCGCCAATTCTCGAATCTGACTCCACCTCCGACTACTACTTTTAGTGACCACCTGCGATAATGCCCCAGTAGGAGCCCTGTGGCAGAGGATGAAGTTTAAGGCCAATAAGGGCCACTAACTGTGTTTTTTTTTCAATTTTGATGGCAATCGTAAATTTTAATTAGGTATAATACACTCTGTATACTTAAAACTTTTTAATTCGGTAAAATTAGGTTTTATAAAAAAAAAGTAACTAAAAATTGAGTCAGACATTTGGCCTAACGTGAGTACTGTACTACTGATGGTTTATTTATTATGCAACAAACTACATAGATCAGCAATATGATTATAAAGTCTTTAGTCACGAGGTAAAGACTAACGTATTTACTTGTCAATAAAATAATTATTTTAATTTCTAACTGGTTTTTAGCAATCCATTTAAACTATAAATAGAAGGAAATG
The DNA here is from genome assembly GCA_030159075.1 of Atrina japonica. NCBI lineage: Eukaryota > Metazoa > Mollusca > Bivalvia > Pterioida > Pinnidae > Atrina > Atrina japonica. Next base: position 226,317 of record BROG01000381.1, read on the forward strand.
GATCACTTTCAAAACTTAATCTTTTTGAAATGATGAATGCAGAATGGTTGCACTTCGAAATTAACATGTCAAAATTTTAGCTTCATCAGATTGGGAATTTTAAGGACCAAAATTGAGAAAATACGGAAATTATTTCTGACTGGAATGGACCGAATAACGGCTCCAAAAAGTGGCAAAAAAATTAATGAAATAAATTCGCCAAACGGGCCACTTTGTACATAAAACAATTCGCCTGATCGTAAATTCAGTCGCCTCGGGTGAACGGGCACCCGTTAATTTCCACCCCTGGTGTTATACCTTTACGCTATACTACCTATCAGTAGTCTTAAATCTCTAGGTCAATACATGTACATGTTAAACATTTTGCCAACTTCAAAGACTGCAGCGAGTTTCTCATCAGTTAAGATCACATGAATAAGGAATGAATCAGTTGCTATGTCCAACTTCGAAGACAGATCTTGCCTGTACACAGTAAGGGAAACTTGACCAAAACTCATTTGCATATTAATCATGCAAAGAGTATAATGGTAAAAAATAATTGAAAATGACCATTCTATAGCAAATTTATAATATTTTAAAGTTCATAAAGAATGCCAAACTGACCTTTAATAGCATATATTTCAACAAGTCTTGTAGACCGATATTTTTCAGCGAACTGTTACTATATTTTCATCACTTTAAAAAGCAAAAATATACAAATAAAAGTGTAATTTTGAAATTTCAATCTTGAAGTTGAGTTTATGTTGTTGAAATGCACATACATGTTTAATTTTGCATCAATATAATTTGTTATTAACCCCATACTGTAAAATGTGCTTTGACTTGTTCCCAATAAACAACTTCGCATAACATAACTGTTGATGTTCCATCAACTCGTAAAAAGAGATTAACACAATCAGTTATTAACGGCATAAAATTGATAAATTCCTGTGTATTTAGTAAAAATTGCTTTGGAAACCGTAATTTTTATTAAAGCATCAAGGTAATGCTTCCCACCTCTGATTCTATTTCCCCCTTCATAAAATGTGGGGGAAAAATCTTCGGCTGACAGGACTCCTTTAAGTTGTTGAATTTTCATTTATTTTAACTTGACATTAAAAAAATACTCACAATTTTGGTTAATAAATAATCCATTTCAATGGTGGACATGAGGAATCATAAACAATTACGATAAAAATTAGTTAGCATCGTTTAATGTATTACATATTAAAAAAAATAATGGATTCTTAAAAATGGAAGTCCGGACTTGGGTAATTCAGGTTAGGACACTTGGCATATAGATATACCCGAAGTCCGAGGTGACTTGCCTCATCTGCATTCATTTAATTTTTACTGTATTACTTATTAACAAATTTTAGCATGGACTTTAAAATTTCTCACTTCGACTTGCCAGAAATTTGTTCCCCAAGTCCTGTACTTGAGTATCTAAAAAAGAATTTTTAAACCTTGCTTTTATGACTAGTCTTTCAAGACAGGTTGCAATGTAATTAATACATGATTTTTTTCCAATTCCCTCTTTGTTGAGCCTAAAAAATTCGTTAAATGTAACTGTCTGGGATCTGTTACAGTAAAGGTTAGGAAAATGGTGCTGCACATCAATCAAGGAAACTCTAAAACGAGGTCTTTTAAAATCTGTCCCAATTGTTACTTTGCATATTTTAATGGATGTTAAGGTAAACATGTAGAATTTTGTAAAAATGGTGCTGCACATCAATCAAGGAAACTCTAAAATGAGGTCTTTTAAAACCTGTCCCAATTGTTACTTTGCATATTTTAATGGATGTTAAGGTAAACATGTAGAATTTCATATTTGTGTGCCATAAAATAAGGTAGATTTTATGAGAAATTATTAAAAACAATCATCCAGGAACTGTTATATGTATAGTACCAGTATAACACTTATTTGTTAAATACAAATAGTAAAAGTAGAACAAACTTAAAATAATTATTTTGGAAAATGCAGCTAATTAATGCCCCTTTACACATGTAAGTGACTTAATGACAGTGTTATAGATGTAGACAATCTCTAGAAACTGAAAGTGACTCTTGTAGTCCTGATTTTCCATATTTTGCCTATTTGGATTTTGAACTTTTCCCCAATAAAAAGTAACATAATAATGTATAAATATTATTTAAGGGAAAAACCATGTTGTAGGTAAGTCAGATATGATGTGACTATGTTTAGGTTAAATTGCTGTTTAACATTTAGATCATAACTTTTTTGTAAATGGCCATTAATGTTGGCAGCAATATTATGATAATTTTCTTGAAAGCTCTTACTTAGAAAGGAGAAAGGCAGTCATTTGTGTTTTTGGTTTTATTGCATTTTTATGTTTACAAATAAATACTGATAATCTTCTGATTTTTAACACAAACCCTCTTGGCTCCTCATTTCCTATTTTTCAAACCAAAGAGCACTTTGCAGATTGTGTAGACGCAGGACTTTTTTTCCTCCTAACTTCCAATATTGGGCTATATTCCAAACAGAAAATCAAATCCTTTTTTTCCTAATTTTTGGCAAAAATTCCCAATCAGGATAACATCTTTTCATTATTTCTCTCTTTTATGGTGATATTTTCAATCATTGTTTTTCTTGAAACTTGAAATACGTCAGCTTTACAATAAAAAACATGAAAATAGCAAATAGTGAAATAAATGAACCAAAAAAAAAAAAAAAGAAAAGGAAAATTCCCAAATTTAAGCCAAAATGCTGCGAAATTCCCAATACCATCACCATGGGCCATGTTCCCCAAAAGGTAAGATTGTTGTATTGTTGTTTAACGCCCCACTCAATTTCACTCATTTTAAAAGGTCACCAAATGTCGGCAAAGGGCTTCAGGTTTTGGCCTATGCTCGGTACTTACCTGGTACAGGCTTTGAGCAGTGAGGGTTCTTTAAATTTCCGACACCAACTGTGTCATGACACCTCAGTTTTTACTGTCTCATCTGAAGAAAAGGAAAAGCCAGCCAGTTCCGCCGAGGCACCGCAGAGCCACAACGGCTCTATCAAAAAGCCCTGAAATAATATAACAAATGAATTATCATGAAGTTCAGCTGTAAGTTATTTTCTCATTTCGGAAGTGAGCGGAGTGGACAGTAGTTTGTTGTTGTCAGTTTTGCTCAGGTGAGCATTGTAACTGCTGTTTTGGTCCTATTGTTATGGATGCTTTACCATGGAATGTAACCTGTTCTAACAAATCATGTACCATATTCGACCCAATAAGTACCCAGGGTGCTACAAAAATAGGAAAAAATTGGTGGGCACTTATTGGATCCAATCAATAGTCCAGTTGATGTAAAGCAGTTAATTTTTTGTAAGGTACAGTGGTAAAGTTATTGTAGTTAAGACAGTGGACACGTATCAACATTATTGTGTTGCATGGGGCTAGAGAAAAACTGTTATCTATGTTTTTCTGTTCCATATCACCTTGTCAGCTGACTAGGAAAGTGGAACCTCGCTATTAAGACCACCTAACTGACTGACTCAAAGTGTAAGGTACAGTGGTACCTCAAAGTACTTGATCATGTGTGAAAAAAGTGGGAGGGTTGCTTATAGGGATATGGGCGCTTATTGGGTCAAATACGATATGACTTCAATTTTTCACATTTTCAGATGGATATGGAAACTGAATTTTATGATTTTAAACCTCCAGAGAGTTATTCTCCTCCTACACCTCCTCCCATCAAAACCTCTGAATATTATGCAGCTGAGGCACTGGCACAAGACATGGGTGAATATGAGATTTATACAGTTGGGGAAAACACTGAAAGTATTGATGAATGGCTAGAGAAAAATGCACCATCAATATTATACAAGTATGTCAATTATGTTTTTAAGTCAATTGCTCTGTTCACACAGTATTTATAGTGATCATACAAATGTATGTATCTATTCAGCACTCAGATATAGTTTGAAATAAAAATCATCTTGTATAAAATCTAATCAAATTATATTACTTCTTAGTATTACATGTGACTCATAATTAAAAAATCAAGTCTTAAAAGTGTTTTCATTCATAACTTCATGTCCTGACACTGGGTCATACCAAATACTTTAAAAATGGTAGTGACTGTGCTTACGGCAAGCACTCATTACACAAGTGAAAGTCGCAGTTCCTGTGTCATGGACGGTATAGCACATAATAGAATTCTCACTACATAGGCGTTAGTCCATAGCAATGGCCAAAATTTGTAGCACTTCATCTTTAAAGCTGGTGACATCTCCAAGTAAGTGAAAAAATCTTTGTAGGATGTAAAACAGCAATAAAAAAAGGTAAAAGCAAACAGAAATGTGTCTATTTTTAGGTCACTGTCACTCAAGTGACCATATACCATTGTTAGTTGTTTATCATTATCAGTCATTTATACAGTTGGGACATTTTTAATTTATTCTTGAAAAGTACTTTTCCAATCATCTTCAAATTTGTATATATGGAAATGGAAACATAAATTCTCTAGATCTCTGGTTGAGACTAAATATTGCCAAAAAATCTTTAAATGTTTTCTCCTTATGTACCCTGCCAAGGAGAAAAACTAAATGCATAGTCAGAAAGAATATGCAGCCTTCCACCAAATTTGTCAAATTTATTACCCCTTAGTCATGGTTCAGTCCCAAGGATGAGATGAATATGGCCTGAAAGTGATAAGATTCAGAATCAATGGCAGTACAGTTGAACTTTAGCTGATTTAAGCTAGCTCTTATAGGTGAGATATAACAGAATATTTTAACTATCAGTAAAATATGACCTCACTGTCATAGCTGAGGCATATGCTGTATATATGCTGTGTGTGAGAAACAAATTCATGTGTGTAAAATGTTCAAATATTGTTATGTATTCTTCAAACTCCCAATAGGGAACTTTCGAGTTATCGCAGATTACCGTTATGATCGTACATTTATTCACGCCATTTCGATTGTGTTCCTTATATGTTCTTCCTGTTTTCATATTTACCTGTAACGTATATAGAAATATCCTTATGTTTGAGCATATTAACTTTATTTTGTATTATTGTATAAAGAAACCAAGAGACTCTTAAAACATATCATAGTGGTTTATTTAGTCGAACCCCAAATTACTGAAATGTAGCTGGTGAGGGAAAATGTGCTGACAGACAGGGAATCGAACCCAGAACCTTCCAAACACTAGCAAGGCACTTTTACCAATTTCGCTATCAGGGCACTAACATTGAGAAACATTTTTCTAGAATCATGTAACTGGGGATAACAAAAGTAGGATTATAACAGTAATCCGGGCCAACTCGACAGTTCCCTATTCTTACAGATCTTTACAATGGCAGGGGTTATCAACACCTTAAACAACTTTGAACGATAAGTACTCAGACCTTTAGTATTACGAAACAACTTCCACTTTGGAACAATAACCTGCCTTTGGTCTCTACATTCAAACTGAATATGAGCCTAAAGCATGTGACAGTAAGGGTGAAAACTATTTTTATTGCAATAAATATGTTACCATAATTAATTTGAGACTCTCTAGTTGCTGCAAGCACTGAACCAGAAACCAAAAGAACAAATGCGGACTGTCCTGCCAGATAGATGGAGTACACATAAACTTCATCACAGAAATTTCTAACTGTAGTTTATACTTATAGTAGTTTACTAGTTACACATAACTTGTAACTATACTATACATATAGTATAGCCTAGTATAGGTGTTATGGATTCGGAAATTAACATGTCCTTATCTAATAACTATGTTAACTATCTGCAGAAAGTAATTACATGTACAGGCTCAGACTCATTTTTAGACACCTCTGTTCCTGTTTCTTCAGCTCCTCTTACTCCTACTCCTACTACTGTATCAGTGGGAAATAATTTGTTTGTTCCTATGAACAGAATGCTCAACTCATACTATCACTCATCCTAGTGATAGTTTTCCTATTGGGTCCTCTGCAGGGAGTTATACTACTGCAAGTCCTAATTCTTCTTTTGTTGGGCAGTGCCCCTTGGTTTAATCCTTTCCCAGGAATCCCTTATTCTGGGATGGCTGCTCCTTATGACATGTCATCAAGGTCACCTAGTGACATGATGACTCCATTTCTAAATCTATTTAATGACTTTAAAAAGTCTATTTCAATTAAAATTAAACAAGTAGGCTGTAGGTTAGCAGCCTTAGAATGAAAACAACAGGTTATACCTGTTAACATAGAGGATGCTGACATATGGCTCTTGGGTTTCAGGAAGGAGACTGCCTTTCCGATGAGGAGGAAATTTGTGATTCTCCTCATCCTGACCCCAGGAGATCTCAACCTATTAGTTCAGTATCTGTACCAATTGGTTCAGATGACGAATCTGTTTGTACAGAAGATAGCCCAGGTACAGAGGAGGATTCCTTGTGCAGTAAGGTATATTCTCTTTGTAGAGAACACTCTAACAAATCTGCCATCTCCTCCTTGATCTAATGTCTTGACATCAGAGTTTGAGGTCTGTTCAGGGTATTTCACAGATCAGTAACATCATTACAAAACATTTCCTGAATCTAGCCATATTAAAATGTCTATTCAGTTCATTAATGAAGTAATAGCAGATCTTCTTCATTTAAAAGGCTTATCTAATACTAATAATTAAGGAAATAATACTAAATTCACTGGATTTATTCCTGCTTCCTTTACTAATAGATTTAAGGGTAGAGATTTCGAGATTCATGGCTATACATTGGGTAAGTCTGTTACTTCCTTTCACAAACTTCTTTCACAACTTATAGGTGCTAAACCTACAGATGGTCTTAGATTATTCCAATCCATGTGGGCAAAACTCTTTACTCTCTATCACACATTCTTGGCACAGCAGAACATTTTTAGCTGCTGTTGGCAGTCTTATTAAAGACCAATATGCAGAAGACCTTAAATCCTTCCTATTGCAGTTTGATCAAGCTTTGGATGCTGCTCAACTGCTTACCATTAGTACCTTATCTAATTTCACAATTTCTAAGAGAGAAGAAATTTAGGATAAGGCTTCTGTTTCAGAATCCCTTAAGGAATCTGAGAACATCCCCCTTAACAATAAACTGTTGGGTCTATCAGTAGCTTAATAGAGCTCCTCCCACTATTAAAGTGGATGTTACAGTTGCAGGTAAGAGATCAGTAACATCACATTTACAATAGTTCTAATACAAGTAAATCTAAGTCTAATTTTCAACATTAAAGGAAAAGAGGTACTTACCCTCAAAACCATGCCAATCGTCCAAGGGATATAACCCAAAGACTGACACTGCTAAGGTCAACCAGCCAAGTAAATAGGGATTCATCTCCCACATAACCTCTCCCCTGAACATTGATACATTAGATCAAGTTCTGATGGGAGGAGAGGCTTTCCCACTTCCTTCCTATATGCGAAAATATTACAACAAACAACCTTACCTGGAGAATTCTCCAGGGTTTTACTGCCATTTATTTCAAGGTATTTGCCTTCAAAGCCCTCCCTTTTGGTCGGGCAGTTGGTCGTTTGGTTTTCACCAAAAATCATGCAGGCTCCTTTGAGTTACCTGCATTCCATAGGGCATCAAAGTCCATGATTATGTAGACAATTTTCTAGTCAAAGCAAAGACTTACAAGGAAGTTTCTGAATACAGTGTGTCTGCAAAATATCCTCCTTGATCTGGGATTTTTATTGCTTGGGAAAAGTCAGATTTAACTCCATCCCAAGATTTCATTTTCCTTGGGGAACATTTTCTAACTTACAAAGGAATGGTTCTACCCCAGAGGAGAAGTTCAATTCTCTGTTTCAGAAACTTTCTCTGTTTATGACCATCGAACAACTTCCTGCTTGACAGTTTCTTCAACTTTTGGGCTATCTGAACTCTATAGGAGATATTGTCCCATTAGGACATCTTCATATCAGACTCCTTCAGTGGTATTTAAAAGAATTTTTGGTACCAGCATCTTGTCTTTGGGATGCAATGGTTCCCACTCTCCCTCATTTACATCCTCATTTACTATTGTGGACTCAGAGAGAACATGTATTACCTGGTGTTCCTCTCAATCCCCTACCTCCTCCCTAACTCTGTACATAGATGCATTGTCTCAGGGTTGGGGAGCCTTTCTCCAGGGTCAATCTGTAGTGGGACTTTGGTCACTTGCTCAACAGGAAGACCACATCAATCTTTTAGAAAGAGGAACAGCTCTGCTAGCTTTACAGCATTTAAAGATGGTCCTCATGATTAAATCACTTCTGATTGCTACAGACCTCTCTGAAGGAGATACTTCTACTTTGTTATTCCTTATCAGTCTCAATGTATCAATATCAATGTCAGTTCATCATATTCCAGGCAACAGAACATATTAGCAGACATGATATCGAGGTCTCTAACTCCAGTGAACACAGAACACAAAAATGGGAACTTCATCAATCTGCTTTTCACAGAATCACTCTCAAATTGTTCAGACCCATGATAGACCTCTTTGCCACTTTCCTCAACAACAAACTTCCAACCTACATATATCCAACTCTGGACAAGAAGGCATTTGCAGTAGATGCAACGTCTCATTCCTGGAAAGAAATGATAGCCAATGCATTTCCTCCATTTTGTCTTCTTCCCTAGATTCTGCACAAGATTCGATCAGAAGGAGGTGGTTGCAAGATCATTCTTATTGCTCCAGCTTGGAGCAATCAGTCATGTTACCCAGATCTTCTGGACCTGTCTTGCAGCCTTTCCCTGGAACTTCCAACAATAGTAGATCTTCTGTCCCAAGACAGAAAAAAAGTTATTTCATCCAAATCCAGGAAACCTTGCTCTTTACATATGGATGCTGTCAGGAGAAAACTCTCTCAGAAAGGATATTTTGGCAAAGCTGCCAATAGAATTTCTTGTAAAGTCATGGAAGGAGCAATTTAGGAGTCTAAATGGTCAGTCTTCTTTTATTGGTGTAATTCAAGGGAAATTGATCCATTCTCAGTTACTGCCTAACATAGCTGATTTGTTTTGAAGAAAAAGGTTTCTACCATTAAAGGCTATAGATCTGCTATTTCTAGAACAATAAATATAATGGATGGTCAAGATTTTGGTCAGAATGAATTTCCTTTGCTTCTTTTTAGAAATTTTCATCTTGTGAGACCAAGAGTTAAACTTCTACTGCCACAGTGGAGTATTAGTTCATTCTTACACTGTCTTTAGAGTGAACATTTTGAGCCTGCTTTTAAGGTTTCTCTTAAATTTATCTCTTACAAATGCTGTTTTTAACTAGCTTTGGCTTCTGGTCAAAGGCATAGTGAAATTCATGCCGTTTCAGTTGCTGATGAATATTTGAGATTTTCATCATCAGTTACCCTTCTTATCCAAGAATCAACTCCCTGATAGAGGTACTGATCCTGTTAATATTCCTCCCTTGTCTTCTGTATCGTCTTCAGAACAAGATTTCTTGCTTTGCCCAGTACATATTATAGATATTTATATTCTTAGAACTAAAAGTGTATGTTCCAATAATTCTTATAGACTTTTTATTCCCATTAAATCAGGAATTAACTCGATTTCTGCTTTGACTGTCTCCTCTTGGATATGTAAATGTGTGTTCCTTGTTTACAATTTCTCTCAAGAGGATTTAAACACTTGCCATGATAAAGCTCACGAGTTTAGACCTCTATCTTTATCATGGGTCATGTTTAACAGTAGTTCTATTTCTGATATTATGAAGCATTCTGATGATACATTTACTTCCTTTTACCTATGAACTATGTCTAACCAGGCAGGTAGTTTATACTCCTTGGGTCATATTGTTGCTTCTCAAAGGGCTGTTTGTCCTGTAACCATGTATCTCAGCCGTTAAATTTTGTCTCCAATTTATTATGGTAACATATTTATTCATTTACGGAGAGCACAACATTTTTTAAAGAGATACATTAGAGAGGTTCCATGTGACATTAATCTTGAACTACATATTCAATTCATACCATAAAGGTAATCTAGGCACTGACACAATTTATTTTTATAGGTTGTTTTATAAAAATCTTTTATGGGTTTACTTCAACTTTTCATTAAGGGCTATCCTGTTAGCAGTGAAGAGGTAATTGAGGTTGCATTCGTAAAATAGAGTCCTACTCAAGAATTCAACTTTTACAGAAAAGTCAAATATTTTTGTGTAGATGAAATTAAATCTAGTTTGAATAATCATTAAATGAAATACCACATAATTCTACTTACTTCTGCCTCTCGAAGTTATACAATTCGATTTGTAGTTAGTTTAAACAAAATGTTATCAATCTATTTATAAATATGGAATTCCACTATATAAGATTCCAGTGATGTTGAGCCTGCCTTGAGAAACTGCAGTATTACTCCACCTTTCATCGTATAGATATTGACAGCTACAAGCATACAGCGATGTAAATAGAAATAATTACATATCGCTGATACCAACATGAAGCTAAATCAATTTCTATTGAACTCTCAAGAATATGTACTCTTTTATAGTCCATGAAAAAAAAAATAAAAGCAGAATAGACGGGATAGCATTGAGTAGGAGGTGCTTGTTATGCAAATGGTGCATGAAATTCATTACAAATCAGTTCCTGTCCATTTTGAAAACTATCAAATTAACTTGTTTCTCAACTAATCACTATACATAGCCTGCCATCAGTTATATATATCAATTGATACAAGATAAAGAACATATTTTGGTTGTTTATTTAGTCTAGGCAGAGTATTATATGTTCATGTACCAAGGTAATAGCCCTAAATAGGATTGTTTATGTTCGATATTACAAGCCCTAAAATTTATTTTAATTCACAGCCATTTTTCGCTATGAAAAAAATTAGTTTACCTGTCCCCAGTGTCATGTTTGGTTTAAGTAGGTTCCATAAATGCTCACATTTCATTTTGAAATGCACGATAGATAATATTTAAAGTTGGTGCGGAAGATACAACAAATAAAATTTAGAATGTTTATTTTTAATTTATTTAGAGGCTTGAAATTGAATTTTGTTCTTAGATCTACATTAATCTATTTATTTTCATATATGTGTGTGTGTGTGTGCGCGTGCGTGCGTGTGTTCGTGTTTTAGATTAAAGCAGTTTGAATCCCATGGCTATTTTGCTAAAATAACAACCCATTTTACTGATTTCAGTACTTTGATTTATTATGGGTGTCGATAGTACCAGACTGTAGATAACACTTAACGTTGATCTCTAGTATCATAAATATAACCAAATGCAAAATTCACATACAGGAGAAAAATTCTGATTAAATTGTTTATAGGGAGCATTCATTATTTCCAATTTTTGTAGGCAAGATGGTATTGGATGGATTGTTGTTGATGGACGAAATAAAGATGATTTTTCTGAAAGGCCTCGTGTTTTAGAGCTCAAAGATGAATGGGAGAAAATGAAGTCATCAGGACGACCAATTAATAAAGAGAACTTCTTTGCACTAGCTAAAGCATATGGTGTCACATGTGGTAAATGGCTCATCCATGTCAATGCAGGGTACAAAGGTGATTACTTATGGAGTCTCGTCGCCAAGGCAATTGTCAACAACATAATTTTATCTTCTACTGCAAAGATAAGTCCATCTGATTTAGATGATGAAAATTATCGACATGTAATCTGTGTTTATAATAAGAACTTCCTTGACGAGGAGGAAGTCTTTAGTAGTGAACACGACTTGCGCAAGATTGGGATTAAGTGCCCAATGTATTATAAACCTGATGTTTATACGTACCTTGGTATCTATAGAAACAATCCATGGAAACTAAGACCAACTATTTATGTTAGCAACTATGATGTAATTAGTGGAAACTCAAAGATCGAACCTTGCTAAATATGTTCATGTGTATCTCATAACTAAGAGATAAGGTTTAATAGTTGCAAATTGTAGATAAAAGATGTGTCAAATGTTTTGCAATTGAAGTTTTACAATGGATCCAAATATCCAAATATTTTATGCAAATTTGGTATGCATGGCAGTTAAAAGGGATATTATCTGTGTTTTTTTTTCAAAAACATTGTCCTTTTTACTACTTAGTTTGATATACAATAACAAAGGTGAGATGTACACAGGCATAAAATGAGATATACACCGGCATAAAATGATATATACACCGGCATAAAATGAGATATACACTGGCATAAAATGAGATATACACCGGCATAAAATGAGATAAACTCCGGCATTAGTTCCTAAACATTTTGTAAAAATTGCTCGAGATACTCAGTTTGGCACTTTTTCACTTGCAATTGATTGACTCAATCTTACTATTTGTACATGAATGCCACACTGGACCCCACATTATTTTGGCAAAATATATAGGAACATAAGATTGTTAATGCCAGTGTATGGCTCTTATTTGTTATAGTACATCAAGTACATGTAGTGAAAGTAGAACAAAAAATTGATTATAATCATTTGTGAGGTAATTGCAGCTAATGCCCCTTTAAATCAATATCTACAAAATGCAAATGTACGGTAAATAGAATTGTTCATCAACTTTTTTAGCTCACGTGAGTCAGTCTCCTAACGCACAATTTTAGCTCATTTTAGTATCATGCTGCCTTTTTGTTTATGTGTATTTATGTAATTTTTAGCACATGTAACTGTAACCTTGACCTTATATACCTTGTATATGCCATATTAAATTTCTGTCCATCCCTAAAATTTCTACATATCCCTTTATAAAACTTTGTACAAATACTGTGTATCACAGTCATATGTAGTGTCATTGTGCTGTAAAGTAAACAAGATAATTACATATACAATGTGCATGTGATATATGTAGTGCCATTGTGTTTTAAAGTAAAGAAGATAATTACATATATAATGTGCATGTGATATATGTAGTGTCATTGTGCTGTAAAGTAAACAAGATAATTATATATACAATGTGCATGTGATATATGTAGTGTCATTGTGCTGTAAAGTAAACAAGATAATTATATATACAATGTGCATGTGATATATGTAGTGTCATTGTGCTGTAAAGTAAACAAGATAATTACTTATATAATGTGCATGTGATATATGTAGTGTCATTGTGCTGTAAAGTAAACAAGATAATTACTTATATAATGTGCATGTGATATATTGGGTTATCACGCTTCAAGGGATAGAGCTTAATACTAACCATAATGCTTCTCCCTCCAATTAATGTTGGTTTCAAAAAGGGAGTTTGTAAGAATTTGCCTATCTTGTAAATCATGTTAGATTGACCTTTTCAGGTTTTATGATCATTTTGATAACCTTCTGGTAAACAGTAAGAGCTCAAAATGACCATGGATTGCAGCTATAAATCTAGAAATCATTCTAACTGGCAACATTTAATCCTGCAACAAACGAGACCCAAATGGGCAAAGAAATAGGTAAACCTGTACCAGAATAATTGTACTACTTATATGTACAATTAAAACACTACTGACCTATATATGTGATGTGACCTATTTACCTTAAGGTATTTTAAAATTTGCTGTGTTATAAAATACATACTCTTAATTGACTTTATTTAACTGATATATATTTTGTTTACTTATTGCGTTGATTACAGAGTAATTGTTTTTATCAGTTTGTTATGTCACATCACTAAAGTCTAAGTGATAATTTGTTTGACTTTTTACATTTATTACACATTTATTTCATCCTTCTGATGAGAGACACACAATTCAATTTATCTGGAGGTCTATAAAATGTTTTTCAAAAAATGTTAATTGTTAGAAGTTAATTGTTATTTTTAAAGCATTTTGTGTGATGTTTTTAATGTTATTTATTATGTTCCTACCTATTTCAATTATCAGTCCCTTTTATCTGTTTTAAAGGGGCACTAGCTGTGTTTTTTTCTAAAAAAAAATGATTTCCTTTTTAACTTCTTAGATTGATACACAATAACAAAAATGAGATACATAGACATAAAATGAGATATACGCAGACATAAAATGAGATATACACAGACATAAAATGAGATATACACGGCATAAAATGAGATATACACCACCATAAAATGAGATATACACGGACATAAAATGAGATATACACGGCATAAAATGGGATATACACCGACATAAAATGAGATATACACTGACATAAAATGAGATATACATGGACATAAAATGATATATACACTGGCAAAAAATGATATATACACCGGCATAAAAATCATTAAAACCCTATATATTTTGTGAAAATTGCTTGAGAAACCCAAGTTTGTCATATTTTCAATTGTAATTGATTAACTCAACCTTACTATTTGTATATGAATACCACACTGAACCTTATTTTCACAAAATACATAGGAATATAAGATTTGTATGCCTGTGTTTAGCTCTTTTTTGTTTTTGTACATCAAGTACAAGTAGTAAAAGTACAAAAAAATGAAATAATTTTTTTAGCTGATGTGATTATTAAGGCCCCCAATTAGCCTACTGTTTTTCATGTTTGTTAACCATTTTGTCTTTTACACATTTTTTATGTTTTCTGCAATACTGACCAATTATGCCAGGTGAGCGACTTAAGGCCTCTTGGGCCTCTTGTTTTTTTTGTAAACACAGCTACTGCCCTTTTAAGCTAAATATATATATATATATATATATCATCAGTTGGATGGACACCACTGGATTGAGGCTTCAAGACTTTGTTACTGATATGCAGTGGTTGTTGGAGTCATTTTGTGTTTTTTAATTCATTATATTTACATGTGAGCACTTATATCATTTGTTCTAAGATTTTTGTCAAATATAATGACATTTTTGTGTTTTTACGGTGCTTTGATTATTACATATATATTGTGTTACTTTAAAATAAAAGAAAATATTTCAGATATTGTAATTGTCAATAGTAATGTTTTTGTATACTATGATATATGTGAGCTGAAAAAATCAAAAAAATTCATGAGTTCATTTATTATACTGGTAAAAAAAAGAGCCACTTTGTGAATTATTTATATAATCTATAGAAAACCCAGTGAGAGATCCCTATGAAATCCACATAGAGAGTTCCATATGTAATCTATGTAAAACCCACTTTGAGTGTTTCTTATATAATCTATGTAAAAACCACTTAGAGAGTTCCTTATATATATAAAACCCAGTGAGAGTTCCTTAAATAATCTATGTAAAACCCACTTAGAGAGTTCCTTATATAATCTATATAAAACTCGTTAAATTGTTCCTTTAAATAACCTATACAAAACCTACTTTGTGAGATCTGTAGGTAATCTAAAACCCACTTTGTAGGTTCCTTATATAATCTATTTAAAACCTATTTTTTAGTTCCTTATAGTCTTTTTAAAGGCCATTGTGGAAGTTCTTATATAATCTACATTAAACCCAATTTATGAGTTCCTTATACATGTATAATCTATTTAAAACACAGTTTGTCTGTTACTTATATAATCTATATAAAACCCTCTTTCTTACATAATTTATATAAAACTTTGAGAGTGCCACATATAATCTATAAAAGTCTCACATTGGCAATTTTATATTACATCTATATAAAAACATTTTGTGACTTCCTTATTACATATCTACATTAAATTTAATTTATGAGATCCTTATATAATATATTTAAAACCCACGGTTCTCTGGAAACCAAGAGGTGGGACCAGGTGCCATGTAGGAGTAAGCATCCCCTGTCCACCAGTCACACCCGCCGTGAGTCCACAGTCAAGTCCAAATGAAATATGTGAGGAACGAATCCTCTTCACAATTGGTACATATGTCTCAACAACCGCCAACAAAAAGGCAACTCAACATTTCACCTAGTGAAACAGAGTAATTGCAAACAAGACTGTTAAACCGATGGTAAAATTTGCAGAACGTTGACTTCAAACATGGTTTTCGATTTCCCTGTGTCAATAATTTGTCCGTGATTAGTTTACCTCTGCATATGAAATGTTCATAAGTAGAACACTGCTTGCATATTGGATCATTTGGGAAATGTAAACTCCATATGCGGGTGACTGTGGGATATTACTACTTAAATGTGGAAAATTTACGATTGGAAAGGTGAAATCGTCGCATTTGTCATATAGCTTAGTTGCCAATTTCCCGTCTGTGTCTATAGTCAGTAAAATGTCTAAGTATGAAGCGTGTGTGCTTGATTCTGTTGTATCTTTAATTTCTAGTTCGCTGGGATATATCGCATTGACATATGTATGAAAATTGTCATTATTAATTGACAAAACGTCGTCGATATATCTAAATGTCAAATTAAAGGACACCGCTAACTTTTTCTTCTTTTGATTCAGCAGTTTCTGAATGAAGTCTGCTACGTATGAAAAAAGGAACAGGTCGGCCAATAAAGGAGCACAAATGGTTCCATAGGATTGCCGACAGTTTGTTGAAAGACCACGTCTCCCGAAGGGAGATGATGCACATGGACAGCTGACTTTTTTCTGTTAGTTACTGCCATTCGAAGACATGATAGATATGTACATTCACAAAATGGAATAAAAATAGAGTCAGTGTAGTATCCAGGACATCCTGTAGATTTATACTTTGGTATCTGAGATTTTTATATATTTACAATGATGAATCAATTAAGACTTAATGCAATTTCGAAAAGTGACAATAAAAATTGCGTTCTGAAGTTCTTTTTGTTAGTGGATAAAAAGAAATTATCCACAAGAAATGGAAGGTACTTAATTACACTAGATAATGATTATACAGTTGACTTTTCAGATTTTGACAAATGTCTTTAACAAATACGTTGAATATACATCATAGGCACTAGAACGTCAAGAGTAGTGTGTAACAGTAACGGACACAGTGATGGAACACGGATATCTGGTAACTACTGGGGTGGAGTCAGGTGTTATGGAAGAGTAAGCATCCGCTGCCAACCGGTTACATCCACCACAGGTTCCAGCGGTTTAAATCCAGTTTGTAACAAAGACGAACACAGTGATGGAACACGGATATCTGGTAACTACTGGGGTGGAGTCAGGTGTTATGGAAGAGTAAGCATCCGCTGCCAACCGGTTACATCCACCACAGGTCCAGCGGCACGGTAAATTCAGTTTGTAACAAAGACGAACACAGTGATGGAACACGGATATCTGGTAACTACTGGGGTGGACTCAGGTGCTATGGAAGATTAAGCATCCGCTGCCAACCGGTTTACATCCTGCGAGTCCAGCGGCAACGGTTAATCCAGTTTGTAACAAAGATGAACACAGTGATGGAAACACGGATATCTGGTAACTACTGGGGTAGAATCAGGTGCTAGGGGAAGAGCAAAGCATCCGCTAACCGTTACGGATCCACCACGAGTCCAGCGGCACGGTAAATTCAGTTTGTAACAAAGTGATGCTACTGATGGAACACGGGTATGAATAAAGGAAAAGTCGGTCAAATTAAGGGGTTACAATTGGTTTTCATAGGAATAAACAGTTTGTTGAAAGACCACGTCTCCCGAACATTACAATTATAATGTCTATTAGAAATTCCAGCATGTTTTTTATATCATCTTCAGTGTATTTATGGGTAGAATTAGAGTGGTGTTGGACAAAATAAATCCAATCACTAGATATTTAAATTTTCTGGTACCACCTGTAGTGAAAAAAAATAACAGTTGTCTGTGATACTAAAAAGTCTTTCTTTTAATTTTTTATGTGGAATAGAGATTTAAAGAGTAGAGAATCGTATGTTTTGATACTGTGAATTTGAGGAAAATGTGTGTACCTTCAAAGTTTCTGAAAGTTGTTTAGAATTTTTAAGTGTCCACATCTGATTTACACCGCTTCTGGAATAAGCAACTGTACAGTATTGCTGAATTTTCTCCTTAACGGCTGTCAATATCTTGGTAAGGATTTAAAAATAAAGGGTTGGTAGAACATTTGCATTGGATCTTGCTATGTACCTCTGCTTATATAGGTTTTATGAAGTTTGGATATCCAATATAAATATGGGTAGCTCAAAATCAGTATCGGTTGTAGGTACATCAAACTGAGCATAATATGGACACGTGATTTTAAGGATCTTTTCCTTTGAAGTGATGCTACGTCTGTATGTAGGATTACCAGAATTCGTATTAAAACCCAAGTTCTTCTAATAAACAAGGATAGTAATGTGCCTTACAAATAAAATACTTTATTATTTGAGGCTTTGTTCTGCTGGTACCAGTACATATTGGTCATGTAATCTATCCAGTTCAGTTACTACTTCTGGATCACTAAATACAAAGGGATTTGCATGTTTTCACAGTTTCTTTAAGTTTCCGAATACGAGATTTTATCAACAATCGTATAGCTTTTAACCATTCAGACAAAATGTCTGGTTCCACGTCTTCATGTTTGGCCCGTCATCTAGCATAATTTCGACAGAATTCATAAATAAAATGAAATTCTGACACCAATTAAAGGAACAGGCTTCGCGGTATTTAGGAGTTTCTAAAAATAAGATTTTTGAGATTTTCATTTTTCAACAATAGAAACTTCGCAGGTGGATGACATGCCCGATAGGATTATATTTGAAGGGAGATGATGCACATGGACAGCTGACTTTTTTCTGTTAGTTACTGCCATTCGAAGACATGATAGGCATGTACATTCACAAAATGGAATAAAAATAGAGTCAGTGTAGTATCCAGGACATCTGTAGATTTATACTTTGGTATCTGAGGTTTTATATAATTACAATGATGTTAATCAATTTAGACTTAATGCAATTTTCGAAAAGTGATATAAAAATTGCGTTCTGAAGTTCTTTTTGTTAGTGGATAAAAGAAATTAATCCACAGAAATGGAAAGGTACTTAATAACTACTAGATAATGATTATATGTTGACTTTTCACATTTTGACAAATGTCTTTAACAAATACGTTGAATATACATCATAGGCACTAGAACGTCAAGAGTAGTGTGTAACAGTAACGAACACAGTGATGGAACAGGGATATCTGGTAACTACTGGGGTAGAATCAGGTGCTATGGAAGAGTAAGCATCGATGCCAACCGGTTACATCCACCACGAGTCCAGCGGCACGGTAAATCCAGTTTGTAACAAAGATGAACACTGATGGAACACGGGTATGAATAAAGGAACAAGTCGGTCAATAAAGGGGTACAATTGGTTTTTCATAGGAATCCCAACAGTTTGTTGAAAGACCACGTCTCCCGAACATTACAATTATAATGTCTATTAGAAATTCCAGCATGTTTTTATATCATCTTCAGTGTATTTATGGGTAGAATTAGAGTGGTGTTGGACAAAATAAAACCAATCACTAGATATTTAAATTTTCGGGTACCACCTGTAGTGAAAAAAACAGTTGTCTGTGATACTAAAAAGTCTTTCTTTTAATTTTTTATGTGGAATAGTTGTGTAAAGAGTAGAGAAGTCGTATGTTTTGATACTGTGAATTTGAGGAAAATTGTGTACCTTCAAAGTTTCTGAAAGTTGTTTAGAATTTTTAAGTGTCCACATCTGATTTACACCGCTTCTGGAATAAGCAACTGTACAGTATTGCTGAATTTTCTCCTTAACGGCTGTCAATATCTTGGTAAGGAATAAAAATAAAGGGTTGGTAGAACATTTGCTGGATCTTGCTATGTACCTCTGCTTATATAGGGTTTTATGAAGTTTGGATATCCAATATAAATATGGTAGCTCAAAATCAGTATCGGTTGTAGGTACATCAAAAGAGCATAATATGGACACGTGATTTTGAAGGATCTTTTCCTTTGAAAGTGAGCTACGTCTGTATGTAGGATTACCAGAATTCGTATTAAACCCAAGTTCTTCTAATAAACAATTATAGTAATGTGCCTTACAAATAAAAACTATATTATTTGAGGCTTTGTCTGCTGGTACCAGTACATATTGGTCATGTAATCTATCCAGTTCAGTTACTACTTCTGGATCACTAAATACAAAGGGATAACATGTTTTCATAGTTCCTTTAAGTTTTCGAATACGAGATTTTATCAACCATCATACAGCTTTTAGCCATTCAGACAAAATGTCTGGTTCCACGTCTTCATGTTTGGCCCATCATCTAGCATAATCTTCGACAGAATTCATAAATAAACTGAAATTCTGACACCAATTAAAGGAACAGGCTTCGCGGTATTTAGGATTTCTTAAAATAAGATTTTTGAGATTTTCATTTTCAACAATAGAAACTTCGCAGGTGATGACATGCCCGATAGGATTATATTTGAAGGGAGATGATGCACATGGACAGCTGACTTTTTTCTGTTAGTTACTGCCATTCGAAGACATGATAGATATGTACATTCACAAAATGGAATAAAAATAGAGTCAGTGTAGTATCCAGGACATCCTGTAGATTTATACTTTGGTATCTGAGATTTTATATATTTACAATGATGTTAATCAATTTAGACTTAATGCAATTTTCGAAAAGTGATAAAAAAATTGCGTTCTGAAGTTCTTTTTGTTAGTGGATAAAAGAAATTATCCACAAGAAATGGAAGGTACTTAATTACACTAGATAATGATTATATGTTGACTTTTCAGATTTTGACAAATGTCTTTAACAAATACGTTGAATATACATCATAGGCACTAGAACGTCAAGAGTAGTGTGTAACAGTAACGAACACAGTGATGGAACAGGGATATCTGGTAACTACTGGGGTAGAATCAGGTGCTATGGAAGAGTAAGCATCCGATGCCAACCGGTTACATCCACCACAGGTCCAGCGGCACGGTAAATCCAGTTTGTAACAAAGATGAACACAGTGATGGAACATGGGTATGAATAAAGGAACAAGTCGGTCAATAAAGGGGTACAATTGGTTTTCATAGGAATCCCAACAGTTTGTTGAAAGACCACGTCTCCCGAACATTACAATTATAATGTCTATTAGAAATTCCAGCATGTTTTTATATCATCTTCAGTGTATTTATGGGTAGAATTAGAGTGGTGTTGGACAAAATAAAACCAATCACTAGATATTTAAATTTTCGGGTACTACCTGTAGTGAAAAGAACAGTTGTCTGTGATACTAAAAAGTCTTTCTTTTAATTTTTTATGTGGAATAGTTGTGTAAAGAGTAGAGAAGTCGTATTTTTGGATACTGTGAATTTGAGAAAAATTGTGTACCTTCAAAGTTTCTGAAAGTTGTTTAGAATTTTTAAGTGTCCACATCTGATTTACACCGCTTCTGGAATAAGCAACTGTACAGTATTGCTGAATTTTCTCCTTAAGTAACGGCTGGCAATATCTTGTAAAGGAGTAAAGATAAAGGTTTGGTAGAACAATTGCTGGATCTTGCTATGTACCTCTGCTTATATAGGGTTTTATGAAGTTTGGATATCCAATATAAATATGGTAGCTCAAAATCAGTATCGGTTGTAGGTACATCAAAAGAGCATAATATGGACACGTGATTTTGAAGGATCTTTTCTTTTGAAAGTGAGCTACGTCTGTATGTAGGATTACCAGAATTCGTATTAAACCCAAGTTCTTCTAATAAATAATTATAGTAATGTGCCTTACAAATAAAAACTATATTGTTTGAGACTTTATCTGCTGGTACCAGTACATATGCGTCGTGTTATATATCCAGTTCAGTAACAACTTCTGGATCACTAAATACAGAGGGATAACGTGTTTTCATAGTTTTAAGTTTTCGAATTCCAGATTTTATCAACCATCGTACAGCCATTCAGACAAAATGTCTGGTTCCACGTCTTCATGTTTGGTCCATCGTCTGGTATAATCTTCAACAGAATTCATAACTAAACTGAAATTCTGACGCCAATTAAAAGAACGTGCCTTGCGGTATTTAGGACCTCTGAAGATAAGATTTTTGAGGTTTTTTTTCTTTTTCAACAATAGAACGTCGCCGGTGATGACATGTCCGATGGAATTATATATGAAGGGAGATGATACACATGAACATGTAACGGTGTTGTGGAGAAGATGGTAGATTTCTAGGCACTGCAAAACCCGTTTGTAATTGAATAACTTGGATGCGATACTAGGTATATAGCTATATGATATGCAAGTCGTGGTTTGTAATGCGTGTAGGCTTGAACAGTCTGTGATAAGCAATGTCCATTATAATGGGGTTCAGTGTGTATTCTGGGGTTGAAGAATCTGTGTAGGGGTTAATTCTTGCTTCCTGAAAAAGAATCAAGCTTGCTGCGAATTTTATGAAAGCCCAATTTTTTGTTAACGTAAGGTAAAACAGATGAAAAAGTGACATCATGTATGTTGGGCCGGTTGAATGAACGATGTCCGTGACGTACGTCTTACATTAGAGATAAAAAGTTCCATCATATTAACACCACTACACAATGGGCTTGATAGATTGCCCAAACTTTGAATATTATCGTTACATCCATAAGGGTATGCATTGCCAAGCTGTTTAGTCCAAACTTTTTCACCTTGTCTAGGAAAGGGGGTATTCATGTTGGGATTGTTGTTCCAGTAGCATATTTTTTCAATCATAGACAAAATGGAATGATCCTAGGAGTTGAAATTTCGAAAGAGTATCTGGTTACTCCCATTATTAACCTCAAATCAATGACGAGATACTTTTTTATTTAAGAGACCCTTAGTCTCGCCAGTATAAATCAAACTACATAAGGTACACTCAATTCCGTAAACAACGTTGGATGATTTACAATCCACATGATCCAGATAAAACCTACTTGGTGAGCTTCCTATATGATTGTATAAAACCCACTGAGTTCCATATATAATCTATACAAAACCCACTGAGTTCCTTATATAATCTATACAAAACCCACTGAGTTCCTTATATAATCTGTACAAAACCCACTGAGTTCCTTATATAATCTATACAAAACCCACTTACATCCTTATAAAATCTATATAAAACCCGCATACTTCCTTATATAATCTATATAAAACCCACTTAGTTCCTTATATAATCTATACAAAACCCACTTAGTTCCGTATATAATCTATACAAAACCCACTTAGTTCCGTATATAATCTATACAAAACCCACTTAGTTCCTTATATAGTATATACAAAACCCACTTAGTTCCTTATATATAAAACCCATTTAGTTGAGATCTGTATATAATCTATATAAAACCATCTTACATCCTTATATAATCTATATAAAACCCAATTACTTCCTTATATAATCTATACAAAACCCACTTAGTTCTTTAAATAATCTATACAAAACCCACTTACATCCTTATATAATCTATACAATACCGACTTAGTTCCTTATATAATCTATATAAAACCCATTTACTTCCTTATATAATCTATACAAAACCCCCTTAGTTCCTTATATAATCTGTATAAAACCCACTTAGTTCATTATATAATCTATACAAAACGCACTTAGTTCCTTATATAATCTATATAAAACCCACTTAGCTCCTTATATAATCTATACCAAACCCACTGAGTTTCTTATATAATCTATACCAAACCCACTGAGTTCCTTATATAATATATACCAAACCCACTTAGTTCCTTAAATAATCTATACAAAACCGACTTAGTTCCTTATATAATCTATACCAAACCCACTGAGTTCCTTATATAATCTATATCAAACCCACTGAGTTCCTTATATAATCTATACCAAACCCACTGAGTTCCTTATATAATGTATACCAAACCCCTCTAGTTCCTTATATAATCTATACAAAACCCACTGAATTCCTTATATAATCTATACAAAACCCACTGAGTTCCTAATATAATATATACAAAACCCACTGAGTTCCTTATATAAGCTATACAAAACCCACTTACATCCTTATATAATCTATATAAAACCTGTTTATTTCCTTATATAATCTATATAAAACCCACTTAGGTCCTTATATAATCTATACAAAACCCACTTAGTTCCGTATATAATCTATACAAGACCCACTTAGTTCCTTATATAGTCTATACAAAACCACTTAGTTCCTTATATATAAAACCCATTTAGTTGAGATCTGTATATAATGTATATAAAACCTACTTAGTTCCTTATATAATCTATATAAAACCCACTTAGTTCCTTATATGATCTATATAAAACTTTGCGAGATCTGTATATAATCTATATAAACCCACTGAATTCCTTATATAATCTATACAAAACCCACTGAGTTCCTAATATAATCTATACAAAACCCACTGAGTTCCTTATATAATCTATACAAAACCCACTTACATCCTTATATAATCTATATAAAACCTGTTTATTTCCTTATATAATCTATATAAAACCCACTTAATTCCTTATATAATCTATACAAAAGCCACTGAGTTCCTTATATAATCTATAAAAACCCACTTACATCCTTATGTAATCTAAATGTCACGGAGTGTTAAATTTAGGTAAAACTAAATTATTAGATCCGCCTAAATTTTAAATAGTTTTAAATAGTCATTGTCTTGTACGTATTTTGTTTATTGTCCGTGCGTGTAGAACGTATTGTCCAGTCTTGTGTCCAGTGTTTAGTACATGAGGAAAGTGTGAGTGAGTAGAAGTACGTGGTATGATTGGTTGGAAGTTTTTATATTCCTTATATGGAACTGTATGAAAGTGGTAAAACAGGTTTTATATAGAATCAAACCTTTAACCATTTCCACCCTATAGCGCTCATTCTTATCAAAAACTTATGTAGAGATAAGACATCAAGTCTAATCCAGAGATTTGCATTAGATAGGATATACATCGTATTACTTTGATGTAATATCAAAATCCCAAGTGGTGAGTAATATTTTACTCCAAATTATTAATCGGGAATACCCATTTAATATAAAATTATAAATCAAATATCCCGCGTATTAATATATTAATTTTATCAAATTTCTAGAATGTGAGTAAGTATATTTTATTGTATTGAGTGGATAATTTTCTATAATTGTAGGCTGTATATGTGGAATAAACAACTGTATATGAATAAATACATTCAAACAGTCAGCCGTATTAATTTTGTAATAACGGACCCTGTGACATATATAAAACCCACTGAGTTCCTTATATAATCTATGCAAAACCCACTTAGTTCATTATATAATCTATATAAAACCCACTTAGTTCCTTATATAATCTATACAAAACCCACTTACTTCCGTATATAATTTATATAAAACCCACTTAGTTCCTTATATAACCTATACATAACCCACTTAGTTCCTTATATAATCTATACAAAACCCACTTAGTTCCTTATATGATCTGTATAAAACCCACTTAGTTCCTTATATAATCCTTATAAAACTTTGCGAGATCTGTATATAATCTATACAAAACCCACGGAGTTCCTTATATAATCTATACAAAACCCACTGAGTTCCTTATATAATCTATATAAAACTCACTTTGCGAGATCTGTATATAATCTGTACAAAACCCACGGAGTTCCTTATATAATCTATACAAAACCCACTGAGTTCCTTATATAATCTTTATAAAACTCACTTTGCGAGATCTGTATATAATCTATATAAAACCCACTTAGAGAGTTCCTTATATAATATTATAAACATAATACCGAAGATATAATGCTCAAGACGATATCGTTTCTGTCAATTAGACTTCATCAGTTGAGCTAAAATTTGAAAAGTATGTGTATTTACTAAAAAGAAAGTGGTATCATACAATGCCAAATAATATCTCTAAAAATATAGCCGAAATCCGTCTAAGAGTAACCACTGTAAAAATGACTATCTTAGCTTTAATCTAAATAAAACCCACTTAGAGAGTTCCTTATAAAATCTATATAAAACCCACTTATTTCCTTATGTAATCTATATAAAACTTTGCGAGATCTATATATAATATATATAAACCCACTTAGTTCCCTATATAATCTGTATAAAATTCACTTTGCGAAATCTGTATATAATCTATATAAAACCCACTTTGTTCCTTATATAATCTATATAAAAATCACTTTGCGAGATCCGTATATAACTATATAAAACCCAGTGAGAGTTCCTTATATAATCTATGTAAAACCGCTTTGAGAGTTCCTTATATGATTTTTATAAAACCCACTTTGAGAGTTCCCTATATAATCTATATAAAACCCAACGATATTTCCCTATATGATCTCTATAAAACCCACTGAGAGTTCCCCAAATAATATATGTGTTCCCTATATAATCTATATAAAACCCACTTTGAGAGTTCCTTATATAATCTATATAAACCCACTTTGAGAGAGTCACACACACACACACACACACACACACACACACACACACACATATATATATACTTTGAAAGTTCCCTATATAAACCCTCTAGGGTTCCTATATCTATATAATATATATAATAAATATATTCCTTATATATATATATATATATATATATATAACCCACTTTGAAAGTTCCCTATATAAACCCTCTTTGAGGGTTCCTTATTTAATCTATATAAACCCATTTAAGAGTTCCGTGTATATAATAAATATAAATCCCTCTTTGATAGTTCCTTATATACTCTATATAAATCCACTTTTAGAGTTCCCTATATAATCCATATAAAACCCACATTGAGTGCTCCTTATATAATCTATATAAAACCCTCTTTGATAGTTCCTTATAAAAAGTCTCAGATACCAAGGTATGTAATCTAGTAAACCCACTTTAAGAGTTCCCTGTATAATCTATGTAAAACCCATTTTTAAAATTTCTTATATAATCTATATAAACCCACTTTGAAAGGTACCTATATAGTTACCAATATATATATATAATATATATAACCCATATATATATATATATATATATATATATATATATATATATATATATATATATATATATATAAAACCCACTTTAAGAGTTCCCTGTATAATCTATGTAAGTTTCCTATATAAAAACCACTTAAGAGTTCCGTGTATCTAATCTATATAAACCACTTTTAGAGCTCCTTACATAATCCATATAAAACCACTTTGAGAATTTTCTATATAATCTCTATAAAACCTACTGAGAGTTCCCAATATAAACTTTTTTTATAAAACCCACTTTGAGAGTACCTTATATAATCTATATAAACCCACTTAAGAGTTCCGTGTATATAATCTATATAAAACCCACTTTGAGAGTTCCTTATATAATCTATTTAAACCCACTTTGAGAGTTCTCTATATAATTTATATGAACCCACTTTGAGAGTTCCTTATGTAATCTATTTAAACCCACTTTGAGAGTTCCTTATGTAATCTATTTAAACCCACTTTGAGAGTTCCCTATAACATCTGGATTTATGATGAATTCATCAAGTAATAACAAAATGTTGACCCTACACAGTACAAGATTACCTTTGATCTATTTATTTATTTATTGTTGTTTAACGTCCCACTCAAGAATCTTTCATTCATATGGAGACGTCACCAAATGCCGGTGAAGGGCTTCAATATTTGGCCTATGCTCGGCACTTACGGCCATTGAGCAGTGAGGGCTCTTTAACGTGCCGCCACCTACTGTGACACGGGACCTCCAGTTTTTACTGTCTCATCCGAAAGACAGGAAACCAACCTGTCGCCGGCGGGACTCGAACTCACGACCTCACGATCCAGAGTCGAGCGCGCTACCGACTGATTACCTTTGAAGTTTTTCATTACATACCGATATTAATACTTAGGTCTTGATACGGACAATAATCAGTTTTCATGGCAATTGATTAGAAGATAATAACTTATATTTGCATAAATATGCAGTTTACAAGTTTAGAATTCAAATGTTCATCATATATGTTGATTTGCCAATTTTACAAGATTACCTTTGAGGTTTGTCATTACAGACAGATTTTAATACTTTGGTCTTGATACGGATATCTATCAGTATTCATGGCATTTGATTAGAAGATAATAATTTATATTTGCATAAATTTACATCACCGTCACCATATATGTTGATTAACAATATATAGAGGATATTTGCCAATTTTAATGTAATAAATGAAATATTTGACAATTTAGCAGTCGTGTTAGATATTTATACCTCTGCCTAACGTGATGAAATGAAAATGTTATTCATAAAAGAAATTGACAAATATTCTATTTATTTCCTTTTTTCTTAAACCAAAATAAAGTAGTCCCAAAATTTAAAAATATACATACATGTATATTGAATGACCGAGTGAAAATAGCACATAAAAACGATCGTTTCTGTCACTAAGACTTTCATCAGTTGATATAAATATAAAAAATCTGAGATACCAAAGTATAAATCAATAAAATGTCCAGGACATAGATACAAATCCGGTAAAAATGGACAAACACGGACCTCTGGAAACCAAGAGGTGGGATCAGGTGCCATGGAGGTGTAAGCATCCCCTGTCGACCGGTCACACCCGCCGTGAGTCCACAGTCAAGTCCAATGAAATACGAGAGGAGTGTATCCTCGTCATAATTGGTACAGACGTCTCAACAACCGCCATCGAAAAGGCAACTTAACATTTCACTTAGTGAAACAGAGTAGTCGCAAACAAGACTATTATACCAACTGTAAAATTTGCGGAACATTGACATTAAACGTGGTTTTCGATATCCCTGTGTTAATAATTTGTCAGTGAGTAGTTTACCTATGTATATGAAATCTTCATATGTTGTACACGCCCTGGCATATCGGATCATTTGTGACATATTAAGTCCATATGCGGGTGACTGAGGGATATTACTACTTAAATCTGGAAAATTTACGATGGGAAAGCCGAAATCGTCGCGTTTGTCGTATAGCTTAGTTGCTAATTTCCCGTCTGTGTTTATATTAAGTAAAATGTCTATGTATATTTTGGTATTATACAAGGCCAAAGAATAAACTAAAATTTATTGCCAAATCCCCAGCGTAAAAGTGAATATCCGAGCTTTTGAGAAGTTTAAAATTTAACTGATGCTAACTGAACGAAGTATTACTTAAGTATAAAATAATTGACTTGTACCGAAATACCAGCAGTGAACACAACCCAGTGGTTATAAATATTACATATATTAACAATACCAAAGTTATCGTTTTAGAAAAGTTACCAAAACAAATGTTCAAGACGATTGGTTCTTTCAATGATCCATCATCAGTTGAGTTCAAATTAATCCGTCTAAGAGTACCCACTGTTAAATGAATATCTTAGCTTTGAGAGTTTTAGAAGTCATATGTTGTTTTCTGGGCGAAATATTACTTTAATATAAAATACTCATCTGATAATTAAATATTTTGAAAGATTTGATCTATAAATATGTGGAAAGTAAAACTTCAACAAACAAACACTACAAAACAATGGTCGGCATGACTACCGTAACTGAATTTACTGATACATTTGATTGGTTGACCGTTTGAGTTCCAGAGGGTATACGTAAATGAAGAAGCTTGTATTTAGTTACCAGCTTATCATTTTTATACTAAAGTAATCTTTCGTTTAGGTGTTTCTTTTGTTTAAGAGATTGTAAACTTTTCAAAAACCAATGTTGTCATTTGCTTAGAATATTTACTCCTGGACCAACAATCCCACCTTGAGTACCCCCTTCCGTAGACAACGTGAAGAATTTTGGATTAAACAGCTTGGCACTGCATATCCCTATGGATGCAACGATAACATCCAAAGTGTAGGCAATCTATCAAACCCACTGTGTAATGGTGTTAATGTGATGGAACTTTTTAATTCTAACGTAAGACGTAAACGAAGTCACGGACATCGTTCTTACAACCGACCCTACATACATGATGTCACTTTTTCATTTCTTTTACCTTACGTTAACAAAAATTGGGTCTTCATCACATTCGCAGCAAACTTTATTCTGTTCCTTTTACTAATCTCAATAAAACTTTTTGAAGAAGCAAGAATGAACCCCTACACGGATTCTTCAACCCCCAGAATACATACTAAACTCCATTATAATGGACATAGCTTATCACAGACTGTTTAAGCCTGCACGTGTTAGAAACGATGACTGTTCTGAACAGAAACGTCTTTTCCTTAAACTTAAATTTATAAATAAATGCATAGACGCTTTAAACATTGGCAATGTTCTAAATCACAAAAAAGTTCAGTCCTGTATTCCACCATATTTTAAACTGAAGACCACGCCTTGCATTTCATATAGCTATACATAGCTAGCATCCAAGCTATTCATTACAAACAGGTTTTGCAGTGCTATCAACCATCAATTACAAACACTGGTGTTCATACAGTGCCTTTCAAACAATACTCAATTACCGGCGATTTCTATCTTGAAACTCAACACTGTCACCCCTAAATACCGGGAAGCCTGTTCCTTTAATTGGCGTCAGAATTTCAGTTTAGTTATGGATTCTGTCGAAGATTATGCCAGACGATGGGCCAAACATGAAGACGTAGAACCAGACACTTTGTCTGAATGGCTGAAAACCATACGATGGTTGATAAAAACCTCGTATTCGAAAACTTAAAGGGACTATGAAAACACGTTATCCCTCTGTATTTAATGATCCAGAAGTAGTAACTGAACTGGATAGGTTACATGACCAATATGTACTGGTACCAGCAGACAAAGCCTCAAATAATATAGTTTTTATTTGTAAGGCACATTACTATAATTGTTTATTAGAAGAACTAGGGTTTAATACGAATTCTGGTAATCCTACATACACACATAGCTCACTTTCAAAGGACGAGATCCTTCAAAATCACGTATCCGTATTACGCTCATTTGATATACCTACAACGGATACCGATTTCGAGCTACCATATTTATATTGGATACCTAAACTTCATAAAACCCCATATAAGCAAAGATACATAGCAGGATTCAGCAAATGTTCTACCAAACCTTTATCTTTACTCCTTACCAAGATATTGACAGCCGTTAAGGAGAAACTTCAACAATACTGTACAGTTGCTTATTCCTGAAGCGGTGTAAATCAGATGTTGATACTTAAAAATTCTAAACAGCTTTTAGAAAATTTGAAGGCACACAATTTTTCTCGAATTCACAGTATCAAAACTTATGACTTCTCTACTCTTTACACTACTATTCCACATGAAAAAATTAAAAGAAAGACTTTTCAGCATCATAGACAACTGCTT
This sequence comes from Atrina japonica, assembly GCA_030159075.1. Taxonomy (NCBI): domain Eukaryota; kingdom Metazoa; phylum Mollusca; class Bivalvia; order Pterioida; family Pinnidae; genus Atrina; species Atrina japonica. The sequence goes on from BROG01000381.1 coordinate 257,235, forward strand.
TATCACTAAAGGTCGTACCCGAAAAAATTTAAATATCTAGTGATTGGCTATCAGGATACTTATTTCGTCAAACACCACTCTGATTCTACACATAAATATACTGAAGTTGATATTAAAAACATGCTGGAATTTCTAATAGACAATATATTTGTAATGTTCGGAGACGTGGTCTTTCAACAAACTGTCGGCATTCCTGTGAGAACCAATTGTTTTCCTTTATTGGCCGACCTGTTCCTTTATTCATACGAAGCAGACTTCATTCAGAAACTGCCTGAATCAAAGAAGAAAAAGTTAGCGGTGTCCTTTAATTCATTTAGATATATGACGACAATTTAATGACAATTTTCATACATATGTCAATGCGATATATCCCAGCGAACTAGAAATTAAAGATTAACAACAGAATCAAGCACACACGCTTCATACTTAGACATATTACTTAATATAAACACAGACGGGAAATTAGCAACTAAGCTATACGATAAACGCGACGATTTCGGCTTTCCCATCGTAAATTTTCCACATTTAAGTAGTAATATCCCTCAATCACCCGCATATGGAGTTTATATTTTCACAAATGATCCGATATGCCAGGGCGTGCATAACATATGAAGATTGCATATACAGAGGTAAACTACTCACTGACAAATTATTGACACAGGGATATCGAAAACCGCGTTTTAATGTCAACGTTCCGCAAGTTTTACGGTCGGTATAATAGTCTTGTTTGCGACTACTCTGTTTCATTAAGTGAAATGTTGAGTTGCCTTTTCGTTGGCGGTTGTTGAGGAGTCTGTACCAATTGTGACGAGGATACACTCCTCACGTATTTCATTGGACTTGACTGTGCACTCACGGCGGGTGTGACCGGTCGACAGGGGATGCTTACTCCTCCATGGCACCTGATCCCACCTCTTGGTTTCCAGAGGTCCGTGTTTGTCCATTTTTACCGGATTTGTATCTATGTCCTGGACATTCGATTGATTTATGCTTTGGTATCTGAGGTTTTTATACTCTTATACGGTTAAGGTGATTCATTTAGGTTTAGTGTTGGCCTTACCCAATTTTTCCTTGGGACCTATACCTCTAGTTAAGATTCAAACTGATGAACAGAACCGATCATCAACTTACGAAAAAATTTTGGCCATTTTTTAACCTATAACTTTGGTATTAGATTTAAAAAAGATTTTATTTTATAAGCTTATAAATAATTTGTTTTCAAGGAAAAATTATTGTTTTAAAGGTATATTCTATTATATTTAAAATTTACCACTGAAAATGTACAGCAAATTGATCGCCTAAGGCAGACATTGACCTCGTCATTTCCACGTTTCTCGTAAGAAATGTTGAGTTACATCTTTGATAGCAATGTAATATTATCTACAGGTAAGAAATATTGAGTTACATCATTGGTAGCGATGTAATATCATCAACAGGTAAGAAATATTGAGTTACATCATTGGTAGCGATGTAATATCATCAACAGGTAAGAAATATTGAGTTACATCATTGGTAGCGATGTAATATCATCAACATGTAAGAAATATTTAGTTACATCTTTGATAGCGATGTAATATCATCTACGGGTAAGAAATATTGAGTCACATCTTTGATAACGATGTAATATCATCTACGGGTAAGAAATATTGAGTTACATCTTTGATAGCGATGTAATATCATCTACAGGTAAGAAATATTGAGATCTTTGATAGCGATGTAATATCATCTAAAGGTAAGAAATATTGAGTTACATCTTTGATAGCGATGTAATATCATCTACAGGTAAGAAATATTGAGTTACATATTTGATAGCGATGTAATATCATCCACAGGTACGAATATTGAGTTACATCTTTGATAGCGATGTAATATCATCTACAGGTAAGAAATATTGAGTTACATCTTTGATAGCGATGTAACCGTTTGGCAGCGGATGCTTACTCTTCCATAGTACCTGACTCCACCCCAGTAGTTACCAGATATCCGTGTTCCATCACTGTGTTCATCTTTGTTACAAACTGGATTTACCGTGCCGCTGGACTCGTGGTGGATGTAACCGGTTGGCAGCGGATGCTTGCTCTTCCATAGCACCTGATTCTACCCCAGTAGTTACCAGATATCCGTGTTCCATCACTGTGTTCATCTTTGTTACAAACTGGATTTACAATGCCGCTGGACTCGTGGTGGATGTAACCGGTTGGCAGCGGATGCTTGCTCTTCCATAGCACCTGATTCTACCCCAGTAGTTACCAGATATCCGTGTTCCATCACTGTGTTCATCTTTGTTACAAACTGGATTTACCGTGCCGCTGGACTCGTGGTGGATGTAACCGTTTGGCAGCGGATGCTTAATCTTCCATAGCACCTGAGTCCACCCCAGTAGTTACCAGATATCCGTGTTCCATCACTGTGTTCGTCTTTGTTACAAACTGGATTTACCGTGCCACCGTGGTGGATGTAACCGTTTGGCAGCGGATGCTTAATCTTCCATAGCACCTGAGTCCACCCCAGTAGTTACCAGATACCCGTGTTCCATCACTGTGTTCATCTTTGTTACAAACTGGATTTACCGTGCCGCTGGACTCGTGGTGGAATTAACCGTTTGGCATCGGATGCTTAATCTTCCATAGCACCTGAGTCCACCCAAGTAGTTACCAGATATCCGTGTTCCATCACTGTGTTCGTTACTGTTACACACTACTCTTGACGTTCTAGTGCCTATGATGTATATTCAACGTATTTGTTAAAGACATTTGTCAAAATCTGAAAAGTCAACATATAATCATTATCTAGTGTAATTAAGTACCTTCCATTTCTTGTGGATAATTTCTTTTATCCACTAGCAAAAAGAACTTCAGAACGCAATTTTTATGTCACTTTTCGAAAATTGCATTAAGTCTAAATTGATTAACATCATTGTAAATATATAAAATCTCAGATACCAAAGTATAAATCTACAGGATGTCCTGGATACTACACTGACTCTATTTTTATTCCATTTTGTGAATGTACATATCTATCATGTCTTCGAATGGCAGTAACTAACAGAAAAAGGTCAGCTGTCCATGTGCATCACCCCCCTTCAAATATAATCCTATCGGGCATGTCATCACCTGCGAAGTTTCTATTGTTGAAAATGAAAATCTCAAAAATCTTATTTTAAGAAATCCTAAATACCGCGAAGCCTGTTCCTTTAATTGGTGTCAGAATTTCAGTTTAGTTATGAATTCTGTCGAAGATTATGCTAGATGATGGGCCAAACATGAAGACGTGGAACCAGACATTTTGTCTGAATGGCTAAAAGCTGTATGATGGTTGATAAAATCTCGTATTCGAAAACTTAAAGGAACTATGAAAACATGTTATCCCTTTGTATTTAGTGATCCAGAAGTAGTAACTGAACTGGATAGATTACATGACCAATATGTACTGGTACCAGCAGACAAAGCCTCAAATAATATAGTTTTTATTTGTAAGGCACATTACTATATTTTTTTATTAGAAGAACTAGGGTTTAATACGAATTCTGGTAATCCTACATACACACGTAGCTCACTTTCAATTGAAAAGATCCTTCAAAATCACGTGTCCGTATTACGCTCTTTTGATGTACCTACAACCGATACTGATTTTGAGCTACCATATTTATATTGGATACCTAAACTTCATAAAACACCATATAAGCAGAGGTACATAGCAAGATCCAGCAAATATTCTACCAAACCTTTATCTTTACTCCTTATCAAGATATTGCCAGCCGTTAAGGAGAAACTTCGGCAATACTGTACAGTTGCTTATTCCAGAAGCGGTGTAAATCAGATGTGCATACTTAAAAATTCTAAACAACTTTTAGAAAATTTAAAGGCACACAATTTTCTCAAATTCACAGTATAAAAAAATACGACTTTTCTACTCTTTACACAACTATTCCACATAAAAAATTTAAAGAAAGACTTTTTAGCATCATAGACAACTGTTTTTTCACTAAAGGTGGTACCCGAAAATTTAAATATCTAGTGATTGGTTATCATGATAATTATTTTGTCCAACACCACTCTGATTCTACACATAAATACACTGGAGTTGATATAAAAAACATGCTGGAATTTCTAATAGACAATATATTTGTGATGTTCGGAGACGTGGTCTTTCAACAAACTGTCGGCAATCCTATGGAACCATTGGTGCCCCTTTATTGGCCGACCTGTTCCTTTATTCATACGTAGCAGACTTCATTCAGAAAATGCTAAATGAAAAGAAGAAAAAGCTAGCGGTGTCATTAGATATATCGACGACGTTTTGTCAATTAATGATGACAATTTTCATACATATGTCAATGCGATATATCCCAGCGAACTAGAAATTAAAGATACAACAGAATCAAGCACACACGCTTCATACTTAGACATTTTACTTACTATAGACACAAGACGGGAAAATGGCAACTAAGCTATACGACAAACGCGACGATTTCGGCTTTCCCGTCGTAAATTTTCCACATTTAAGTACATGTACATGTAGTAATATCCCACAGTCACCCGCATATGGAGTTTATATTTCACAAATGATCCGATATGCTAGGTGTGTTCAACATATGAACATTTCATATACAGATGTATATAACTTGACACTTGACCTTGACTGTGGATTCACGGTGGGTGAGACCGGTCGACGGGGGATGCTTACTCCTTCATGGCAACTGATCCCACCTCTTGGTTTCCAGAGGTCCGTGTTTGTACATTTTGCCGGATTTGTATCTGTGTCGTGGACATCCTAAAAATTTATACTTTGGTATCTGAGATATTTTATACACATATAAGAGTTCTGTTAGATAAACCGAAAAGTTTCCTTTCAGAATTGTAAAATTATCAATTAAAGGGGCTTTAGCTGTGTTTTTTCATATTTTCTCCATTTTTACTACTTAGATTGATATATGATAACAAAAATGAGATACACAGGCATAAACGTTTTTAACTTCCAATATACTTTGTGAAAATTGCTTTAGAAACCCAGAAATCGATTAAGAAAGAGATATCCGGGTTGTACTTGTCAAGAACAGCCATCATCAATGGCCAAGTAACAATAGAGATAAAGATTGTTGACTAAACCCAGATATCCCAAATACTACCAAAATGTCCTAAAATACATTCTTGTTGGGTTTTTTTAATTGAAAATTTAAGAGTAAGCCATCTTTTACGACGATGTGAGTAAGCATATGGAGGTCACTTTTAGATTTGACAATATAGGCCTTTATTGCATTGCTTAAAATAGAAAAGGGGATAACCCAAACCCGATAATGACGATGACAACGAAAATGTTTACTAGTACGACGTGTTACATAATCTGATATCTTGGTACAATAAATCTCAGTTTAATATTATATAGAACTGCAGTTTAGGAAAAAGTGTGATTAAACTATAGGAGATTAAAGAAATGTGGTTCCACAATGTGTATACAATTGTAAAGACCTTCAGATCAGATACCTGTGAGTAAATATCGATACATCACAAACAATGCACGTAATAACACTGTACACAACATTTATATCCAATCAAACTGCTGTTTATAAATTTGACCGTCTGATCAGGTATTATTATATATATACTTTCGATAGACACAGATAAACATTTTCCGAAATTATAAATAACAGATATACCCGACGTAACGGTCCTGTGCTCTTCTACTTTCGTTTCTGCGAAGTGACAAATAGAGACGTCGAGAAGCCATTAAAACATTGTTCGTCCGTTTAAGAAGAAGTCAGAGAATGGCGGTACCCATAGCATACACAACAGGGAATAGTCAAATGCCACTAAAAGAATGGCTGGAGAAAAACAAACCGTCAGAAAAACCCAGGTAAACAGCATGAATATATATTAATATATAACCAACGCGTATAATTTGCGTTGTTTATTTTCCTTAAACATCTCACTATGGTCAGTAGACCAGTTTTAATATAAGAAAAAAGATATTAATTGTTAATTGTTTTAAATGAATTACAAATGTCTATTTAATTAAAATGCTATAAAGTCAACGATTACTTACATCAGAATTGGAAACACTCGCAATACGTCTTTTTTTTAAAAAAAAACAGGAAGTAGTTGCTTTTAGATCAATATCAGTTATTTTCTTTCATCAAAACATAACATACTGCAGTTAGGACACAGATGGAATAGTTTGTGTACCTAATAAATACACTTAAAATAAACTCATGGTTTCAATGAAACGGGAAGGAAAGGGAAATTTCAGTCCTATAAGTGATGTGTTTTCTATATCGATATACAATATCGTGTATTTCACCAAAACGTCGCTACAATATTACACAAGTATAAACATTGATTCCTGAATATACCAGGAAGAAACTTAATTTTATTTTGAGCATGACCAGTGTGATGTCAATGAAATGTTACATATATACAGAGTTACCATTATGCACGTGATCTATGTGACGTCATTGGAATGTTACATATATACAGAGTTACCATTTTGCACGTGATCTGTGTGACATCATTGGAATGTTACATATACAGAGTTGCCATTTTGCACGTGATCTGTGTGACATCGTTGGAATGTTACATATATACAGAGTTACAATTTTGCACGTGATCTGTGTGACATCATTGGAATGTTACATATACAGAGTTACCATTTTGCACGTGATCTGTGTGACATCATTGGAATGTTACATATACAGAGTCACCATTTTGCACGTGTCTGTGTGACATCATTGGAATGTTACATATATACAGAGTTACCATTTTGCACGTGATCAGTGTGACATCGTTGGAATGTTACATATACAGAGTTACCATTTTGCACGTGATCTGTGTGACATCATTGGAATGTTACATATACAGAGTTACAATTTTGCACGTGTTCAGTGTGACATCGTTGGAATCATTTGAATGTTACATATACAGAGTTACCATTTTGCACGTGATCTGTGTGACATCATTGGAATGTTACATATACAGAGTTACCATTTTGCACGTGATCTGTGTGACATCGTTGGAATGTTACATATACAGAGTTACCATTCTGCACGTGATCTGTGTGACATCGTTGGAATGTTACATATACAGAGTTACCATTTTGCACGTGATCAGTGTGACATCATTGGAATGTTACAAATACAGAGTCACCATTTTGCACGTGATCAGTGTGACATCGTTGGAATTTTACATATACAGTCACCATTTTGCACGTGATCAGTGTGAATTCATGGAAATGTTGGTATATTCAGAGTCAATGCTCCATTTTCCTACATTTATCATACATCCAAATTCAGACAAGTCTTTCCAACATTTTCTTTTCCAAATACTTGGTTAGTTGCATGTAAAGACAAGAGATGTAGAATTTCCATTATTTTCTAATATCGTTTCGTTACCACTTCTATATATATTTGTGAGACGCTTTTAAAATGACTTAACTATTGTATTAGACACAATATAATCTTCATTGGTAAGATTGTTATATTTATGAATGAACTTGAGAATAGTTGTGTCTAAAGGAAGTGAATCCGAATGCTAGAATACCCCGATCTACCATAAAATTCTGCTTTTATATGTGTGTTTATCTCTATTGTATTCTGTTTATTACCGACCTTATATGTGTGTTTATCTCTATTGTATTCTGTTTATTACCGACCTTATATGTGTGTTTATCTCTATTGTATTCTGTTTATTACAGACCTTATATGTGTGTTTGTATTATCTCTGTTGTATTCTGTTTATTACTGACCTTATATGTGTGTTTGTATTATCTCTGTTGTATTCTGTTTATTACTGACCTTATATGTGTGTTTGTATTATCTCTGTTGTATTCTGTTTATTACTGACCTTATATATGTGTTTATATTATCTCTGTTGTATTCTGTTTATTACTGACCTTATATGTGTGTTTGTATTATCTCTGTTGTATTCTGTTTATTACCGACCTTATATGTGTGTTTATCTCTATTGTATTCTGTTTATTACCGACCTTATATGTGTGTTTGTATTATCTCTGTTGTATTCTGTTTATTACTGACCTTATATGTGTGTTTGTATTATCTCTGTTGTATTCTGTTTATTACTGACCTTATATGTGTGTTTATCTCTATTGTATTCTGTTTATTACCGACCTTATATGTGTGTTTATCTCCATTGTATTCTGTTTATTACTGACCTTATATGTGTGTTTGTTTTATCTCCATTGTATTCTGTTTATTACCGACCTTATATGTGTGTTTATCTCTATTGTATTCTGTTTTATTACCGACCTGACCTTATATGTGTGTATTATCTCTGTTGTATTGTTTTATCTCCATTGTATTCTGTTTATTACTGACCTTATATGTGTGTTTGTTTTATCTCCATTGTATTCTGTTTATTACTGACCTTATATGTGTGTTTGTTTTATCTCCATTGTATTCTGTTTATTACTGACCTTATATGTGTGTTTATCTCTATTGTATTCTGTTTATTACCGACCTTATATGTGTGTTTATCTCCATTGTATTCTGTTTATTACTGACCTTATATGTGTGTTTGTATTATCTCTATTGTATTCTGTTTATTACCGACCTTATATGTGTGTTTATCTCTATTGTATTCTGTTTATTACTGACCTTATATGTGTGTTTGTTTTATCTCCATTGTATTCTGTTTATTACTTACCTTATATGTGTGTTTGTTTTATCTCCATTGTATTCTGTTTATTACTGACCTTATATGTGTGTTTATATTATCTCCATTGTATTCTGTTTATTACTGACCTTATATGTGTGTTTATATTATCTCTGTTGTATTCTGTTTATTACCGACCTTATATATGTGTTTATATTATCTCCATTGTATTCTGTTTATTACTGACCTTATATGTGTGTTTGTTTTATCTCTATTGTACTCCATCTGTTTATTACTGACCTTATATATGTGTTTATATTATCTCCATTGTATTCTGTTTATTACTGACCTTATATGTGTGTTTGTTTTATCTCTATTGTACTCCATCTGTTTATTACCGACCTTATATATGTGTTTATATTATCTCCATTGTATTCTGTTTATTACTGACCTTATATGTGTGTTTGTTTTATCTCTATTGTACTCCATCTGTTTATTACTGACCTTATATGTGTGTTTATATTATCTCTGTTGTATTCTGTTTATTACTGACCTTATATATGTGTTTATATTATCTCCATTGTATTCTGTTTATTACTGACCTTATATGTGTGTTTGTTTTATCTCTATTGTACTCCATCTGTTTATTACTGACCTTATATATGTGTTTACATTATCTCTGTTATACTTCATCTGTTTATTACTTTGGTACCATTGTGTATAAAATTCTAACTTACAATTTAGCTATTAATATTTTGAATCACGGACTTGAATTTATATGACATGACTTGCTCTCTCTTTGTAATTGCATACTAAACATAAAGGTCCTACTTTGGAAATATTATAAACATATTACCTATGTTATAGTTTTGAAAAAAGTTAAAACGAAATACCAAAGTTATAGTTTTGGAGAAAAGGACCAAAACAAATGCCCAAGACAACCGTTTCTGCCAATAAGACTTCATCAGTTGAGCTCGAATTTAAAATAGATGTAGACTTCCGAAATAAAAAGTGGTATCATACAAGATCAATATTTCAGCTTTTGAAGAAAGCAGAACTACCGTTGATACCGTTTGTCAATGGTACCAATGGTTACCAAAGAAACTACTAATGAATTATAGGGAATCCAATGGTAAATCATGTACCGGTGGCTATCAATGATTACCAATTGTAAGAACGACCAACAAATGGTGTCATTGGTTAAGTATAACCTTAGAAAGTATGTTGGTGTTTCACTCAATTACATATAAATTATTTAGTATTTAAATTGTTAGCATTATACTAACGATGATTATTACTATACTTGCAGCCATGGAGGAACAAAATGGATCTGGATAAGACGAAAATGTCATTCAGATATAACGCTTACAGTTCGGCTCAGAGCGCTGCGAGACGAGTGGAAAAAGATAAAATCTTCAGGCGAAACTGTAAATAAACAATCAATAATCAACATGGCTTTAAAACACAATTTAACTTGTGGAAAATGGTTGTTTTACGCTGGCAAAGAAGTCAACAACCAATGGAAGAAAGTTGCATCGGCTATAGACAAAGGTTCCATCCCTTCCTTGGGTGCTAAAGTTAGTACTAGTTCCCCGGGACAACGACAACACGTGATTTGTGTTTATAGTGAAAATTTCATAGACAAGGATGAAGTTCTCAAGTGTGAACAGGGATTGCGCAATGCTGGCATCACGTGTACTATGTACTACAAGCCAGACATCTATACATATTTAAACATATACACAGGAAATCCCTGGGGAATGAAACCAACCATGTACAGCAGTTACGTCAGTAACTCTACTTCAAAATCACAAATTAAATGTACCTGAAAATGTGCACAAATTATTTGAACCAATAATTATGCAATACAATGTATAAACATATCATATCGGAAATCCACACAAAATCCAAGCGACTTCTACAAATCTATATTTATGTACATAATATCTAAGGATCTGACATTAATAGAAACGGTATCAGAGACAATTCGTCAGTTGTATATATAATACTGTTTTATTACTTATAAAGTATTTTGAAATCGATGTTATTCAATGTATATTGATTGTACATAGTTGTGAAATCCACCATGATATATCATGTTTTGATTAATGCATAATATTATGTATTTTCCAGACAATCACTTACATATAACAATATCATTTTAGTCTGTTATCAGAGACAATACATGTGTATATGTGTAATTTATGTACGGTACTAAGAGAATGGTTATAACTTTTGATGTATACAGTCCACGAACATCAACAATGTATGTTTTCTTTGGATTACCATGCTTAAAGGGACTTTAGCTGTGTTTTTTTTAGTCCCCCTTTTTACTACTTATTGATATGCAATAACAAATAAAGAGATATACACAGTCAAACATTTTTAAATCCCTATAAATTTTGTGAAAATTGCTTCAGACACCTGGGTTTTACTATTTTATCACTTGCGATTGAAAAAATTCATCCTTATTATTTGTATATGAATACCACACTGAACCCGACCTTATTTTCACAAAATATATAGGAACATAAGATTTATTATGTCTGTGCATAGCTCATATTTGTAGATAAAGTAGAAAAACATCGAAATGATTTTTGGTATAAACACAGCTTTATATGCCACTTTAATTTTTCAATATGCAAGATCAAAGATATAGTTACATGTATGCAAATTACGCTAAAATTGTCCACATATGGATGCATTTTGTACACCCTTTCTTATGATAGAATTCAACCCGACTTTCAATGGGGCGAGAGCGTTTGATGTATAATAAGATTTAAGGTGCTTCAGTACCCAAAGGCTCACGTTGGCCTGTTGACATAAATTTTTGTCTGTCGTCATCCATTTATAACTGTTAGACATTTTCGACCTCTTCTCAAGAATCAATAGGCCAATATATATCAGATTTGACAAGAACTAGTAAAGTGTGCGAATGCAATGGGACTGGAATGTATAGGGGCTCCACAAGGGGACAAAAAGGTCTACACAGTTGGTACATCTTCATGAACCAATAATCAGATTTCTTTCACATTTGATGTGCATGATTGTTAAGTCAACACCTAAAACGTTTGCTAATGAACACCAATCTGTTCATAATTGAGCCACTTGGGAGCGCTTGAATTGCAATATGGTAGTTTTATTCAAATCATGAATGACTTATTGCAGCAGAACTGAAAGACTTTAATTGTATACAGATTCCGAGTGATATTGAAAGAGTTAAAACACATTGCATGTTGTGTTTGTCTAGTAATATTTCATCTAAGTGAAATCACCTTCTAACCATATTCTATATTTTCTATCCCTCGATATCGGTATATTTCTTAAACACAGTCTGCATGACTATATATATATATTTGTATTCTTGATTTTTTTAAATTTGTGATGCAATTGTTTGTCATTTAATATATATTTTTCCTATATAGTAATCCATTTGTAATTAAAGTATTCAATTGTATGTAAATTGTTTCCATGTCCAATTTCAAACTTGAAGCAAATGTGATCACTTATATTCTGATCAATATAGGTGTACACTAATTTTAGCTACACTTCCCGTGTTGAATAGTAAACATATCCAAGTCGGTACAATTCACATATGTAACCAAACAAAATTCTTTAGTCTTGTAAAACGAAATGACTAGGACTTAGTTTATTGGTAACTTTGTAGAGACTTAAGACAGATCTTCTGGTCAACTTTGAAATGTCCGGACGTTTATCACATGTTATAGCTTGATAACTTTACAGACTTGAGATAGATCCTCTCTTCAATTTTGAAATGTCCCCATGTTTATTACCTGTTACAGCTGAATAACATTACAGATTTGATACAGATCTTCTGTTCAACTTCGAGATGTCTAGACATTTTTACATGTTATAGCTTGATAACTTTACAGAGACTAGAAACAGTTCTTCTGTTCACCTTTGATATGTCCCGACGTTTCTACATGTTATAGCTGTTCAACTTCGAGATGTCCAGACTTTTTTACATGTTATAGCTGTTCAACTTCGAGATATCCAGACATTTTTACATGTTATAGCTGTTCAACTTCGAGATATCCAGACATTTTTACATGTTATAGCTGTTCAACTTCGAGATATCCAGACATTTTTACATGTTATAACTGTTCAACTTCGAGAAGTCGAGACATTTTTACATGTTATAGGTTGATAACTTTACAGAGACTAGAGACAGTTTTTCTGTTGAACTTCGAGATGTCCAGACATTTTTATATGTTATAGTGTGATAACTTTTCAGAGACTAGAGACTGTTGTTCTGTTCACCTTTGAGATGTCCAGACATTTTTACATTTTATAGCTTGATAACTTTAGAGACTAGAGACAGTTTTTCTGTTCAACTTCGAGATGTCCAAACATTTTTACATGTTATAGTGTGATAACTTTACAGAGACTAGAGACTGTTCTTCTGCTCACCTTTGATATGTCCAGACGTTTTTACATGTTATAGCTGTTCAACTTCGAGATGTCCAGACATTTTTACATGTTATAGCTTGATAACTTTTCAGAGACTAGAGACAATTATTCTGGTCAACTTTGATATATCCCGGATGTTTATTACTTGTTTTTAAAGATTACACCCGTTTGTTGACTTGTTCACTTATATATTAACATCAACAGCTACAGGTAAAGTGCCACAATTTTTTACCTGTTCTATGGACTTACTCCATCCCACTTCCTCATCCTAGTGCTTGTAGAAGGAATAATTACTACTATTTTATGTGTATTGGATATGAACTAATACTAGGATTCAAACCCGTTACTTTCAACATGTAAGATGAAGGCTCTAGGCGACTGATTACAATTACAAGTACTATCTAGTAGTCTTTAAATTTTTAAACCAGGAAAATATATGACAGATATTTTAATGAGCTTTCTTTTCATCTTTAATCTGAAGATATATGACTTTATGAAAATGTTAATGAGCATTCTTTTCTTTAAACTTGGAAAATATATGACAAAAGTTTCAATGGGCTTTCTTTTTATTTCTAAACAGGGAAATATATGACGAAAGTTTTAATAGGAGATCTCTTTATTTCTAAACGGAAAAATACATGACAAAAGTTTTAATGGTCGTTCTTTTTATTTCTATACAGGGAGATATATGACAAAAGTTTTAATGGGAGATCTCTTTATTTCTAAAAAGGAAAATATATGACAAAAGTTTTATTGGGCGATTATTTTTATTTCTAAACAGGTACATATATGACAAAAGTTTTAATGGGCATTCTTTTTATGACAAAAGTTTTATTGGGCACTCTTTTTATTTTATATTCAAAAACATTGTTTTTATTTCTAAACAGGAAAATATATGACAAAAGTTTTAATGGCACTCTTTTTATTTCTAAACGGGGAAATATATGACAAAAGTTTTAATGGGCATTGTTTTTATTTCTAAACAGGAAAATATATGACAAAAGATTTAATGGCATTGTTTTTATTTCTAAACAGGGAAATATATGACAAAAGTTTTAATGGTCGTTCTTTTTATTTCTAAACAGGGAAATATATGACAAAAGTTTTAATAGGCATTCTTTTTATTACTAAACTGTGAAAATATGATATTAAAGTTCAGTATTCAACATGAAATATGAAAATATTTCAAACTTAATACTACCTGGAGAAAAATAAAACAAAAAATAAGAACACATGATCAATTATTTTAAAAGATGTATTTGATTCTGCTGAATAATTTAAGTACAAGATAATCCTAATGTGCATGAAAAAAAGTTACAAATCAAAACCAACATTCCAGTCAAACAGAGTTGATCACAATTCTTTTATAAATGGAAGGTCTGCATAAAGTAGTTCATTAACCGACATAATTAATGGATATGTTAAATTGGCACAGACTGATATGGTTGGTGTACAAAATTGCAGACCAAAATCTTTGGATATCATTCAAACGACCACTTTTTTATCTTTCTTATACCAGATACAGACCAGGGACATCCACTCTGCAAAATGAATAGAAAACTAAGAAAAACTGCAGACAGTAAAACGTCAAAGGGGAGATAACTGTAGGAAAATGACGGTAGTTAAGCACATGACATGTAAACTATTAACTCAAACAATGAAGGATATTCAGTCAAACTACGAGTGATATGTAATATCATGTAAATGGATGAATGGAAGACCATGTCTGTCACTGAAAACCCTTACCCATTAAAAAGGGAAATTAATACAACATTTCATTTTAAGTTATGATATATAAACAAAATAAATAATTAAATAGTAATAAATAAATCATATACACTATAAAACCATGACTAGTAAAAGGGATATTGCACAAAGAAAAGCATGAAAAATTGCATAATAATACAATTATCATCACCAACAGATAGGGACAATACGGAGATCATAATACTTACAAGAACTGCACCAAAATATCACACAATGGTGTTGATATACGTAGTATACCTACACTCAACAACAACAAAGTGGGAGTACAAAATCCTGTACTACAATAAAACTAGAAAATAATAACCTTATTACAACCAACAACATGTGCACAGATTCACTTAGAGTATTACAGTGCAAAATTACAAAATGTTACTTTAAAAATCAATTTCAACTCTGGTATCACCCGTCTAGCAATGTCTCTTACATAAAAGTCACTGACAGATTGTCAAGATTTCTAGAAATGAACAACAATAAACAAGATCCTTTAATTTCATAATTTCATTCCATTGACTATATTTTGATTAAAAACACTGTTTGGGGGAACTAATTTACATGTATATAAAACAGGAAATAATGTTATCAGCACCCAAAATCAGAAGGGTGTTAAAAACAGATTGCCTTATGCAAACATCTTTTTAATATCGAAAAAAAAAATTATAAAATCAAATCTCATTGAGCAAAAAATGTTAGACAATACCAAAATCTTAGAGATTTGAGTGTCCTCTCCACAATTATAAAGTAATCCAAGTAAACAACAATAATTATTAACCTCAATTAAAAATTTCAGCTACTTGTTATGACTACTTCAGTTACCATGACAACCTTATGAGCTAAGTACAATCATTTTGATTCACTGGTATACAACGCTTATCATGGTTTGATCACAGTGATGTAATACTGCACCAGTGTTTAGTGATAGACTTCCTCACTTATAACACATAATCTACTCCTGAATGTCTAATGTGAGTCTGCAGACCTGATCTAGGCGCTCTCATCTACTGTGGATCTGTGTTTGATGGGGCAAGTAAGAGAAATACATCAGCATTTACTCTGTCTGGGTAAAAATTAAACACAGAGAGGTATTCAGCTCTTGTCCTTCCCAACTGCACCTTCATCCTCATATTGTTTTCTGAAGCAATCCCCGACTGGGAAGAAATCCCAACTTCTCTGTTGATAGAACTCCCAGACATAGGATTCCTGACCCGTGTATTCTGTATCGGGTTTGTTGATAAGGTGCATCAAGAAAAACCTGTAAAAAGAACAACAAATACAATATAATATCACAGAGCTGAAGGAATATTTTCATTAAGTGACAAAAATCAGACATTCCATCAACGGATTACTATACTATTTAATTAAACAAAAAATCTGCACATAATTACCCACTGAAGTATTTCAATAAGTACAGATAATGAATTAAAACCTAACATAGAAGTAATTGATAAATATACAATACAAGAAAACTTAATGATAATCTTGTGAGGACATTAAATAGCACTTCTTAAAGCTAGAATGAAAATTCTGATCGGCTGTGATGAAAATTGTACATTTTTGTTTTGTTTGAATGGTGTTTTACGCCTTCTTCAACAATTATTCTGTTATATGATGGCAATCAATTGACCTATCGCCAAGTATCTGACACCTGGCTGTCCATGTGCTTTTTTGATGTCATATGATTGTGATGTCATAATCACACAAGAGTTTGATGGGCCATTTAACTGTGACGTCATAATTGAAAAGTTTGCCAAAAGGTGCCGTGTTGGGCATTTGGCGATAGGTCGGTTGTTACTAGTGGATGAAAGAACTCAAGTTACAACGTATCAAGGAAGAGGCCACTGCCCTTTCGCAAATAAACTGGCAAACTTTCTCACAAAATCAAATGTGTGATGCTTTAACCAGTTGGCCAAGTAGAGCTCCAAAATTTATAAATTCATAAAGCTTTCAAATACGCAGGCAAATTGAAATGAATTTTAATTAACAAAACTAATCTCTTGAATCCATCACATTATTATTTTAAACATGTGATGTAACATGGAATGGATGTTGATCAACTGGACAGGAATCATGCCGTGGACTAATTCACCTAACCAAACACTTACATGTAATTAGCAAAATTATGCTCATTCTTTACATGGGTCTCAAATCCGTGAGGAATTTTATCAAAATATTCTTTTCCAATACCACATATGAAGCATTTTGACTGAAAAATAAAAACATAACATGTTTTAGTATTAATTAGATGAAAATTTGAATGAAGTGAAATCATAAATATTGGACCATCACATGCATTTGAAGCTAAACTGTTGATGCTATCTTTCATCAAATGAACCAAGAAAAAACTTGTAAGTTTTTATTCATAACTTACAAGTAAAGGTACTAATGACCCATCCCTAATTGACAATAATTCTTTACCTCCATATCCTCTTTGACTTGCTCTAGCTGGTCTCTGAGTTCTCCAAAGGCATCAATAATCAAACCTGTGAGTAAGGATATTATATAACACAGAGTTAATGTAGTCTTGTATTCTGTATGGCTATTATAGAATAGTGAGTTAATGTAACTTGTGAGTTAATGTAACTTGAAGTAATAATAATGTTTAAGTCTTCCACAGTAGTACAAAACAATGGGTGTGATCCAGGAGTGAAAAAACCAGACTTGAACAATGGCAGAATGTGGAAATGGAAATGATAACTTATACGGTAACAGGAAATGATTTTCGTTTTTCAAATCTAGTATTAAATGTGGAAATAATGAGGCCTTCTGGGAGGCTGTCCAAATGTACATTGACATAGGTCAATAGCTCTGGTTAAAACTTTATGAAACTTAACCTTAATCTGGTGAAATTCTATTACCAGTGAAAAGTTTAAAGTAGGATGTTACAAAAACTTACAGAGGTATACAAATACCAAAGTAAATACAACATGAGGTCGCCATCACTATAATTAGCAAGTGTCTTCGATATAAATAAACTCTGTATACTTAAAAATGGTAAGTAAAAAATGTATGATGTAAAACAGTTAAAAAGAGAATAATAATTTATTACAAATATCCAATTCTTTGTTTTTCTTTTTCCCGATTCCATATTTCATACAGACATATGTTAATGTGTACCTAAATTTGTATCTAAGTTATGACCTTAAATTTATCATGTACGATGACTAGTATGTAAATACATGTGTACTTAAATTTGATTCAAACATATAACCTTAAACTTACCCTGTATGATGGCTAGCAATATGACAATGACAAAGAAAAAGAATGTGATGTCAAACAAAATTCTGTAGACTTCGGATGGATCTCCATCAGCTGGTTCAATTTCATCACCTATAAATATTAATAACATATATAATGTATATGTTTCTCAATTTGACAAATATCATTCGATTGTTAGTTTATACAAGTGACTCTTGATACCTTGGAAGTCCAAATGACAACTAAAATAAATTACAGATGGCAGGTTCAAGAAATGGACACTGTCCAATGTAGGTTCTACACATTAAACAAACCAGGGACGATTGTATTCTCAAGTATTTTCTAATTAGTAATAATCCTCACACCCTGTTTTTACAAATGAAAAAGTTTTCTATTCGCAGAAAATTACCCCTCTTTTTGAAATATAATACTGATATTTCTAACATTAAATGTCTAAATACTATTTAACATTTTTGTATTATGACAGTTTTGACATGTTGTGTTTTATCATCATCCTACTCTAAATCTCATCAGATACTTCCGATACTGATCTGAAACACCAATATATTAGCAGTCAATGTGTAAATACAAAGAATACAAACCTATACCACCTCCAGCTCTGACACCGGTGTGCAAGTGATAGACAAAGCACTGAAAATAAAACAGGTGAATATTTAACAGTTTGTCAAACCTAATGTAACACATACGTACACAAACACACACATACACACGTTAACAAAAAAATCCCATGATTATTAATACCAATTTGATTATAGGAGTATAATCATATATTAGTGGAGGAGTTTAATTACAAACCTATTTGTTGAGCAAAGTACTGTTCCATGTTCTTTAATAATTTGACAGTTATAGTAATTATAAACCTATATGTTGAGCAAAGCACTGTTCCATGTTCTTTAATGATTTGACAGTTTTAGTAATTATAAACCTATATGTTGAGCAAAGTACTGTTCCATGTTCTTTAATGATTTGACAGTTTTAGTAATTACAAACCTATATGTTGAGCAAAGTACTGTTCCATGTTCTTTAATGATTTGACAGTTTTAGTAAATACAAACCTATATGTTGAGCAAAGTACTGTTCCATGTTCTTTAATAATTTGACAGTTATAGTAATTATAAACCTATATGTTGAGCAGAGTACTGTCCCATGTTCTTTAATGATTTGACAGTCACAGTAACAAGTATAAATTGACAGTTTTGCAATCTGATATTTTCAGAACTGATATTGATAAAGTTAAACTAGGCAGTGTTAATGTCCTGGCTTCATGTGATAAAACTTACAGTAAGCATGTCATGGCATTTGTAATCTATAGACCCATCTTCCTCCTTGACATAAAACTTTCTGAAGAAATTGAAGGCGATGACAGTGTAGATGTACACCACAACACTGGTCAACATCACAGTCAGAACAAGCTAAAAAGAAACAATGGATGACAAATAAAACCAAACAATAAGATCAGCAATGATTTATAGATACAAACAGGTGCTTAGAGAAAGTCTTAGTTCACTATTTAAATGCACATGTATTGTTGTTACTATATTGTTTTTTTACTAGATTATTCATAGATATTAACAAGCACTCTAACAGTAGTGATGAATCAATATATATCCCATACCTGTCAAACCATTATTTAGTGAGATTGAGCAATATAATACATTGACCTAATCCTTAACGGTATGGATTGATGGACCAAACCATAACGAAGAAGACTACTGGATTAAACCTTAACTGTGTAGACTGATGGACCAAACCTTAACTGAGTGTACTTATGGACTAAACCTTAACTATGAGGACTGCTTGACCAAACCTTAACAGCGTGTACTTATGGACTAAACCTTAACTGTGTGGATTGATGGACCAAACCTTAACAGCATGTACTTATGGACTAAACCTTGACTGTGTGAATTGATGGACCAAACCTTAACAGCGTGTACTTATGGACTAAACCTTGACTGTGTGGATTGATGGATCAAACCTTAACAGCATGTACTTATGGACTAAACCTTTACTATGTGGACTGATGGACCACACCTTATCAGAGTGTACTTATGGACTATACCTTAACTGTGTGGATTGATGGACCAAACCTTAACAGCATGTACTTATGGACTAAACCTTAACTGTGTTGACTGATGGACCAAACCTTAAAAGAGTGTACTTATGGACTAAACCTTAACTGTGTGGACTTATGGAACAAACTTTAATGGATTGAACTGTTGGACCAAATCTCAAAGGAGTGGACTGGTGGACCAAACCAAAACAGAGTGGACTGATGGACCAAACCATAATGGTGTGGACAGTGTGTACTGATGGAGTTAACTGATGGACAAAACAAGTGGACTGATGGACCAAACCATAACAGAGTGGACTGATGGACCAAACCATAACAGAGTGGACTGATGGACCAAACATTTTCAGAGTGGACTAATGGACCTGACTATAATGGAGTGGACTGATGAACCAACAGAAGCAGACAAAATCTATAGTTCCTTCAGTTTCACCAATGGTTCCATGTATACATATAGAACATGGCCTCATCTTCAATGACAACAATATCAAAAGGGTGAATATAACAGTAACTCTGAAATTTCCATAAACTCCATTGCCAAAATGAATAAAATAACATAGCACAACAAAAATAGTTACCTGTTTTCCATTATGTGTAACTGACTGTAATATAGTGCGGAGAGTCTTGAATCCAATGGCGACATCCAACAGGTGAGCAGCAAAGAAAAAGTAGTTAAAGTTGCCCAGGACAGAGAACACAAAATACCATGCAATATACAGGAAGGACTGAAATAAAGACACAATGTGACTGTTACATCTTTTCATTACAAACTTACCACAAAGATACAATGTGACTGTAACTATTTTATATTACAAACTTACACAAAGATACAAATCTGACTGTAATGCCTTTATATTACAAACTTACCACAAAGATACAAATGTCATTGTTACGCCTTTATATTACAAACTTACAACAAAGATATAAATGTCACTGTTACGCCTTTATATTACATACTTACCACAAAGATACAATATTACAAACTTACAACAAAGATATAAATGTGACTGTTACGCCTTTATATTACAAACTTACACAAAGATACAAATGTCATTGTTACGCCTTTATATTACAAACTTACACAAAGATATAAATGTCACTGTTATGCCTTTATATTACAAACTTACACAAAGATATAAATGTCACTGTTATGCCTTTATATTACAAACTTACACAAAGATACAAATCTGACTGTTACGCCTTTATATTACATACTTACCACAAAGATACAATATTACAAACTTACCACAAAGATACAATATGACTTTTACGCCTTTATATTACAAACTTACCACAAAGATATAAATGTGACTGTTACGCCTTTATATTACAAACTTACACAAAGATATAAATGTCATTGTTACGCCTTTATATTACAAACTTACCACAAAGATACAAATGTCACTGTTACGCCTTTATATTACAAACTTACACAAAGATATAAATGTGACTGTTACGCCTTTATATTACAAACTTACACAAAGATATAAATGTCACTGTTATGCCTTTATATTACAAACTTACACAAAGATATAAATGTCACTGTTACGCCTTTATATTACAAACTTACACAAAGATATAAATGTCACTGTTATGCCTTTATATTACAAACTTACACAAAGATACAAATGTCATTGTTACGCCTTTATATTACAAACTTACACAAAGATATAAATGTCACTGTTATGCCTTTATATTACAAACTTACCACAAAGATATAAATGTGACTGTTACGCCTTTATATTACAAACTTACACAAAGATATAAATGTCACTGTTACGCCTTTATATTACAAACTTACACAAAGATACAAATGTGACTGTTACGCCTTTATATTACAAACTTACACAAAGATATAAATGTCACTGTTATGCCTTTATATTACAAACTTACACAAAGATATAAATGTCACTGTTACGCCTTTATATTACAAACTTACACAAAGATATAAATGTCACTGTTATGCCTTTATATTACAAACTTACACAAAGATACAAATGTCATTGTTACGCCTTTATATTACAAACTTACACAAAGATATAAATGTCACTGTTATGCCTTCATATTACAAACTTACCACAAAGATATAAATGTGACTGTTACGCCTTTATATTACAAACTTACAACAAAGTTTACAGCATTAATTCTTCAAAAATATCACTTTTATATAGACTATAACTTCCATGCAATGTAAATCACACTTGTACTGCTTACAAAAACACTGTTTAAGACATTTGCATATATTGCCAGATAGTTTAAGAAGTGTTTGAATCCTTATTGTATTTTAGTTGTTAGTTTGAACTGTACTTACATTATCAGTGAAAATGACTCCCCATTTCCAAATCTGATACTGCCAATCAACATTGAAGAGGCTGCAAATATATATATATATATATATATATATATATATATTTATATAATAAATGTGAATGTTACAAATTTACCAAAATATCCATACAATAAAATCAATCATATAAAGTTTATAATTTCATGAGCTGAAGTTCAAGAAAAGTACAAATCATTATAAAGTTATTACTACTTACAAACTTGGCAGGATGCCAGAGGACTGTTCTCCCTCAAGTTTGATTGAGTCACCTTTCTCCATACCAAGCAAGTTGCTGATTGCCTCATAATCATACTGTTCTGCATACCTTGATCTGACCTAAAAGACAGATATCAAGATTACATAGCTGAATGAAATCAACATTACTGATGTTTCAGTTGCAAAAACCTTTAACCCCCTCCCACCACAAAAAAAAAAAACCCAAACAAAACAAACAAACAAACAAACAAAAACAGATGGAAACAACACTAACATGAGTATAACTGGATTTTGAATAGTGTATACACTCACAATTTTTCAGTTATATGGTTGCAATCAGTGTTTAATGATTATGGGGAGAACCTGGGAAGAGACCATCGGCCTACTTCAAGTAAACTGGCACATTTTCTAAAAAAAATCTGCTTAGGTTCCAACCTGCCCTGACCAGAAGTGAGAGACTTCATGGTTCAAAGGGCAAAGTTCTAACCACTCAGTCACAGAGACCCAATATAACTGAACAACTGAGATATCGTAACCACATGTTCACACTGAAAACAAAAACTTATGATGTTATGAAGTTTATATCAGGAGGTCTACATATCATCTTAATTTGGGTTTAAAATCAATAATATACCTTCTTTTTTACAAACTTCTCCCAGTAACTGTCGTGTTGAGAGTCAACAACATACCTTCTTTTTTACAAACTTGTCCCAGTAACTGTCGTGTTGAGAGTCAACAACATACCTTCTTTTTTACAAACTTGTCCCAGTAACTGTCGTGTTGAAAGTCAACAACATACCTTCTTTTTTACAAACTTGTTCCAGTAACTATCTTGTTGAAAGTCAACAACATACCTTCTTTTTTACAAACTTGTCCCAGTAACTATCTTGTTGAAAGTCAACAACATACCTTCTTTTTTACAAACTTGTCCCAGTAACTATCTTGTTGAAAGTCAACAACATACCTTCTTTTTTACAAACTTGTCCCAGTAACTGTCTTGTTGAGAGTCAACAACATACCTTCTTTTTTACAAACTTGTCCCAGTAACTGTCTTGTTGAGAGTCAACAACATACCTTCTTTTTTACAAACTTGTCCCAGTAACTGTCTTGTTGAGAGTCAACAACATACCTTCTTTTTTACAAACTTGTTCCAGTAACTGTCTTGTTGAAAGTCAACAACATACCTTCTTTTTTACAAACTTGTTCCAGTAACTGTCTTGTTGAGAGTCAACAACATACCTTCTTTTTTACAAACTTGTTCCAGTAACTGTCTTGTTGAGAGTCAACAACATACCTTCTTTTTTACAAACTTGTCCCAGTAACTGTCTGGAAAGGATCTTGTGCTGAGAACAAGTTTATCCCACTGACTCTTAATGTCATCATCTCCTGGTTGTTCAGCTACCCATAATCCTTCAAATTCCAGTTTACGAGCAATCTCCTTCTCTCTTTTGAAGATGACCAATGGTACTTTAAGACAGTAGTATGCAATCAACATGGAAAATGAAACCAGGGAGTGTATGAAAGCCAGTATGAACATGACAGGTTCCATGTAAAACGTGTCACCCTCCATAGTTACAACCTCATCAAATTCTACATCCTCTCCCTCTGTACCATTTGTAGCTGCTGAGTCCTCACCATCCTCAGCTGGGTGTGCTATCTTATTCACCTGAGAATATTAAATTTTTCAAGAATTGTTAGATGACGAAAGCTGAGAAAAGGTTCCTTAGGAAAATTTTGGGGGAAAATTGTTATTTCAATGTTTTAAGAAACTTGGTCATATATGAATTTAACAAATGTAAAGTGAGAAAGAGCTCAGACAAAGAGTAAATATTTTTGTTTGTGGCGAGAAAAGTCTATAAAAACTAGAAATATTTTGTCCACAGAATTCCTTGTTATCTTGCGTTTCACTGGCTATGTTGTATGGACCATTTTCTCAGCTGCTGGCTGATATAATGCTGCATTACACCAGACATTTCAAATAAAATTAAAAAAAATAAAGATTTCAGTTTTCTAGTCTGTCTAAAACATTTTTTACATGGTCAAATTACAAAAAATGGTGAAATGTTTTTATCTATTGTAAGATTGTAACCTAAACGACACATCCAGAACACCTTTTAGTTTAGATTAGATCTTCTTTTAGAAATCACCTATCCTGAAAGATATTTAATTTTGTTTGCAAATATTATGGTCTTTCTTTCAAAAAATGCATAAGTGTAAAATTGCCATAACTCTTAAGTTAGCAAAATTTGTAAAATCCAGTTATTTTGTAAAATATATTTTATATTCCTTAAATTAACTTCAAAACTCATTACATAAATACATTACTGAAATTTTCTCCTCCGTTATTGAAAAACCAGCCACCACTATATAACAAATTGTTAAAGTGGTTATGATCTGATTTAACAACAACAACAACAAAAATGATAATAATAATATTTATTTAAAATATGTATTTACAGATACACAAAAATATGTTATATTGATTGCATTTTTCCATTTTGTTTACATGTAATTATGTATTTACAAATTATATGTATTAGATGGCCCAGAGAGTGAAACAAGTATATGTATTGATTAAATTGTAACTAATCATATATATGGAAAAGTCAATAAAATATAAATTAAAAAAAAAAATAATATTAACTTATCATTTTTTTTTAACTTAACCTAGAGTGCTGGAGACCATTTTACTGAACCACAGTTTAAACACCGTCAACAACAACAAAAGGAAAAACTTACCTTGTAGAACAGCAGCATAAAGTTCATGGCAAAAGCCAAGGCTAAGGCAACATATTTGAAGTTGTAGAAATTCCGAGCAAAGAGACTCTGAAAAAGATAAAGCTGGTATTTCAAAATCATTTCATATCATGATCTGCAGACAATGGTATCATTATTACTAAATATGATATGCCAATACTCAGAAAATGGAATGGCACTTAAATATATTCAACAAAGTCATGGTACATACATGTATACATCAAATTATTTGGCATTTTGGCCTTTTGGCGTAATTCCTATAAAATAGTTTAAACAGACATTTTGAAACCTTGCAGACAACATATGCATTAAAACATATACCATACAAAACAGCAGCATCATCCTTCTGAATAGAATCTCCTTGTTTTCATTGGTCAATTGAAGAGACATACTTACTGTATATCCCTGATTAGGTGGTATATATTTTTTCCTATCTATCGCCCGATGCATGAGCAAAGGGAAGCAACTCTTATATGCAGTCACTTACAAAGAAAACCCAGAGCACTCTGATATTATTCAATAGGGAACTTTCGAGTTAGCCCGGATTACCGTTATAATCCTGCTTTTATTATTGCCAGTTGCGTGATTCTAGAAAAATGTTCCTCAATGTTATTTCCGGTTTCGATAATATATAGATAGCCCCTATAGCACAATTGGTAAAAGCACCCTGCAAGTGTTTAGAAGGTCCTGGGTTCAACTCCCAGTCTGCCCACCCATTGTTCTCTGCCTGATACATTTCAGTAATTTGGTGTTCAACTAAATAACCAACTGTGGTATGTTTTAAGAGTCTCTTGGGTTTCTTTATACAAAATAAATTTAAAGCGCAAAAGTAAAAATATTTCCATTTACTTTACATACGTTGCGAAGGTAAATATGAAAACCGGAAGAACATATGTGGAACAAAATCCAGAAGACGCAAATAAATGCAGGATCATAACGATAATCCGGGTTAACTCCTGTTGGGATCGTTAACATTACAATTTATAAGTTAATCTGTTGAGAATCTAATAAATCCTTAGTGATGAAAATGAACTGTTAGGTTTCAGTTATTGATAATTGTTTAGTTTAAATTATAATTAATAAATGTAGTAAAAGATTAATGATTCATTAAAAAATTATACATTCTCCATGATGCTTTCTATTTTAATTTAATGAAGTTACTGGAACTAAGTATGACGTATGGTTCTATAATTTTCTGTTGAATGTTCAGAAGGATAATAAGTCTGTTATCCTCAGTGTCATATGGGTGATATAGTTTCATAGCACATGCTGAGGTTCCTGCCTTTCTCTTGCCTCCTGCTCCGGAAATATGGGAACTCCAGCATGTGATATAAATTCATATCACCCGTACGACAACATATATACTAATAATATATCATTAAAAATCTGAACAGTTCAGAGTCTTCTTTTAAAGATAGATATGTGTAAAAACAAATACAGAATCAAATTGTTCAATTTTTGTTTGGAAACCTGTAGACATGACAAAATGATAACATCATGCAAAGAGCAAAATCAGTGGATAAACAATCTCTGTTCAGTCACTCTTGGATAACAAAAACCAGACTTACATCACTTGAAACATGAAAGTGTCAGGTGGACAGATATTGAACTTATTTTTTTATCTGATAAAGATCAAGGGAGTGAAACTGTGGTCATTTAGATGGATTCATTTCAAGAAGTATTTGAAATCATATACATATTAAAAGAGATCTTGGCATAATCTGAAAGGTCTTATCTAGATCACAATGAAGCCACACAGCCAATAAGGTCATGAAAGTGAAAACAGGTAACATCAATCAATAATTTGTCAAGAAATAATCCATATCATAATCTCAAAGGCTAGGAAAACATGCCAAGAAGCAATACAGTCTGTACTGTATGATAATAATGGTTCCAAATTTGGTAACATTCTGACTTTTACATGAAATTATCAGAGACTAAGGAGTTGCTGCAAGAAACCAAATTTTTATCCTGGAAATTGGAACATACTCTTATTGTGAGCAATTCTGTCAAGTCCAGATACATTCTAAACACATGATCAGACTATCAAGTCAAAATGCTAAAAAAGGATTCATAGTTGATAGACAATGTTCATTTTGAGCTTTCAACCTAACTTAGCAAGCTTTAACTGGAAACACCATCACATAATTAAGTGCTGGGTAGGAAATTTGCATGAACACATTCAACTATTACCCCTATAAATTCTATTTTCCTTGCAATCACTGACAAATATGAAGACTGTAAAACAGAATAAAACTTGTCATTTTATCAACAGTATCATACAGTTAAAACTACTAGCATTAAATAAACCAGTACATGCATTATAATTTTGTTTGCAACAACCACAATGAAAGAATTACTTGCTTGTTCAATGAAAGACGAGTCATTTTAACAATTACTGCAAGTTATGATTTTTTTAGTAAACTCTTAAATTGAGTGTAAACTATGAAGAATTACACAGTAAGAACACAGAAGAAAATAGAAATTCTTATAAAATCTTATATCTTTTATGAAAATTCTGACATTAATTTAAAACTTGAATAATTACAAATGTAATAAAAAAATTGATGAACTACCTTAGATAAATATGGGAAAAAACTTGTATTATTGTGTCTTTTGATGACATAAAATGATATATTTAATGGGACAGACATAACTTGATTACATGTAACAAGCAAGTAATTTTTTTTTTATATAAAAAAATCTCACATAACACAGCTATCTGCAGTTTAGATATATCAAATTCACCTGCCTTAAGCACACATCTCAATAACTAATTTTGTTGTTTGTTTGTTTGTTTATTGTTGTTTAATGTCCCACTCAAGAATCTTTCACTCATATGGAGACGTCACCAAATGCCGGTGAAGGGCTTCAAATTTTGGCCTATGCTCGGCACTTATGGCCATTGAGCAGTGAGGGTTCTTTAATGTGCCGACACCAACTGCGACACGGGACTTTGAGTTTTAATTTCTCATCCATAGGACAGGAAACCAACCTGCCGCCGGCTGGACTCGAACTCACGACCTCACAATCAAAAGTCGAGCGCACTACCAACTGAGCCAGGCCGGCTCACTAATTTTGTTGTCGCACTAGTTAAATATTTCTGTACTGTATCATATCAAAAGTGTATTAAAGTTGCCATTAGAACTAGGTATCATCCATGTTTTGTTCTTTATGTTGTAGTTTAGACAGGTCTAGTTTATCACATAAATATACCCGAAATAAGTGAAGCAGCACTACCAGCACTTCAGGTTAGATAACTCTGTTCTAAACATAACAAGTGAGTGTAAGTTAATGGATATTACCAATTTGTTGTATATAACATGAGATCTTACCAAAGCATATTTTCCATAATCAAATCCTTTGGTATCATATGTAATGTCTTCCTCTTCTTGTTGAGTAGATCGACTACTGAATTAAAAAGACAAAATTTGAACTTGTGAAAAATTGTAAACTTAAAATTCAATGTAAACTTACAAGTACAATTATAAGAAATTTAGTTTCTACAGCAATTAATAAACTTCAACCAATGGTTACTGCATTATAATGAAGTGATCAATTGTAATAAAAAAAATTCACATATAAAATTCTTATTTGTTATTTTGTATATTTTACATTGTTCACTTTACATACCTTGAAAATTCTGTACCAGATGACCTTGGTGGTACTACTGTCGGTGTCGGAGGTGGTGTCAAACCCTTGAAACATAAAGTTTTACATTTTAAATTTAATTTCACTGCTTAAGTTGGACATTGTGTAAATTATCCGTTGCAGAAACAAAACACCTAAAATATCCACCTTGTTGACATACTCTCCAAGACATGACTTTATGTTTCTGCTTATGTATAAGATATTAATATAATATATATATTGAACATTGGATTCAGATTTATATCAATTTTAGACAATAGTTTATTGAAGAGTAAGAAACTGTTAAATTCATCTTAGATGTACACCAACAATTAAATCTACAAGAAATTTGTTCACAAACAGAAAGAAAACAAAATCAGATGTTCTGTAACTGTTGCTGACAAGTGAGTTACAGTGATCTTAAACACAATGTTCTAAATAAAGGAAC
This sequence comes from Atrina japonica, assembly GCA_030159075.1. Lineage (NCBI taxonomy): Eukaryota > Metazoa > Mollusca > Bivalvia > Pterioida > Pinnidae > Atrina > Atrina japonica. Next base: position 286,694 of record BROG01000381.1, read on the forward strand.
CAAAATGTTGATAACCATTTTCTGTGACAATGTAACCTATAATACCAGGGTTCAACATTAAGGTTTGTCCAGGATAAGTCCATGCATTCAGACAAGAAGATGTTACTTCTTACTTGTCCAAAAGGACAAGTAAATTTGTTGATGACAAAAATTAATTCAATAAATATTATACCTGTTTAAGCACAAAATAATATCTTTAAATTTTACACTTGATTTTTAGACAAGTAATTTTTGGACAAATAAATTTAAATACAGTAAAACCTGTATATAGGGGCCACCCAAGGGACCAGAGAATAACTGGCCTTTATAGACAGATGATCCTTATATAGAGGTGGCCACTATAGCAGGTTTTACTGTACTATTTGTCCTGTAGAACAAGTGGAAATTTCCCTGATTGTTGACCCCTGTAATACCTGGGTCTGAGGCAGCTTTGTGGTATCAGCTTGAGGTTTAGGGCTCTGATTAATCTCGGATGTACTGCCATCTTCACTACTGTCCCCTGTCTGTGACCCAGCCACTCCTTCTGCTGACATCTGCATCCTGTCCAAAAACATTGAAAGAGATACTTTTCAAAACTATGTAAATCATATCTTGGTCACTTAGGAAGTACATTACGAGGCATATCATAGATGTAAAAAACTAAAATTAATTTCTACAAATGATAAAATTTGATTGAATCCCTCTACAAATTTGACTATTAAGTATTGTGTTTTAATAAAAGTTTAACACATAACTTGAAAAACAAACAAAAACTTAGAAAAAATTTAGATACATACACACATATATATATATATATTTAAGCAAAGTTGGTAAAAAAGGAAATAAGATATTAAGACTAAGGACAATTTATAGCAGTAAAATGAAAGAAAACAAACATTAAGCACCATGTAATGACAAAATAGTATTGTCTACAGATAAAATGTAGTTTATAGAACAAATAAGAGTATGGGAAAAAGCTGATTAGTTTTTTTTTCTGGAAGGAGCAATTTAAAAACAACAAAATAAAGCCTTTATGTGAAGAGAACAGTCAATTTTAGATATAACAATCTGGAAAATACAAACCGAGCATTTTCTCCCTCTTCTCTAGTTATAGAAACCCCGAAAGCATTAATGGGTGGTGCTGTCTCTAGTTCCATAGGAGGTACCAATGCTCCGTCTTGTAACGTCACTGGTGCTGGAAGGGCAAGAATCTCAGGAATTCTTGGTGCAGTCTTATCACTTTCTTTGTCACCCATCATCATGTTAATCACAAACTTGATTAACGTCCTTCAATATAGAAACAATTTGTAGAACAGAAGAGTACATATGTAAGAAAACAGATGTAAAAGGTCATTTTCATTTGATCCAAAACATTATACATGTGTAATTAATCATGAAACTTGTATATAATGACCTCAGGGACTCAATGAAATCGGTCTTTATATGGAGGTGGTCTTTATATAGAGGTTGAGTTATACACAAATGGTACTATTGGGGACAGTAAAAAAAAGGCTTTGTGACAGGTGGTCTTTGTACACAGGTGGTCGCTAAAGCAGGTTTAACTAATTTAAATATCATATCATTAGATACTTATGCACATCTATTTTGATCCAAAGAGACTTAATTAGATGCATTGTTTCTGAAAACTCACATTTCAATTTTACACTTACATTTTTAAAACAAAAAAGTTAATAACACTGGTGCAGATGCTTTTTAATTTCATTATACAAATGTGTAGTGTACAACAGAAATATTTTCATTATAAACATTGATATCAAAATGGTTACAACAAGATTCAGTTCTTGATCTCACCAGAGAGTTCATGATTCAAACTTACCAGAAAACATGGAAGAGGAATGTGAGGAAAGTCAGGGCTATCTTAAAGTTTATTTTGATCAATGCAATGAAGAACTGCAACCAAGTCATCTTCTTAAATGTGTGGTATGATGTCTTTACATTTGTCCAGGTGAAAAATGATAAAAGTGTTGCTACGCCATCATACAGGAATCTGTAGGTCATACGTACTGGTTCTAACAGACTGAAAATACAATAATATGTTTTCTTATATCGGGCTGTGCACATAAACTTTTCATTTCACTTACATCAATCAGGTTTAATTTGGCATGCTTTATTTTCTTTATACAGCTGTATACAATGTCAAATATTCCCTGTTCATAGTCATCATCATCACTGCCACTCAATATATTATTTCAAAATAAACATTTCCATTATGCTTCCTAAATAATATGATTATCAGGAATTCCCCTAAGCACACACTGTCTACATCAATAAAATATTCTGGCTGAAATACATGTCACATTTTATTCCCAAACTCTAGTCCGCGAATGTCAAAACATCAACTTTGTTTATATGGGTTGTTTACCCAAGTTTATGGTACCAGTAAATAATGACTTCAAATGAATGGTTGTATAAAAAAAACAAACAAACAAAAAAAACATTCTTTGTTGAGCAAAACTTGGAAATCATTCCAAATAATCTGGACGGGGGTTAAACTTTCATTTCAAACTGATTGATTTTTCAAATTAAGAGAGTTCAATATAAATGAGTTCATTTGTATTATGTGGCTAGGTGTATCATACAAACTATCAATCCCAAACAAAGAACTTACCCTCCAGATCCTTCATCTGGGAGAGCTGTTCCACTTCTCAAAGCAGCCATCCTTTGTTCTTCAGCACTGATGCTAGTTGCATGTTGCATCTAAGTTAAATAAAGAGATTGTGTGATGGTAAGACACAGACATATTTACCAGCTGCTGTTTTTTGTTTTTGTTTTTTTCATTTTCCCCTTTTCTCTGAATATATACCGATGGATAAAAGACCAAAGATAAATCTATGTATTCATCAAACTAGTCATAAAAAGTGTTAATATGATAGTACATGTTAGTATAATTGTCAATATTTTAAAAACATTTTTTTTGCTAGGTACCCAATATATATTTTTCATAATGTAACAACCTTGATATTCTTTTTCAAAAGTATTTAAAAGAATTTGCTTGATGATGCTTCGCCTAACACACATTGTAACTGAATATTTCATCTTTACAAACATTAATTAAAATTTTATTTGTCACACTCTATGGGGTCATATAGAGTACAAAGTTTTCAATTACATACTGACTCTGACATAAACATTGATATATGGTCTTATGTTGAACAATGTATAATTCTGTAGCACTCTGTTCTTTTCCTGTGAATGATTTCAAAACTGTCACAGCAGTTTACATACCTCAAATATAGTGTCTTTACAGAAGTTTACGAACCTCAAATACTGTGTCCTCAAAGAAGAGTACAAACCTCAAATATTGTCCTCAAAGAAGTCCTCAAATGTCCTCAGAAATTTTACACAAATATAGTGTCTCACAAATGTCAAACCTCATAATGAAGATTTACAAACTCAAATATAGTGTCCTCACAGAAATTTACAAACCTCAAACAGAATGTCTTCACAGAAGTTTACAAACATCAAATAAAGCATGTATAGTTTACAAACCTTAATTAGTTTCCTTACAAACCTCATATAGAAGTTTTCACAAAGTTTACCTCAAAAATATAGTGTGTCCTCACAGAAATTTACAAACCTTAATTATAGAGTCCTCACAGAAATTTACAAACCTCAAATAGAATGTTTTACAGAAATTTACAAACATCAAATATAGCATGTATAGTGTCCTCACACAAATTTACAAACCTTAATTAGTGTCCTCACAGAAATTTACAAACCTCAAATAGAATGTTTTCACAGAAATTTACAAACCTCAAATAGAATGTTTTCACAGAAGTTTACAAACATCAAATATAGCATGTATAGTGTCCTCAAAGAAATTTACAAACCTCAAATATAGTGTCCTCACAGAAGTTTACGAAGCTTTCAAGTTTCTCTTTATCACCACCCTCATTGACCACACTATGTAGAAAAGACCTCTTGGATTCCTGTAAACATGGGTAAGATTAAGTATTGTGATATCAATGCAACAACTCTAAAATAACTCAAATATGAATTAGTTTTTAATCAACTTTTTAAAAGTGATATTCAAATCATCATGACATTTAACACATAAATGATATATTTTACTACAGTATTTATACACTTATGTCAAATATATGGTATAGCACATATATTATAAAACTTAGCAGCACTACGATTGGTCCAAAACCTCAACTTGACAATCTCTTGTGTTTTCTAACAACTATTACTTATTATGTTAGTAAATTAATTTGTTTTTATTTATTCTCTTAAATTTCAAATTTATGATTCCAACAATAAAAAGAAACCTGGAACTATTTTGCAATGAGCAGAACATGGGGCATACTAAGATATCTATAATTTGATTATGATCTACACGGCAACAATTTATGGAAACAATAAAAGATCCAAAACAGACTATCATTTCACACTCTAGAGTTATTTGATAAGCAAAATCTTATAAGAGAGGCTGCGCTATACTAAATTTAACTTGTTCAATGAATAGATATGGCACTCACATAAAAGTATTGAACTTGGTTAATAAATCTAATATGACAAGGCCATCTCTTGTATTGACTTTGCAAACAGCATAAACAGACACTATCACGTCTCCATAGACAGACACTATCATATATACCTTAATTTGTGGTTTCTCCCATTGATCAATGTGTGACTGTTTGATTTCAAAGTATACTCTTTCTATCTTGTTGCTGCTACCCATTATTTCTATTCTACCAAGGTATGGTTCAAAATAGTCTAAAACACTTCTGGCTTTTTCTAGGAATCTTTCCAATCTGAAGAATATATCACAATAATAAACATACATGTACAAGAAACTGATACCAGAAATATTACAGCACCATGTAAAGTAGTTAAAATATTTAAAGAGGTGTACAATATTACTGATATGAAAATGATTCTTCATTCTTTTGTTGATATGTTCACATGTAACTAAATGAAGTTTGTTATCCTAAATTAAACAGGATTGTTGAAATAACTCTGCAATTTGCTACATCTTGCTAGCACCCTCTGAGCCAAATATTGAATATATCAAAATTACTTAAATCTATAAACTGTTTACAATTGTTGGAAAATAATGAAATGAAAATAATTCCTGAGAGATTGTTCAGAACTGATACCATTAACAAGACACTCATGAATGTACTCACCTAGGGTCATTGGGCATATGTTCTGACAGATTTGTCAGCAACACAGCCATAGTAAACCCGATATCTTTAGCTGGATTGTGGAAGCGATCTGTGAACTCATTGAAGTCAACCTTACCATCCTGGTTAGCATCTACACACATCATAATGTATTCTATCTCTTCACTGAAAACACAAATCATCAGATTAGGAAGATTATATAGTAGATGGTCAAATCATTTACCTACAGGTAGACAAATTCTACATTAAGTGTACAGTTAAAAATATAAATATATATTGCTTATAATGATAAATGATGTCATACCAATTGTTTTTTTTACTAGACAATCAACCATCAAATCAAAGTTTGTAATTTGTTATCAAATTATAAATCATAATTCAGTATTTTTCTTTGTTACATTAAATGATCAACAAAAATTCATACAAAATTTTGCAGATTGACTGCTCTTCTTTTTCCTTACTAAATTCCTTTTTCTCTACAATTTTCAGCATAACATACAGAAAATAAAAGACGTAACAGGCAAAGGAATAGCAAAAAGAATGTCAAGAAACACTGACTCTATAACATATGATATTTCATGCAAAGAGTTAAGTGTCCTCCTGAGGCAAACAAAACTGACTAGGTGACTTACTGTGGTAAAAGTCAATGCCTATTATCAAAGGGAGATAAATTACATCTAAACTGATATTTTGTTTGCTATACTGGATGTATTTTGTAAGTTTTTTTTAAGATGATTAAATGCTACAAATATGATATCCACTAAGTAAAAGCTAGATGTATTTTTATTCTATTGCATTTTATTTTTATTCTACAGCAGAAGCAAATAAAATGATGCAGTGTTTGACTGTATTAATGCCTAATTGCAATACACCACACAAAACATTTTTTTCAGCTTTATTGATCTAAGTTATGCATTATATATACTCTTAATCACATCAAAACTGCAAACGGTCTATCACATCTATATTAGTACTTTATCAAATTCATGTGTAACAGTTTAGTCATCAGAGGCTTATAGAGAAAGCATAGTACTAAGACTATGTGTTGGTTTTATTTTGTTAACATGATTAATGTAATTAAACTGAAAATAGCATGACAAACTAAATTTTATACTAAACAATAAATAGAAAATTAAATATCAAGTTTAGTATAAACTGAGAGAAATGGAGACTTTAGAAATGTAGTATGAACAAATATGACATTTACTGACACAATACAAATATACTGATTCAGTAGCTAAATGTTTGTATGAGGCAGAAAAATCAAATAAGGAGTAGTGCAAAGAAGTGTTTATCAGTTGCCAGGACAACAGAATCAATTACACTGAAACAGGCATGAGTATTCCATACACATGAAAGATAGAAAAGAATTTGAAGAATATGTTCTAATAGAACTTTATTTACTCATAGTAAAAGATTTTTTTAAGTACAAAAAATCAAGATTATGCCAGGATTGATCCACACTGTTTTTCAAAGGAAAATTACATGGATCACTCTTGCAAAACAAAAGATAGGTTATAAGTTGATTAACCTTAAGGAACTGATGTAGGGGACAAAAATAGATTTATAGTACAACTATTTTTTTCTTGATTGGTTTCATGATGAGGAGGCAGGAGGAATATCTTGATGAAGAGGCAGGAGGATGTACAGTCCAACCAAGCCATGCATGGACTTACTCAGAATACAGTTTCATTGAATCTAAAGCCCTTCTGAATTCTTTAGGGGAAATCCAGCCATCTTTGTTTGTATCATATTCCTAAGCACCACGGAGAATAAAGATATAGAATAATTGTGCTACTAACTACTATGCTACAAAGCTGTGAAATAAAAGCTTTACCATAAGTTCTGCAAGGTCACAGTAAATAAGCCTAACACAGAATGTCAGACAAAATCAGACGATAGTAAACATGAAGGAATGACACATTATAGAAATACAAAAAGCAACAATGAATTAAATCATACACACTGAACCTTTTGAAATTTATTGCAAGTGGATTCCAGAATTTTGTAATGACTAATTTATACATTTTTTCAATCAAACAGGCAAAAGTATGCATCTCCACTTCCCTTCATAGAAATTGTTTCCATCATAATAAAACATAGAACAAAGTAAAATGAACTACCAGTCTGTGGGAACCTTTATGACCTTGACCTTGCAGAACTTATTTTATTTCCAGTTTGCTCTAAGCAAAGCTTACATGTACTTATATATGTATAAACAGAACAAGTGCAGAGAGAGTAAAACTAGTACACAGGTAATATATGGAGTCTCTGACACAATTACAGACCGTGAATACATTTTCTGTGCTTCCATGGCACGTTTGAATTCTTTCGCAGATATGTAACCATCTTTGTTGGCATCAAATTCCTAGAATGTCAGCAATTTAATCAATGAAATAATATCCTTGACTCAAAACAGTGGAGTCTTCTTGTACCAAATTATCATTATAAACCAAAGGACAAAAGCAACCCCCCCCCAACCCCTCAACAATTGTGACAAAAGTCTGTAGACAGATAATCCTTTACAAATTTGTGATATTACAAGACAGACTGATGATAAGAAAACTCCACTATCACAAAACAGAATGTGTTAACAGCTGTACCTTTTTTAACTTCAGATGTAATAAAGTTAGTAATAGAACTTGAATGAAAATGAATTAGCATATGTTTATCATTTATATAACTTCAAGTGAAATTAACAAAAACCAAAATGAATTCTGTTCCACAAAACGTCTTTTCAGATAATATATATCAAGTAAAAGGCAGTTTTTCAGCCTATAATGAAATAACAAGGTTTACCAGGAAGGCCTCAGATGTAGTTAAATCTTTCATTTTTAAGAAGATATCAAAGAACTTCAGAATCATCTGAAAATATACAAAACAGAAAAGAGGCATTATGGTAATGTACATTTATAGCATGCCTAATATAGCCTGATTTATATCGTACCTAATCTTTAAAATTGTGTGTCACCTGACGTACAACATAAATTAAATGCTAATGTCAAGATAAACTGTCATTTTGTTGAAATTAGAAAATTTTCTATGTTCTCAAAGTCCCAAAACTCTAGCAAATATAGACAGATGTCACCAATTATTTAACTCATCTGAGATCTCATTCAAAGTCACATTACTCTAGCAAATATTAGCCAATGTTGACAACTGTCAAACTCAATCAAGATCTCATGGGTATAAAATAATAGAACTTTATTTTTGAATTCACAGGAAAGAAACTTAAAAGATCTTTTAGATAAACCCAAATTATGATTGAAACCACTGTCAATGTGGCAGACAATGTGGGTCCTTATGTGTGATCAAACATTGTAGGCACCACAAAAAGTTATCCTAGGTAGCCATATAACCCTTAGTACATAAAACATTAAATAACATGTAATAAACTGTTCAATAGCAGAGAATAAGTTTCAAGTAGTAGAAAGGAGAGTACATACACACAAAATTCTGGGATTAGTAATCTTATTTTGAACAGAAAAACCTTTAAATATAGATATTGATCTGTAATTCTCTAAATAATAATTTTCTTCTCAAGTTTGACAATAAAAGAATTTAGGAAGTCAATATTCAATATATTACCTCAACATTTGACTGTGATTCAACAAGGGTGTCAACCATCTGTTTTCCAATTGGACCATTCATTACATTACCTAGAAAAATGAAATGTATTTAAAATAATTAATGTCTTCTTACAGCAGCAGAGTTGAGACATGGAAAATTGGAAAAATATGTGAAAAATCACAAACAATTTATAATTCATAAATCTATTTTTATCTTAACCATTAGACTGCTACGCACAACTATTGTTGTGCCACCATTAATAGGCACTCAGTGCTATGCACAACTAAAGTTGTTTCTTTGACTCATCATTGTAGATGTTGTCATACAGGGTTTTCACCTGTACAGGTGACAACGACACATTACTCAAAATATGACAGTATCTTTATAAAGTGTAAACACTGGCAAATATTTTGAGGTATGTTTTATTTCTGTATCTTGTACACTTTTTTAATAATCTGAAATCAAAAAGTGTATTTTCTTTTAATTATAAATAATTTATGCAGTAGTGAGGGCCTATATTGACTCTAGTAGTGTAGCAGTCAAAGGGTTAATGCTTCAATAGGAGTAGATCTATTTTCAAAATAATGATGGTTCAATTCAATTGAGGTACAATCAAACCTACAGGATCATGTGATGTTAAGTATACAAATTTACAGAAAAACAACACATTATTCATTGTTACATCATTTAAAATCACAACAACAGCACCTAAATAATCAGATAAACCAATGAAGAGATATTGTGTTTTATTACCTGCAATTCATAATTATAAAATGATACAAAGATATGACAAGTTACATACCTTCCAACATGGACAACAACATTATCATCATTTCTTTTTGAAGTTTCATGAATTCCCTCAAAAGTTCCAACTGTGTTGAATCCTGTTAAAAAAATCAAGAGAAAACAAAGTAAGAGAACATGTATTACTGATAAATATGTTCATATTATACAACAATTAACTGAAAATTTATGTCATATATAGTAATGTAAACATAAGATGACCAATGTTAACTAGGAATCTACCTTTGATAGCTTGTCTTGCATATGGGCAAAAATGTACAGAAATCCTCCTACAGCATCCCAAAGTCTGCTATGTGCCAATGCAAGCTGATTCTGCGAACATGGACCCTATAAAAGAATAAAAATCAATGTTTAAGTATAGATCAATGATTTCAAATTCCAGTCTATAAAAAGAAAAAATATATTTATACATGCTGTCTACATAATAAATTCATTTTAACATCTTTGTGTTATTTAATGCCAATTTTATGGAATTTTTAAATGACAACAATTCTTCTCTTGTCTGTTGGTGTATATTTTTGTCCACATTTTCCCATTTACAGATTTTCTATTAAACTGTTACCAATACGATGATTAATTATGTTTGTTGTTCAATTCACTTCCATATATTTAATAAACAAGAGGAGACTACCTGCAAACACAAAAATGGTTTTGGAACGTTTCGTAATTCTAATGAAAAACTACACGATATAGTCAACATGCTAAGATATATAGCTTATAAGTCTTTGTTTTTAATCTTGTATACTATACATCTTTAACTACAGTGAAACTTGTATATAAAGATCCCCTTAGGGACACAACAAAACCAGTCTTTATATAGAGGTGGTCTTTATATAGAGGTTGATTTGTACACAAATGGTACTATTGGGGACAGCAAAAAAAAAAAAAAAAAAAAATAAAAAAAATAAAAAATAAAAATAAAATAAAATATAAAAAAAAAAAAAAAAAAAAAAAAAAAAAAAAAAAAAAAAAAAACAGTCTTTATGACGAGGTGGTCTTTATACACAGGTGGTCACTAATGCAGGTTTTACGGTAGTTTGTTTTCACACACAAGTTGATTTGATTTACTAACTAAATGTATGTATATAGTACTGTATGGGTAGAAATTATTGCATACCTGTATATATTCTGTAAGTGTCCTAAACACTTGTTTAGCCACCATAATGGCTCTACAAAAGTTTTCTTTTCCTGCTTGATCTATCAAGTCTTTGCCCGAGTAGTGCCAGTAAAAGTCCATTATAGATTCCTGTAGTCTCAATAAGTAATCTACAGTACATATCACAATGTTTACTGTTGTGTTGTTTCCTGCCTGTGTCCGTAAATAGTTCTGGAACTCTGTAAACAAACAATAAACAAGGTAATTAATTTTTGTTTACTTATACACTAAGTTGTTTCACATTCAATTCTTCTAAAAGATGCTCCTCCACAGGATTTCATCTAGTTCTATTTAAAGTGTGTTCTTGTTATCAAATATCTCTATAAAGTAAAAATAATATCCACTGCATTGTTTTAAAACCTGAATGTCAACTTACGACACACAGGGACGAGTTTTAGTATTTAAGATGCTTTGTGTGTTCTTTATACAAACTATAGAACCTCAAGAACAATATGTCAGTTTATTGACTTTCATTTTAAACTCACCTAGTAATTATCAAAAGCCTACGTCAATGCAAGAACAAAGTTTTGAGCTTATTATATATAATCTGTAAGAGAACATGTTTGCAAGGTTGTATTTGTGAAGTATGCATGCCAAATACAAAACCTCTACCTCTTATGGTTCTAAATATATAGCAACAAATATAAAAATGTATTCTTACTACATGTAACTTAAAAGGATGATGAAACTATACATTGTATAAAAGTTATAAAATCTTAATTAAATGTAGGTGAATAATAAAAGTAAAAATAGTTACTGTAAATAAAAGTTTAATGAAATACATAAAAATGGATTGCTATTTTTTTCATTTAACAAAAGTGAAAATTTACTTTTGCAATTTGCATTGATTTAAACACATAGAAGTAACATTGTAAAATAGTCATAATAATGATTGATAATAATAATAATGCATTTACAATTAAATTTTAACTTGTAAATGCATAATTCAGTGACAATATACATTGTATATATCTAGTGAATTACAAATAACAATAGATTAATAAAACACAAAATTGAATAAAATATTTGTTTATTTACAGGCAACCAGATTTTCATGGCAGGTAACCAAAATTTCAGTAGCACTTGCCCAGTTGGGCAAGTTTTTAAAAATGTTAAAGTCGAGGCCTGGTATAAAGGTCAGTCAAGGCCACATGGTAATTGACCTCTGTGTCATTTGAAGTAAACTATGCATGTCTAATATGAAACCTCTATCCCCTATGGTTTAAAAATTATGTCCAAGGTTAATTTTAAATTTTATTGAAAGATATGACCTTGAACTTTGATCTAACATGTTTTGGTATCTTCCTCTCATCATCTTGCATCTGTGTATGAAATATGAAAGTTATATGTGAAGAGCTACTCTAAGTTATTGTGTTATGGCCAAAATGTTGACAGACAGGACAGATGGAAAGACAAATAGACAGAGTGAGTCCTATAGGGCTTCCACATGCAGGGCACTAATAATTATCTGAAATATATAAACTTACCAAGATTATGACCTTCACAAAGCAACTGTAAAAACCTGAACAGTTTACACGTCACTAGTGCATCTTCCAGGTTCTTCTCTCCGGGACTTGCATCTGAACTCATACCCAAACCCTCGGCTTTGTTGATTCTCTCGAATGCATCAAGATCCAGCACACTTTAGTGTAAATAATATAATGATAATATTAGTACATTTTACATGCACATGAGTTAACATTGGCACTATACATATGGAGTAAAAAAAGAAAACAGTGGCAGTTGTACAAAAGAAGGAAAATTATAACTACTGTTAAACAAATTATGGCTTTTCTATAGAAGTAAAATTGATCATTTTGATCCAGCTGAACTATCACACGAGTCACTAAAACTATTGTCTTTATATCAAGTTTTCTTAAAATATAACTTCACATTCATCACTTTTACAGCATTTTGTAGTGTGATTGACAGTGGGATGATATTCATGTAATAAAAAATTAGTAAAGTAAGCAATAATATAATTATATCTATAAACCAGAAAGAATCAAGCTTTGACTAAATAAAAAGTACAGTCTCATTTTGTTTAATGGAGAAAGTAAAGCCAGATGACCAATGCAAAGGCCTTCTGCTAGTAAACTTAAAAAATACCAAATATAGTTACCTGCATTGCTGCATTAACCCTGCCACTGATGAGAAAAATCCAACATCTTTCTTATCTTTCAGATGTTTCAACATATTCTGAAAAAAGCATATAGATTTGAATACCTGAATTAATGAAAAAACTGGATAGTAAAATCTGAGGATAGAACTTGGGTCGTATTTGTGAAAAGAAAGTTATTTGACCACTGCAATACTCCAACATCCTCAATATATAACAGGAAGCTATTACAAGAAAAATTACTTTTTTAGTACTAATACTTTAAGATTTATCTTCTATATTGTGAAATGAGACTTGAAATAAGATAGAGAAAGCTTGAGATAATTCACAAATTGACATAATTTTTTTTCTACTTTTTGCGTTTTAAAGAAATGAAGGAAAAATATTAACACACCTTCTGAACTTCTACATTTCCTCCCCTCAAGAGGGAAATGCCCAATTCTATTGTGTCTGTTACCATGGGACTGTTAACACCTACAGATAAAAAAACAACATAAAGTGTAATGATCATTAGCTACAGATGAAAAAACAACATGAAGTATAAGAAGTAATGATCATTAGCTATACACATCATTTTCTACCACTAACAATCTAGAAGAAACATGTATCATCTGACTGTGATGATTTCATGGTTTAGTTAATTATGTCCTTTATCTGAAATTTTACATTATAGATATAAATATATATTTCTGACAACATCATATGCATTTGAAATAAAGAGTATTCACCATTAACATTAACATATCAAATCATATATCTTTCCCTATTGTCATAAAACAGCTAGGTACAAAATGATACAGATTATCAGATATCTCATTTCTATTATTTTACAACTATTATCTCTCTACTACCACTGATGTACAGGAAGACCATCTCAGCAGCATCTCTGTCTGCTAGTCAAGCCATTTCAGATTATCAGATATTATATTTCTATTTTTTTTACAACTGTTACCTATACTAGCACTGAAGCAGGGCCATCTTAGTGACACCTCCATCTGCTAGTCAGGCCAGTTCAGATTATCAGATATCATATTTCTATTATTTTACAACTGTTAATAGCACTGAAGCAGGGCCATCTTAGCGACACCTCCATCTGCTAGTCAGGCCAGTTCAGATAATCAGATATTATATTTTTATTTTTTTACAACTGTTAATAGCACTGAAGCAGGGCCATCTTAGCTACACCTCCATCTGCTAGTCAGGCCAGTTCAGATTATCAGATATTATATTTTTATTATTTTACAACTGTTAATAGCACTGAAGCAGGGCCATCTTAGCGACACCTCCATCTGCTAGTCAGGCCAGTTCAGATTATCAGATATCATATTTCTATTATTTTACAACTATTAATAGCACTGAAGCAGGGCCATCTTAGCGACACCTCCATCTGCTAGTCAAGACAGTTCAGATTATCAGATATCATATTTCTATTATTTTACAACTATTACCTATACTAGCACTGAAGCAGGGCCATCTTAGCGACACCTCCATCTGCTAGTCAGGCCATTTCAGATTATCAGATATCATATTTCTATTATTTTACAACTATTACCTCTACTTGCACTAATGTACAGGAGGACCATCTCAGCAGCACCCCTGTCTGCTAATCGAGACTGTTCAAACAGCAGCTGTTGCTTCTCCATTTCTTGTTCCTGTCATTATAAATTACATCAGTAAAAAAATTTTTTTTAAAATAAACCTTAGCTCAGCATATATGAATAGTCAACTCTATAAAAGAAAAAAGCAAATAATTGACCAACACAGATTCCAATTTTGAGAAAACTTGGTTTTGTGAAATTGAATGTGAGAAATTATACATATTCTTGTTTTATGATGATAATGAATTAAATCTGAACTATATAAAGTACAGGAGTAAAACTTAATTGTATAAACATACCTGTAGGTACATGTGTTCATTTAAAATATCAATATTACAATTGCATGTATGTGGGTAGAACTGCATTTACATTTCTAATGCATATCTTACATGCTTGTTAATCTCATAAACTACAGATGAATCTGAAGTTATCTCCCTTCTCCTATTGTGACATTAGTATATATACAGGGGCCGCACTTCAATACCAGATTATATATTGATCACAAACAGATCAGAAGCAGGCTGAAATTCCTTTTTATAATGAAACTGAAAATATTCAAAGTCCAAAAGTGAAAACACCTGAACTTTGAACATACATCTGGTTGACATATAAACTCTTTCTTATGTACAGGAATTTAAAATTAATTTTTGAACATTTTTTTATTTGGCATAAATTATTTCTCTAGTTTCTCCATTGCAATGCTCTTTGCCTAAGCATCAAACTCAGACATTATGAAATAAAATATATACGTCATCTAAACATATAATGTACATAATGGAATAAGTTGGGTAATTACCATTATCATAATGCTAATGGAAAATTACATGTTTCAACATAGATGACATCACAGAAGGGTGCATAAGTGTCATTTGTGACCTTGCCATACAATATCAGTGACCACACACACACACACACACACACACACACACAGTGAGGTTAAAGTTACTGAACTCTTCTTTAGATGTATTATTTAAAAATATAAGTCTCTGACAAACTTTAACCACCTACAGATAAATACTTCCACATATAAATCTTAAAAAGTATCTATATACTATGACATCCCGTTAACATGTATTGAAACAGATTGACAATTCCGTTATCCCAGTATTTTTTTACACGCACAAAGTTGAAACAGTACAACAAACAATACGGGAAGGGAGGTGATTCAGAAAAAAAGGAATTGATAAATAAAAATACAGACTAAAGCATAAGTTACTGTACACCAATTATGATTATGTCCATCTTGTATGTTTACTATTGCTTGTTCAGGACAGGCTAGGTCTACATGACTTTTATCACTATGATACTCTATATGTTACATAACAACATCTTCAATGCTATATTATATTTGGTTGAAAAAATATAGAATTTTAAATGATCAACTACATTTCTATTTCAAAACATTCAAATTAGTTTAATTTATCATTTGTACAGCCAGTGCAAATTTGTTAACATAACAAACAAACTACATTTTCTATAGTTTGAATTTGTATATATGATATGCAAATGTAACCTAAATTAAAGTTTCTATTATTCTGTATACCATATTACTATCATTTACTTTATCAAAAAGATGAAATCAGAGGGTCCATTGGACTTTACCAGTCACCTGTCTACAAATTTTATGACCCAGGGTTATGCAATTTGCTTTTTCTTAGATATGCTACATACATTTTTATGAGTATTGGGCCAGTGATTCTTCAGAAGTTGACACACTTGCATAATGACAGAGAGTTACAAGTCCAAGATGTTCACCTGAACTGCTCAAGTGAAATAAAAACCAAACTGAGAGAGAAGAGTAGTTCTTTGTAATTACTATTTACTACTCTTAACACAAATATTTAGAAGGTATCACAAAGCTACTGAGAACTTAGGCGCAGCCACCAGCATACAGACTGCAACTTAAAATATAACGTTGGGTGCAATCATAAATGATTTTCACTCATGCATATTAAGCAACCTAACGGACAAGTCACTTGGGATACACAGTTAATACCTTAATTACATCCAGATGAAGCTGACGGAAGCAATTGTAAAACATTGCAAAATGAAGGCACACGTAGTAGTTAACAAACTATCATGATTTCAATGGTGAAGAAATTCATGTTATTTACAAAAAACATGTCAAAGATAAATATGTTTGATGTGTGTTAAACGGCATTGAAAGATTATTCATTAATACAGGACAGAAGAAAAATATTAAAAGTAATTGATATATAAAATAGGTAAAAAAATCTATAATTCTATAAACAATCCAATAATCCCAATAAAATTCAATGTCCTCCAAAGGGAAATATCGTTATGCGAAAAAACACTAAAACACTCTATTCACAAATTTTCGGCCCCTTGGCCTTTATCAAGTGAAAGACGATAAAATCTATATTAGTTACATAGTATAGTAGTTTTCACTTGATAAAGGCCAAAAATGAAGCTGTTTATCATGCAGACTTGATACTATGAAACTCATATAGATTTTGTCATCTTTCACTTGATAAAGGCCAAGGGGCCGAAAATTTATAAATATTTGGTGCAATCCAATTATCATCAACTTATATTGTCTCCATTTGTTTCTATCAAAACATTCATAAAGCAACATGTTTTCTGATGCATGTTTTATCCAGGGTTAAAAATATTTCTGATGTTTACTCTAACACAAATGTATTAATATTTCAATAATATCATCTTAGTTTATGCTATTCTTCCCTTTAAACATACTGCATATCGATGTTCCCATAATGACAAGCAACAGCTTCCTTTACACCTACCTAGGGTTTATCTGCATGAGTTCAAGTGTTTATAGGGACCAAAGGCTACCTTTCTGATCATGACCCTAACACACTGAATGGAATATTTTCAAGATATCAAACAAATACAAGCAGTAGGCCATGTATTGAACTGGACAATATTGACTATACAAACCTGGAATGAGGATCCTGGTCCTTCATCATCTCCTCCACCACCATCATCATCATCGTCATCTTCATCTTCACCATGACAACTCTATAATGATTGGAAATATTAGTTTTTATACCCTGAGATGTACGATATAAGGACACAATGCATTACAATTATATCCTTAATTCAATTTACAATGGAGTAAAAATATGTACAATTCTTTTTAGAATTCATATATGTATAAAGCATATATACAAACTCAACTGTGAGTTTTTTCAATCAATTCCTACCTGTCCCATAATTTCTGCGTATGACATATATAGTGAATCTTCTGGCAAACTGCCTTGCTGTTCTTTAGTTGCAGCTCTACTAAGACAAGTAATTAACTGCTTCAATGGATCAGGAGTCTCTGAATCCTCATCTTTTTTCTCAACTTCTTCTACTTCTTCATCTGATTTCTGTAAAATCAAGCAACACTGTAATGAATCTGATCTGTGTTACACATCAAGTTACAATCTTCACTGCTATTTATGTGTTGTCTGCCTGGAAAAACAATTTAACAAGATTGGCAATCACATTTACCATCTTCTTAATTCTTCATCTGACATATGATTTCTCCATGATAAACCATTTAAATATATTTACAGCTCTTTGAAGATATATCAAGTATTCTTCAATCAATGTTTAAAGCACTCCATTTATTTATAATAATGCATTACAACACTAACTGTTAGATCCTCAATCAGAATCTTCTTTTCATATTCCTCTTCAGATAACCACTGCTGTCTGTAGGACTTCAGGAACAAGTTAATGGCTCTGTGTCTGTAGGGAGAAAATGACATATACAAGTTAATAGCTCTGTGTCTATAGGCAGAAAATGACATACATCCAAGTACTATAAAGGGTAGCAGGTGCTCTCATGTTGCTATGAATAAATTTTTCCAATACACTGAGATAAGAGAGACGTGGTCTTTTCAACAAACTGTCAACAAACTGTCGGGGTACAATTCCCTATGGGTATACGAAATCGCGGACCATTCATTGAATCAACTAAGAAGAAAAAGTTAGTGTCCATTTAGATATTGGGCCGACCTGTACAACAGAATCAAATTTAATTTGATTTCATGTATGCGATACTTACTTATCTACCCTACTTTATTTATGAAACTTCATTCATATTAAAAGTGGTACGAATACAATAGCAACCAAGCTTTTCAAAAACTTATTTTAACACCAACAAATGAACATCATATCAGGTTTGGAGGAATAACGATAAACTTCATCGTAGAAACTGCAAATGATCCTGATATCAAAAAAACACACACACACACACAAACCCAGACTATTACCCCAATTTTCAACACCCTATGAAGAAAAAGACAAATGACCATTGACACAGGGATAGCGGTGTTCCTTTAATTTTGATGGTAGTCATTTAGTTTTTATAAAAAGATATTGACTTACGTCGTATATATCCTTTCAACGTGACGAGGATTTTGTTTCAATTACTGTGGATAACGATCAACCCGTGAACAGTTACCATAATTACTCTACGCTTAAACTTTATTTTCATTTTTTTTTTCAATTTGTCAATATATGTTGAAATACAAATCATAAAAAGCCAAAACTAAAAAGGTCAAACAGATGACAATTTTCCCATACATACCTGTCCAATGCGATATATGTCCCCTATCGAATATGATTTATGCATTTTACGGTAACTAGAAATTAAAGATACAACAGAATCAAGTACACACGCTTCATACTTAGACATTTTTACTTTAATATCAACACAGATGGGAAATTAGCAACCAAGCTATACGATATAACGCGACGATTTCGGCTTTCCCATCGTAAATTTTCCACATTTAAGTAGTAATATACCTCACTCACCTGCATATGGAGTTTATATTTAACAAATGATCCGATATGCCAGGGCGTGCACAACATATGAAGATTTCATATACAGAGGTTAAACTACTCACTGACAAATTATTGACACAGGGAATTAATCAAGGTCATATCGAAAACCGCGTTTAATGTCAACGTTCCGCAAAATTTTATGGTTGGTATGGGTAGTCTTGTTTGCGACTACTCTGTTTCACTAAGTGAAATGTTGAGTTGCCTTTTCGTTGGCGGTTGTTGAGACATCTGTACCAATTGTGACGAGGATACCACTCCTCACGTGTTTCATTGGACTTGACTGTGGACTCACGGCGGGGACTGGAATGTGAACCCTAATTAATCATCGGTTTAAATTGTTCGACAGGGGATGCTTACTCCTCCATGGCACCTGATCCCACCTCTTGGTTTCCAGAGGTCCGTTATGTTTGTCCATTTTTACCGGATTTGTATCTATGTCCTGGACATCCTATTGATTTATACTTTGGTATCTGAGATTTTTATATATATTCCACTAATGCATATCAGACATTACAGTAAAACTAGCATTAAAGGCAACCTCTATCTAAGGGGCACCTGCCAATAAAATTAATGTTGTAACAATATGAAACTTACAGATACATGTATTTGCTTCTAAACCTGAACATAAAGTTAGTCTGACTATAGAGCAAATTTTCTTTCTACAGTGAGTAGTGTCTTCAGAAGAAGAATTCAGCTCTTTTTTAAATCAAGAGTAAAGTGATGAAATTAAATATTGCATGTATTAAAATAGTGATATGATATGGGCCTTGAAGCAATTTCTATTTAGGGGACTGACCTTGGAAGACTATGAAGAGGAATCATTCTGAAGCAGGCCATAACAGCTCTTTTCCTCTGAGTGGATATGACTTTCTTCCAAACATTTTTATGTGATCCTGTGGGATGTTCAACCTAAAAGAAAATCATACATATACAAACAGAAAGAGGGAGGCATTATTACTTTACAATAAATATATCTATAAATCACATTTAAGTAGCCATTACTTTTATCTACTTGTTTAGATGAAGCAGTTTGGATTTCAGGTTTTCCTTTATATCTGATGTCAGAATATGTACAATACATGTATTTGGTCCATGATATTTAGTGTTTCACATTAATAATGTGTAGATATGATGATTAAAATGAAATAGTGATACAAATGCCAATTATGTGGTAATGGTTTTAAAATGACTTTAATGATTTTCAAGTACGCTGTTATGTTCCATAGTCGTGAATATTTTATTTTACAAATGAGCTCTATATTGAAGGTGTGGGTACCAGTAAGGTTACAGATCGTTTCACATGCTAGCTATGGGATATAAGATATGGATGTGACATTTTAAAGCAATATTCTGTTTGCTTGTTACATCTATTTCATATTTACTTTAGCATGCTTTGCCAGAGGTCAAAATCATTTCAATACCAAAAGAAAGCAACTAAACTTCACAAAAGCTACACTTTTAAAATTTTCTGATGAAATGTTCAAAATATAGTCCCCCTGGCTACTTTGCTCACCTGAGTCAAACTATCCACACAGCAAAATCAAGAATATTTGTAACAAAAGAAAGTATCTCAAAAAGCATACACAAGTATGTGGGTTATTTTCTGTCTGGGAAAATTTTAAAAATTAAAAACATCATAAGACATATTACCTTGTTAACTCAATAACTTATAATATAAGTTACAGAAATTTGGACTATAAAAGATATAAAATGACATAAGATGCACATTGTATACATCTAAAATATATCTTGAAAGACAATGTATCCAGGATTTTATTATTACTACTGTTATTACTATTATTATTATTATTGTTATTATTATTATTATTATTATTGTTACTATAATGATTATTACTATTATTACCATAAATTACATAACAAAATATTTATTAATACTGTTTATTATTATCATCATCATCATTATCATTATTATTATAATTATTGTTATTATTAATACTATTACTACCAAACTTTTTACTACTTTTATTATTAATATCAATGACAAAATCATAACTATTATTATTATAATCAATGTATCATTATTATTATTAATATTACTATAATTATCAAAACTATTATTTTAATTTATTGTTACCATGAAAACAAGGATATAAGAAAACATGACATCTACCTCTCTCAACATGAGTGATTAGGAAATAATGTAAAAGGTAAAAAACACGAGTCAAATATGTTCACCAACAGGGGATTGATATATAATTCTTGAAGAGGAAAATATCAAGATTTTCATACATGCCCATTTCTTTGCAAGACTTTAAACCTTTGATATGTGGACCATATGACCAATGTCTACTTTACAACAAAGTACCTTTCTTCTAAATGTTTGTATAGACAGATAAACCTTTGATAAAATTGTTAAGAAAAATTTATTTAAGTTTTGACTCAAGTGTGCTTGAACTCACTGATGGCAAAATAATCAGGTTTAAAGCTGTAACATTACTTCTGTAGAATGCATGGGAATGAAAAGTCTGCACTGAAGAGAAAGCAACCCATGGAAAGCAAAATTTTGACACATTGGGCAAATACCATAAAATGATTATATGACTACTATTGTAACAAACAATAAAGGTATTCGCAGCAGAAACAATTTCATTCTCTGGCGAAATTAGCCGAATTTTTGTGCAGTCAAATGTCGCAAGGAGCAAGTGAAAAGGAGTGCGCTGAATATGTAGCGGTGGTATAGTAGGATTTTAAATGGCATCTGATGTAGCACATAAAAATCAATGTTGTTAAAACTGATCAATCAAATAGAGACACGTCAACTTGCTAGCACACACACACAATGTCATGGTCACTACATGTATCATCTTAAAAGATTCAGAGTATTATAGTAAAACATTAATGGGATGTAGACCAAAATATTTATTATCACTAAGGGAAAACACGATCCACTGCTTTGTAACTAGCTTATCAAACTAAGCGAATAAACAACAAATAGTTTACCAGTTTCAAACCACCTAAATATGTCAATGCTTGACAGAACTCAGCTATATAAATCCAGTAACAACTATCCCCAATAAAAAGATTTTCCACTCAGTAGTTCTTATCTTTCCATCTAACATTCACTATCATCATCACCTGGTAATGAGTCGATACACTTTATAACAGGTATCCACTACCGTGTAAACAAATTGTCACATTTCTAAACAGCAACATTTAAGTAGAATCAAGAAAATCTAGTTACCATCAAAACTGACAAATATAACTTTACCCTTCTTATGCATTTTCTCCCTTACAGATCTATCTATTTGACTATAGATTCATTTCAATTGGCCAAACAGAAACGTTTATTTATTAACTTAATCTATTTTATTTTCTTATCATGGAGTTTCATTTCAGGTGAATAGATTCCATCATAAAAAAAACCGCCCTGATGTAAAATGTGGCTTCTAATTAGATCTACACTAAGTGTAGGTAGAGATGCAACTGTCCGTAAGAAATTCCACATCACGCTAAAAGTCAAAGTAATTATTTACTTTTCCATGGTTATTCTGCACAAATCTAAATTTACTTACACTTAACCTAGAACTAAATCTACTGCGCTCCCCCAAAAAAGCTTCATTGTGAGTTGTTAAATGATTAAGTTCTTTATCTATAAGGATAAGAACTTTAGAATTATGACTGTGTGTGGTTGTTGTTGTTTAGATGGATGCAATTACACCAAGCAAATAGGACATGCTCTGTCTATATTAAAGTATATTTAAAGCCTTTCCATAAGTCTGCTGCCAATCAAACAACCATCAAGGTCAATTACAATGCCTATTTGCACTTACCTCACATATCTGGCAGGGAAAAAGTTAGATTAATTTTCCTCATTTTGAAAATATCATTTGACTGACAACCAATAAAAAGCAACCAAAGAAAAATTTAACAAGACTTTCTTTGACTGAAGTCAATGATACAAGCATGTACCAAACATGAATCCTTGGGTAGTGTTTGAAATGATGATTAGATATTTTTATGAAAAACCAAAGCAAAGTTAGTTAATTTATTAATATGAAAAAGAATCTTTTCTTATGACCACAAATACAACCTAAGCTAAAGTCACATTACCGTGAATACTTGATGACAAATATATATATATATATATATCATAATGTGGACAAAAGTACACTCCTTACAAAAGAAAAGTACAGATATATATATTTCAATGGTCACAGTTTTCCGAGAAATTTTGTAACTAAAAGTGCCTCAACAATGTGCACTTTTATCTATATATCAGGGTACACAGTACATTGTTTTGACTTATTGCAATTGTTGATACTATTATCATCACACTATCAGAGTAACTATTGCAGTGATTGTAATCAGAACTCCTCTTGATTTGTTTGTAATTGCTACTTCCCTTGATCTATATGATTAATCATAAATTGTAATCATAATACAATGTACCTCCTGATTTGTAATTATTACCTCACATGATTTATATGATTAATCATAAAAACATCAGAGTAAGCTATCACAGTTATTGTAATCATAATACAATGTACCTCCTGATTTGTAATTATTACCTCACTTGATCAATATGATTAATCATAAAAACATTCAGAGTAGCTATCGCATTGATTGTAATCATAATACAATGTATCTCCTGATTTGTAATTACTACCTCACTTGATCTATATGATTATTCATAAAAACCATCAGAGTAGCTATTGCAGGTATTGTAATCATAATACAATGTATCTCCTGATTTGTAATTACTACCTCACTTGATCTATATGATTAATCATAAAAACCATCAGAGTAGCTATCACAGTTATTGTAATCATAATACAATGTATCTCCTGATTTGTAATTACTACCTCACTTGATCTATATGATTAATCATAAAAACCATCACAGTAGCTATTGCAGGTATTGTAATCATAATACAATGTATCTCCTGATTTGTAATTACTACCTCACTTGATCTATATGATTAATCATAAAAAACCATCAGAGTAGCTATTGCAGGTATTGTAATCATAATACAATGTATCTCCTGATTTGTAATTACTACCTCACTTGATCTATATGATTAATCATAAAAACCATCAGAGTAGCTATCGCAGTTATTGTAATCATAATACAATGTATCTCCTGATTTGTAATTACTACCTCACTTGATCTATATGATTAATCATAAACACATCAGAGTAGCTATCTCAGTTATTGTAATCATAATACAATGTATCTCCTGATTTGTAATTACTACCTCACTTGATCTATATGATTAATCATAAAAACCATCAGAGTAAGCTATCACAGTTATTGTAATCATAATACAATGTATCTCCTGATTTGTAATTACTACCTCACTTGATCTATATGATTAATCATAAAAACCATCAGAGTAGCTATCGCAGTTATTGTAATCATAATACAATGTATCTCCTGATTTGTAATTACTACCTCACTTGATCTATATGATTAATCATAAAAACCATCAGAGTAGCTATCGCAGTTATTGTAATCATAATACAATGTATCTCCTGATTTGTAATTACTACCTCACTTGATCTATATGATTAATCTTGCTAACAGTAAAACAGATAAAGCTAGACAGATACATGATGATAACCATATAGATGACATAAATACATTTGCTCTACAAAATACACTACCAGTGTATAAAGCTGAACTCTAGAACAACATATGACATGTACAGTATACATGTATAATTACAAGCTAGATAACAAATACAACAGATACACCACACATTGAGGTTACTAATTAGTTATATATTTTTCTACCTACAAACTTAACTATGCTGAACATGAAAGAGCAATGATTATAATGTGGAAATGCAGAAAATAATGTGTTGATATATCCTTTCTTTTCCTCTCTTTCAAAACAATTATAATTATGCCAAAACAGAAATTAATGAATGATAAAAAGCAGCAATCATTAATTAATAGCAAAATATCATCATACATACCATATGTAAACCATGCATGACCTTTGCCATGGACAAGATTCTGTCAATAGTTCGTTGTTGATCAAGCACTGATCCTTTGACCCCTCCAATCTTGGTATATAGTACCTTCTGCCATTTGACCTTGTCATCAGCTGGCTATAAAAAGTAAAATATATAATTATGCTATCATATTCTTGCATTTAAAAAAATTATATCATGTATATCTGGTTTTATCTACCAATCACTAACTAACACTTAGGGAATGAGAGAAATTCATAAATGTCTCTTAAGTTGGCATTGAATATTTTGTTGAATGAATACATCAGAAAAGGCAAACAAAAGAAAATGTTGGAAAATCCATTCAACTTGGAAGTTATCAATTTAGACAATACTTTAGACTTAGGCTACCGGTATTGCAATGAAATCTATTCATGTGTTTCTCCTAACATCAACTTAGAGATAGTACAAAATTTTTTTTTTCATCTGCAATATGAAATTCCACTGTTTCAACATTGATAATGACTCAAACACTTGTACAAGTATTTCTATGTAAATAACAATAAGACCATGCATTATTAATAAAATTGTTGCAACTTGAAAGAATTTCTACTATGTAATGTAAGTAGTGAAAATATGACATGAACACAGGGACGCCAACACTTACACCTTCCTCAGCTTCAAGACTATGGACCAGGAAATCTTCAATATCTGCCTCTGATTCCTGAAATATTGATAAGTCAGGTATCATCTCCCTTGTTTTTAGTTTTATTTCTCATTAAAATTATGACCATGCAATACAAAACAAACACTGAATATTCTTCTAAGAATAAGTCCAGTAGAACCAAGTAAATGTTCAACTAAACCTATGTACACAATACTCAGAAAATAGCAAAAACAATAACGACCTATGTAAACAATAATCAGAAAATAGCGAAAATAATTTGTAAAAAATTATGTATTAGTCTGCATATTCATTATAAAATTGATAGTGTTTACAAGAAATGATGTAAGTCTTCACTCTATACAACCATTCTCAGCAGACATATGCCTTTACTAAAATAAATCAAAACAAAATACAACAGCATATTCAGCAAGATACATGTACCCATGTTACATGACTTAATAAAACTTACATATAAAGCTATTGCTATCTAATTGTTATCATTTATACATAAAAAACTGCTGCTACATGTAACTGTACACTTACAGGTGTTGTCACCTATGTACATATAGCTTGTCACTAGTGTTAACTATACATGTACAACTATTGTTACATGTAACCACATAACTGTACACTTACAGGTGTTGTCACCTATGTACATATACCTTGTCACCAGTGTTAATTATACATGTACAACTGTTGCTACATATAACTACATTGTACATGTGTTGTCACCTATGTATATAACAGTATACCTAGTCACTAGTCTTACCTATACATATAGTACTATTGTAATACTATATGTTGTATGCTTACATTGTACAAGTGTTGTCACCTATGTATATAACAGTATACCTAGTCACTAGTCTTACCTATACATATAGTACTATTGTAATACTATATGTTGTATGCTTACATTGTACAAGTGTTGTCACCTATGTATATAACAGTATACCTAGTCACTAGTCTTACCTATACATATAGTACTATTGTACTATATGTTGTATGCTTACATTGTACAAGTGTTGTAACTTATGTACAGATACCAACTAACTAGTGTTAGCTATACATATAAAACTTTTGGACCTGTATAGACTTGTTATTGCTGCACATCTGTACATATTAAACTACCATGAATCTTTCAGATTCAGAATGCAAATGCCTCCTCGGTGCAGTTTAAAGGTTTTATCTGCAACCATGTAAACCCCTTTATAGATGTATATTTTGTGTATGTACATCTATCTGTCCATGTATATTGTAATTTTTACATATCACATCTTGTACATGTATGTATCACATATTTACAAAGTACAAAAAAGAAACTGAAATTATATTCTAAATCACTCAACATCATGCATAAATCCCTAAATACAAACAGCTGAAAGCAAAACTCTACACCATATCACAGACTGTATCTACACACACAAAAATCTACAACCTAGTGTATTTTCTAAAGATGTAGTGTAGATCTGCTGTTTATGACTAGCTAGAAGTACATGTATTTTCATAGTTTGAGTTGACCCTTACATTCTGTACTTTACACAATAATTGTGTCTTTGTATATTTGATGTGCAGTGATCTGAGATGAGAGGTTTGTAATCTAAAGAATAATCTTCTCAGAATGTCTTCCCCTTCATATTTGTATTAGGTAAAATTTCATGTAACATTTGAAGACCAAGAATAATAATAATAAAAAGGAATAGGTTGTTTTCTTTAAATATTTGTTCATTTATCATTATTATTATTACCGTCTTCATCATTACTGGTAGTATTGCTATTGTTATTTTCATTATTACTTTCATTTTTATCATAAAGTTTATCATAACCATCACCAATATTATTAAAACTGGATTTTTTTATTTACCTTTACTAGAAGTAGCAGCAAACTCCTTTTGTTAATTTATAATGTTCTGATAAAATGTAAAACTTTTGTAACAGATTTGTGTTTTGTCTTTTAATGAATAAAATGTTTTAGAATAATTTACAAATATACTAGTACTGTTACTACAGTATGCAATTGAATGTTGCACATAAAACAAAGTACTAAAATTTACATACATATATTTTAAATGACATAAAGAATTAGGTTTGTTTAAGTATTTCTGATCTAAAAGTTGGGATACATGTACCATACTGATAGGAAAGGTGGAGAATTTTCTAAACATTAAAGCCACTTCTCAAATCCATGCAGAATGTATGTCTTAAAGGTGTTGATGAAGCAAAATAAAACAGCACTAACAAGTAACCATGAAATTCTTGGCTGGCAATGAATTATGAAGTGATGACCGAAGTATAAGCAACAAAATAATTATTACCTAAACCCTTTCACCCCTTAAAACAAAAATGAATGGAATCTTCCAAATACAAACATTTCATTTAGAGGGGTGAAAGATCCAAACAATAATTTTAAGCTATTCTTGTTTCTTTCACTCTCTCTTTATAAATGCAACAAAAACTTCAATAACAGAATCATGATAAACAAGATGGGGATACACATATTTTTCAAAAGTAAAATCAGAGTCAGTGTGTAACCATGATGTAAAACAGAACTCAGTAACAACAAATCTTCAAATATGTATGTAAGGGTTCACAGGGTCAATTAAAACCATTATCCTTTTTGTGACTTAAGCGATCACAAAGGAAGTTTTATTCTAGGTTTTAGTTAAGATTACACTTTTTAAATACGGTACTTTAAGCTTTTCCAATATCATGTGCAGATTTTGTAGGTAAATAAAGGTGTGTACTTTCTGACTATGTCTACATATCTAACAACAGGTGAGAATATGTGTAAATCTATGGGTAAAGGTATATATCTAATTGTTGAAAAATAGATTTCTCCCTCTAATGAATCATATTTGAAGATGTAACATCATAAAATCCAACATGTAACACATGCTACTGCTAAAGGTTGATCAACTCTGGGTCTGTATGTAGAAATATAGTCTCAATAAAAAATATAAAGTCAAAAATGATTATACATAATGATTAAAATGATAATTAAAAAAGATACACATTTTGTCAGATTATTGTTTAATTCTTTTTAAACAATACTCTTTCTATACAAAATGTAGGGATTTTAACTACAGTTGCCAACTCAACATATGTTTTGAATTTGTTAGACAGTTGGTTTGTTTGGTTGGTTAAAATAATATAAGCCATTATGATTTTCTAAAACCTTTAACATAATTATATACATCTTAAGGATTGTTTAAAAAGTTCTGAAGGGCTGTCACAACCTTTCACTCATGACCATGACCAAATATGGATGTTAACATTTCATTTGGTGATCAAAGCATGATCATCTCACTGGTTTACAGTAATTACACGGAATCTATCACTTTCAGCTTACCCATCTTACAATTCAACTTTGTACAGTAGTATTAATATGAGAGCAAAGAATGATTGTATTTTAGGTTTCAATTCGAGGTCATATAAACACAGGTCAGACATGTCTGAGGTAAAATAATTCTTTTAAAAAAGAAATTGGTTTGTCTTTACCATGAGTTTACTTTAAAAAAAGATATCTTTAACAAGCATACTTAAAAACAAGAGCTTATATATAATAGTATTGGCATCATTTAAACTACAGAATCTATACATTCCCTTTCCAGGAAGTATTACAATGACAGTTATAGCTGCTATAAATTTAAAGTCTACATTTTGTACCGGTATGTTGTAATATGTAAGATTTGGAAGTAAAGGGTTTAATGAATAAAAACTAAAATATAAGCTTTACATGGAGTAAAAATTTATATAAGGGTGAGTTGGCAACCAGGCTTAATTACAGCAATAAAAAAGTTTGAAACATTATTCACTGATTTATTTCTACATTCAGACTTAAATACCACAAAGTTCAATATTATGTACCCCAGTTTCATCATCCATTTGCTGAAATAGATCATACATATCACAGTTTTTAAATGACTGAATTAGAAAAAATAATACATTTACATCACAGAACTAAAAATAAATGCAAACTGATTTCAAGAAATTAGTATTTTATGGTGATTAAATTGTTAATCTCAACAATACAACAGAAATGAAAACGAAATTTGTTGAAAAAAATAAAACAAAACGTTTTTCAAACATGACAACAATTTAGTATGATTTAATGTAGTGAAAAATGTCCAATATTATATATCATTCAAATTTTGTGACCTGTTGAAATAAATACTCTGACAAATT
This sequence comes from Atrina japonica, assembly GCA_030159075.1. Lineage (NCBI taxonomy): Eukaryota > Metazoa > Mollusca > Bivalvia > Pterioida > Pinnidae > Atrina > Atrina japonica. The sequence continues at coordinate 316,651 of BROG01000381.1, forward strand.
AAAAAAATTTAATGAAATTAACAAAGAGAAATGAGCACTAAAGATTACCGGAGAGAGTTTTCAAATAAGAGTCAATGGATGTAAAGTCAGACAGACTTGACAGTACAATAATGAAATAGAAATACTGATCTCACCTCAATCAGTTTCTGTTTTGCTTGCTGTAGTAACTCTTGTTCTCTGCCACTGAAGAAACTCAAACCAACAGGTAACAAACGTTTGAGACAGGCTACATTTAAACTGTTGTGTGCTTCTAGTCGCTTCTTCTCACGTTTTTTACCATGCTTCTTGGCTCCAGGCACTTCTGACCCTTGAACTGTAACTGCCGATATTGACACAGATTTGGATTGGCTTGGCATAATCAAGGCCATGTTGTCAATTTCATTGGCCATTACAAAGTTCTGCTCCTCTCTTTTGAACATCTATAAACAAGAAGAATGATAAATACTAGAGTTGTTGTGGTGATTGAAATTAGCATTGCGATACTAGCAGATTTGGCTGATACCACTGAGATATTATATATATAAATTCAGCAGTACTCTTGCTACATATGCTGACTGAACAGTGTTTGTTTGTTGTTAATTACAAGTATAATATCCCCTCAGTCAGACAGACACATAAAAAAAAATCATTTTTAAAAGTATCACAAAAAGTGTATGTGATTTGTATATGCTTAAGTAATTCAAGTACATGTACATAAATATTTTTTAGGGGGCAGCAATATAGCAATACTTTAATATTTTCCTGATATCACTGTCAGGTTTTACTATCATGATTTATTGTGATAATACCGTAATTGACCGTGTATAATCCGCATTTTATTTATTCCGCACCAAACATTTCAGCATCAAATCTCCGAGGAAAAAAGGTGTTCGTGCTTTTAAGCCTAACCCACATCTGGGTTTTATATATGGCCATTACTGGGGCATTAGTATGACCGAAAATCAGACTAATTTTAAATATCAATCCTAAGATCTGTATTTGACAGAAATAGAGAAATATTTATTAAATAAAAGAAAATATGATACTATGAATTTTGAAATAAATGTAAAAGTACAAAATGGGAATCTGAAGTACGAAACTACAAGATACTACATATGTTGTTCCGTGTAACTCCCTTATTTACAGTTACAGTATGGCAGTTAACTTTGTCAACTACAAGTGCAAAATAATCACTATAATTTGAGTTGAGATTGTTCATATTTTCAATAATAGCATGAAACTCTATGAGGAAGGTTAACAGGACACACAGGTACTGTACTATTCTGTTTCCTATGGATATTCTATGATTAAAGCCATGCCTGGTTACAAATCGGTAATCTGACAGTCTGAGTGTCACTCGCTGACCAACTTTGCAATGAGTTATTTCATAGGCGATTTGTAAACTGAAATACACATGCACACACACTGAAGACAAGATTCAGTTATCAAACATTTATTCACCATCACCGTAGACAATAAACACATATAGAAAGCAATGGAGAAATAAATTGACACAAACATCATGATTACGAAAAAACCTGGCCAAATAAAGGCAAGTTTACCATCCAACGTCAAATCTTTTGCACCTTTTTTTACTATAGTCCAATGGAAAAAAATGTCCTAAGAACCTGTTGTACTGTATTATCTGCACCCCCATCCCAGAGACAAATTTTAGAGTGAAAAGAGTGCGGATTATACACGGCCGATTACGGTATATAATAACAACTCCAACACATACTGACTTACATATCATCTATATCAAGACTTGATATTACAATACTGGTAGTTTAAAGTGAAATTACAATCCAGAGAACTTTGTGAGTTAGAAAATGACAAATATTAAAACACTTTGTGCTTGTTGTTACCAACTGTTTTAACATCTTTGAAAATATGTAATAGTTAAAAGTAAATTTATGTTGGATTATAAATAAAACCTAATCTTCTTCAACAACATTCTCTATGTAATGTTTTTGGTTTATATATATATATACAGGGATGAGATTGGCAAATCTTTTTTTCAGAGGAAAATGAGCTAGGGTCCCCGGCGGATCCAGGGCAGAGCCCTGGTCAGGGGGTTCAGGGGGACGAAGTCCCCCTGAAGCCAAAGCACTTTGGCTGTTTGAAAACTAGTAAACTGCACTAAAATGGCTTTACCTTTTGCAATCAATTTGCCATTTTGCAAGGCAGACTTGGGAAACCGCGGGTAAAACGCTTAAACAATATAACCTCTGCGCTGATTGGCCATATGCGTTGTAAGTAATCCAATGAAAACGTGCGTAAGTAATAGCTTCAACACCGTAATAGCTTCGACACCGTCTCGGCGTTTATGGTTTGTTGGAGGGAAAACTCAGAGACAGCTAGAAATTAAAAAAATCCGAATATTCGAAGTTGAAGACAAACAGAGTTCTCTCCCTTCCACAGATCGTTGAACTACTTCCGTGTTCAATTGACTGACGTATTTCAAGTTGCGTATTTACAGATTTACATGTACCGATCTTGCTGTGTCAGAGATAAGAAACAAAGAACACTCAGTGTTCAGGATAGACAACAATTTTATTAAACAAAGGTATAGTGACTTTTAAGCTGTAAAAATGAAAAATATTACATTCTTACCCCCCCCTAAAATTTTCTCAACGGATTTGGACGTTTCACAAAATCGACCCCTGGGACTGTCAAATCCGCGGAAATCCGCGGATCCGCGGAAAAATCTCATCCCTGTATATAGTGTAATTTCGTTATCTCAAAATTTATGGGACTGCCCCATTTACTTTGAGATATCCAAAATTTTAGACAACTGTTTCAATTCACATATTTTCTATATATTTGGACAATAAATAGACTAATTCAGGCAATATAAAAAATCTCAGATACCAAAATATAAATCTTTAGGATGTCCAGGATATAGATACGAATCTGGTAAAAACTGGACAAACACAGACATCTGGAAATCAAGAGGTGAAATCAGGTGCCATGGAGGAGTAAGCATTTGTTGACTGCTCACACCCGCCGTGAGTCCACAGTCAACTGATAATTTTAAATTGGATTTAAGCAATTTTTAGTGACCTATTTTCCTTGACTCGGTAATGGGAGTTGATTGCCCTGTGTTTTGCAGGTAAACAAATAGTTAGGTTATAGTGATTTTCTCATGCAAAAGTAAACTTTCAATAATGGAAGGTGATTTTGAGATAAGAAGTGACAATTTTATGACATTTTGATACTTAGAACCTTCAAAATAAGTGAAATTTCCTGATAAAAAACTTTGAGATATCCAAAATAAAAGTAGTATAAATATATAGTAAAATAATCGGGACCGGCCTTTCGACTCCGACATATAACTGGAATTTCAATTCATCCAATTTTGACATAACGAGATTTCACTGTGTGTGAGTGTGAGTATGTGTGTGTGTGTGTGTGTGTGTGTGTGTATGTGTTGTTTATAAGAAAGTCAACTTACGATAGATTTTGACCACAGACCAAACAAATCAGCAATACAAACAAAGAGTTCTTCAGCATCCATTGATGGACTTTTCAGCCAATGAGATCTGTGAAGATCTACATACTTTATCAGCAATGGATAGAAGGCATAAATGTCACGAACAAGTATGCTAAAGGCCTGAAATAGATAATGTTTCTTACAATAAAAAATGCAATAAATCATAATAATACTAAAATCATTAAACAAGCAGACAATACTAGAGTAACATTTTAGATTCAACAACATAAATACAGTTTTGGTTAATGGCAAGACAATTTACTTTAAACCAAATAGATGATTTGTGCTATACATATAATAACATCATTTATTTCCTAAATAGAAATATGATAAAAATATCAACAATGTAAAAATTGTCCAATTTCTTCTGCTTTTAATATGAAAAACAAAAGCAAAAATGTGAATACAGAAAATGCTACAAACTGTTTGTGTATCAGTCTCTAGATCAGCTACTTCATTTGAACCATGTTTACTGGCCATCAATTGCTTTTCCTTTCTCTCTACAACTAAGCCATTCTTTCCCAGTTTTTTAGCAATTGGTAAGAAATGTTCAGCAATCATATCTGGTGTTGAGTTTGCTATAATTGGCTGTGTGCGAGCTTTTGAGAGAGGAAGATACATGAAGACTCATGCTATAGTAATGTTGTTACAGAATAATGTCACATATACATTTATAACAGATTTATACTATATGTATAACCGTTGGGTTATTCCTTAACTACAATTTCAGTATCTCTGATACATTTTTTCAGGACACACAAATTAATATAACAAGTCTCTAAGGATGTTCAAATCTATATATACATGTATTTGAATTAATTTGAAACCTGACTGAATAAAGGATCAATGTTTTCATGTATTATCTTGAATTTCATTGACTTTCAAGTATGAATGGTGCTTTATTAAAATTTTTAGAAGCAACGATTTATCACTTTATAATTTATGTAGGCCACAAACACATGACTAAGAAAAATATCTTTATTGCAATTCACTGTTGTATTTGATTTGAAATATGTATATATTTGGAATGTAATTCCTTTTACTGTTACACATTAATCCAGAAATGAGAAAATAACTCATTTATTTACTTACTTGCAATTCTGTTCATCCATGGTGCATTTTCAGCTCCAATATTGTTCAGAATCAACTTCAAAACATTACCAAGTACTTGATTCATAAGATCCTCAGTTACTTCTGTTAACTGTCTATTTCTACAAATAATTCCAATGGATGTAGAAGATATTTGAAATTATGAAGACAATGTTAAAACCATGACATTTCTGAATATGAATATATTAATTTTACTTTCTTTAATTTGCAACAATTATGATGTAAGAACTGAAATTCAGAAAAAGTTTGATTTGTTTCAATGCTTTTCTTGATATCTCTATGAATTGAAGTAATTTACATATACCCAAATCTGAGACTCCATAATTTTCTTGTACTTACCCACTTTGACTCTGAGCTAGCCAAAAGGGGAGATAACTGCAAAAAAATCATAAAAATCTACTTAGTAATCATGGAGACTAAGTGTGTTTGGAGAAAAAAATGGAGAATTAGGAAGATAAATATATTTTAAAAATGAAGTACCTAAGAATGCACATTTACATAAATATTAAATAATTTCACGACTGTATCAATATTGTAGCAGTTGTTTAAACTGATGAAGACTGTTCAATGGAGCATAAAGTTATACAAATGTTAAACATTAGTTGGAATCACAAATGTCTCACCTGCAGAGCATGGGTAGTGTAACTTCAATTACGTGAGGTGCTTCCTGGTATTTTCCACCAGATTCTGCCAGCTCTGCTATTTCCTCTTTGATCTTCTGTAGACCTGGTAGGTTTTTCCTTAGCATATCCATAACCTCTGTAAAGAGCAAATCAAACAATATCTTGTAGGTCATTCTCTTTATGTGAATATTTTCTGGTGTACCTATATCATATCAAACAAGATCGTCTGCCCTTTGAATTTGGTGTTTCAATATTCAACACTTAGTATATAAAAGATTCAACAGTTCAGAATAATATCTGTGTTACAGGTCAAAACTAATGAATTCCCGTTACATTTCAGTGGTATCATTAGTACCTTGAGCTTCTAGTGAATGTTCTGAGATTTTCCCTTCTATTCCATACAGTATGGAATTCCTGTTGTATTTGTTCCGATCCGGCTCTAGGAATGCTACCGGAAATGAGCTTGCAAATGATCCAAGACATTCTCCAAGTGCTGGTCTGTGCCTGTAATTTGGATGATATCAAATTAGTATCTTATTTCCACCGGCATGTACAACGTATAAAATTTAAACACTGACCACTTTACCTCACATATTATACAATGTATTTTTTCCCTCCACTAAGTTAAGGGATGATAAAATATATTCAATCAATAGGCAATTGTTAAATTCATTAAATAAACAATTTGTTCATCTTGAGATATAAAATATTTTTGCTATAAATTCAGTTATATATTGATAAATTGCTTGAATTCAATATTTCTGTTCACTGAACTATTGCTGAAATACAGTTTAATATCAATTACAGTCATGTTGACAAAACATCTTTTTAGCAGCTGATATGTGATTAAGGATATTAAGATAATCATAATAATATCAATAATATTACTATTGCATAACTATCAGTTTGCAGTTGTAAATATGATAAAAAGATAATAGCCTAAAGTACATGTAATATTAAAAGTAAGGAAACAAAACAAGACATTAGATTAATATGTTAATTAGACTTTCAGAAGTCACAATTTTTCTGCTAACTTTACAATGACAGACAACAAAGTTACACTAGAACAAGTTGAAGACTTCAAGTTGAAGCTTAAATGGTGACAACTACGTGACGGAATAAATTACAACAGAAGAAGGAAGTGGTAATTATGCATCATGATCATGGACTTAAGCATAACTTAGGTGACAGAGCTTATATCCTCCAGTGTAACTATGGAGGCAATAATATGGGCATGCTTGATTTGATTTTTTCCATACAGAATTGATAGATCTAAGCCAAAATTGAGCTCCAGAGTGCCTTATTATATTTCTGCAAAATCATTCAATTCCCCTTGCCAATCAAGCATGCCCGACACCTGTTTTATAGACTTTGGTTCAGTTTAAATGTGGGCTATATAACTTACTATGGACTCGAGTAAAACTACAGTGGTGATAAAAGATTTCTAATTCCTTAAGTTCTTTCTATATGTCATGAATCAAAGAACTGAAAGCCCAGCAAAATGATAAGTCATTACATTAATTAAGTAATAACATATTACTTGAGGATAATAAACTAGGTTTCTGATAGGCAGACAATTGTCTTTTTATTGCTGATCAATGGTCAACAACATTTGTAGATTTGCTGTATTACTCTGCTACTAAAAACATTGAATAGTGCAGTGAGGACATTTTTTTAAACTATAACAAGATATATATACTGAAAGACTTGTGATTTTCACTTCTCATGCTGAAGCTCTGATAAAAGGGCCATAATTTCAAATGTGGCACCTGTACTCTACTTATAAACAACCATTGGAAGTTGCATCACATTCTGTTAGTGTTATACGAAACTGTTGTTGTTGTTGTATTGTTGTTTAATGTCCCACTCAAGAATCTTTCACTCATATGGAGACATTATACAAAACTGAACATAAAAACATTACTTCTTGAGAATTATGAGCCAGACAGCCAGGTAGTATTTTATCATAGTTTCTCTTCCAATATTTTCTACATTTTGTGACAAGAGTTTACCAAAAGTATTTCAAATGTGGCTTAAAAAATCATATAATAATACAGTAATTTATACAGTCATTAACATTTCTCCAGCAATATCATGCATCTACAAAAACAACAATATGTAAAATTCAGTTAACAAACTAAACCTCATAATTTACTATCCAGTATAATCAACATATTACAAATGATCAAAAGAAATATGAACAAAAATGATAAAAACAACATGTGACACACAACTCTGTTCTATAGTGTAATTGCTGCCCTCAAAAAGTCACACTTGTAAATATGTATAAAGATTTCTAGTGATATAGTTATATATAAATTTACCTATCTTCATAACCAAGGAGAGATTTTTTTAACAATATTAGATGACATAAAATATACCATTTTCTTTGAAACTTGGAATAATTCATGAAATATCAACAAACAAGAAATCAGAGAATTTTACAATGAATGGTCAGTTGAAGTTTGTATTGAAATCTTTCATTGCATTTTAGAATGAAAAATGAAAACTTGTGAATGACTGTAGTAATTGTTTACTTCCAGTAACAGAAAAAGAGAGGAGAGAAACTGTTACTAATGTGATGAAATGCTGATATAAAGTGAAAAGATGTTAGTGAGGAAATTATGGGACCTAACACAAAACAACAATGGCAAGTTAGTGATACACCAAAGATATCTAAAAATAAATACTTGTATATTTGTAAGCGTAGAGTCATTACTGAGTACATCCAAGCACACAGAAAAGCAGTAATTGATTATATTTCACCTACAAGGTTTTTACATCAGCATGAACAAGAATGAACACAATAAATGTTGATATGGTTATCTACTACATACATATATTTATTATATCTAAATGAATTAGGTCTTTAGATAAAGCATATTGAAGAAAATATATATCTCAGTATTAGGTTTAAAATATATTTTAATCATTAATTACACATACATACTGGTTTTAGAGAAGAAAAAATGAAATGCACACGTCAGCTTCTGATAAAAGTGTGAGAAAATGAAAACTGCAAACTGATAGATAAAGGGAGATAATTACAATGAATGAAGTAGTATCTGGAGAATTTTAATCATTGATAATAAATAGGGGGAAGATGTGTATATAATATGAGGCAATGTATGAATATGATTGGTATGTGATTTCTCTCACATTTTGTTCAATACTGACCTCCCTGTTACTGATATGTCAAATCAAATTTCAATCACTTATAACATTTTCTTGATTACCACCAATACTTAAACAAAAGTCAGTGTGGGAGAAATTTCATACTTTTGATATGTGTTATGTTTGATACTCCTGACAGTGTTATTTTGTATAGGTTTAAATAAAACAGCATGATAGGTTTGGATATTTCATTGGAGAGTGTTACTAATATCTGTAAATGTGGGCAGCAAAGGCTTTATTGAAATATCTAAACGGTGTTCAAATAAGACAGTGGTGAACATACTACATGAAGAAAATTAAAAGCAAAAAGTTAAGTATAGAAAACTCTGATGGAAATGAAATGATACAAAACTGCAACTATAACTTATGTAAACACACAAAACAACAGAAGTTTGACCACACCATGCTAATTCACGCTATACCTTGACAACTCCGATAATATTGTCTCCCTAAGAGGAAGGAAGTTAATAAGGTTTTAAAACAAACTTATACAGATACTTGTGAATTTTTCATGGTAATCAAAAATGTTACAGTGTAGCAAGAAGATATATAAAAGTTATTTAACTTGTTTTCATGTCTTTACCTACTGGCTAATTATTCAGCCTTTTGGTAGCACCTTTAAAATAATCATCTATCTCATAAAAAAGGTCATTTCACCACCCAAGATTACCTTTTGTCTCAGAATATTCAACATTTGTGAACAGTGATTTAAGAATTAAAATTAAAATACCATGACAATAATACCAAAGTATGTAAAGGCAAAGAACATTTATGTATTTTATTTTCAAAATTCAAAATGATACAGGTTAATATGAAAAGTTCACACAGAATAGCAGATAATGGCAATACATGTACAGTTTAAACAGATACTGACTTAGAATACCAACAATTTCACATTTACAACTGTTATGTTTAAATGATATATCATACAAAAAGGAACCAATATGGCTAACTGGTCAGAACACTGATTTTGGTCACTTCTTTCACCTTTAGTTAGCAAGGGTAAAGTATTCCTTGATCTTAAGTTGATCAAGTTGAAAATTTTGTAAAATTTTAAAGTTTAATTGTAGATGTGATATTTTCCCAGCAAAGTATAACTAGAGGTTCTCTTCCAGCACCATAAACAGAATAATAGTTTTGTTTAGTGTAAAGTACCAGCAAAACAGAAATAGCAATTACTCTATGTGTAGCAATAGGACAAAACAAAATCTCAAGAGTTGAGTTACTGGTAACTGTGAAAGTCAACACAAATCTGTGACATCAGATATTTGACTAATATTTTGTAGTAACTGAAGAAACAAATCACTTTATAACATATAATTTAGGACTTTTTATCCCGAACTTTAACTAGCATTTGTCATATGGTACACTGTCATGGTGACAGATCTATCTTCAATAGCAAAGTGAGATAATAATCTATCAAAATATTTAACAATGAAATTGACACATATCTTACCTCTCAATAAATGATGAACTACTAGTTCCTAGTGAATACAAGGAGTTGAGTACCCTGTAACAAGCCAACTGTATATCTCCAACTACAACAGAAATATTTGTCATTTAACCTGAGACATAAATCAAATGTCACAGTATCAAGAATTCTGTCAGCAATAACAAAACTTTAACCAAAATCTTAACCAAACAGACAGGTGGATGGACTGATAAATGCAGACAAAATGTATATACCTGTTTTGCCAATATGGGGCACATAAAGATTTTTAAATGCAAAACATATTTCAAGTTTAATTACATAATTTGTGATTTTTGTCCAATTAATTTTACACATTTTTGTTTTGCCTAGTTTAATTTTTGCAAACTCAGCAAGTGTTTCAATTGGCTTCATAATTATTCAATACTGACCAACATGACAAAAACATCAGATATCTCATGAAATAAAAAACTAAAAAAGAAGATTCCCTTCATATATATATATATATATATATATATATATATATATATATATATATATATATATATATATATATATATATATATATATAAAGAGGCTACATATAAATCAGACCAACAGGGTCTAGCTCAAGAGAGTACACTTAAGTTTTGTATAGATTGGTACTTAAATAGCAATGTCAAATATCATATCTATAGATTCAGTTGACAATAGACATATAAGTTTACCTATCAGTTCAGCACCACAGTTGTTTCTTCCCAAATGATCAAACAACGAGGACAAGACTGGTAGTAGCACCATGTGGACATAGTCCAGACTAGTGGCACCTCTGACGATGGTACCCTTGACATGACTGAAGCGCCCTCTTTGTAGATTGTCCACAACTTGAGCTAAGTCATCAGCAGCATTGTTGAAGAATGGTAGAAGTGATGATCTTACTATTTCTGGACTATTCTTCACCACAGATCTGTCAAATATATCAAATTCATTTACATACTGTAGAATCAGGAAACTCTGTTGTGGTGTTAATTTTGTTTATTTCATTGTTTTCATTTATGAACAAAATTTAAACCATAACAAAATTTTACATACATTATACCTAGTTATAGTAATAGGTTCCTTTACAAACAGGTTTCTTTATTTCAAAGAAATTTTATGTCAATGGATTTGTTTTATTTTTAAAACAACAAAATTTTATCCCCACAAAATTTTCTGATTCTACAGAGTTAGGTAAAACTCACACAACAAATGTAGATATACAGTACAAGTGAACTACATGTACGTTCAATTTTACAGGTGCATTACATATCAATGACATTATGCAGTTCAACTGTCAAAATTTAACTAAAACTTAAAGAGTCTTTCAGGAAGTGAACAATTACCTTGCATCTACAGCTTGAACAAGTGTCTGCAAGCACCTGACAGATATGTTGATGTCATGACCAAAAGCTGTTATCTTGGTTCGTAGAGTTGCTGCTAGTTTACAGAACAGACTGAAATCAGAACATGAGAACACTGATATAACATGATAAAGAATGCAATATAAAATACAAATGTATACACATACTGTATACCTGTAAATGGACTGAAATCAGAACATGACAACACTGTATAAAGAATGATACAAAAAAGTACATTTGTATACATATAATTATGACATATCAGTGTCAAGAAATGGGATATCACCTAAATATGTTGGATGATGGTAGGGCAGAGTATAAATATTACATTATTGATGGACTATATGAAATTAATCAGTGTTTTCAGTAGTAACTGATTCATAGCATAAAAATTATAATAAACACAGAGAAAATTCCCGGTCTTGGGATAAATTATTTTCCAATTTTATCATCCTTTCTATAGTATGACATATATATATTTCTCGAATTACAACAAGAAATATAATGTAATGCAAATAAGCCTTCCATAGAATGCACTATATGAATTTAAATAAAATGAAGTTTATGACTTTCAATTTTTTCAATTTGAAGCATAGTTATGACAAGTACCTGGCTGTCATTTCTTTCTCTTTTACAGATGCCATGGAAATATTTGATGGTGAACCTGGCCGACTGACAAAGTAATCTCTATGAGCATGGAAATATTTTTCAACAAATGGAAGGACAACCTGAAATCAGAGAGAAAAAAGCCTGATTTACCCTTCAAATAGTGTGCTTGAATTTCCAAAAATAAAACAAAAGATTATTTTGGGGATGTTTGGATTGAAAATGTTATACTAACTTGAGTTCACATCAATTATTCTTTCATGCATTTTTTGTCACTCCCCACATGATGATAAAATGTAAAGTTATCTGAAAAACTTGAATTGTGCCCATTGGTTCAACATTATAACTCATCTAGTGGTCTTTAGAAAGTGACAATTTTCAGTAATTTATATGTTCCTATACAGAAAAACAACAAGATATTGTGAATCTATGCTATGAAAACATAACACTGCATTAAGATACAAGAGTCTTGACAAATCTGGCAGTCATTTTCTGCATGTAAAATTATATTTTTACTAAATAAGCTACCATGAGTGAAGTATAGAGGTCACCCTAAATATCAGTTAACTTTAACAGAAAACATTATCATATTGTCTTACTATACAAAGGGTTATATAATAACAAAAACAAAAAAGCACTTTTCTAAATATACCATAAAAAGTGTATTCATTATCTCACTGAAAGTTAAAACAAAAGGCCACTGACCCTAATCATGATAATGAATCAGAGAACATAGAAAGGAAATTTACCTTGGCAAAGAATTTGACATCTTCTGTTGCTGTTGAGTAACTCTCTCTTCGACTAAAGCGACTACTTGGTCGTGTTTCAGTCAAGTTGGTTGCAGCATTGTCAAAGTATTCTAGTAGTTTCTCTAACAGACTATAAGCAAATCTCTTCTCTGTTGCAGACACACCCACTCCACTGTCAGGTTCAGTGTCTTTACCTTTTCTAGAAGAAGATTTGCCACGTGCTTGGTTCTCTGATTCACTGGATTGCCATGATATATTTGCGAGGTAAGGAGTTGGCAGGACAGGCAGATAAGAAAGAACAGGGGATGGGGAGAAAAAAAAAATAAAGAAAAGAAAGATAAGCATTGACATAAAGATGCCACATAAAAAAAATCTAAAATAAAAACATCTAAAGATTTAAGCAATACTTTGGCTATAATAACTGTACAGATACAAAAATAGAAAGCTGCTATGACATAAAATTGATGTAATATAAACTTACAGTTGACCCATTTTAAATATTTTCAGATTTTTGTTCTTTGATTTGCCATTTGCTAAACTAAGTTGAAAATTATCACAATTAGTTTTACATCATATTGCCACAAACACTAATAAAGTTTAATACAAATAAAATTTATATACTGATAAGGAAATTTGAATATAACAAATTTTGTGTACTACTGCTTTGTGTAAAATAATGTTAGAATATTGTTAAAATAAAAGTATTTATGTAAAAATGTCATTGGCAGATAACAAAAGACAATTATCAAATAAATGTTAATTAAATAAAACCATCTTTTTATCACACTGCAAACATTACATGCATTTTAAGCTGGTTGTAAAATACTTAAAAGCCCACAAATGCATCAAATGCTCTTAAAGTCAGGATGGACTATACAATTTACATTTGTACATATGTACTGACCTAATACTTGTGTCTCAAAACTACCCCTTTCCTTACAATCATTTGATAACATTAATTCAGTTTCTATTGGTGGAACATAAAATTTCAAATGTAAAATGGCAAAACTTCTTCAATAAAAAGTTAATGTTTTGTGGTAATATATGATATAGTTCATGATGCATTGTTCTAATCACAAAAAATCTAATTGTTGATATGTCTATCACATACAATATATTGCAAAAATAAGTAGTAATATTCCCCAATTTTACACAAATGGTTAGCTAGGGAAAGATAAAAAGTGGTAATTTGAGCTAAGACAACAAACATTTGTTTGAGATATCATGCACAAAAAAGTAACGTCACAAAGATGGCAGCAAAATGGCACAACAAAGCAAAGCATAAGTTTGGGAACAACTGAACATCAGGATGCAGAGAAGTAAGTTGACGGAATATAAAGTTGAAGAGCAACATCCTGACTGAATATGAAATTGCAGAGTAGCAACTTGACTGAACATCAGGATGCAGAGGAGCAACCTGACTGAACATTAGGATGCAAAGAAGTAGGTAGAAACATGGCTTAATATCAGGATGCAGAGCAGATAATAGGTAGCAACATGACTGAACATCAGGTTGCAGAGGAGTACAAAATAACATACTGATCACCAGTTTGCAGAGCAGGTAGCAACATGGCTGAACATCAGGTTGCAGAGCAGATAGTAGGTACAAATTGTAGCAATATGGCAATACATCAGGAAATACTAAAGAATTCAACACAGACATTGGTACCTTATTTAAAGACCAAATACTTCTGAGGACTGATCTTATAACATATTGGATCTCTCATTCTAATCATTGTATATAGACAATTTATATGGCCAGGAAATAAGGCATCAATGAATGTATGCATCATCGGATATGAAAGTAAATCAGTTTTGTAAACAAATTCACAATGTTGCAATTCAGTAATATGATTAGATAAAAAATCTGAAGACAATAATAGAAAATGATATTTGCCACATGATCAGTTAGTACAGAAGTGATGATTGGTAACCTCCAAGTTAAAAATAATTGATAATTTTAAACATTTTTATTGCACCTCAGACAAAATTGTTGCATTTGATTGGTTAATACTGGATAACATGGTGACCCCCTATGAGACTATAAGGTCAGTAATTTTTTTAGGCAGCAAGATGACCATTCCCTGTCCTTTCCAACATCGCTTCAAATGTTCATTTACAGCTGTGCAAGCAATATTTTGGAGTTACCTCCTGCCTGACATGACAATCAACTCAGTTTGTTGACAATTATGGTACATTGGTTAGATTGACACATCTTGAATACGACAAAATATGTTCCAAGTGTATCAAGTGGGTATAAAAGGTCCTTTATGTAATAAATTCAAACTATATAACTAATAATTGACTCAATGACTGAATCTCTCACATATTGGAAGAGAACCAATGTTTTACAAAGGACATTTACAGTATCAATAGAAAATAAAGTTGATAATGTACATTGAGTTTATGTATCTGGGTTTTGACTATATCATAAAGCATGTAGTCTTGATTCTCTGTCCTCCATCAGATGAAGTATGAATCAGTATGAAGAGATGACGTCATACAATCAGAATTAGTATGAAAAGATGTCATACAATCATCATGCTATTACTATTGCAGAATTAGTTCAAAGTGATCTAGTGTTAAGTTGTATAAACTGTTGATCATGCTAAGGGGTTACTAGCTAATCTTATAATAATCTTAGTTCTCTTGTTAATCAAACCTTCGTGAACTGTCACACCTGTAGTCAGTAGTCATCTTACCTGTGAATTCTGTAACCAAGGAACTGTAGAAATTTGAGTAATTCCTGAGCATGATCTCGGTCTTTCTTCTTCTCTTTATCAGTCAATGTATCATATGGAACAAGCTGTGGATGAACACCTCCACCTTAAAAAACAACAGAACATAAAAATATTGATAAAGGTTATTTTCTTGCACAATATTCCCTGCATACATGTACGCGCATTTGATTCTGAAAATGTTGTACATATTGTATACATGTACGTAAAAATTTTTGCACCTGGTTAATTTCCCCCTTTTATGTGAAAGAATATTCACCATGTCTTAACTTCACCCTAAATCACCAAAGTCTCAAGTATGGCATGAACGTCCTGGCTTCAATTATTTAGCTTGAAATTTTTGCTTTCATTTCAAATTCGCTCTCTCATTTAAGGATGAAAATGGTGAAAATTAAACAGGATAAAAAATCTGGTAAACTGTAGCTAAGAAAAATATAGTGATAGTAAGCTGATATTACATATATCAATCATATACATGTAACACCAAATACTTGAGTTTTATATGTACTTATATAGGATTATATCAAACTCCATTTGCATGTTTTGTGATTTTATTTCTGAAGATTTATCCATTTATTTTTAATATCAGCAAAACAAAATAAAAACCAAGTTATTACCATTGAATTTTACAAAGTATCTTTCTACAAACCTATTGCATCTAGCTCAGCTTTCTTTCTCTTGCCCCATAACTCATGGGAGTTTTCTGCAAGCTTCTCAGCCATGTTCTAAAGAAAATCCAAAGTAAAACTTAAATAACTGATATATATATATATATATATATATATATATATATATATATATATATATATATATATATATATATATATATATCTGTAATTGGTATTCATTACTTCAAAAGAAAAAGGTCAGGAAATAAATATATACTGCCTTAAATCTACATTTATCATGGTGCATATATACTGAAGATATTGATAATTAACATCCTGTGTTATTGTTACACAATTTACAATGTTACATTAATTCTTATAGTTTTGTTTTGTTCTGGTTTTATTACATATACATACAAGAATTAATCTACTTGATACACAGCTCTATGATCAGGTTCACTCCATGGTCACTACAAATTTGTTTCCAATCAAAATAAATATTAATCAGATATAACTTTCACCATCTTGTGTAGTAAGAACAAGTATAAATCTTACCTGCATTTCCCTGGTTAATGTCATATTTCTTAGGTCATACGGTTTGGGACTGTAACCATGACTGGACTGTAAAAGTTCAAATATCAAATAAACTTCATATAAACTCTCAGGTTTTATATTGATTTCACTTAGCTGAATACTTCTATCTTTTTGGGATTGAGTAAAATACACATTTATCTAAAAAAAAAAAACACCATAGCAATATGTTTATATTACTCTGGTTGTATTAGAACTATCTGTCCTGACTACATGATTCAGAAAAAAAAAATACTTTGTATGAGACACAAAAATCTATTGCTCTATGCAATGGACTGTTTCAGATTTGTAAAAAAAAATGCTGATAACTATATGATAAATGCATGACTTACTCCATCTTTAGACATGCGTCTTCTCATACTTTCTCTGTTAGCTTGAAGTCGTGATTGATCCTGATCCAATGACCAACCCCAGGCCAACATCGTCTTCATACTTTCTCTAACTGGCTCTGTATATTTTAATCTTGCCTGATGGAAAAAGTAAAAATAATTAATATCCAAAGGCTTCATATTTTTACTTCTTCAAAATCTTAGATTTACTTTTTCCAAAAAGCTAACAAAAATAAACAATTTACGGAGCAAACATGTGCAGCAGAGAACCTGTCAGGAAAGTTAAGAAAAGTTAGAAAATCCTATATTGTCATTGAGCAGATAATGAGTTTTCAGTGTTGAATGTTTAGAAAGTTAGTAAATCTTACATTTTCATCTAGTAGATGATATGGCTTCAGTGTTGAATGGATTTTTCTGTCTTCATCAAAAACTGTACCAAAAAGCCAACCTTCATCAATCTGCAGAACAAAATAAGTCATGACCCAGTAAAAATAAGAAAAGTATTAGATTCTTTCAAATTTCAAAATAAAGAGTTCTGGATGACAACAGTACACAACAAGAGACAGCAAAATATATATACCTTGGAGGATATTTTTTTTAAATTTTCTTTGCAATGTATTTGAAACAAAATGAACAATTTACCTTTTTCAGAGCCCAGCAGTCATGGAAATGTTCAGCGAACTTTTGGATAGTAGACTCAAATGACTGATTTAAGTGTATTCTAGAATATAAAAAATTATGATAAAACATGCACCATCTCTTAACAAAAATACTTGCTCCTTAACTACATATTAAAGTAAATCAAATGAACAGAAGTACTCTTGTATTTCTTAAGAGAATTGTCAGATCACTTTATAGTTGTTTGTTTATTCCAGATCAATGCAGTGTATCATGAATGAGAAATGTACCAGTGAGTGATATTCCAGGATTATAACAGTGATACATCACTTTTATTTATATGCTTAATTTCAAACTGTTATCTTAATATTTGAAATTCAGTTAAACATAATTATAGGGCAAATTAATACCAGACATACAAACAGTAACAATTAATAGCAGATATACAATCAAGATGTGTTTGTAAAACACATATGCCCCCGGTCCCAACAAATTTCTATGCTGGCAAATAATATGTATACTTTATATATAAGCGGGATGGAATTACAGAGACTGACGGACGATCCAAACACTAGATGCCCCCCGCAGACCTTTCCTCTGGGGACATAAAAAACACTTGACATACAAACAGCAACAATGTCTTTACTGCATTACCTTGAAGTTTCAATGGGCCTGGGATTGTAGGCTCCATCATATTCCACACTGTAGTCCTTTACCCAGGTCTCATCTTGATTGGTCAGTGAGTAGTCAGGTGACAAAGCACATCCAATAGCTGACAGGCATGGGAGAGCCTTTGAAAACAGTTCAGGATCATAAGCCCTATGTGACAGTGCATCAAATATCCCAGTGAAGAGTGTCATGGTTAACCTCTTTTCTTCCTCTGTTGCAGTGCCACATGAACCCCAGCCACCAAAACTGTAGTAACGCCCACATCTCTCATAGTATGTTGTAAGCACCTATGTAAAAAGATGCATGAACTTAGTCAATCTGCTTATAAGATTTAACTGCCAAGACTATAGTTTCACTATATCATCCATTTCACTACAGCATCTGATATATAAATCTATGACAGACATGATTCAAAACAATATGAATGTCAATAGTACAACTGTAAAAATCTTTTTTATTTCAAGAGAAATTAACTTATACATAAATTCATAAATGGACTAGTTGGCAAATTCCAATATCCAGTTAAAAATTGTATTATGTGTTTATAAAGAGCTGTTCTCTAAGAAATAATGACTAAGTGAATATCTAGGTGTGTCTTACAAAATATTATATATTTAAAAATAATAATTTATGGACTGTGACTCTGATGTTTTAACAAAAAAGCTTTGAAAAACACAAATAAATTAATAACAAAACTTGTATGAAATTAAAATAAAATTGACCGTCAACAATTTAAGCTACTGTTATTATAATTAATATTTAAACACTGTTTCCTCTTTTTTAATCTCAATAAAATCATAGTTTACTAAAATTGCTGAATTACCCTGAGAGGAACTATAGTGTTTTCATTCAAAGTTGGAACATCCACAGTGAGTTTTCTGAGCAGCTTTGTCATCATTGGTGGCCGCAGTTGACTGAAAAATACAAGCGCGAGTACGAAAACGTATAAGTGATTATAACTTTTGACATTATGACAACAAAAATTGTACTTGCAAAGGTTACAGAACTTTATATTTTATTTCATGATCTTGTTTAGTATAGGTCATCTACTTTAATACACACATGTATATATTTTACTCTAATCAGGGCTCAACAATCAAGTTTGCCCAGTTGTCTGGGATAAGTCCATTTTACTGTCAGAAAAGTAAATGTTACTTCTTACAATATCATTATATGTTACACTCGATTTTCAGACAAGTAAATTTTGCATTCAGACAAGTAGATTTCAATACTACCACTGTCCTGTAAAACAAGTGGATATTGTCATGATTGGTGACCCCTGTAATGGTATGTTTTAGGTTGCATGATTCAATGTATGCATGAACTGGAAATCCTTTAATATAAATATAAAATTGCCATTAAATTATAGCTGTAAATAGTGAAAGCATTCTTACTTTGTATAGGATATGAGAAAATCAGACACTGCATCCATCTGTCCTTTTGTAAGAGATCGACATTTGGACAGTCTGTATACTGTGTTTAATGTCGAGTCTAACAACGTAGAAGCATGATCAGCATCACTGAAGAAATGGCTGTATGTTGTCAGGAACGGCAAGACACTACCACCAATGTAGCGGTTCAAAGCCAATGCCATATCACTCTCTGCTATCTGAGCCTGTAAACATATTACAACAAATGAATACCCGAAGGAAACTTAGCATTAATGGGTAGAACTGTGTATACATTATACACTGTGTATACACATACAAATGTCTTTAGTTCATGATATACAAACCTTTTGATAGTCATTTAATTTACTAATTTTACACAATAGTAGAGGTAAAACTCCACATTCAATGCAGAAAGAACAAAGCAATTTGCATTTTTTTCTATATAAATCTGAATAACAAAATGCAGCTATAATGGGATTCATAAGTGGAATTGGATTTATATATTCTATAAATTGAACATACCTACATATAAATATAATAATGTTTAATAAAGTTCATTATACAAAAGGTCATTGAAGTAATCAACAAATATATAATTTAGTTGTTTCAGTTTATTTTTTCATTGGGAAAGTATCTCCAGTTCACATACAGTCAAATTTGTCTACGAAGGCCACTCCAAAAACAGGCATTAGTGGCTGTTATTGACAGGTGGCATTTAATAAAGAAGTTTACTCATTATAGAAAAGTTTACAAATGTTATATTTGAATGGCCTTTATAGGCAAATGCCCTTTATACAGAGGTGCCCTTTAATGCAAGTTTGACTGTATGTTTAGGTTTAACAGAACTCACAGTATCTAAGGTAGTAGCAGCTCTGAGGTCTGGCAGTATGGCATCCTCTAGAATTCTGAAGAAAACAGCTTGGTCTTCTATTCCATAAACTCTTTCCAAAAACAACATGATGCAAGCCTTATGTGGGGGTATAAGTCCTGGGGGCAAGCTAGCTGCTGTGCCACCACCTCCACCCTGACTTTCATCTGAACAAAGAAATAACATCCTTGTAGCAAATATCCAAAGTCTGATAATCATCTCAAAATGGTTAATTTTTATTGTGTGAAGATTCAAAACTGTTTTCTTATACTTTCACTTTAGTTTTTTATTGTAAACAAAAATGTCATAGCTACAAAATTAAACTACATAACTGAGCATCTGGATATTCTATTCAAAAATTATCTCATTTAGAAATTAATAAAACATTTTTGTTTATTATACAAAATTATAAATTTACACAATACAACACATTTCTCTAATACTCCACAAAAGCATAGTATTCCATGGCATCATGGCTCAATGCTCTTCCAAACATTACTGATTCTCCAAATCATATATTTCAAAATGTTTTCTTACTATCTCCACCTTGTTGAGAGGGTTGTCCAATGGGCAATATAAATCTCAGTCCCAATACTCCCTCAAGGTCTTCCATAGAAACCAAACTCCTCAGAATAGATCTTGCTCTGATAGAGTCACTGCGACCTGATTTTATTGCTTCAGCATCTGGGGCACAGCGACCTAGCAGATCAACTAGACTGGAATAAAATGTCAATATGGCTCCTCCCATATCTATGTAGTCTTCGTCATCCTCTGGGGGTAGAGTTGAAAAGTCATATTTGCTGAAAATGAATTATAAAATTTTTAATCAACTTTAGATTTGGACTACAAA
Organism: Atrina japonica; assembly: GCA_030159075.1. Lineage (NCBI taxonomy): Eukaryota > Metazoa > Mollusca > Bivalvia > Pterioida > Pinnidae > Atrina > Atrina japonica. The sequence goes on from BROG01000381.1 coordinate 337,855, forward strand.
ATGAAATAATAATTATTAATCACAGACAGAAAGAAAAAAATTATTGATAATAAGCCACGTACGTGGAACATTACTACATCTCATAGAATTATTACTTACATGATGTTTAGGAAATATGTTCACCTGTGGCACCCAAAAATACATTTATATTCATATATGAATTACTGTATATGATAAATGTATTACATTAATTTGTATCTAAATTCATATTTCATATAATTTGAATAGATTTCTACAATTAATATATTTGTTAATTTAAATGACATGAAGATGTTAATATTTGTTATTATACATGACAGTACCAGTACTACCTTAGATACAAATATCTACCCTAACCCAGACAGACTGCTGAACACAGACAGGACCTAAACATTGCTATATATTTGCTGTTATATCTGACAGTAATACCTTTGGTACAAATATCTGCCTTCTGAGTCATCATCATCATTCATTGCTGTTAGGAAACTTCCGGACTGTCCATCTCTAGCTGCTGATATTTGTTGGGACATTCTTATACCATCTTTTACTGCTTTCAATAATCCTCCGCCTTCTCCTCGTAGAGCAGGACCCAAACATTCAGGTCGTCGAATCAAAAGCCTCACCACCAAGTTAGCATTTTCCTCTACATTCTCACCTACAAATGTAACCATACTCTTTATATATGAGTGTGAAAGTGGTAAAACATTATTAACCCATTATTATATACAGTCAAACTTGCATTAAAGGCCATCTCTGTATAAAGGGCACCTGCCTGTAAATGCCAGTGAAACATGGTCTTGGTTAACTTTTCAATAATCAACAAACATCTTTATAAAGGCCAACTGTGACTGTCTATAACAGTTACTTTTGTCTGTTTCCTTGAGTGGCCTTTATAGACAATTTTGACTGTAATAATGGAAATTGTTATAGATAGTACTCTAATAAATATTAATAGGGGAAATATAGATATAAGACTAAATTCATGACAACATTTGAGATATTCTATTTTGGTATGCACTTGATATTTCATACCAAGATTAAAATAAATTTTATAATAAAGGGCAAAAAAAATCACTTACCATTCACCCATACACAGAATCTCAGGAAGTCCAAGAATCTTTCCCCTTCAACTGGATCCCATCCTATATCTGGATAGCCTTTTTCCAGGAGTTCAGCATTTGATTGAAGTCCACAACGAGAGAGATACATTGCTATCTTTTCCAAATGAGATTCTCTCAAGGCCAAAGCTAATTCATTGTTGTCCATTAAAGAAGAATATCCAACATCTAATGGACAGGAACCTCTCAGAGAAGGACGAGCTAAGAGTAATCAATAAAGTTAACTTTATATAATGCTTATCATACAAAAATGAAGAATTTTAAACAAATGTGTACATATAGTAAGGTTAAATCATGAAGCATCTTTATCTAAATAGGTGTACTTCAATATATACAATATTCTATTTAGGATGATTTTTTTCATTGATTCAGGAATAATGATCTTACTAACACCATAAATCTCTAAATCAAAGTTAATTCCAAATAAACAATGCCCATGGGGGAGGGGGCAAAAACAAATATAAATTAACTACAATTTTTGGATTTAAATAAATCCAAAAATATATATCAGTATAAAAACTCAAGTACATGCAAAATAGTGTTTTTTTTTAAATTAATCACTTTAGCTCTTTACAATGCTTTCTTTCTATCAACATACTTCAAATATGCTATAGTCCAAAAAACTCATCATATATTCATTAGTGTCACATACATATATCAACAAATAACTGTAGACTGTAGACCAAAACTTACCCAGAAGCATGCAGGTAAGCAGTCAACTTATAACTGTAGAATGTAGACCAAAACTTACCAAGAAGCATGCTACTGTTCTCCAGGAGATAACTCAAGTGTTCAAACATGGCTCTCTGATTCTGTCGACTTGTACGGCAGAAATAACACAAAAATCGACAGCACATTACGACCATCTCAGCAGCGGCATCCTTGATAAATATAAAAATTTGTCATTGTAAATTAGATAATAAACACCAATTGGTATAACTCATAATGATTGGGGGACAAATTTTTGCTCATCTCAACAGCTGTATTTCATTTATGCAATAAAGTTCTATAATCAAATCACTTGCTTATAGTAAAGTACCAACCACAACAATTGGTTATGAATACAAGTGTGTTTATGATTAAAAGAATGTACATGAGGTTGTTCTCGACCAGTCTCTAAACAAAGATTAAATAAACTCTGTTTGCTTTTCTTCAAACTCTAAATTTACACAACATTTAAATCATACAAAATTAAATTATGACATACATATACATTGCTTTTTTGTCATTCTAAAAAAAGTAACATAGGATTTCAAAATAAACATGATTTGTTATTTAAATAATCATTATAACGTTTCAGATACATGAATATGATGCTAACACCAACATGCACCTGATTACTGCTATCTTACTTAAAGTCACAATTACATATTATTTTCTAAGTAAATGAATACACTTCGAACAACTACTGCTACAAAAATGGTTAACTAAAAAGTACCACATAAATTAATCAAAGACCAGAGGCATTAACACCAAGTATTGCTTTAATTTTTTTTCTACAATAAATGTAAAATACGTTTCAAAAATCATGAATTCTATAAAATGATCTTTTTGTAAATCCTAACACTGTTAAAAAATATCACATACTTCAGCACTGACTACATTTTTTCATTTAGCACTGACCTAGTATTAAATGTATTCTAGACCCTTAACCGTGACCTTCAGCAAAAATGGTCTAATATTTCAAAATACGTGAATGCCTTAAATCAGACCACTTTCAGATATTCTATTTACCTCTATTTCTGATACCTACTTACACAAAGAGTTTTAGGATAACAAAAACACATTCACTATAATCCACCATATACATGTAGAACATCCAAAGATACTAAATTATTGCTACACATACATTTACCATACTGAGTCCTTTCTGCATATATATAACTTATGCCTACATGCATACCAGCACTTTTTAAAAACTATAGCCCCATTACCATTTAAGTCAGAATTAAAAGAAATAAAATAAATAAGCCATATGTTTATTCCAAAAACCAAACAATATCTGAATACATCCATTTATCTAATTCTGGACAACTTTCTGTATATATTAGTTTCATCTTTTTATTATTATTTTTTTTTTTTATTTATTCATTTATTTTTTGTATTTATTTGTTTTTGATTCTGAAGTCTTCAAAAAAAAGGATACATTACTGGTCAGGGACCAGAAGCCGGCTATTACATGATTTCAGCTATATAGAACACAATTTTATGAGAGTTTTATTTTTATCAATCATCAGCTGATGGACATTTTTCTCAAACAGAATGAAAAAAAACATTGTTGTGGTACATAATAAAGATGAAATCACACCATAGCTGGCTACTGGTCCCTGACCAGTAACAGAAAAAAGTTAATATAATATTTGCTCGATGCTGGAAAATATCGAGCATCAATAAAGTCTGGCAAAAACACGACACCTCTGTAATATGTACTACTTTTACCAAAAAGGACATGCATTTAAAAGACAACTCTGAAAAATAATACCAACATACGACAAACAACAAGCAACTAGGTGGCTTATAATTTATGTATTCTGTATCAATTTGAGTGTAATAATTGCACATTACTCAAATGTTGTAACTGATACAGAAATAACTTACCCAGTATTGTTTCTTTAATTCCTGCATGGACTGCATGCGTGCAAGAAAATGACTAATTATCTACCTCATGCATATGTAAATTTGCTTCACAATAAACAGATTTGTGTAAATGTCAACGTAAGACTGTAAACCAATATTTGTTCTAAATGAATACTTGTAGCTCATTTGGAACACACACAAACAGTCCTAACTAATAATCTGCACCAATCATTTCATCTAAACATTCTCCTGATTATCTGTATGACCAAGATAGAATAAGAGCCATTATAATGAACACTCACAATCCAAGAAGCCCTCACAAGAGATTTTATAGTGGCAAAATTTCACTAAAGCCTGGAGCATAACATACATCACTCTATGTTACATCAACATCCAAGATTACAAAATATAGTCAACTCTGGAAGAAGAAATGTATCAAAAAGTCCTCTTGTCGGAGTTATCTGTTCAATTCTGTTTCACACATTTGTATAACATAAAAAGTAAAAATTACTGATATGAAAGTGATACATGTAACTGTTGTGGTGTCCATAGAAATATGGTCAATATTGAACAAACACTGACCCACAGAAAATCAAGAGGTGGGGTCAAGTGTTATGGAGGAGTTTGTATCATTTCAACTGGTCGCCATCCTCTTATTAACTTTTCCATTTAAAAAAAGATATATGCGATTTTAATCCAACACACAAGGCATATCAAAACACTAGGGTGTAATAAATAAACCTCTTTTACTTGCAATGGAGTATGTTGAAGTGCAGTAGACAAACCTCAGATTTTATCTTAAGCACCAAACACAGATGAACACATAACCATGTTATAAAGTCAATGATCAGTCATTCAAAGAAATATTGGTTCACAGAACAGTAAAACATTGATGTGACTAAGATTGATCTATCTATAAACTGGGTGTCACTGGTGAGCATATTTATGATGTCTGTGCTTTGACCTGTTAAACAACAGCAAAACTTTACACACAATAAACGTAGTGGACACTAGATCTTCTCAGATACAAATAGTTACTAAACCAATACATTATAAAATTGTGATGGAAATTTGCTCATAATTACAGAAATTTTAATATACATGTTATTCACACACAGTACATATATGTACATAAATTAGTGCAGAAAAAATTAAGAAGCATACAATTAATAACAAGAACTTTTCAAGCACAGAGGCATAAGCTATGCAATTATTGAAAGATTCAAAGTAAAATAATAAGTCCAACAATATTATCAATTATTTGGAGCTCTCTTCAACCTATGTAAAGGATTTTATGCATTTTTGTTAGTGAAATGTTATGTAGACAAACATTACAATGCTACTGAAAGCTAAATTATGAGTGCAAAAATGTTCTTAAAATATACCTACAAAAAGTATGACAAAGAAAATGAATAAAACACCAAATAAACAAATACAATAATTCAACAAACCTTGGTGTGCTCGGCAAAATTATCCATTGTGCCAGCAGGCATGAAAGAGCCTCGACGACCCTGACTGGCTGTCAGTTCCACCATTCCACTTGTAGCAGACTGCTGTTGTTGTTGGGCTTTGTTTAAAGTGTTCACCATAAGCTGCATCACAGTCTCATGAACACACAAAGCTCTCATAAGGTCTGGATGTTGGAAGAAAACTTTGTTATCCATCAGCTCCCTACAAATATACAGACAGGCTGTGTATTCTAGGGTACACTATGCTACAAAACTTCAGTATTCACTTCATGGCCGCACCAACAGCAAGTGTTTGATTTAATTTACTATCAAGTAGATATTCTGCCTTTTTGTTAGTCAGCATTATCTCCCATGTCGTTTTCACACAAACATATGACGTCACAATTGATAACTTTTCTCATTTTATGCACAAATAAATGACATCACAATCAATACCTACTATGAGGGTTGTAACTCTGGATAATGAAAATACCTAATAAGGTAGTCCCAGTTTAGGATATATAGCAAAATTAAGATACAATGATGTACAAAATGGTATTCTCAAGATCTGGACCTGGGACCATAAAACTTCAGAATTTACTCAAGTCTGAGAATATTCTCAACATGGGCTAATCTTGAATCTGACTGACTTAATGGACCAAATTAAGAATATTGTCTTAAGTAAAATCTTATGCTATATGGTGCAGGGGCTAGGTGTTATCCTATATACATTTTCAGTCACCAATGATGATAAACAGAACAAAAATTAAATTCTAATTTGCCATAAATACTCACTTGAGACTGGTCTTCATCAGTTCTTCCTCATCTGGGCCAGCTTGTACCAATAACAATGAGCGAATGTTTCCAAGTGCTCGCAACAGTCGATTAAGGTCATCTTTACTGGACTGACTTATCACATAGGCTTTCTCCAATGCAGTTAACACCTGAAATTATGATTAATTACAATAGAAAACCTATGTAATGTATGTAATACTAAAACTGGGTCCACATTCCAATTATTTCTGCAGAGAAATACTGTTCAATATTCCTTTATATAACAAAACAATTGTTCTTGCCTTTCACACTGTGATTCGTAATAAACTTTTCCTACTTTAAAAAAATTATGCTTCTCTTTAACTTTAAAATATCAATTACCTGAATTCATCTACAAATTGTATTTATGATATAAAGAATTATTTATATTGATTCATATTTCAGCAATCGTTATAAAGTTGGGGTTGCGAAGGGAAACAAAACTGAAAAACACTCAATATTTAAAATAATTTCCCTCAGATGACACTTTGTCTTAAGCCTGGCTGCAATTACTACACTTATGTCTGCAGAAAAAAATCTCATAATATTAAGAACATCAATTCATAAGATATGTTTATGAGACGTATAACCATATCCTGTGTATTACCTCTCCGACACCAGCATACTGCCTGTGTAGTAGACTAAACATTTCTCTAACCAATGCCTGATCTAATAGAAATTCTTCCTTGGCCCACTTGATCATGGTTTTTTGTATCAGTTTCTGTAAGGTTTCTGCAATTATCATATCAGTTTTAAAATTCATTCTTTCTTAATAAATGTTGTTAAACAATTGTTTTTAACCATAATTTTAAAACTTATTATAACATTCATTATCATAACTAGAATATTCTAAAATTTATAGTAAATAGATATGTGGATTCTTGTAGTTAGATATGAAATGATTTATGTTTTATACATATCTACCATGAGGATTACTCTAAAACATTTTTTTTTTCTAAATTTGTTTCATTTGTGGACAGCTTTTCAAGTATTGTCACAGGACCTAGTTCTCAAAGAATATATCCATCAACAACACGCAACTATGTATTTAATATGCAGCCAAAAAGAGGAGTCTTACAAATCCAGAGAAATAATGATGATGATGACAATGATGATAATAACAATAATTGGTCAGGTGACTCCAATAAACATAAGGTGACAAAGACAGTAGTATATACCATCAGAAATAAACTAGAGCAGTCACACACAGTTAGGTGTCAATGTTCTACAGACAGTTCATCCATCCAAGGCTTGTCTGTAATCTTCAATAATTAAGAAATGCATTATAGGTTTTGCCGCAACTGAATTTTAAGTCTTCAATAGGGTATACTCTTTTGCAATTCATTGGCTATTTTGATAATTTTCAGATGGAGCCTGGTCCCAGGCTAAGTATGACTTAAATTTTACAGGACAATAAGAAACACATAAAGAAAATTGTCTCAATACATGCAGAGTAAATTTACTTGGTTTATCATTATCAGTTCCACGTTCATCTACAACTTCTTCTTCCGGTTTTGCTTTCCAAACCAACTGTAATATTTTTTCTCCTACTGTGGTTGTAGGTGGCACTTCTTCTTTGACTTCCTTTTCAGTTTCTTTAGCTTCCTCCTCAGGTAGACTAGGCATGGCACTATGCGTCAGTAGATCACTGTGGAACTGCTGAAGTTTTTCTCTCATGTCTAACCTACAGGGACAAGGCTGAGTATGCTCCTCATCAACCTCAGTGCTTCTGAATGATAACAGGTTCCTCATCTGGAAAGTAACATTTTTCAGTATAAACAATTTGTATAAAAAGATGATAACATGATCATCAAAGTAGAGATTACTTTTTAATAAGTTCCAGTTTTCGCACATATTGATATCTGTACACTTCTATTTACATTTTGTTGTTTAAGTCAGTAGATTGGGGAAATTCCCTTGAATAAAACCACAACACTAGAATTTAAAAGAAGAATTAATTCACAAATTTTGTATATAATCATAAGTTTGGAATTGTTTTCAAGCATTCATAGAGTTTGGACTGTATTTGTGTCAAAAGTAATAACTGTGGGGTATTAATTATCATCTAATACAATATGGAGGACACAACAATATTTTCAGAATCTTTTCAGATACATCTAATCAAATTTTGTATAATTTTCCCTACCTGTTCTTGAGGCGGACACCTGAACTCTCTGGTCATTTTGGCAGTAACTGCTGATGGTAAGTCCGACTGTTTTATTTCTATGTAACGTCTTAGCTGGTCCTGTAACAAAGGGTATACAGATAAGTACATATTAAAAAATTTTATTTTACAAAGGTGTACAAAAATGTATCGCACAAATTCTGTTTGAGCATTTCCATGAAGATATACTTACATTCTGACATGTTCCCACAAAGTCATCTGAGAAAGCAATGATGGACTCGACTCTATGCCTCAACTGCACATCACACAGGTGTTGTAATATATTGCACACCTGTAAAGAATTGTGATCCAAAGTTACAATAATCTAGTGAGTGCTAAAGAGTTGTGATTCATGGTTAAAAGAATTTAGTTACAGCCGAATCCACAATTAAACGAATTAAGTGAAAGGATAAGTGTTATAAAGGAAACAACTTATAGATTGAACAATTAAATTGTGACTTCAGTGTAATGGTGAAATATCATACCTGGAGTTTTACAGCCTCATCTAACTTCATGTCAAGGATACCTGCCATTCCACAATCTACAGGATAATAATTGACAGATTACCTTTAATTTCAGATATCAACATAATTCCCATAACTCTGGCAAAAATTATTATCAAACATAGATATAGTTAAAACAATAAACTAAATGTACTCAATATTCTAGCAGTTACTCACAGTTTTAATGCTGCAATGATTTGTGTAAGAATATATATAGAAATTAAAATGTACTAAGAATGCATGTGATAAATGTTCTCATTAAAATATAAATACCATCCTTATGATGATCTTCAAACACTTGTGGATCCAACAGGCAGAGTACATGAATCAAATCATCATCTGTCAAGCATCCCATCACCAACAGGTTGTCTATAACTTTCAACAATGGCCTGTAACAGACAATATGTCATATTGAAGACAACTGGACCACATAGCAGATGCAGAATGCAGATCAGAATATGTGATCAAAATGGTGTTAAATTGACAGAGCAGGTCAATGAAGAATATAAAGTACAATGAATAAGTGTAATAAATATAACATTCAGTAGAGAGCGGTAGTAGAAATGTTGACCTTTTTAAACATAATTATAATTAACTTTAGCCTTCCCTCAGTTGACCATGTATGTTTTTGGTGTGACAATTACCAAAAGTCATCCTCTTGGGAATATTGCATTTATATAAGAACACTATAAAACAGATCTCTACATGTATACAGCCAGATATAGCAGTAGTCAATGGCTACACTTACACAAACAAGTTTGCATTGCTGCCTCCAATAGGATCTCTGATATGTGCTGCCCCGGTTACAACTGAAGCTTTCAGTGCGGACATCACATGTGCCTTTAGTTTTTCTACTGGGAAAAATGGTGAAGTGGAATCCTTTCCAGCAGTTTTCACTCTGTAACAGGAAACATAAACATTAAAACATCTTAACTGTTGTAATCAAAATTGTCTTACAAAACAGAATTCAATGATAGTATAAGTAAGTACTTAATTCTGATTGCAAGTACAAGTGTAATCTATTGACAAGAAAGATTATAATTATCATTGACAATTAACAGCATATTACTAAATGTATAACAATGTAGTATTTTATTGTAAATCCTAACTTTTCTTTCAATTATCATCATATGTTACCTTGTTTCAATTGCGTTCTCAGAAATGGCCAGTGATGGCCTGATAGAAACGCTGGCGTCCATGTTTGGTATAGTGTGTTTGATTTTGATATCGTTGGTGCTTGGTGTACGATACAGACTAAGTTCTTTGGTTGTTTCCGTCAAGGGTATGATGAATTCATTCTGAGTTATCACCCTGTAATACAAGAGTTTCAAATGATTTTTCAACAACAAGAAATCAAATTCCATTAATACAGTAAAAATATCAATGAACAACAATTAAATCATATACAATATTTTTAAACTTTCTTAGCAATCTACCACTAAATAGTCAAAACACCAGTACTATACAACACAATGTAGTATTCATGTTGACTGATATTCAAGGTATGAGTCGGTTAAGAGGGGTAAATACCAGACATGAAGAAAAACCCAAACAATATAAAATGATACATGTATGCTTTGTTAACCATGAATATAAGATATTTCTATCCCTATTCTTAAACTGTTTCAGTGATTTGTACATGTATTTGCTCAAGCTTACTAATTTTCAAAAACTTTTTGAACATTTTTTTTTTCATGTGAACTAGAAAAGAATATATTGATGAACTTTATATAGGGATAAACATAAACTTACCTAGATGTTGCATGAGACTCCAAATGCATAGCTATCAGCAAATTGTGGAAACCATTCCTCAGAGGTCCTGACATAGCTACAAAAAACAACAACTGTAATTAGCATTATATTCACATTTTATTTTAGTGGTACATTATATATAACAGAAAAACCCTAAAATTTTCTTGTTTTTTACTCCTATTATAATAAGTAAATTTTCCTTTCCAGTTTTAAAGTGTTTTATGCATAAACAGAGATCAAATGAATAGTAAAAAAAAAAATGATCAACACTGACTTACATTCACTCTTTATGCAGTACATAAGTTGCCGTACATCAACATGATTTGTTAAAGCATTGGCTACTCTGTGGTTACCATGGGAACAAACAGCTTGGTAAAGGTCCAGAGTTTTTGCATGGAAACTGTTGATAAAGTTGAAAAAAAAAATCATTTTAATGATTCAAGTACAATTCTCAAAATCTTTCTATTAAAGCAAAATAAAGCACACACAAAATGAGAGAGAGAGAGAGAGAGAGAGAGAGAGAGAGAGAGAGAGAGAGAGAGAGAGAGAGAGAGAGAGAGAGAGAGAGAGATGAGAGAGAGAGAGAGAGAGAGAGAGAGAGAGAGAGAGAGAGAGAGAGAGAGAGAGAGAGAGAGAGAGAGAGAGAGAGAGAGAGAGAGCATTACATGAATACATTTGATCAAGAATAAACATCAGAAACAATTTGACAAACATAATTATATCTACAACAACTGACTTACTCTAGAAGTTCTTTGTGTTCTATCAACTCCAGCATATCCATACTTCTATCCTCCTCTGGTATATACACTGCCATCATGCCCACTAAAATAAATCAAAATTCTTTATCATGTATGCAGTGAGGTTTTGTGTTCATACAAATGGACTTAGGGAGTGAGGAGGAGTATTTAGCAAGGTATGAGTAAGCTGACCAATACTCTGGTTAACAAGACTACATCGGAATATGACTACCATCATCACTTATATTATAGTAAACAGATATGACCTTTACTATACTGTTACAATATATATCAAGAAATGGGATAAAATCGCATTATCTTTTGGATGTATTGTATCTATTTGCTCAATGTATAAACAAAATAATGAGTTTACCTGGTTTCTCGCACAACATACTCCAGCCTTTTACATCTGACATCTTCAGTGTATGTATACCTAAGCTTTTGTCTGGTACTCTGCCCCAGCAACTAGAACTCAATACCTGAACATCCAACCTTGGGGGACAAGCTGGTGTGACTTGCTTGGGACGTCTAAATACTGCAGCTGACAGAGGTAATGTATACTGAAATGAAAGAACAATTGGTAAAAACAATATCAACATCCAAAATGAGTTAGCATGACTATGTCAATAACAGTCATAGATAACAGTCATAAATCAGTTCAGAAATATATCAGTATAAAATGAAGTCTTACCACATACGTAACATAAATTTCAGGTTACATTAAATTACCTTTGTGTGTCCCAATTCAAATTGTAGCATCTCTTTAATGGATGGTTCACAAATAACTGCTGGAAAAAGTCTAGTGCCTGGTTCAACCTATCACATAGAAAAAATGATGTTCATGCAGTTATAGTAATAAAAGAAGTAATCAAAACTGATATTGACTAAAGTAGAAGTTATACCTGATATAGGTAATTACTAGAGTAACTACCAAACCTGATATAGGTAATTACTAGAGTAACTACCAAACCTGATATAGGTAATTATTACAGTAACTACCAAACCTGATATAGGTATTTATTACAGTTATTACCAAACCTGATATTGGTAATTATTACAGTAACTACTAATCTGATATGGGTAATTACTAGAGTAACTACCAAACCTGATATAGGTATTTATTACAGTTATTACCAAACCTGATATGGGCAATTAATACAGTAACTACCAAACCTGATATTGGTACTTATTACAGTAACTACCAAACCCAATATGGGTAATTATTAGTTACTACCAAACCTGATATAGGTAATTATTACAGTAACTACCAAACCTGATATGGGTAATTATTAGTTACTACCATACCTGATATAGGTAATTATTACAGTAACTACCAAACCTGATATGGGTAATTATTACAGTTACTACTAAACCTGATATAGGTAATTATTACAGTAACTACCAAACCTGATATGGGCAATTATTACAGTAACTACCACACTGATATTGGTAATTATTACAGTAACTACCAAACCTGATATGAGTATTTATTACAGTAACTAGCCTACCAAACCTGATATGGGTAATTATTACAGTTATTTAAGTAAATGCCTATTACAGTAGGAATCATACCTGATATTTATTTGCCACTTCCTTTCCATTGACACTGAAGCTAAGTACACCTGTCCCTGTGTCTATGAAACAGCCAATCACAAGTCCTGGTGAGGACCTCTTTCCCGTGACCTCTTGATTAGCGCCACCATAGCGCTGTTGTATATCACCAGCTGACACCATGTAGCAATTTTTTCTACATACACTAAAATCAAACAAATCAAACATTTGTCACTATGTAAAATATATACAGAAATTCTTTGTTTTCTAATATCATTAACCTTTGTAAATTACAGTAAAACCTTGTTATACTGCCACCATTTGTTCAGCCCATCTTTGTTTGGCATTACGAAGGGGTTTGGCGATAGGTTGAGTGAAACCTTAAATGAAATTATAGGGAAAATTGGAAAAGTGGAACTTCCAAAATTGTGGCATAAAGCGAGGTGGCATATAAAACATGGGTCATTATAAAGAGGTTTAATTATATATGATAATCTTGTTCCTAGGACACTCTAGAATAGTTAAACTGCAGAAAAGAAGCAAAATGCATGAAAGAGTGGATACATGTACGATAGCATGGGATTTTTTTACTATAATAATACCTATACATAGGAAATATATGTCATAATAAGAGTGACAATATGAACCTTTTTTTGTAAAACAGTCACTGTATGATGTCTAAAGAGTTTATTACATTATAGTTACAGTCAACAAACAATTGCTACAGTATATTAGAATGTAATAATCTTAGCCATATATCAATGATATAAATATGGTTGCAAACATTACAGAAAAATTGTTATGTTTTACTAGTTTCTGTTTGGTAGATATTGGTAGTGTAATGCTAAATGTTTACCTTTGTTTCATACTGTAATCTGTATCCAAAGTAGACAGTATGACATGTCTGATTTTCTTCATGTCAAAAGAAGAATCGTTGAAGTGAAAACTAGGTGTTACCCAACCAACAAACACCTGTGCTGGATCTTGACCTGGTAAGATTCTGACAGCATAGTGATACTCATCTATCATATCAGCCATTGCATTGAGTTCAAAAAGGTCAGCATCAGATATGTCCGGTTCTGACCCCTCACTTCCAAAATCTCTTCTAGCACGACCCATAGCATCTTGGAATTCATATGGAATAATACCTCTAGGGGCCTCTATGTTTATAACTGGAGCCTGGTTATGGCTGCCTCCCTCACTGTCCATAGAATCAACTGTTCTAGATGCAGGTAATGTCGAAGATCTATGTGGCCCGTGATGATGTTTATCTTTGTATGCTCGGAATGAGCCTTGTTTCCTATCAATACTACCGTACTCCACACTACGTGTTCTCTTGGAGTCATGGGGTGATGGATCTCTGGATTTTGATTTTTTGAAGATGCTTGGAAATGTAGATTTCCCCTTCTTTGTCTTTGGTTCACTTAATGATTTTGCAGTATCAATTATTTTGTCACCAAATAAAGATAACTTGGATGATGTCTTTTTCTCCCCTGGTACAGAGAGGCCCATTTTGTCCGAGTCAGTCAACTGGGATTCACTTACAGCAGGTTTTATACCAGTTTGTGTTCTACTTTCTGTATATCCCTCATCCAATGAATGACCTCTTTCCTTTTTGGTAAAATGCTTTCTTCTATCAGTAGCAGACATATTTTCATCATCAGTGTAGCCTCTATGCATTCCTGTGAAACATTCAACAATTCAAATCTTAAACTTTAAATCTTCAAATCCAGTGTCAATCTGATGTATATTGCAAATCCATTTATTTAGTTTTTTAATGATACGTAAGTGAATTTAAACACATGTACATATTACATTATTTTTGTTTTACACTAAAATTCACCATTATATAAAGATTTACCAATTTCAATGGTGGAAAAGAAAACCCTGTTATGGGTTATCTAAGAAAAAAAAATACCACAGGTAATCTGGCAAACTTTCCTACTTAATCATCTTAAGGTCCATCAGGGATAAAACCCATAGTAACACAGAAGCAAAGGATGTTGTGGTTTAAAACAGAATGATTTAACCATCTTGCCACAAAGGTTCTTCTATATTACAATCCACAGCAGTTAAATAGGGCTCCGTGAAACCTACCTTTCCTGTAGGACATATCTGGACCTCCATTTATCATCCCTCTTGGTGAGTAGTCATCATCCTCCTCATCTACAATATCATCGTTATAACAGTTTTATTATGTTCAATAAAGATACATTAATCTATATATTGTTATATACAAACAATAATGTTTATTTCCTTCTGGTGTGCAGAATAATATACTTGTATACAAACCAATTCAAACACATACACTATTAACATAAATATCTATATTTGTAGTGATTTATATATATGCAAACACCATTACACTATATTCTAATATTCATTATTAGTATGACTTGAGTACAGGGTTCGAAATCAGCAGTTGTCTGCCAGCCTGAGACTAGGAACTTTTGCAGCGGACTAGTCAAGATTTTGCTTCAGCTGGCCCGGTTGACTAGTAAAAATTTGGTACAAACAATACAGTATAAACATACATAATGACAAACAAAATGGCTCAAATAATATAGGGTAATTAATCAGTGATTGCTATATTGACCAAGTTATTGCATCGAGGTCTGTCGTATTGGCCTGAGGCAAAGGCGAAGGTCAATACAACAGACAGAGGCACAATAAACAGGCCAATATGGAAATCACTGATTAATGAGCATATTATTAATTAACTCGGCCAATACGAAATCCAACTAGGCCAATACTGCACGGAAAAGACAGAATTTGCTAAATTCGACCCCTGGAGTATAAGCTATTAGTACATTTACTACATATCATGTTAGAGTATTAGTAAAACACAGGAGTATATAAGCTGTATATATCAATTATACATAGGTACATTGCTTATGAGGACTTTAAGAACTAAGTACTAGCAATGAAACCTTCAATAAGAAATAACATAGACAGAGAGAAGAAAGAACATTAAAAGCTGTAATTAATATTTAATTGTGCACAGAGTAAAAAGGGGGCATAAGGATGACAAAAAGGTGAAAAGGCACTGTTGCAGATTTACCACATCAAACAGTGATGGCTGTGGAACATACAAATACATGTATACCATTTGTGTTGAGAGGCAAATCACACGGTAAAGTATCACACAACTTCAGGGCTTAAGAAAGAAGAAAAACTTGAAACAAATATTGACATTAAACAGGTGCTCCATCTTTGTTAATACATAATAAATTATCAAGGACATACTCAAGAAGAATACACCTGTACACAAAAGGTTGTGTAAAGATTAAATAACAGTCACAGTTAAACTGCTTTAACATTAAGATTTCTTGAATTAAGACAGATGACTTTAGTTTTGAGAGGTTGGGTATATATATATTGGTAAGGGAGGTGTTTATAGTGGGGTAATACCCGCCATTAACTTACTAGTTGAAGATGGGGATTGCGTTTCACCATTTGTTTGTGAGGGAGATTTTTCAGAGCTTTGATTACAAGAAGATTCTCCCTCTTCATTTCCATTCATGACTGCAGGTTCTTCTTCTTGACCACTACTAGATGGGCTGCTAGAGTCTATTGGATCTAATGGCATCTTCACTGCAGTATCTGTGCAGAGAAAATCATGCAAATACATGCATTTTTTTTTCTCACTAAAATCTCAAAAACTTCTAGAATGCACTGGCATTCTCTGCAATACAAGTATTAGTAAAATGAGTGATTGATGATTTTCTTATTAACAGGTGTTATGGCTATTTCTGTTTGTTTGTATTACCCGTAGAACCAACAAGAATAACACCAAATTATAAGTACCGTAATAAAATAGAAACTTCAATACTTGCCTAAATAAATAACTTTGAAAATATTAATGTAAAATTGATAGTTTGAGAAAATGATGAAGAGTTGATCATTTTACAGAGTATATTTTGTGAAGTTTTTTGTTACCCTCACCTGAACACCACCTGGCTTAGCAGATCACTCAGGTGGTCTTAATGGCAAAATTCCGTTGTATATGCAAATGTACTTAATGTGATGAGAGAAATGTTTCTTTTGTGTTATTATTAGCCAAGGAGGAAAAAAGTAAAATTTGAATCAAAAAAATCACCCGACATACTGTTATTTGTTATATTATGAGAATGCCACCAATTCTTTTCTCTATGGTTTATCTACAAATATTTACATATCTATATATTTGTTAGACATCTTAGATATACCGGTGTCCTTTATAAGATATACTGTGTACCAAGAGATCTGAGACTTGTTATGTGATATTATTTTACTTGTAAGTATTATGAAGAAGTACCAATGGATATTAGAACCTCCAAGTCCATCAGAACACGACAAATTAGATATAACAACGGTCTCAACACAAAGAACAATTGCGAATCCCAAACGGGGTGGGACCAGGTGTCCGGAAGGAGTCAGCGTCCCCTGTTGGCATTCAAGATAATAAATGAAATATTAGCTTACTTCATGATGCTAGCTGACTGACAAATTCTAAGCAATTCAAGTCTGTTATCTATACTTAAATGTGGTATGAATAGAACTTTATTTTTATGATACAATGTCATATCAACGGTGATTCTGCCCATGTAAATGTATGACCTCAATAGCTTGATTATACCTGAAAGTGCCATTAAAACCCTTTAACATGATATTCTTATGGACAGGGTCTTAAAATGTTATTAATATAATTAGACAAAAAAAATGTTTTTCAATGAAAACAAAACACCTTTATTTGGTTGACAAATATATATCTACATGTATAATTCCAACGACTGGCAATTTATATATACTCATTTGAATGAGTTATAATCATATATGACCAAGCTATCGGTGTGTGATAAAGAAAAGAGATGGTTAAAAGTGGCTAAAGCTTGTGAAAAACAGTATAATTAAGTATAAGCATATACATAGAGAAATAAGGTAGAAAGTCAGAGAACCTGCTTACCTACATGATGATATATTAGTAGTGATAACACTACAGCTGGCTATCTAACTTTTGTGTTGTTAACCATGTTACATGTAACTGTGGCTGAAGTTTACACTAAACTATTGAAATACTTCAGGAAAAACACTGAACTCTTCATCTAACTAATGACATGATTTGTGCATGCAAGTGTTAATGTTCCACTTCACACAAAATCAGCATGAGGCTAGAGAAACACCGTACAAGCATGAAACTGAAGTGTTTGTGCAGTGTAGCAGTTCCAATCTTTATAAACATCAGCTCATATCTAACAGATTAAATGAAAACTTCAATTGTTATTTTTGAACTTTTACATTCACATTAAATGCTCTACATAATAATTAAGCAGCAGAATTTTTGTCAGAAATATAAAAACAATGGAGTGTATCAATAAAGCTTTTTTAAAAATGAAATATATTGTGAATCAGAGTCTGTGTCCGCCATTATAGGCAAAAGCCGCTGATAAAAGCATGTGAACAAAAATTATTTATAGAATTATGATGTATGATTAGCATAAAGTGATAAAAAAGTTATTTGTTAAAAATCCATAAAATAGATTTAGAAAACATAAGTATGAAATATATATAAAACAAAAAGATAGCATCTTTTTCTTATGACAAACCTGTCAGGTTTCTACTGCTTCTCTCTCCATCTTCTAATGTTGTATCCAAGTCATTCTCATGTACACTAAAATCCATGTTTGCATGTTCTTCTTCTATGTCTAGCTCATGTCTTCTGATGTTCTCCAAATTCATTCTTCTTTCATATGTGTTTGCTGACCTACAGGATTAACAAATCTTTTTAAAATCTAAGGAAACACTATGCACCTGAGAGTTAAACCATTCATAAAGATTTTATAAAAGTCCCATAACTCTCGCAAATATTGCTAAATGTTGACCTTATCAAATTTATTGTAGATCTCATTGATATAAACCATCATACCAAATTGGTTAAGATTTGAGGAAAATGACTAGAGTTATTTGATGTAAATCAAATTGACAAACAGAGTAAAAACAATCAATTTCTAAAAAAAAAAAATATTAAGTTATTACCTAGATATGAATTCTTCTTTGCACTTGACTGGGAGACTGAGTCGTAGGTATTCCAGATGCACTTTGGCCAAAGTTCCAAATGTTTTAGACATGACCTTCAGGCATGGAGTAACATTTGTGCTATAAAGTGAAAGAAAAATATAGGGTAAGAGGAAAAATCCTAATTCATATACTGGTATTCTTAACCATAGAACATAAGATACGAAATATAGCATTCTACTGTAATAAACAAACATGAAATACTTACTGTAATAAACAAACATGAAATACTTACTGTAATAAACAAACATGAAATACTTACTGTAATAAACAAACATGAAATACTATCAAAAAGACCATAAACTTTACAAGATATAAAACAAAAATTTCTGCCACATTATACCAAAATTTCAGACAAAATTAAAATATTTACCCGCCAGGGATCCTCTGTATTTGTAAACGCTCATGTGATGCTCCAACTGGCTCAAAATATGATAGATCTTTACCATACCACAAAGTCATCGGCCGTGTCATGTTACTATAAAAAGATACAACAAAATATTACTTTGTAAAATGACTAAGTTTTAGTTCAAAATTAATTTCAAATAAAACTACAAGAAATAAATTTTCTACTGTTTTAGCATACTTACACACAGAATGGTTCATATCCTTCCTGTAGTCCACAATATGTGAAATATTTGAGTGTGTTAACATCTTGACCAAAGTTTAGTACTGCCTGCTCATAACTACTGAGGGTCACAGCTGGTATGTAGCCTTCGTTGTTGTCTATACCACGGAATGCTATTTCCTGTCCCATGGAATCCATCATCAGTTCACCATTCAGAGAAAATGCTATAAGACAAGGGTTACAACAAATTAATATTACCTGTTAATCAGTTTGGCCAGGACAATCCACTAAAGTCTAAGTCACTGATCTTTTATAGAAAAAGTTTTGTCTTTTTTAAAAATTTCCTCTTTTGTACTGTGAAAGTTACGGGAGCCACATATGAAATTTATTATATCTGGCAGAAGCCAGATAATTCAGGTGCCGCTGCCAGTTATTATAGTATTGGGGATGGTCACCATTTGCAATATTCATTTTGCATTTGGTAAAAAATTATGCGGTGGCTGCCATATAAAATATATTTCAAATAAATCATCTGCGGGCTTCAACAGAAATTAGTTCAATAAGCATTTTCCAATAATTAATGTTTTGCAATATCTTTTATTGTCACATACTAGAGGCACAGCCTGATTATTCTACAAATCAACATTTTCAACAGAATAGATGAATTTATTCTGATCCTAAATTCTTCTGAGTATAATGAAAAATGACAAATCTATTCTGACTGTTGTATTTAGGAGCATTTGATTGATAAAGCACTGTGACACTTACTAATGGTTCGGTCTTGTAAGTCCAACATACAGCCAATCACATCACCTGATTTCCATTGCTTCCCATACTGCTCTGGTCCCATGAACCACTTCCTCCCCTTTTAAAACAAACCAGAGCACTAAATAATTTATATTCTATACACAATATATCATAATAGCTATTTGGCTTTTTTCAAGTGAAAAATGTGAACAATTTTTCTTTCATTTAAATTTCCAGTCTTTATGTTCTCATTTCCAAATTGATATTCGATACTCACAAGAGGTCTAATGATAAGCTGAGTGAAATGTATGATTACTGTGAGAATATACTGATCATAGGATGAGAATTCTTTCAAAAGATAACCAAGATTTTGCCCTTCTTAGTGGCCCTCTGTGTACTAGGACTACCAACCCTTTTCCATTTCAAACTTTCAGAAAGTTCCAATATGGATAGTTCCTGCCAAATCTGGATAAAATTACCATTTGATGCCCCTGGCATGTTTATGAACAGAATTCATTTCATTTGCAAACTGTGTAGATATTGACTTAATATTCATGCCTATAAAATTTAAAAGAAATCTGATCATTGGTTCATGAGAAAATTTGATCTGCCAAGTTTGATAAGAATTGAAACATTGGTTCTTCAGAAGGAGTAAAAAATGTCTAAATATAAACAATTGGCGATGAATAATGCACACTAACAGATAAAACATAATCCCAATAATAATATAGCTTAAACGGTTTACAAAGGAATTGAGAAATATGCCACAAAGTCCTTACCAAATATCCATCAAATGCATAAGACTGTCCATCCATCCCAAGTTCCAGTTTGGCTGAGGAAGATATTTTAGCCCATCCAACCTTCATATAACCAGAGGTAACAACCTCAAATTCATAATACCTATCAATGAAAGGATGAGCAAAATATTTGAGACAAAAAAGAGGTATATATAATTCACTGAAAAAAAGATAGAAACATTATATATACAGTGACCCGCTTTACAACGACATTCGTTATAACGGAATACTCAGTATCCAACAAGAATCGCTCGGGAACAAATGTAAATGTACATAAAAAGTACTCATTACAACGGAAAATTCGGTATCCGACATTAGATTCCGGGAATAAATGTACAAAATTCAATGTAAATAAACACTTTACAACGACCTGACATAGAAGCCACCTACTGATTCGACTATTGTTATCAGTCTTGATTTTCTTCACGGTTGAGATCACAGGTAAAAATAATTGTGTCCATAAAACAATTAAACCGTCAATTGTTCCCTGATCTGCACTGATAGGTGATAGGTGTCTACGATTAGCCTTACCTGTACTGCAGTAGCCCTAATGTTTATAAAACAGGTTTCGTTAGAACTGAACCGACATTAAAATACAAGCTGTGTACAAATTGAAACAAAAAGATAATTAAATAATCAAAAATAAATACACATAGTTGACAAGTTCCGTTAGGCTACATGTCCGTGCCGATGTGGTTACAATGGCGTATTTTTAAATTACTTCAATTTTTGCGACAGCCGTAGACATTTTAGTAAGATTTTATTTATGAAACGTATTTTTCATTAAATTGTATCAGCAATTTCTGTGCTTTTCATTTAAGCAATAAAGAATCTAACACGGAATCAGGTACATTCGGGTATTTTGTACCTGATCCGTGCATTTTACGACATCACCGATTTACTATATGCGACCAAAAAATAATTGTGCATATGTACAAGATTATCTTGAATAAATATGACAATTAAAAGTGTGAAAATAGTATGAAACAACATAATAAGAACCATTGTGACTTTCTGTTTTATTTATTTACATGTAATTATATGTGTAAATGATACTCAAGGGAGCTAACTATAAAATGACCACCACATCAATTTCGTTACAATGACAAATTTGATATAACGTCAATCCTATGTGGGAACGAACATGGTCGTTGTAAGGAGGGTTCACTGTATTTATCATTTTTCACCATCATCATTTAAAAATAATATTATTATTATTAATACAAATGTAATAATAATAGTATTAATAGTGAGAGGGACCTCTGTGGCCGAGTGGTTAGTGCATTGCTCTTTGAAGTCCACCTGGAACCAAAGCTAATTTTTGTGAGAAAGTTTAACAGTTTACTTGCAGAAGGCTGGTGGTCTCTTCCCAGGTAACCAGGTTCTCTCCCCCACCATTTTAAAAACTGGCCGCCACCATATAAATGAAAAATTGTTGAGTGTGGCATAAAACACTATTCAAAATAAAAACAAGGGGCCAATGGCCATATAGTTCTTCGGGCAAGTTCAGGTAACGTTGGCCACTTTACAGTCAAGTTATTCAACTCCACAGCTTATATTTATGCAGCTCCCGTCCATTCTTCCACTCCGCATTTTATATAATGCCTTGTACACAGCAATGTGTTAACAATCAAATGACAAGACTAAGTCGACTGGTTTTTGGCACAAAAATCACAAAAATTAATTAATTAAAAATTAACAGTACCACGTGTGATTCTGAAATTAAATAGGAACCGGGACACATATTCTGTTTTAATTTTGAAACATTACATGCCCCCGTTCGATCACAATCCGTTCTACAAGTGAACTGACACAAACCGACCATAGCATTAGTTATTTGGGGCTCTGCCCCAAAGAACTAAAAAATCAAACAAGTGAGACAAGCAGCAGAAATTAGAATGACATGAAGTTATAACTCTACAGAATATACACAGTACTATAAATACTAGCAAAAATCCAATCAATGTTCCTGTCTTCTTTTTTTGTCCTTTTCTACTTAAACATTCTCTTGTCAGAATTGTATCAAATAATGTTGTTTGAGAGTTTTACATACCATTTCCCGGCAGTCATGGCATAAGTTAGTTCACCTCTGTATGTTCTGGTGTTCATTTTGCTCTCTGTATTCTGTGTTGACAAAGCTATAAAGTATAATGTGAAATATAAAATCTGTATCTATGTTGACTTTTTGCCATTCTTTGTTTCTGTGAAAAATGACAACAATTTTACAATGAAGAAAACAGACAACTAACACTACTTTATACATAAACTTATGATATTCTATGTTTGATTTCTCTATCATAAAAGTCCATAGTGATACGAGAGGTTGGTCTCAATTTAACCCAACACACAAATTACATGTTTATGATTTCGTTTAGTTATCAATTCAATTTTGACCAAGCATAAAATAAATTTTATTTTGCAATGATTTAAGAAAAAAAGCATTATATCTTAAAATGATTGAGTGATATCTTAATTCTAAACTAGATATATGAGTGAAAGATGAAAAAATTGTGCAAATAAATTTCTATATGAAGATAGACAGATACACCTATACAGATACATCATCTACATATGTAAGCTATTTTTGTTTACATGAAATGAACTTTACATGGGTTTCAAATCAACTTTTGAATATATATTAAATTCATATGACTAATGCTTTCCCATCATTTACATATTCCTACACAAAAATAAAATTTCAAAGTTATTGTCATGTAGTTTCCATGCCATAACACTGTGACATCAAATTCCTATGAAATACTTAAGAAATCTTTATTGAGGTTAGGTGAAAATATTAAGTAAGTATAATATGAAATTCCTGTGAAATACTTTCGGATTTCTTTATCAAGGAATGTGAAATGTTATTTAAGTATAACTTGAAATTCAAAGGAACAGTTTCAGGCATTTTGACATTGCTCTGACATAGAAAAATAAGACATAGGATATTTCTCCTTGATGTGTTTCAACACAGAATATAAAACAGATGTTATTTCCTCTATCTGTTCAATGATAAGTTAGAAGCACAACATAAATAGACAATGAAGAATGACAACAACGTATGAAATGTAAGCAACTTTATATTTATACATTATGTGAGCAATACTATGATATATAGTGAGAGTATAAATGTATTACAATAAGATTAGTATCATTATTTCCAGCAGTATGTCCTTAACTCAGATGTTCTATTTTGTATAACTCAAGTGCTTTTGAAACAAGAATAAAATAAAGCTAGAAAGTGAAATTTGTATATACTGACGACATTGAGGATACAAAGTAAACACCGATATATATAAAGTGATGACACTATACCTGTACAATCATCCCTACCTGTCTTATTTCCAAGTGATGCCATGTGTGACATGAGTTTGCTGCCTTCGATATTTTAAACAAAAAATTGTTTTAAAAATCTTTTGAATGTGAGAGAAACCTTAATGAACTGAGCATATGAAATGACACACACATATATGTGCAAAATCATAATACATGTAGAAATACCTGCAGTATTATATAATTTATCATAACCTTTAAAAAGGAGTTTCAATTATCCAATCAAATATAAGATTTATTTCCCGTCTCCCCATTACAGTTTTATTTGTAAATTAACGACACAATTAAAATACAATTTTTTTCTCTCATAACACAAAAGCTCTTATTACTCATGCTATATGAGACAAAAGTACATGACTATAACTACAAAATGAAAAATTATTTTATGCAAAAATCATTCGATTTTTTAAAACAAAATTGCTTATTACCAGTAAACTGACTGTCTCCCATTTCACTTGTTGGTGGTTCCAGGTTGTAACCATATGCCAAGAGTGTTCTGATAGTCTGATCTGATTTGTCCCTGAAATTCAAAAATAAAATCAAAGTAAACAATATTTTACCCCTGTTTAACCCTTCATTACAGTATGACTTAAACTATGTTTCAGGGGTTCTCATGACCAAGTGATTACAACATATGCTTAAAACTTTTAGTCAGCAGAGGTTCAAGCTCTGCTGCTTCCAAAGCTGATAATATTAGGAAGTATGTCTGTTTACTTGCAAGAAAGAAGAATATGGGCAGAAATTAGAGTACTTCATTTTACAGCTAAACAAAATTCTTTGATATTTCTTGGTGAGGAAAATGTTGTTTTACCTGTTGGCCTTCTTTATCCTCTCATCAACTTTGTGGTATGGTACTAAATGAGGATTTCTCTTATTAACTGGATCCTGAAAGAAATGATTTACTTGTAAAACACTATTACCTCTTGTGAAACAGTTTGTAATAAGATTAAAATGCAATTCAACAAAGTTAGTTAATCTTCAAACGATTTATACTGAAGGATGTATGTCAAAAACGAAGTAACAGCCTTTGATAGTTGAATATCTTATTATCAATCTAAACAGCACCACTTTTACATCCCCAATGAAAAAAACAGACGGAGTCAAATACAGGGTCATTTTTTTTCAAAAAATACAATAATAATCCGGGATCCAAGACATGAGATGTGCATACTTGCCAACATTTGAAAATTTTCATGGGGGAGGCAACGCGCGATAAAAATTTCCAGTGGTTAGCCAGACTGCACGCTGCCAGAGTTCAAAGGTTCTTTTCTCACTAAGTGTCTATTTCTTATAATTTATTATAAAGTATTGTTTTTTTTTTTAAAAATATTAAAATATGTCAATTAGTTGTTTTCAATCAATATGTAAACTAATTTATGGATCTCAATTTTGAATTTTATTGTATTATTAGCCTATTATATAGATGAATCTTTGTTTTGTTTTTGTTTTTGTTTTTATTTTTTTTTTTAGAAAAAAGAAAAACATATTTTACATGTATTACTTGCATACTATTGAAGAGGAAATTTCAGAATATTCTTTGTTGTCAAGCATTTTCAATGGAATCAATGAATTTACTGTGAATTCATTTTTTTTTTGTTCATTTTACTGACATCATTTTAAAATTTTCAAAGCTTATTAAAAGATAATCTATCTTTCACCGTTCAGGTTTGGCATTGCTCTGATAATTTACCATATCAGAAGTAAATAAAATGGCAGAACCTTCTTTGAAATGAGGCATTTTCAGTGGAAATTAATCAATATACTGTAAAAATTTTTTGTTTTTGTTCTGTCAAAATTGATATCAATTCCAGAAATTATTGTTTGATAACTTATTTCCCCATTTGAGACATCGTGGCTGCCCTTGGTATTCAATGACAGCATTTAGTCACTCCCACAACACATCGCTAAAACCAATCAAACACCGACGAGGGGTACAAACCAGCCTCTGATTGGTTACAAAACTTTTTTGAAAGCCAGTGTATTGTTTCATGCAATGGAAATCTTGCGTGTCATTTTTCAAATTTCGGGACATTTATCGTTTTTGGAAGGAAATATAAAAAAATCAGGAGAAAGAAGGGTTTTTTAAAAGAATGATCGGGAGGTCTGGAAACGTGGCCAAAATCAGGAGTATCCTGCGGAAATTGGGAGAGTTGGCAAGTATGGATGTGATTAGATTCATAAGACACATATACCATGCAAGTTTTATTGATGTCTGAGCAGTAGAGGCAAGTAAAGCTGACAACATCCAATCTTCTAAACTGGATGCCAATGCCAGCGTGATAGCATTAGCTCTCCTCAACTTCATTAAGGTGAGCTAAAATTAACCCAAACCCCACCCCAACAAATGTTAAAGTTTCAGGTTCTGCTTGGTAAAATAAAGTACATAGAATGTATAAATTCTGACACCACTATTTCCATTTGTAACTAATTTGTTCATATACATTTAGTTAAGGCAGAACAAAATCAAACATTTTTAATGTTATAGTAAATCATTTAAAATGATTCAAATACAAAAATACAACATGCTCTTACCTCATAGAGACCATATGTCCAACCATTTTTTATTCTGTCTTTGGCCCAAACATTGTGTGTGTTTTCTGCCAACATGTCAACTAGATCTTCCATTTTTTCATTCATCTGAACTGCAGTTAGGTCCAGTGGAACTGGTCTATACCCATTGCTTTGTAAGAAACTGAAAATTGAATAGAGTACCCAAGATGAGAAAAAAGAAGGACAAAATCTTATACAGATAACAGAATAACAAATCATGTGATATTATAGGAAAATAATAAAATAATAATAAAAATATAAAAATATTATATATTATAAATATTATCAAACATTATATTATAATTATTATAATATAATATAATAATTAAAATAATCATATGATTATTATAATTATTTAATATTATATTATAAAATATTATGATATTATAAAAATATTATAAAATATAAATATTACATATAAATATTATATTTTTACAATAAAATAATAACAATAAAAAACCAAATCATGATTTGGATCTCAATGATCAACCTTAGAGAAGAAATATGTGTATAGGAACTACCATAATAATATCAAACTAATATCAAAATACTGAAATCTGAAAATATTTATCAACTTATGATAATCCTGAAGCCTGATTGGTTCAGAGATACAGCTGGAGAAAAAATATCTTGTGTTAGTATCTCTTGAGATGGGCTCTGGTTATTGTCTGCTATCAATTTCTTTCTATGCAAATATGATAACCCTATAGAGGTAATAACATGTAACAACATGAACTATTGTTTAATAGATGCACAATCCATTAGGATGGAGATAAGATGGAGACAAGTATAAATTAAATCTATCAATCAGCATAATGGTGATTTGATAAGAAATGGTCTTAATGAGTTGATAAAAGATTATATTAAAACATGTCAAGTCAAACATAAAACTTGCTTGTTTCCAAGTTTGATTGTCTTGAGTCTGTTGTTCTGCATTTTCTCACTATCCATTGATATGTGGTATCCCATAGCAAGCAAAGTTCTGTAAACAAATAAAACAATTTCACAGTTCATAACAAACATTAAAATATTTATGTGCACATGAAAGTACTGCAATTAGAAATTCAATATAAGTATGTACTATGTAAAATTTTAGGGTTCTGTTTCAATGAAGAATACAGATGGACCAATCATGAGTAAGAATCCAATCTGTATGAAATGGTATCCCTCATAAGTGGTTCAATTCAAAGAAAAGTCTTCTTTTAACAACACAGTAGTATTTCTTGATAGGATTCACTGTGCATTATACAAGAAATCATATTTATAAGAATTACTTGTATATAACAACCTCCTTAGGGACACAATAAAACCAGTCTTTATAGGGAGGTGGTCTTTATATAGAGGTTGATTTGTAAACAAATGGTACTATTGGGGACAGCAAAAAACGGTCTGTATGATCAGGCTGTCTTTACACAAAGGTGGTCGCTAAAGCAGGTTTTACTGTACCTATTTTACTGGCATACGATTGTTTTTTAAATATTTCCAGTAGTCAATATTTACACTGCAGTCAAGTCTTACCTCAGAGTTTCAAATGCGACTGTTACAACATATTTCTTCTCAGACTTTGGCACTTTGTCAAAGTTAGTCAATGAAGGGTTCTTTTTTCTTGAATCATCTCGGACCTTAAAAGAGAAATAAGCATAGGATTAAAATGTCTTCCATCCTAAACAAAAATGAGGACCATGCAAAAAAAAAGAAATATTTACACTTTAAAACTTGAACAGTAATGTCAGTATAATACAAATTATGATGTATTTTTTTTATAAAATTTTTATAAGATTAAATAGTTACAGAAAAATGACCATCTGGAAGCCTTATAAATGATTGTTTTAATTATTGAAACTTTGAATCACAGAAATTAAAAAGAAAATGTCCCTTTAAACAATTTTCAGTAAATGTGTAAACTTATTTTACCTCTCCATAAGACCAGCCACTTTCAATCTTCTCCATAGCCCAAATGTCATGTAAATTTTCTGCCAGTCTGTCCCTCACATTTTCAATATATGTTGGCAGTTGAATCTATAAAGAAGTAAGACAGATCTGAATCTAGAATGAGTGTAAAGTAAAGTCAGCAATGGAAAACAACTCCTATGAAAAACTGTTTAAGGACCGATTTTTACAGAATGGCAAATTTTCAGGGAAAACCCTAATTCACATGCTATAAAAATTTAACCAACAGTATAATTCACATTCCGCATACAAAGTATTACACAAACTTGCCTAACACTACTGAGATGTAATTGCCAACTGGCAATATACAAGTTCTTAGTGTATATAGATTTGGCGGGAAAATAAGGTTTCTGTTTCCATGGTAATCATAATTATTTCCATGGTAACCATAATTATGAAAACTGAGTATTTTGCACCTATGTACGGACCCAAACATATTCTGAAAGTTTCAGCCAAATACAAATTGGTGCATGTCGGAACCATAAGTTACATTTTTGTGCTTACAGAGAATCGCTCTTACAGTTGTAGAAGTGCACATGTCTGAGAAGCACATAGCCTTATCTTGTACAGAAGTATATTTAACTTGTGAATATATGTGGGTATACTTACATGTGAAGTGTCTACAGGGTTTGGCACAAACAGAGTGTAGTCAGTCATCTCAGTAGGACCACTAACAATCCCTCTACTGACATCTCCAAAGAAAAAGCAGGGTTCAACTTTCAACTTGTCTTTTGGCAACAAAGACTCTACAGCAGGTGAGTGACCTTCTGGTGGACCATACTTCAACTTCCCTTGGTCTCCACCGAACATGAATCTAACACTAAAAATAGATAAGAAAATTTACTTTTATATGGATTAAGTCCCAAAAGAAAAAACTTAAAACCAGATTTACCTAGATCAATCATTTGCTGCAAATGGCATGCTAGAAGAGAGAAAACAAACCTCAGTGTTTACTAAATGTGATGATTTTCCATTGCACATTCAAGACATATTTCTTCATAAATCTGAATCTGTGCTGAGTGTATCATTTTATACTACATTTGTTTATAACAAAAACAACACATTTGGTAAAACTACTTACATAGAATGTTAATACAAGAAAACTGAGCATTTTAATTTTACCTGACTTCAGCTGATGTTGTAACAACAGGGTAAAAGAGACCATCAATGTTGAAGTCCTTAAAAAATCCTCTAGTTGGCACACCATTGACAGTAAATATGATCTGTGGTACTGTCAAATCAAGGCTACAGCCTACAACATCACCTTTAACAAATGCTTGGTTTGCTGTGCGTACAAGCTTTGGTTTTCCTCCTAAAAGTTTAAATGTGGGATTGCAGAATTACCTCCCAGATGCAGATGTACAAAAACAATGATTATTTGTCTTATACATAGTAATTTCAGGTCATACTCTTTCCTGGTTCATGAATTCAGGATAATTTAAAGAAACAAAACGAGTGGTTCCCCAATTATAGGACTGAAAACAATTTCCTGAATAAAAAATAATGTATTGTACTTATAACAAATAATGTATTGTACTTATAACAAATAACTAAAGAAAACAAGACACTGACAGGAGGTTTTAATTTGTATGGGGAACTGAGATCAGAGTTTTGAATGTAAACTTTTTAAGTATAGCAGACATGAATTAAGCATGAAGACTCAAGATATGGATAATAATGATACATATCTGTTTTCATAAATGTATATAATTAGACAAGTACCTGTCCACAGGTTGATACCATCAAATGCATAGGAATATAAATCATCTCCGGCTCCATTTCCACCCCAGTGTTCTCCGCCACCTGGATACGGAACAAATCCTTCCGTATTGGCCCATCCTATCCTCAAAACTGGGGGTATATGAGTGGCTGCTTCAAAATGGTTGACAGTGACTTCAAAGTACCACTTCTTGTAAATTGGGGATCCTTCTTTCAGTCCAACAAAAATGTTTGGTCTCATACTGACGATATAAAGTAATGAAGAATTAATATGTCTCAGGGAAAATGTGATATTATGAGTTAATTATTTCTTCAATAACACATACATAAAGTATTTCAACATACATGTACTTAACATTCTACACGTGGATTCAGACAATTTTATTGATCATTTTACAATAAGGATTAGAATTGTAGATAAGAAAGGATGATATTCTAATAAATAATTTATTCTATGTCAACAGGAACCACCGGCCTTCTGCAAGTACACAGGGAAACTTCCACACAATCAGCTTAGGTTCCATCAGGGCTCAAACCCATACTGACTAGAATTGAGAGACTTTGAGATGCTCCAGCCATATGTCCCTACTGATAATATAATATGTCATTTTGATATTATCACTATACCTTGCCACATGGTCCACAAGTTGAGTTTGCAGCAGTAGATCACGGCCTGGCAACAGGTTATCACAGATAAGATTCTGATTTGTCCTCACAGCAACACCATTTCCTACGCAGAGTGAGCGAAGTACATCCAGTACCTACGCAACAGAAATATCACAGTCAAAACCTGTATCTTTACAATAAAAATATTTTAATCATATTGTAGTAATGACATCCACATCTTTTAAATTTACTAAAAACTTGTTTTTCTAATCACATTTACAGTTTTAATATTTTGTTGTGTCATATATAAACCATTTATGTATTCCCTATAAGCAGTTTGGTCATATAGTTATCTGGTTACAAAATGAAAGTACTCCCGTGAACAAATGATGTTTCTCAGACAAGACATTTTATCTGAATTTTCTCAGTCTTTCCAATCAACATCAATCAAAATAACTTTTAATCCAGTCTCTCTTTTTTTTGTAAGTACACTACTTTGTACTATGGTGTAAATTTGATCACAGATCGTATAATGACAAATTTATACCTTTGGATCACGTCCATGACGATCTATCAGGGATATGATTGTTATGATATGTTTCTCCTTGATCATGTTGAGTGCCTCTGGACTGTCAATCAATACACAGTGCAGTACATCTAAAACACCTTTTGATGATTGTTGACTCTCAAGTCTGTTCACTAACCAGTCAAGTCTGTACGATTGTGCAAACTGAGCACAGTTAGCTCTGTTTCCTCGTATCATGGCCGCTGAAATAACAAATTGCACCTTCAAATAAAATTCATTTTTGGAACAAAGGTACTATTCCAAAATTGTACAGAAACATAAAGAAACAAGTAGCATCTTCATTTCTGAAAAATCATATAAAATGAGCTAACACAAAGCAAATATCAGCAATACTTATGTGTAACAAAAACTATTTACCGGCTATTCAGAAAAAAGCTGCAATAAATAGTTAGTGTCTCAAGAAACAATGAACTTAATAATGTCTGAATAGCAAGTAAATAAGATTATAGTATTCATTGTCCAATATTCCATTCACTATTTCCAATGTTTATCAATTGTTTATATTCATATGTTATAATTCTTTCACACATATCATCATATTAAATCAACTTATTAAACTCCTTAAACTCACTTTGACTGGCCCAAGTCATTTCACTTGTTTTTTTAGGGTAGATGAACTTATCAAATGATGCACATGATTATACATGAAATTCCAGTGAGAATATGAAACAGACTGAAGCCTTACAAGAGTTGTAAACTTACCAGGTAAGATGAAACCTTACAAGAGTTGTAAACTTACCAAGTAAGATGAAGTCTTACAAGAGTTGTAAAATTACCAAGTAAGAGATAAAGGTAACTAGAGTTGTAAACTTACCAAGTAAGAGACAAAAGTAACTAGAGTTGTAAACTTACCAAGTAAGAGATAAAGGTAACTAGAGATGTAAACTTACCAAGTAAGAGATAAAGGTAACTAGAGTTGTAAACTTACCAAGTAAGAGATAAAGGTAACTAGAGTTATAAACTTACCAAGTAAGAGATAAAGGTAACTAGAGTTATAAACTTACCAAGTAAGAGATAAAAGTAACTAGAGTTGTAAACTTACCAAATAAGAGATAAAGGTAACTAGAGTTGTAAACTTACCAAGTAAGAGATAAAAGTAACTAGAGTTGTAAACTTTACCAAGTAAGAGATCAAAAGTAACTAGAGATGTAAACTTACCAAGTAAGAGACAAAGGTAACTAGAGTTGTAAACTTACCGAGTAAGAGACAAAGGTAACTAGAGTTGTAAACTTACCAAGTAAGAGATAAAGGTAACTAGAGTTGTAAACTTACCAAGTAAGAGATAAAGGTAACTAGGGTTGTAAACTTACCAAGTAAGAGATAAAAGTAACTAGAGATGTAAACTTACCAAGTAAGAGATAAAGGTAACTAGAGTTGTAAAATTACCAAGTAAGAGATAAAGGTAACTAGAGTTATAAACTTACCAAGTAAGAGATAAAGGTAATTAGAGTTATAAACTTACCAAGTAAGAGATAAAAGTAACTAGAGTTATACACTTACCACGTAAGAGATAAAAGTAACTAGAGTTGTAAACTTACCACGTAAGAGATAAAGGTAACTAGAGTTGTAAACTTACCAAGTAAGAGATAAAGGTAACTAGAGTTGTAAACTTACCAAGTAAGAGATAAAGGTAACTAGAGTTGTAAACTTACCAAGTAAGAGACAAAAGTAACTAGAGTTATAAACTTACCACATAAGAGACAAAAGTAACTAGAGTTGTAAACTTACCAAATAAAAGATAAAGGTTACTAGAGTTGTAAACTTACCACGTAAGAGATACAGGTAACTAGAGTTATAAACTTACCAAGTAAGAGATAAAGGTAACTAGGGTTGTAAACTTACCAAGTAAGAGATAAAAGTAACTAGAGTTGTAAACGTACCAAGTAAGAGATAAAGGTAAATAGAGTTATAAACTTACCAAGTAAGAGATAAAGGTAACTAGAGTTGTAAACTTACCAAGTAAGAGGTAAAGGTAACTAGAGATGTCATCATACTTGTTAGCAGCTTCCTCTCCAGCAAAATGAGCAAAATGTCTGCGGCTCTTGTACTGACTAAATTTGTCAATTGTCTCAAGAATAAGAGCTATCATACCCTAAAAAATGAAACAACATCACAGAATTATCCAATAGTAAAAGTAGTTAACTTGGTATAGGAGGTTATAAATCATTTATCCTAAATAGTGTATAATTATGTAACTTGCTAAAGGGGGCTCTGGAGTATTGTGTCATATATATTCTACTGCTAAAGGAGGTTACAAAACTGTTGAGATAACCAATTGGTTTCCCTTTTATATGGTGTCAAGGTAACAAGTCACAAACTGAATGTAATTTGAGGTTTAGAATTTTCTTTACACTCAAGTTAGGTCCTATTCCACTTTGGGATGGGTGTTGATATGGAAAGTAATATCAATTATATGTACATGCATAATTAAAATAGAAAAAATAATCATCCATTAAATTCATCAGAGAGGAAGAACAATTTTTATTTGAAAAAGTTACAACATTTTAGATATATACTGTATCAATCAAGTTATTAAAAATGTATAATAAATTACAATGAATAAAATAACGAAGTTTTTGTATTTAAATATCATTGGTTACATCATAGTTTATCACTAATTCATTAACCTTACCTCTTCCTGAAACAAATCTTGTCTATTCCTCAGAGCTCTGAGTTTGTTCTGCTTTTCTTCATGTTCTGCAGTAATAGTTAATAAAAAATCACAGAATCAGAAACATCACTAACAACATACATTTGCAATCTTTCATATTATTTTCCTTACCATTACAAACATCTTGTATTATTTTATCTGAATAAACAGGAACTCCAACCTTCAAGACTTTATGGTTCAAAGCTCAATAATCTAACCATTCAACCACAGAGGCCCCCAGAAAATAGAGATGGTAAAACTGTACAAACTGGAAAGTTTACAATCATAAAGGTAAATATGATGTTAAAAACTAAGGATTGCACCACAAGTGATTTAACAGTTGCTCAATGGCGATTCTAGCTTGATTATAAATGTAAAATAAGGACAAGTTTACCTTCATCCTCATTTGGTTGAGCAAAGTAATCTATTAGATCCTCAAGGCACTTTAATACTTCTGAAAGACTTATTCTTGACCACACATGTCCTGATCTTCCTTCTGTTTTTAATGTGTCCAATGCACTGCAACATTATAGTATTGAGTATGTGAGGTTAATGCATTACTATTAAGATTTAGAATAGAATGTTTCACAACTCTTGTGATACAAGAATATATTTCTATTATGCAAGCTTTTGATACAATATATAAAAACAAAATCTCAACCTACATTGCTAGCCATAAAACTGATTGTATTAAAGGCCTATTTGGCTCAATGCCAAATGAATAAATCAATTATGTTGATACCAAGACTCACTTGTTGAAAATATGGAATACAACATTGACACCAAGTCTCACATGTTAAATCTATGAAATGACATTGACACCAAGACTTACTTGTTAAACCTATGAAATGTGACATTGACACCAAGACTCACTTGTTAAATCTATAGAATATGGATTGGCACTTCCTGATGACCCTGGCTGATCTGGACTCCTCTTCTTGAGCTCTGCTGAAAGTGAAGCCATCATCCATATGTCCCTCCACTAACATTACAGCCTGCAATTTATTACGGTAATACCTAACAAATTTAAGTCCATAAAACATGTCAACAGAAATAATATTCTGACATGAAGAAAACTTTAAAGGATAAAAAAAATAAATAACTATCACAGACAAGAAATATGACTAACTGAACTGAACTAGGTAACCAATTAAAATGGGACAAAAGACCTATCAGTTTCTACAAGAATAATAAACATCTTGCTAAAATATACCTTCTTTTCCTCAACTTTTCCAACCCCTTTCTTTTTGACTTCAGATGTCTGGTATGACAGCCACAGACCTGTTCCACAATGTTGTATAAAAACCATTGAGTCACCATACTTGATATCACATTTTCCCATTCCTTCATCTTCCCTACCTTCAGCTTGTTTCTTTTCATCCTGTGTGAGAAAACATTGATGACACATGTGACTCAATACAAAAGGACAAGTTGAAGTATAATTGTTTATAAGTTTATATACATTTTACATTTATATTGTGATTGCATATAGACATACCTTTGATTGTAGAAGATAGAATGAGACGCTCCTTTCTGTTGCTTTGTTTCTGTGAATTGTTATGACTTGTTTATCGTTTGTTACAGCCAGGTAACGACCAGAAGTCACATGCCTAAGTCTACATTGTAATCCCCATCCCATAAATCCACCAGCCCATCTGTAATTATGGAGGTATAATATGACAATAGTACACAAGCCACATGGATACTGTAATTTTTAATTTGATTTGTTGCTATGCCGCAAACCCAACATAAAAAGATGTATATAACATCAAATATATCATAATATTGCATTTCAATGTTTGGAAGCCTTTGCTTTCATACATTTTATTTCATATGTAATATAAATTATTGTGAATCAAAATGAAGAAGAAATTGTACTGAACAAAATAAGATGTAAATATTTGTTTATTTCACAGGTCTTATAAACACCACAATGACAAGTATATATATTTAGTCATTTAAGGTTGGACAATTTTCAATACTAATGGAAAAAAAGTCAGGTGACAATATATCCTGAACATTCTCTTATAATCAGCATACAATCAATTCAAGTAAATATTCTTGGTGATAACAGGTGGGCAATATTGTTGTTTACAATGCATAGCTCTAAAAGAGGAGATCCCAAAATGTGATAGTGTCAGTGTCCTATGAAACATTTCCTTTTTGAATTTAACTAGTTGATTTCAATAAGGATAGGTAATCTTAATATACCAAGACTAAGTCATTGGGTTAAAAGTTCCTCACTTGGAACATATCACTAAATTGACAAAGACACCCACCTACCTAAGATATACTACCTACCTACCTGAACCAAATATGGTGAGCCTAAGTGAAGAAATGAAACAGATATGACTTAGACAAATGAAACTAACAGGTAATAACTCTAAAAAAGGTGGTAGGAGCTTAATTTTTGTTAGCAACATGCCATCCCCTTAAGATATATATCTCTACCAAATATGAGAAGCCTAGGTGAAGAAATAATTAAGATATGGCCTGGACAACTAATATCAACAAAGGGGAGTAACTCTAAGGGTAGTAGGAGCAATAGTTTTGTATGCAACACTTATGCATCAAATATGGGGAGCCTAATTGATGAAATGAGGACGATATGGTCCAGACAAAGCAAAAGGATGGACAGACAATGGGCAGCAGATGGCCGGACAAAGCACAAAAATATAATCCCCTGTGAACCGATAGAGGCTAATAATTCAGAAATTACAATATTTATATACAATGATGATATATATTACATATAAACTTTGCTATAACAATAGAAAACTTACTTTGTTCTGATTATCTCAATTCTCCATAAAGATCTAGCATGACTACAGACAGCACCAGTCTCATACATAACTGCACTGTAAACACAAACAGAGAGGTTAGCCAATAAGCCATGTGATGTTATTCCAATAAGGAAACTATCAAAAAGTATATAGACCCTTTAGCAGTAACTGTGGTCCTGTGGCTTTGCCAGTCTTTCTGTTGGCAAAATGATACAGATTCCCGAAAAATAATGTAAAGAAACAATCAGTTACTATAACAACGTCTATATTTTTGTGGGTATCTCTATCATTTTGCCTACCAGAAGACTGACAAAGTCACAGAACCGCAGGTTCAAGTGAATTTTCATTAGTGTGCAAAAATCAGAGGTTCATAAAGTGATATTAATTTCAAAAGCATGGAAATATACTAAAGCAGATATGAATGATAAAGAAAATTAATCACTTGACAAATTATTTCTAAACCTACCATCTTTCCTATTTGCTTTCATATTTTGCACAAAGGTATACAGGTAAAATTTGGACCTTCATCTGAACTATAACTATAACCAAAAATTTAAAGTTGTAAATTAAAAATCAGATACATTTTTCACATGGTAAAAGCTACAATACAATGATGACATAAAGTAATTTTAAAATAAATGTATTTATTTATAAAATACATACATTCATCTACCTAACATTTTGATTTTAATTTTTTTAAATTTCTTTGTATTTACTTGAACTCATTTTCACTCCCAGCTTCAGGAATAGCTAAACACTCATCCATATGGCCATGATATAATCTAAGTACATCTCCACCAAACACAAAACCTGCAACAATCAGTTATCATTGAGTTACACAACAGTATTATATAACAAACAAAGGTTTACAAACAACTGATCAAGAATCACATAACAATATAGATTATTATAGTATGGACAGTATAAGAAAGAAATTTAATATATTGTTATAAAACAATATTTCCAAAAATCAGACCTTTCATCAGAAATCAATTGAAGAAGTAAGAAGAAAAGAGCTTAACAAGTTTAAATTACAACAAAATTAACTAAAATTTTGTTTGATCTACTCTCGACACTTAATTAATTCCAAATGTTCAATATGGAAGATTCAATTCATGGATGATCTGGAACTCTTATAAAGAACATTTCCATTGTTCCTTGGGCCCAATTTTCTATGTGTTCTCTTTGTAAGTCATACTGGGACAACATAAACATTCCATACTTAATAACTTTCTGTTAAACAATGAGAGTTGACCATGATGAGATTTTGTCACTGTAACACTTTCAATGATGAAGATTTAATTTACTTTTTACCAGAGACATTGTCAATAATTTTACCTATATTTCATTATGATCATGAAAAGAAAACAAGACTTTTGCCACAACAAGTGCAAAACCCTAACTTGGATGTAGAGTTTGAATCTTCCCTACGGTACAGAAATGATCATACCAAGAGACTTTTGTCTGATAGCTCCAGAACACATGGGGACCACTGTCCAAAGTGTTTGTTGAAATGAGGCTATCACCAGTGAGCCAGTACCAATGTGCTACAATGATAGAACATAATAAAACATTCAGTATTCAGGTATACATATAACCATCATATTCTGACATTATGAAGATTAAGTGTGCCTAAACATAAAAGATCACCATCTACAAATTTAAACACATACAGTAAGTCACATACAATTTTGCTGCCTCTAGAAGCCTTGCTTCAATGATGATTATAATTAAGCATACATTCAAACTTGTCTATCAAGGCCACTCAAGGAAACAGGCAAAAGTACCGTATTCGGCTGTGTATAATCCGCACTCTTTTCTCTCTAAAATTTGTCTCAGGCAGGGGGGTGCGGATAATACAGTACTACAGAATCTTAGGACATTTTTTCCGCAGGAACTACTGCATGAGATTCGATGTGGGTGGTAAGCCTGACAAAGTTTTTTCGTAATAACGATGTACGAGTCAATGTATATCATCATTTATGTCTACAGTGACGGTGAATAAATCATGAATCTTGTTGTCTTTTATTTTTGTGTGTTTCAGTTTACAAATAGGCTAGACTACACAGGCACTTGTGTAATGCAATCCCTTGATTGAGGGTGTTGTGATCGGTGGATTGCATAACGCAAGTGCCTGTGCAAGGCTAGCCTAGTTGCGATGTTTTGGCGAGGAAACAGGAATAGTACAGTACCTGTTGCTTATCTTCATCATGAAGTTTTGTTATTATTGAAAAAATAAAACAATCTCAACAAAGAATTCTAATTAATTATTTCACGCTGGTGAACGACGAAGCGAACAGCCATGTTGTAACTGTAAATGAGGGGGCTAAATGGAAGAGCAAATATGTAGTATCTTGTAGTTTCGTATTTTCCCATTTATATCATATTATGTAGTTTTTGCATACCGTACATCTACAGTGTAGTTACTAAGTTATGGAACATGCCAATTATACAGGTAAGTACGATGAGTTAATTTTTAAATTGAAAAATATGATAAAAGGTGTAAAATAACACAATGCCATATACTTGGATCTGTATATATATCCCTTTGTTTCAATAATTACAAATTACTTTCCGCAAATATAATATCTATTTCAAATGTCTAATCAAGCAAAAGCAAATGATTGCGCTGTAATTAACGGAATGTAATTTTACAAAGATTTCGACTGATGTTTTGATATTTCATTTATTTCAAATCATTAATTTGCTTATCATATCCCTTAGAATATATATCTATAATAAATATTTATCTATTTCTTCCAAAATACCGAAAATATTTCCGATCGTCATACTGCACTTATACACAATAATAATCAATCTCGCCGACGATTTTCGGCCATACGCATGATAGTCAACGCGGATTATACGCACGAAGTCCCTTTTTCTCCGAGATCTGATGCTGAAATGGGGGGTGCGGATAATACGTAAATGCGGATTATACACGGCCGAATACGGTAGTTGTTATTGACAGGTGGCCTTTATAAAGAAGTTTATTCATCATAAAAAATATACAAACATTATGTTTGATTGCCTTTATAGGCAGGTGCCTTTTTACGACAGATAGTTGTACTGAAAATACTTTGTAGTATAACATTTATAATATAGGGACATATCATATATTACCCCTTATGTATCACATCATATGCATGCTTTTCTACAAATGCAGCTCAAGTAAGAAATTCATTTTGAAAATAGTTAGAACTAAATAGGATATGTAAATCATTATGCATAATGCTTACCAGATATCTCTCTGAAGAGACACTGACCAATATAAGGTCATCACCAACTCTGACCTTTTCACCCTCTGATCTTTGTTTTGAGGCAGGATGAATTGTCCACCAACATGATTCCCCTACAAGTACACATCCAGTACACACATTATTTTTCATGACTTTTCAACATAGCTTCTTTAATGGTAAAAAAAATACCAGATAACTATGACATAAGGTCGAAAGGACAAACAAGCCTTAACTTATCTATAAAATCCCTACCCAATGGTAATGAAATTCATGACTTTTGCTATCCCTACACTAAAAATGCTACATTGCAAACAGAGAATTGGCCAAATTTAAATTTCAAAATTGTATAAACAATGAACAACCAAAGGACATTCTCACTTCATATGATTTATATCAATACACTTGCAACACATGCCACAGGGCCTCTGTGACCGAGTGGTTAGAACGTTGCAATTTAAACCATGAAGTCTCTCACTTCTGGTCGGCGCATGTTCGAACCCTGCTGATTTTTGTGAGAAAGTTTACCTGAGGAAGGTCAATGGTCTGTTCCCAGATACATATTGCGTAAATCAAAATCAAATCATCTTACCACAAATGACAATAGATCATCAAAGGCTATTTATATTTTTATAATACCTCTCTTACACTCCAAGTCTTACAAATCCACAAATTTATTTTAAAACATCTTTTCCTTTAAGTTATACAAAGCCTCAGATGCAATTTATCTATAATGCATCTTACCCTCTAAGTCATACAAAGCCTCTCGTTATTGATAATACATCTTACCCTCTAATCATACAAATGCATCTTACCCTCTAAGTCAAAGCATCCATAATACATCTTACCCTCTAAGTGAGGTTAGGTTATTGATAATACATCTTACCCCTCTAAGTCTGAAGTAATTTATAATACATCAAAGCCTCATAAGCCTCTGAGGTTATTTATAATACATCTTACCCTCTAAGTCAAAGCATCCAAGGTAATTTATAATACATCTTACCCTCTAAGTCATACAAAGCCTCTGAGGTTATTTATAATACATCTTACCCTCTAAGTCATACAAAGCATTTGTGTTTATTTATCTTACCCTCTAAGTCATACAAAGCATCTGAGGTTATCTGTCTTACCTTTTAAGTCTTACAAAGCCTTGAGTTTTACTGAAATACTCCTGCAGTTCAACTCATTCAATAATTGTGTAGAATCAATAGTTTTATAGAAATAAATAAATAATTAAACTAAAACTAAAAATAATTAAACTTAAACTTTCAAATCACAATAATCTTAATTTTTCTGAACACTTTTATAGATAATATTACTAACATGCTCTTTGATTTCATATTTTTTGAAATAATCTTTTTTCTGTATTATGTCTATTTGTAGGTTTTAATTCACTAATATGACAAGTATAACATTTCTGGATTTTATTTTTATAATAAATGCCATTATTCCTGCATTTGTGTTTAATATTTCAAAAATTGGTGAATTACAAATAACGAAACAGGAATACTTTCAACATGTTGCTATAAAATTATCAATTTTTTTGACATATTTCTTTTTCTGTCTAAATTTATAAAATGTTTTTAGTGAAATATAGAACAAAATGTGTAGGAATAAAAATATACATGTTTTATATCATCATGTCTTGCTGGTATTACTACGCCCCCAAAAATGTCCTAATGAAAAATGGATATACAAGAAAAGACATTACAGTAATGTATGTTCATATCGGTATGTCAAATTGCATGCAGCGTAATGGCTTTATTTCATGTGTCATTTCATTAGAAGTGAAGTTTGTGTATCATCAATGTCACAGCATCCAATCATCTTGGATTCTGAAGTCAATAAGCATATGATCATACTCAATTCTGATGGGGAATCTGTTGTGTCAACAGAAGCAGGCTTGATTGATTAGACTTTTGATAAATACACGGCAAAACAGAAAGCATGATAATTCTGTCCAATATACAACCACACAGCTTATGCTCTGATAAATTTTACTTGTTTTCTGTATCTAACAGACATCCATTACCACGACAACACCAAGTACATCAGGTAATGTTTTTTCATTAATTGCTTGTATGATCTAAATGAAGTGTTGTGTACATACCTTGAGCAGATTCACGCAAACCAACATCAAAGGCAAGTTTGTCATTCGATGAACTTGTGGAAAGACATGATAAGTACTGTTAATGAAAAATAAAAAGTAAAATTATGTAGAAGAGAACTTTAATGCAGATAAAAAGTAAGATAATGACATCAAAATACAGTGGAACTTGGCTATTAAGACCACCTAACTGACTCACAGTGGTCTGATTTGTGAGGTGGTCACTTAAGTGAGGTTCTGTACTTATTGGATATTTATCAAAAGACTGAAAACTTGTGGTATTAAATGTTTGGTGGTATCCTAAGCGAGGTGGTCTTTAGGTGAGGTTCCATTGTATAAGTATTATCAAGGTAAATTTATCTATTTTATGTGATGCTGGTAATTTTTATATTTATGTTCAAGCAAGTATTCAAGGTTAATAAAGGTTTTTATGGCAAGTATAAAAACACCCATTCATTTTAAATTATTTCAATAAATATCACAATACTATAGAACCTCATGATTTAGACCACCAAACTAGCCAACCAAACATAGTCTGATTGATGAGGTGGTCTCTTACGTGAGGGTCTGCAATTATTTCCAAGAGACAGAAGATTTACAGTGTTAAATGTGAGGTGTTCTCCTGAGCGAGGGGGTCTCTGAAGTGAAGTGGTCATTAGACTGTACATTGGACCCTTTCAATGTGACAATGTCAAATGTGGTGTCCTACTATAGTTAAAGCCAAACATTACAAGTGATTAAGACACATAAGTGTATCCAGATTAATCTAATGATTGTTTCTGATATACAGTGTTTCTGTTTGTAACATCAATATTCTGGGACAACATTGTAAGTCCTACACAGTGGTATTGCATGAACTCACTTAAATGTTTAAATAACTCCTAATGTGATAGATTTAACAAATAAAAAAGTCTTAAAGTGTGAGCCATATTAACAAATTACTTTCAACTAGTCCAAATACAATATGAATGTTGCATTAAAGTCAGAAAAAACCCACCAAATCCTCAACTGATAAATCTAAAAAAAAAGGAAGCCAAAGTCACTGGAATGATAAAATATCAATGGACATTATATTTTTGACCTATGACCTTTATCCATAGTAAATAACTCATATAATTATATAATAGGTATTTTGATGACTAACAGTGGTGAAAATATACCAGGGCTTCAGACAAACCATTATACTAGAACCAACTGAGGTGAAAATGTACCAGGACTTTAGAACCATTATACCATGACCAACTGAGGTGAAAATATACCAGGGCTTCAGACAAACCATTATACTAGAACCAACTGAGGTGAAAATGTACCAGGACTTTAGAACCATTATACCATGACCAACTGACCACAAACCTTTATACTAGAACCAACTGAGGTGAAAATGTACCAGGACTTTAGAACCATTTAACCATGACCAACTGAGGTGAAAATATACCAGGACTTCAGACAAACCTTTATACAAGGACCAACTGAGGTGAAAATGTACCAGGACTTTAGAACCATTTAACCATGACCAAGTGAGGTGAAAATATACCAGTCCTTCAGACAAACCTTTATACAAGGACCAACTGAGGTGAAAATGTACCAGGACTTTAGAACCATTATACCATGACCAACTGAGGTGAAAATATACCAGGACTTCAGACCAACCTTTATACAAGAGAGTGTGAAAATGTACCAGGACTTTAGAACCATTATACTATGACCAACTGAGGTGAAAATATACCAGGACT
The DNA here is from genome assembly GCA_030159075.1 of Atrina japonica. Taxonomy (NCBI): domain Eukaryota; kingdom Metazoa; phylum Mollusca; class Bivalvia; order Pterioida; family Pinnidae; genus Atrina; species Atrina japonica. The sequence continues at coordinate 381,913 of BROG01000381.1, forward strand.
TCAGACAAACCTTTATACAAGGACCAACTGAGGTGAAAATGTAAACTTTAGAACCATTATACCCAACTGACTTGAAAATGTACAGGACTTCAGACAAACCATTATACCATGACCACAAAGGTGAAAATGTATAGGACTTAAAAAAACCCTTACATGTATGACCAACAGAGGTGAAATCTTTAAAAACCATATAATTACCAATAGGTATTTTGATGACTAAGTGGTGAAAAATATACCAGGAGAACAAACCTTTATAACAAGGACCAAGGTGAAAAAATGTACCAGGACTTTAGACCATTTTAACCATGACCAACTGAGGTGAAAATGTACCAGGGCTTTAGACAAACATTATACTAGAACCAACTGAGGTGAAAATGTACCAGGACTTTAGAACAATACCTTTATACAAGGGCTTCAGACAAAACCAATACAAGGACCAACTGAGTGTGAAAATGTACCAGGACTTTAGAACCATTATACTATGACCAACTGAGGTGAAAATATACCAGGACTTCAGACAAACCTTATACAAGGACCAACTGAGGTGAAAATGTACCAGGACTTTAGAACCATTATACCATGACCAACTGAGCAAAATGTACCAGTTCAGACAAATTATATACCAGCAAAGGTGAAAATGTAAGGACTTAAGAAAAACTATTACACCATGACCAACAGAGGTGAAATCCATAGTAAATAACTCATATAATTATATAATAGGTATTTTGATGACTAACAGTGGTGAAAATATACCAGGGCTTCAGACAAACCATTATACTAGAACCAACTGAGGTGAAAATGTACCAGGACTTTAGAACCATTATACCAACCAACTTGAAAAATACCAGGGCTTCAGACTTATACTAGAACCAACTGAGGTGAAAATTGTTACCAGGACTTTAGAACCATTATACCATGTGAGGTGAAATCCAGGGCTTCAGACAAACCATTATACTAGAACAGCTGAGGAGGTACCAGGACTTTAGAACCATTATACTCCAACTGAGGTGAAAATAAACCAGGACTTCAGACAAACCTTTATACAAGGACCAACTGAGGTGAAAATGTACCGGACTTTAGAACCATTATACTATGACCAACTGAGGTGAAAATATACCAGGACTTCAGACAAACCTTTATACAAGGACCAACTGAGGTGAAAATGTACCAGGACTTTAGAACCATTATACAATGACCAACTGAGGTGAAAATGTACCAGGACTTTAGAACCATTTAACCATGACCAACTGAGGTGAAAATATACCAGGACTTCAGACAAACCTTTATACAAGGACCAACTGAGGTGAAAATGTACCAGGACTTTAGAACCATTATACCATGACCAACTGAGGTGAAAATATACCAGGGCTTCAGACAAACCATTATACAAGGACCAACTGAGGTGAAAATGTACCAGGACTTTAGAACCATTATACTATGACCAACTGAGGTGAAAATATACCAGGACTTCAGACAAACCTTTATACAAGGACCAACTGAGGTGAAAATGTACCAGGACTTTAGAACCATTATACCATGACCAACTGAGGTGAAAATGTACCAGGACTTCAGACAAACCATTATACCATGACCAGCAAAGGTGAAAATGTATAAGGACTTAAGAAAAACCATTACACCATGACCAACAGAGGTGAAATCCATAGTAAATAACTCATATAATTATATAATAGGTATTTTGATGACTAACAGTGGTGAAAATATACCAGGGCTTCAGACAAACCTTTATACAAGGACCAACTGAGGTGAAAATGTACCAGGACTTTAGAACCATTTAACCATGACCAACTGAGGTGAAAATATACCAGGGCTTCAGACAAACCATTATACTAGAACCAACTGAGGTGAAAATGTACCAGGACTTTAGAACCATTATACCATGACCAACTGAGGTGAAAATATACCAGGGCTTCAGACAAACCATTATACAAGAACCAACTGAGGTGAAAAATGTACCAGGACTTTAGAACCATTATACCATGACCAACTGAGGTGAAAATATACCAGGACTTCAGACAAACCATTTATACCACCAACTGAGGTGAAACTAGAGAACCATTATACCATGGCCAACTGAGGTGAAAATGTACCAGGACTTCAGACAAACCATTATACCATGACCAGCAAAGGTGAAAATGTATAAGGACTTAAGAAAAACTATTACACCATGACCAACAGAGGTGAAATCCATAGTAAATAACTCATATAATTATATAATAGGTATTTTGATGACAACAGAAATATACAGGGCTTCAACAAACCATTATACTAGAACCAACTGAGGTGAAAATGTACCAGGACTTTAGAACCATTATACCAACTGATGAAAATATACCAGGGCTTCAGACAAACCATTATACTAGAACCAACTGAGGTGAAAATGTACCAGGACTTTACCATGACCAACTGAGGTGAAAATATACTTCAGACAAACCATTATACTAGAACCAACTGAGGTGAAAATGTACAGGACTTTAGAACCAACTGACCAACTGAGGTGAAAAATGTTCAGACAAACCTTTATACAAGGACCAACTGAGGTGAAAATGTACCAGGACTTTAGAACCATATTATACTATGACCAACTGAGGTGAAAATACCAGGACTTCAGACAAACCTTTATACAAGGACCAACTGAGGTGAAAATGTACCAGGACTTTAGAACCATTATACAATGACCAACTGAGGTGAAAATGTACCAGGACTTCAGACAAACCATTATACCATGACCAGCAAAGGTGAAAATGTATAAGGACTTAAGAAAAACCATTACACCATGACCAACAGAGGTGAAAATGTACCAGGATTTCAGTTAAACCTTTATACCATGACAGCAGAGGTGAAAATGTACCAAGAACATGTATACTCACACGTAACATGGTATGTTCTATATTATTATGGCTGCCATATGAAGGGTTAGGCTGTTTGTGTTTTATGTTTTTTTTCTAACAATTATAATCCACTTGCTGAGCTAACACTAATAATAAACCCTATTTATATGTCCTGTGAGGTGGAATGATATTAGTTATAAAAACACTCCATTTGCCACAGACATACAATGCTAGAAGCTCCCCCGACATTCATTTGATGCTAGACATACCATGTTGCTATGAAGATGCCTTAATAAAATAGCATGACCATACAGGAGAGTCCGATGTCCAGACTGGGCTGCCTGTAAAAGAAAACAATGGAGATAGAAGATGTTATCATATTACAGAAGCATTTAGAAATAAATATCACATTTGTCATATAAAAAATCATTATAAAACTCAATAAGAACCATATAAACAAAAATGAAATTCATATGAGGATTATCAAGTTGTTTTTTGTTAGATAAAGAGATAGGTAAATCAATAAGACAAGGAAGATGGTATATCTGATGGAAAAATAGAATCTTGCACATACATATGTACAAACACATATGTATGGTCTAAATAGTGAGACTGCTGGTACATAGAAACATTATATATGTAAGATCAAAATAGTGCAACTATGCTTGTACACATAAGTACTTTAGATGTAAGACAATAAAGTGAGACTATGTTTGTACACAGAAACACTTTAGATGTAAGATCTAAATAGTGAGATTATGTAGACAAAAACACATTAGATGTAAGATCTAAATAGTGAGACTATGTTTGTACACAGAAACACTTTAGATGTAAGATCTAAACAGTGAGACTATGTTTGTACACAGAAACACTTTAGATGTAAGATCTAAATAGTGAGACTATGTTTGTACACAGAAATACTTTAGATGTAAGATCTAAATAGTGAGACTATGTTTGTACACAAAAACACTTTAGATGTAAGATCTAAACAGTGAGACTATGTTTGTACACAGAAACACTTTAGATGTAAGATCTAAACAGTGAGACTATGTTTGTACACAGAAACACTTTAGATGTAAGATCTAAATAGTGAGACTATGTTTGTACACAGAAACACTTTAGATGTAAGATCTAAACAGTGAGACTACTCATAAACAGACACACTTAAGATGCAATGTCAAAATAGCAAGACAGTGCTCAGTAGGTTCCTCATTACAATGATATAAATACAGTAGAACTTTGATGAGTCAAAATTCAAGGGACCACCTTGAAAAGTTTGAAACACGCAGATTTGGACTCCTTAATGGTAATCGAGAACAATACAATGTACTTCAAATCCATGTAAGATTAATAATGATAATGATCTTTTATAATTAGCATTGAAGTTAACTTAATTTTAGTAAATTAAAACTGTGAGTGTTTATAAGTAGAAAAATAGCCAAGGGGCAATTCAGTACACATGTAAATTTTGACTTTGAATTATTTGTAGGGATTTTCAATGTTATTATAGAAAAGGACCAAAATGTTTATTGGAGAAATCTGATTCATGTAAGTCTGAATTATAGTACATTTATAAGTACAGTGTAAACAACAAAATTATTCGAGACTTAGTCAAAAGTTTCAAACATCGAGAAATTTGACTCATTGAAGTTCAACTCAACAAGGTTCTACTGTAGCTGAAACAAAAGTTCTGCTGAATAATACATTGCTCACAACATTGGTAAAACATTTACAGTGGAATCTCATTATGTCGAAATCGGATGAGTCGAAATTCTGGATATGTCAAAATTCCAGATTTCTCGAAATAAAAGGGGCAGTCCTGTGGGTTTCGAAATAATGTGATTTCACTGCATAACAAAATAACTAAATTCACATCCATGGCCAAGATTTCTCAAGTCTGATACTGAAAACTGATTCAGACCAAATCAGTAATATTCTAAAACATGTAAATTCTCAAGTTTTATAGTGCTGAACCCAGGATTTCCACCAACTGCCTGTAACACAAGTTCAAAGTTTAAATTAAGGTAAATGTATATCAAATCCATGTTTCATCTAACAAAATATAATTAAGATAAATGCTAATAACAACAAAACATTTCATTTGACTTGTAAACACAACATGTTTCTGAAAAAAATGTCAAATGTGGTTATCTGAACTTGAGGAAGAAAAATTGGTCAATGTCATTTATCTGTTTTATGTTCTGTACCTCTGGTATTATCTGGTAAAGGCTCAGAGCAATCATTTAACATTCTTCTGACAGATGAGTGGAAATGCAACATCAGGAAATTTGTCAATAAATATCTCTGTAACTAGGACAACAGATTGTCAATGTAGTAAAGCTATTAGTTTAAAAGCTGCTGAAGCTGGTTTCTCATGCAAAATACAAAACACTTTTCTGTCATTTTGATAAAAAATGGACAATTTAGTGCAGCACAAGAAATAAGATACAGATAAGCAAACAGCATATAAGACAGTAGAAAATGCTACTTAGTTCAAGTATGGTACATGTAAAATCATATATTTCAGAGTTTTTGAAAACTGGTAAATTTGACAAAAGTCCAGTTAAATTCATCAAATAATCAGTCCAAATGACCGGTAAATGTTTGTGCTATCCAATCCAGAATTTTTTACTTCTGTACATGTGTGAATTATTAATTTTACTTTCAGATCAGTAAAAGATTTGAACTAACGATGTACCGTTCCATTGTCATTGACTCTGATAACAGTTAAACATGGTGACCTCATGGCCTATGAAGTTTTCTCAAAATGCCATAACTTGAATAATGCAGTCGTTATATTCTGTTCACTGCGATCACACATATGATGGAGAGAATCGGAAATGGAGCAGGCTTGAATTATTCGAGTAACAATGTACAAATGCCAAAGGTGTCAAAAAGAGAAAATCAAGAAAGGAGAAAGAAGGCAGTGAAAGTAAACAAGAGATCCCGGAGGAATCTTGGTGCCCACCAAGGAATGTTCTATGTCTGATCTATGACTGACTGTTCTTTTCTCTTCTTTTCTCTTATTCTGTGTCTCAACATTGAATTTGAACTTAAATCCATATTTCTGTGAAACACTTTAATCACAAGATTATAGCGAAACTGGACTTGAACTGAACATATTACATTTTAAGAGAGAACGGAATTCAACATGGTTGACAGGTGTCCATCTAGGATTTTAATCTCTCTGAAAATGTAATATGCACATCTAAACCTCAGGGGGAACCTCCATAATAAATTTCCAAGATTCCTTCAGTACATTCGGAGAAATACATACTTCCATTGTAAAAAAAAAACAAGATGTTCACCTGTCAACCATGTTGGAATCCAATCTCTCTGAAAATGTCATATGCACAACTAGACCTCACAGGGAACCTTCATGTCCAATTTCAAGGAAATCCCTTCGGTTCTTTCTAAGAAATAGCAATAACAAACTTCCTATGGTCAAAATCCAAGATGGCCACCTGTTGGCCATTTTGGATTCCAATCTCTCTGAAAATGCAATATGCACAAGTATCTTGATGTCAAATTTCAATGAGATCTCATCAGCACTTTCTGAGAACTTTCTATGCTAAAAATCCAAGATGGGCCCCTTGTTGGCCATGTTGGATTCCAATCTCTCTGAAAATGTAATATGCACAACTAGACATCATGGGGAATCTTCATGTCAAATTTGAAGGCGATCCCTTCAGTCCTTTCTGAGAACTAGTGGTAACAAGAACTGTTCAGGATGGACGGATGACAGACGGACAATGGACTAACGATAGACGGACCACGGATGCAGGGCCATATGAATAGCTGTTGATGATGGGCTAAAAAGCAGCAAGTAATGTCTGTACCTTCAAGCAGAGGGCCTTGTATTTGGGCCGATGATATATGCCAAGCGATCGACATGCATTCTAGATTGTGTTTATAGTACTATAGACACAATCTAGAATGCATGTCAGTCGACTGGCATATATTGTCTGGCAGTCCAAATACAAGCCCCTGTGCTTCATGCCAGCATGGATGGAAGGGAGAAAGTGGTTATCATACTATGACACTATGGTCAGGATGATGTGTTTGGTGCTCAAAGAAGCACGAAGAGGGAACAAAAAGGAATAAATAAATGAACATATACAACAGTTTTGCTACGACCAGTGAAATTTAGTCATTAACTGGTCAGGTTGACCAGTAAATTATTTTTCAATTCAAAACCTCCGATATTTATCATTACACATAACAATACTAATGTGAAAAATTTATAGTCTCCCACCTGAGGCATATTTTCAAGATGTAAAAATTGACAAAAACACCAATCTACATTTATCTAAGGTGTATGTCTAAGCCAAATATAGTGAACCATGGTGAAGAAATAAAACAGAAATGGCACAGTTATGAAAGCAAAAAAACAGAATACCGTAGGGTTATAGGAGCACAATTTTTACATATGACACTCATCTCCTTAAGATACCTATATCAAATACAGAAAGCCTACATGTAAGTGAAGAAATAACTTCGGTATTGCCCGGACATATCATATAAACAAAGGGGATTAATTCTAAAAACAAGGGTGTAGGAGTGCAGTCTACGAGGAAAATGTGGCTCGGACAAAGCAAAAGGATGGACTGAAGGGAGAAAAGGTAGACAAAATGCAAAACAATAGTCTTCGACTTTAGTCAAGTGGAGGACTAAAAAAACTCTATATACATTTATAGTTGGTGTTAAAACAGATTGAACAGCCTTCAATAAACTACTCTATTTACTTGGACAATATGAGTCCCAAAAAGTCTTACTGACCAGTCCATGGATGCCAGTCCAAAGAAGTCTTACTGATCAGTACATGAACTTAAGTCCCAAAGAGACTTCCTGTTCAGTACTTCAAGATGAGTCTAGAAACTATTTGGCCATAGGAGATCCCAAATACGAAATCTAAAGAGAAATGGACCTATGGGTTATGAGTTGAGCCAGAGTGACTAAAATGAAATTGATCTGGGAAGAAGTCCAAAGAAGACATGTGACCACCTAACTCAAAAATACAAGAGATAATGCAAAAAGACATGTGAAACTTTGAAAGAAAAAAAAATCAACCACTAAGAAAGACATGTGACCACTCAAAAATTTTCACTAGAGGAATAAATTAAAATAGAATTTTGAAAGATTGGTCTCTCATTATAGACTTTACAATATTACTTGATAGTATGACTTTATAATCATCATAGACTTTTATCAACAAACATGTACTGTACATGAAATTGCAACAAATATTACATTATTATATCACAAAATCATTATTGGCCTTAATTTTGTTACATCAATAACTTTTCTCTAGAATATGATAATTCATTTGTCAATTTTTAAACAAGACAATTATATTACTGTGTACTTGAATTGATTTAAAATACTGATAAAACTAACATGGTACAGTAGGTTTTTTATTTGATATCCACAGGAAAACTGCAAAGTTTTGCTTACAGTATAGCTCAGATTAAGTTCTAAGTCAATAGGGAACTTTCCAACTCGGGTTCAATATTTCATGAATCAAAATATCATGCTACACTGGATTGCCATTATAATCCTGCTTTTATTATCGCCAGTTGCGTGATTCAAGAAAAATGTTCCGCAATGTTATTTCCAGTTTCGATAATATATAGATAGCCCCAATAGCACAATTGGTAAAAGTGCCCTGCAAGTTTTCAAAAGGTTCTGGGTTCAATTCCTGGTCTGTCTGTACATTTTTCCCTGCCTGATAAATTTCAGTAATTTGGCACTCAACTAAATAACCCACTGTGGTATGTTTTAAGAGTATCCTGGGTTTCTTTATACAAAATTATTTTAATGCGCTAAAAAGTAAAAATATTTCAATTTACTTTTCATATGTTGTGAAGGTAAATATGAAAACTGAAAGAACATATGAACAAAATCGAGAAGGCACGAATAAATACAGGATCATAACAGTAATTCGGGCCAACTTGAAAGTTCCCTATTAAAACCATCATCTTAATACACATGTATATATATACACACACACACACACACACACATATATATATATATATATATATATATATATATATATATATTATATATATATATATATATATATATATATATATATATATATATATATATATATATATATATATTATATATATGTGTGTGTGTATATACAAACACACATGCATACATACATACATACATACACATATACATACATATATACATACACACATACATACATATACACATACATACACACACAAACAGAGGTGACTCTTGATGGATCAATCCTCAATGTTCTCAAAATCTTGAAGTTTCCTACAGGTCCTATTTTTTTCTTTCATAAATTAAGTAAAAAACACTATCTCAAAAGTCTAAACCTCAAAGTTCTTGAAACCTCAAAGTCCCGATTTGTATATTTCTTTATACTTCACTCTTGAAACCTCAAAGTTCAAGAAATCATCGGAGAATTTATCAAAAGTCAATGCCATAAACCAGAATGACACTAAGATCCTTACCCGGAAGATTAAAACAAAAGGTGTTTTGATAGCCGGGTGCCAAGTATGTTCTGGCGTAATCAAGCAGTGATTGAGAGGATTATAAATTAATTAAAATCAATCAAAACTGAAGAACTGTATAAAGATGCATCAAAGTCTACAATATTGAGTACATGTGTCACAACCGAGTGGTATTTTGACTTTGTTTAAGATCAATAAGTACTGTAGACTATTGCTACATATATATTACATGTATATGGCTAATATGTAGACGACTGTTTATATCCTAATCAGATACATAATAAAGATAACATATTTACATGTCTTTTTATGTTTGAAAACTAGATATGAGGATTGTTTTTGACAACATATATGCAAATTACAAAAACAAAATCCCAAGTACACCTTTTTTGTAAAGTAGTAAGAACCTACATTGGTTGAAATGTCGATTTCCGAAACTCTTGAAACTTCAAAGTCACCTCTGTATATATTTATGCAAGTTTTAAGTAAAGAGATTTTTTCATATCTGATTTGGTGTGACTTGTACAAAATGTATATCTTCATGAAAATTGACATTATCAAAATACTGTTTGTTCATTTTCACACCTTCTAAATCTAAATAAAATATTATTATGTATGTGCATGAATGGCAAGAATTATGCAGTAATGGTTTGAGTTAACACCTGCAGCTGAGGTTGAGCTCTGGTGATCTTATAAACTAATATGCTGCTGTGACTAAGCTTTGCTGATTCAGCAATAATGAACCTAGGTCTCTTGGTACTGCAGTTGTACAGTTCTGAAGATCATTGTCACTTTTTTCTGATAAAGGAAAGGAAAATTTATTTTGTTATTAAAGAATGAAACATGATTAAAGACCAAGGATTTAGAGAATTTTCAAAGAGGAAAAGAAAACGGGAGTTTTCAAATACCAATAAACTTCAAAACTGTAAAGCGTTTACTCCGATACAGACCAAACTGCACTTGGATAAGGGTGTTGTGGTGATACCAGTACTAAAATAGTTCATCTTAGATGCACTTGGTTTCGATTTTTCATACCTGAATATAACAGCCTTATCCAAGGCAGTATAGTTATATATGTATACATGTAGATATAAAACATAATAAGAAGTCAGTTAGTAGGAACCACACCTCCCCCACATGCATGGTATTACTTACTGATAGGTAGGATTGACCTGTTTCCTAGAACATACATTTAGTTAATAAGTAACAGAAATAATAAATCAAAACAACAATAAGTTATGGTGAGGGATACAAAATATCAGAATTACTACTTATTGGATTCAGTAAAATGTAAATGCTATTTTGCACACGTTCTTTATTTTGTTATTGTTTGCTTGTGCATTTGTGTATGTGTGTGTACATGACATGTATCTGTGTGTGTGTGTGTTTGTATACACATGTACATGTACATGTATTAGTTTCCTTTTTTCTACTTGTTTTTTTCTATCAACTTGGAAATAGGATTAGAACAGACAACTTCTGATACTGTGCATCATACAAAGGTCAAAGAAATAAAATATGTAGGTGTAAAACAAAAATCATGCTTCAGCTGTGTAAAACATTGTTGATTCATTATTGTGTTATTTGTGGAGACAGCTGTTGTTACAGAATAAAATCAATCGAATTACAAAATATGTTAATCTATTTTGTAAAATATTAACAAACTGCAATTTGTCCTACTGGTATATCTTCACTTGCTGAGGTATCAACCACAGTGTTTTAGTTGTAGCAACTGAAATTTGACACCGATGCCTCTTGATAATTGGAAAAGTCTCTAATGTTGGTCTCAGCCTGAGAATATGTGGGCACTTACATAAACTTAATTTTTTTGCCCTTCAAAATAATCTCTCTAAACAGATGACATATTTTAAACAATGAACTCATTTTGAAATATCATACAAGAAATTAATTCACATTTTAATGTGACCCAGTGTTTTCTCTTATGCATGATTTCTGCGGCTCTGACACATATAAAATCTTTTCAGGACACAAAACATGGATATTAGCGAGTCCATAAAGATGCACAAAAACTCAATAATTTTTTTTTTCAACCTGAGACTGAAAATGTATGCCTCCGATGATGTTTTTTCTGGAATAACATTGACTCTGGGACCCACAAATTTAACAGTTAGGACTCAGGAATTTTGTTCTTGTGGGTCCATGGGACTCACTAACATAACACCATAAGGAAAACCCTGGTGACCGGTATTAGGCAGTTACTAGCAATGTGTTCACATTTCATATGATTAGACCATCTTTACACTTGTAATTCTCAAGAGACCAGTTTTTGATTTCTAGTCACATAATATATGTAACCTTCAAGTTGTTCCAAACATACAGCATTAACAATCTTAATGATTCCTAGTCACATAATATATGTAACCTTCAAGTTGTTCCAAACATACAGCATTAACAATCTTAAAGTTTCTTATGTTTGTAACATCTGTACAATGTAAATCACACTTCACAAATGTCACTGTTTAAATCAACAATGTTGTTTATTAATTTAATTTAATCTGTTTTGATTATCAATGATGAGAGAATAATATTTTGTTTATTTCAGTAACATTCAGTAGCCGTTTTAGGATAAGAATGCTGAGAGGTTCTATAATTTTATAAGATTAAGTTAGCATGCAATTACAATTCATTTAAATTGTAAAGGACAAAAATAGATATGCCATTAATACTTATTACAAGGGGAAACTTTAAAATAAACTAAATGTTAAAGTGAGATTTAAATTTCTCTCTTATAGAGTCTTACATGATCACATGTTTCACATTCAAATACAATGTGTATAACAATTTCTATCATAGAAAAAAGTATTTAAAAATCTGTTTCAGGAGGAGATGCGCAGATTTTGTCCACATGAAAAAGCAGAAAAAACATTTCACTTACTTTGAATAAATTGGAATGAAAACCTACATATCTGGCATGTACATTTATTATCAACATGAAACAAACAAAAAGAAAAGAAAAAATGAGATATCAAGATTAATATAAATGGATAACTTTGGTTTTGACCATCCACGGTTATTCTAAATCTTACACCACATATTGTTTTGCTTCAACACAGGACTAATTCTTGACTAGGGAGACAATGTGAAAACATCTGCACAGTGCAAACCTAAGAACAGATCATAACCTGAGTGACATAGTGCTCCATAATTTACACCAATCCTCACTGAAGTGCCAATTTTTACACATTAATGTATACTTACTGTGGAGTCTGAGGATGAAGAAGTGACCATTTCCTGCAGAGCCCTGACCGAAAGTGCTTGCTCCAGTACGAAGGCACATACTGATATATCCGGAGGAATGTCCTGTAATAAAACATATACTGGTGTAATAATTTATACAAATCATATTTACCCAGAACAATACACTAATAAAATAAACAATTTATACAAATCGTATTTCATTTTACCCAGAACAATACACTAATAGAAAAAACAATTTATACAAATCATATTTCATTTTACCCAGAACAATAAGTTTTGCTTACTTACTTGAATTTTTTTTGGGTATATTTGTGTTTGTGTGTTTACTTGTTTGTTTTTATTCTTTTTTTTAGAAAAAAAATTTTTAAGTGGATTATGATAATTTTATTACAATATTTTCTGATATCTTTATAATTTGCTATTAATGATTTAATAGACAATCATTATTAAACTGACTAGTGCTTGTTTATCATTATTCTTTTAGATGGAAATTTAAGTACTAATACTGAAAAACACTCATGCTCAAGGAGCCTTGGTTTTTAGAATATTAATTTCATTAAGGTTTTTTTTACTGTAAGATTTAATTAAAAAAAAAAAAATTGAATAGAAAAGTTCACTCCAAGATTGCAAGTGAGTTTTGAGTACTGTAAAATGAGATACATGCATTTCAGTGCACATTTAATTTTAAAGCTTTCTGTACAAAGACATAGTACATGTACATGAGTTTTTATATGCACTAAAATTGATCATTTTATATGAGCACAAATACTCCAGTAATTAATAATCTTCCACAAAGCACTAAATTTAAAATTTGCAAATAGGTTTTGAACAGCCAGGGCACTAAATATTGACAGTGTAATTTACTTTACAGTATGTTCCTTCTGTAAAAATGACTTGATTTTCAATATCATCACTGATTATATTTGATTTTCAATATCATAACTGATTACATAGAGATTATTACATGGTAAAATTCATATCACATATCATATCAGCCCAAGGGCTCAATATCAGACCGAGGGCTTTAGCCCGAGGTCTGATATTGCCCGAGGGCTGATATGATATGTGATATGAATTTTACCATGTTGTAATCTATTTATCATATACAAACAGCACAACATGCAAATTATCTATGTTGATTAATTTCAATTAAAGTTTTCAGTTTTAAATTTCTGAAGTGAAGTAAATGTAAAATTAACAGTAGTACATGTATCGTTAGTATCGTCACTGACATCAGCTAGGCCTATCGTAAAAATATTATCGTTATTGACGTTAAATTCAGAATTTTCACGAACCAATTCTTCTCCTTGCTCTATATTTAAAACGGCACTGTTTACATTATTCTCCTTGTCAATTAATTCGTCCAGCTCCATTATTCTAGCGGCTAAACTCTCCAATATCTGTTCGCCTTCTTTTGACATGACAAGCGGTTGTTTGTAAACAAACAAGATGTCGTCTGACAGTTGTCACGCGCCGCTTGAAGCGGATAAATCCCAAGGCGTTCCGCGTGATAATTTTCCGAAGTGGATGATATGGATTTTTGCACAACCGGTCTGATACGGATACGGATTTTTTGCACGGCCGGTCTGATATGGGTTAGTTGATTTTGCCGATATCATACAATGCAGAAGTTACGTATCAAGTACTTTGTATATGATAAATAAATGTACCGGGTAGTGGTCATTGTATCCTGTTGGGTTACAGGTGGGTTTATTGCTGCTGTAAGCAACAAGGTATGCTCTATATCTGATCACCATATCATATCTATATCTGTATACATTTACATTTTTTCTGATTTTCCGTATCATCACTAATTGCATATATGCATAGGAAATTATTGTCATTCTGCATGCTAAAGTTCTTATCACTCCATTATACTTAATATCAAGTAATAAGTGTTATTGTGGTCATTGACATCTGCCTGTTGCTGTAATGACATTGGCATAAGGTCATTTTAATCTTGGTAAAGGCAACAGATAGGTTATAACCAATAAGGGAGGCAAGTCTGAGCTTTATAAAAGGAAATGTGATTACAAATTGGCTAGTTGAAAAGAAATTTATTTTTTTAAAATTAAAAAAATTCAATTTCTTTTAGACTAGGCAATTTGTAATCACATTTCCTTTTATAAAGCTCAGACTTTTTTGGAGTTCAACAAAGTTTCCATCAATTTGAGTTAAGATAAAACAGAAATAAGCTTTAAGATGTTTTGCTTCACACAACATTTTAACACTCTTGGAGTTAGAATCTATGACTTTCTAATGGAAAAACAAAAGCTCTTAAAAATGTTACTTTCTTATGGAAACAAATGAGCTCTTAGAGTCTTTGACCTTCTGATGGAAAACTAATGCTCTTAGAATATGTGACATTCTTTTGGGAAAACATGAGTTCTCAGAGCCTCTGACCTTCTTATGACAAAAGCTCTTAGAACATGTGGCTTTCTTAAGGAAAAACATAAGCTCTAAGAACCTTTGACCTTCTTATGGAAAAGTTCTCAAAACATAGCCTAAATGAAAAACAATAGTTCCTAGAACCTGTGACCTTTGAATGAAATAAATCAGAGCCTTCTGAACCTGTGACATCTAATGGAAGAACACAAGCTCTTAGAATGTGTGACCCTCTAAAGGAATAATTCTTTCCACTAAACAATAACTGTATAAAGATCATCTAAAAACAAGTTCAAATGTATTAACATCATTATCCATTCAAAACATTTCTGTGTAGAAGACATACAGACCTAAGGCAAGACATATGGTACATTTGTTTACTCATCAACCCCTGAAAAACAATGGACTCATCTGTAAATTAATGACTTGGACTAGTCCAAATGTGTCTCTAGGGGTGAATGAATTAAAGTCTACATTTGTAACACCAACAGTGATATTATAAAGTAACCAAGGGTCAAACTGATGCCAGAAACATCCAGATAATGGAAATATGGATAGACAGCATTTGGCTTCTTAATAAGATGAGTCTTCCATAGAAAACCTCTACAAGAAAGAAAAGTTTTACAATGAAATGTTCATAAAAAAAAATGTTGCTACATATTTACCTTAAAAGGAATAACTAAATACATAACCCAATGCCTATATAATGACAACAAAGTTTAACAACAACCATGACATTTGAGCTTTCAGTTCTAAAACTAGAGGAATTCTTGTAGAGATCATGAATGCCATATATTTCAAGAATTGTCATTCTATATCATTTAATTTACAGATCAGAAGTACAGTCTGTCAATAGACAGTCAAACACAAACAGTATAACGTTAAAACTTTATTAGGGGTGGGGTTGAACAACTTATATTTCAAAGGCGAAAGTATTGTTCCACAAGGAAACTTTATTGAACAAACTCAATGCCATCTTTCTACAAAATGACTTACAGCAGTACAAACAAGTGGAAATGATGTGAAGCGAAAAAACCAATGCTATAATAAGACTGATGAGCAACACAAGTAAAGGTGAAATTACAGGAACATTGTACAATGGAATCTTATTTGGCAAGTGATCAATAATGATAACACTGTGATTAAAAACAGATGCTTCTCTATGTATTGCAGTGTTTGCCAGGGGAAAGTTTGGCCTCCACATGGGAACAATTCTGTTTGTCCTTGTAACTAGCGACTCACATAACATTATAGAACCTCTAACATGACAAAAGGATCACATAATAACATAAAATGTAGGTGTACAATGCACAGTATATATCATGAACAGAGTTATAGTGCTAGCACGAATCCCCCCTGAATACTTCTCTTTGTGAAGTCCATCTATGTAATTAACCTCAAACTATTTACTAGGTTTTGTTAAAATTGATTAGCAGGAGAAACAAGAGTGGCATATGAATATAAATCATCTAGACATTCTTTAAGTTTCTGAATCTGAACAAAGACACCAAGACTAAGTGGATAGATTTGAAATATATATCGGACATAATGTTTAAAATAAAGTCTAAAGCTCAAATAAACAGAGAAAGTACAAAAATTGAAAAATGTTTACGAAGTGTTCTTTAATGTCGGAGAAACGTGTTCCTAATCTACAGTGCCTATTCACATACAAATTGAAATGACTCTTTTTCACATATATGTATACAATGTACAAACACTTGTGTCTGATTCCACCTTCAAAATCAAAAGTTTCCTTGACACTCAGTTATCTTCATAAAAATATTGACACTCAGTTATCTTCATAAAATACTGAAAGTTCATATGCAGTGGCAGATTCAAACTAACAGATACATAATGTTTTGCAAGTTTGTACTAATATAACAATTTCAGATATCAAAGTACAAATCTTCAGAATATCCAGGATGCATATCCAAATCTGGTAAATATTGGACAAACATGGATAATATGCATACATTTGTTCGTTTAACCACCTGAAATCTCTTTCTCAAATATATGAAATAATATATTGAAATAAATCTTCAAGTACAAACTCCACCAATCACAGCTTCTATAGCATTATTAGTTTAAACAAAGTTATTTGGGAACCTGCTGTAGGGATATGCTCTTGATCTACATGTATACTTTCTGAGCTAGCTGTACAGTATCAATAAAATAATGTCTTTTCTTGATATAAACAACTTTCTATTTATAACTGAGTACTCTGTTCATTAAAGACTGATCAGTTTAGATACCAAAATGAAGACAAATGAACAAAGTTAGGTACACCTGCATCTTTACTACAAAGACAAACCATTGCGTAAAAACATATATCTCTGGCAGTCTATTTCTTTATGACACAAACATACAAGCATAAGCATAGACTTGAAATATTGCCATGATACTGCAGTAAACTTAATATATAATTATTTATAAATAACAAATCGTTTGACAACACCTAGTTACACTGTATACTACTGCTTGATGCTAACCATTACCGACATTGATATTAGAACAAGAAAAACACTGTTTGATACTAAACATATTCGCAAAACATGTTTACAGAGGTATATGATGGAATTAAAGGTTACACAATTAACTAATTTCCCTCAGGCACTTTTCTCCATGCATGTTTTTCCTCTGAATCTAGTTTCATTTATCAACCAAACAAATACATGTAAATGTTTTAATGAAAAGTATATGAGCTACTAACTAGTTGTAATCTGCCTGGTCAATTATGTATACAAATGATCGAAAGAAATCTCATAAATACTGGATACTCAATTGTAAAATCAATAAATATAACAAAAAGGTGAACTTGCAAAAAAGGAGACATTCCCTTTATAGCATTACACCAATAAAACAAATATTCTTGTTTCTCTTTTATGTATGTATCTTATCCAAATGCGGTAAAGTGGCCTATAAAATTGAATGATGTTTCACTCAATAAGAATTTGCAAATTCATAAACATCAAACACTATCATTCAACAAAAACTGAGCTTTCACAACCTTCCTGTATGTCACAGAGACAAATAACTGTCTCTGCTGGGAATCGAACCTAGGGCCCCTGGATTATAAATCTGGTGCCCTACCAATTGAGCTAAAGGGGTAACCCCACTAGCCAAGCTAGTAGAAAACCATTTAACCACTGCTACATTATCCCCTCCATTTTGAAAGAGACGTCCCAACTCTTCATTCGGAGGTAAAAATCACTTATTGTGAAATTAGTGATGGATAATTGTATTCTATCCAGGAAGAACCCTAGCCCCACGTTGGCGCCAAATGTCACAGAGACAAATAACTGTCTCTGCTGGGAATCGAACCTAGGGCCCCTGGATTATAAATCTGGTGCCCTACCAATTGAGCTAAAGGGGTAACCCCACTAGCCAAGCTAGTAGAAAACCATTTAACCACTGCTACATGTATATTAAAAAATGTGGTCAACATTAGACTTAGAATTAGAAAGTACAACAACTGACAAGTTATATAACTTTCAGGTATATCAATGTTTCGTGTTGGAAATGTTCTAGTGACCAAATATGTAAGCTCACCATGCATTTGTACATATACCTCTAGCAAAAATCAGTGACATGTCTACGTTGTATGCTTGTACAATGTACTGGGTATATCAAAACATCCATAATTTCCCCTAAAGTGTTAAGTAATAGGTTGAAAAATAAGCCCAGACTGAGCTTCCTTTGCCTTTGCCCTTTGTCCTTCTAGTCAGTGAGTGCCTCAAGACAGCCCCCAGAATTTAATTTTATAACAGGATCCAGATTATTTTGACCTAACTAAACCACAGGCAAGGAAAAGTCTTTTTTTTCCCTCCACAGGGCTCAGCGAGGAAGAAGTAGTTTGATCTGAAGGCAACACTGCTATTGAAGCCTCTCACCTTTAGTGAGCATGGGTTTAAGCCCATGGGAGACCTAGGCTAATTTTGTAAGAAAGATTGCCAGTGTACATGTACCTCTGGAATTCTATTTCTGGAAGTCTATTCCTGCATACATTGAAACCAGTTTCACTCCTACCATTAAAAATAACTATATAACTGAATTATTGTTCAGTGTGGCATACAGTATAATTTAAATAAAAACAAAAGTTATTTTCGATTACTGAATATATAATAAAATGTAAGAAATCCATGCAGATATAACTAATTCTTCATCCATACGATATTGAGAAGTCACCAATGAAATGAATATATCATAGCCATAGGTATTGAATTATATAATTTCATCTGCATCCCATACTTTATTGTCTACTGAGTCTGAAGATATTGCTTATTTAGCCTAAATATATTGCTTATTGATCATATATATATATATATATATATATATATATATATATATATATATATATATATATATATATATATATATATATATATATATATATGTGTTATATATATGTATATATATATATATATATATATATATATATATATATATATATATTAAAACCTGCTATAGTGGCCACCTCTATATAAGGATAACCTGTTTATAAAGGCCAGTTTTTTCAAGTCCCTTGACTACATACTTCATTTAAATTGAACCTGTACATAAGGGTCACCTGCACATAAAGGTCAATATTTTCTGGTCCCTTTGGTGGCCCCTATATACAGGTTTCATTGTATATATATATTTCTTATTGAGCCTGAAGATATTGCTAATTGAGCCTAAAGATATTGCTTATTGAGCCTAAAGATATTGCTTACATGTATTTAGCCTACATGACATATTGCTTATCGAGTCTAAAGATATTGCTTATTAAACCAATATATATTGCTTATTGAGCTTCAAGACAATATTATATTTAATTCTGTGTCTCCCTTACGTGACATAAAAGATAGTATACAGAATGCCTTTTAAGTGAGCTATTAAATATGCATGTTCCATGTCAGGACAACATACATGTAATGTGTCTCTCCCTGTTGTCAAGCAGTAAGGATCCTTAACATGAGACAAACTGATTATAAATTCTATATACATGTATACACACAATACATATATCATTAATTTAGTATAGTTTCAATATTACTGCGTTAGTGTTGACAGTGGCATAAAATATACAAACCATCAAAACAATTTATGAATCAGGTTATTGATCATATACTAATGTGTAATAACAGGAAAATATGCACATTAATGTCTAACCTAACAATGTATCAGAAATTAAGTAAATGATTTCAAGGTTCAGTGGCTGGTGGTGTTTGCCATGTTGACAGCTTCATCAAGAGAATATAAACCATTCCTGATCTTGGCCAGTAAAAAGAAAAGTAATTGTGCAGACTCCAGAAATAAAACTTCAAACCTACATGTAATAGTGGTGGAGCTGTTTTATCATCAAATACCAGTATATAAGTGGACCTATCCTGGAGAAATATCAAAAATCTAATAAAACACTAATCACTAGATTCCATCCCTAACTGAACCCCAGAGATGTATATATAGAAGCAAACTTTGCAATGATTACATGGTGTATAACATTTCCAAAGATAGGTTTCTACACAAGCACTGATGTTGAGAAACAACAAAAAATGATAAGTGTGTGGGAGATGTAATCCTAACTATTATCATTAATTCAGACACTTATTCTCAAAACTTTATTTTACAGATGAGACGATTCCATCACAGATAATGTAACCTGATCAAATCTGAATATGATTCATAATCTATTTAAAAAACAACAACAACAACAAAACAGTAAAATATGACATATGTTGTATGACTACAGTATCCAAATATATTTTAAAAATATCACTGTTAGTGTTACAAATGTAAACTTAACTCATTCACCCGTAAAGACACATTTGGACTGGTCTAAGTCATTGATTTACTGAAGAATCCATTGTTTTTCAGAGGTTGATCAGTTATACCACGTCACAGAGAATGTAACTCTTAAACAACCATCAGTTACCATGCCACATGCAGTGAATTTAACTTAAACAACCATCAGTTACATATGTACCATGCCACAGTGAATATAACTCTTAAAACACCACCAGTTACCATGTACATTTAACTCTTTAATACCATCACAGACACCCCCCTCCATCCCCATTCTGATGTAAGCATTTATGATACGTTTTCTATAAAAAGTGATGTTTTCATACAAGTAAAAAATTTAAATTGGAGATAATGTAGCATTGAAGCACTGATGTATCTAAATACTTCTATGCATCTAATACTTCTGTATTTTGTGT
Organism: Atrina japonica; assembly: GCA_030159075.1. Classification (NCBI taxonomy): domain Eukaryota; kingdom Metazoa; phylum Mollusca; class Bivalvia; order Pterioida; family Pinnidae; genus Atrina; species Atrina japonica. The sequence continues at coordinate 403,063 of BROG01000381.1, forward strand.
GGAGATAAACACATGTTAGGTATTATTGGCAGATCCCCCTGAGAAGGACATACATGTGCTACAACATCCTATGATCTGTCCGAGTATTATGTTCAGGTTTTGAAATGACTATTTAAATCTGACTGAATGTTAAAGGATAACATTATGCACTAAGATTTATTATGTACCATATCATGCACCCACTCCTGATCAGGGGTTATTACAGTAAGTTGTAATCTAACTACTTGATATTCTGACATTCAAATCAGACAGGAAAACAAACTCTTTTCTCTGAGATTCTTTGTAAGGATCATAATTCCTGTATGGCTAGCACCTGACAAATGCTGCCTCAAAAAACCAAAAGAAAAACCAAAAAAACAGTAATTGTGAAATATTGGTCAAATGGAAAAATAAATTGTAAACCAAACCAATCCACACTCTCTAACTTCAGATACACTGTCCTGCTTTCAGACACAAATTGGTCTGAAAACACAACCTGTAAAAAAACAATTAACTCTCAATTTAATGGGAGGTTTTAACTTAGCTGTTTGTAGAAGTGATAAATCATTCACCATCTCAGGGTTCCCTGTTAGATGAGTGGAATAAAATAATGGTCTGTAGAAATTATCAAATCCTTGGAGATAGACAAACAGACAGATACCATAATAATACATCAAAATAAAATTTGCGTGGAACTAGAATGAAATGCATGTAGTGATGTTTCAAATAATCAAATAATAATTTTGTTTTGGTTTTCAATTACTTTGTGATGGAATCTGCAAATTTCAGAAAATTACAAAAGAAAAAAACTATCGATTTATGCATTGGAATGAATCTTGGAGCCTAGAATGATATACGCTGGTTTATCAGTAAACAATAAACACTATAGTTGAAAACCCTATTGATCCTGAGAGACATAGGATACCAGATGACAGATTTACTGTACATAAAAACTGATACATAGATAAGATAAATCCAACATGTTCAGTTCTTAACCCAAACAAGAGGCCCAAGAGGGCCTCAATTGCTCATCTGAGAACCATCTACAAATGTGGAAAGAAGACCAAGAAGAATATATGTACATGTAGGCTGATCTGGCCAAGAAACAAATATATATTGCTGTTTCAAGAAATTCATCAAAAATTCTAGAAATCAATTTTCGGCAAAGTTCTTGCACAAAAACATTTCATACAAGTAAAACACTTTAATGCATCATTGTGAATGCAAAGGAAGATAACTAAGGAAATCGTGCAAAAAATGATTGAAAATGACAAAGTTCTGAAAAAACTTCAATACGCATCAAAAGTTAATATTCCGATTTCTATGAAAAACACAACCTTGAATCATACATCCATGTAGATAACTCAGAAACAATCCGTTTTTCAATTCATGTAGTGGTTCTGGAGTAGAAGTTTTGAAAAGATGGTACTTTTTGGGACCTATTCTGCCCCCCCCACCTGAATCCATCCCTAGGTCAATCTGGCTGAAAAATACAATCTTGGTTAAGGCCCATGAGCACTTGCTTCCTTTCAAGTTTTGTCAAAATGCCTTCAGTAGTTTTGAAACAAAAGCAAAAAATCCCCCCTCCTCTTTTTTGGAGTCTTAAAAATTTCATAAAAAATTCTAGAAATTAAATTTCTGCAAAATTCTTGAACAAAAACATTTCTACACCTAATTACAAGCAAAACACATTAAATGAATCCACCAAAGTGAAAGCAAGCAAGATAATTGAGGAAATTATGCAAAAATGAATGAAAATGACAAAGTCTAAAAAGACCTCAAAAACGCATCAAAAATTGATATTCCAATTTCCATGAAAAGTACAAACTTAAATCATACATCCATGTATATCTCTCAGGAACAACACGTTTTTCAATTCATGTAGTGGTTCTGGAGAAGAAGATTTATAAAGAAAGTACCTTTTGGGATCAATTTTGCCCCACCCTGGATCCATCCCTGGGCCAATATTGCTGAAAAGTATATATTTGGTAAAGGACCTGAAGCACTTGCTTCCTGCAAAGTTTCGTCAAAATTCCTTCAGTAGGTTTGAAACAAAAGCTGATAATGTGGAAAAAAGCCCCCCTCCCCCCCCCCCCCCCCCCCCCCCCCCCCCTCTTTTTTTTTTTGCAGTCTTAGCACTTGAGCACTTGCTTCCTGTCAAGTTTCGTAAAAATCTCTTTCGTGGTTTCAGAGAAGAAATTGAATATATGAAAACTTTATGGACAGATGCCGGATGACAGACGCAGGACGACAGGTGGAGAGTGATCACAGTAGCTCACTTGAGCCTTCGGCTCAGGTGAGCTAAAAAAACTCACTGAAGTAAACGGCAAAATGTCATTGCTATTTTAATGTAAACTTGAATTCTAATATGCTAAATATCATAATATGTAAAAAGCTATCTTACAGAAGAAATTAAACTGATGTGTGTGAGTATTGGAAATAATGAAACATAGCAGTAAATATCTGTAACCAAATACCACTCAATAGGTTTAATTTCAGAAACATGTCACCTTGTGACTAATGCCTCTGATAGGTTGCAAATCTACATTGTAATGTAAATATTTTTGATGATGTTTTTTTTAAGACATGGAAAATATCATCCTGTTCACTGATAAACAAACATGCTCCTTGCTTTAAAGACTTAAAGAGATTTGGGAGATGACTTTAATTAAACATAATACCTGCATCATTCAGTACTTGTTATATAAACTGTATCCAAGCCTTGATATAAAAAGAGATTATCAATATGAGGTCAAGGTGGCTTAAATCAAATAGCTGAGATGTAAGATGAATCCCTGCCAAATTTTATCATATTTGGACAAATAAAACCAGACGTTTATATATTTGAGAGAAATGGTAAAGGTATTATCTAAATCACACTAGTCCTTGTTCTGTAACATTGGTTTTGGTAGTGAGTGTGTATAAGCATGTCTCTGTATGTACAGGTTTAACTGCATATAGATGTCTGATTTAGCACAAATGGTTATCTAGTATCTAAAAGAACAATAATTCATACTACATGTAGCTAAATTCCTTTGTTCACCAATTTCTACATGCACATTCAGTGACATGGGTAATGTACACATTCTTTTCTAGTTTGAAAGGCTGTAATATTGAATCATGGCAATAGAAAAGACCTCAAGTTTCAAACCACACTAATTAGAGTTAAAAACAGAAAATGAGATGTTCTGTTGTCAAGGAAGTCAATATTTGGTGACTTTAACAATTAACAAATTTGTAGTGGTGTTCAAACTTAGTTTCTTAGCTATACATTAAAACTAATTTAGACCTACTTTATTTGCTGTGAAATCTAAATCAGTGGTACAAATGTACAAATGTATAAATATACACATTGTACAAACAAGTGTGTGTTTGTGTGTGTTGTATAATTCTATCATTTTTACACTAATTTATTTGTTTGCTTGTGTATTATATATAAACTTATCAAATGGTGTTATAAACTATCTATTTATCTAGAAATATCTGAGGTAGGACACTTGTTCCGATTTTAGTGACTAGTGAATGTTCTGAAAAATAGCAATGATGTGAGCCTTCATTTATCACACAGAGATATGTGTATGGCATCACTGTTAACACCTATAAGTACACTGCTGGCTGAACTTGAGAAGATCTTGAAGATGACTGACAGATGTTTCCATAATGGACAGTTTGAAATAAGTAAGAGAATGCTGACAACACTGTGGATTCTGATACAATATATTCCCCCCTGTGACCTCAAATTACTTGTTCTTATCTTGGTTTCCATGTCTAAATGTTATCTCTGTGAGATATTATGACAAAATGAACCACAGGACCTTCTTTACCAGAAAGAATTGTAAACAGCTGACCAATCAGTTGACCTATCACTCCAGTACTGCTTCAGAAAACAGACAACATTGAAACAACTTACAGAGTGTTAAGACACCTCCTATCATAAGCTACAAGCATTAGCAATTGTTAAATATCTATAAATTGTGACCACTCATTATTAATGTCTGTCTTTTTTATCATGTACATTTATTTGGTAAGATAATCTACATGTGACTTATGATTTGGTGCAAGTGTACCCTGCTACAGCAGTCTTAAGGTTGTATGTATCATGTGTGTTTAAAATAGTGAAGGAAAGTTGGTTTAAAATCATAATCAACTATCAGTTTGTAATTGGAAGAAGCAAAGGGACGATCAATTACATAATTGTTTTTTTTTTTTTTACAGCAAAGCATTCTTACATCAGTTCATACTATATAAGGCATATATTCAATGTGCCTTCTGCTGTAACATGAAAAACCCACTGAGTGATTTAAAATCGATTAAAGGAATCAGAAATGTTAAACCAATCAATTATCATCATATCACTAGTATCAATGATATTGATAGTTTTAATAAGAAGTTGAAATTATATCCCAGAGGATAAACAATCAACTATATCATCATACTAATATTTAAGGATTGTTTTTCATTTTTTGGACTTCATCGAGTATAAAGGCAATGGATTATGGAAAAAAAATTCTGTGCAGCACGAAGTAGTTCCCCTTTTCTGTCCGGAAATACTAAATGGAATTGAGGTTTATTTTCTTATTTTCATATCATTTTGAAAGAAACTAGTGATATGGAAAATTTTGAATAAGTGTCAGATTTGTTTTTAAGTTATTTTAGAATATTCATCTGCTTGGTAACCGGAAGGTTAAATGTGTCAGAAGAGAATTGAAATTGCAAATGGCTGCGCCCATGAGTATGCTGACTAATGTATTTACAACGAATTTGCGTTTGAATTCTGATATATTATTAATGGGATATACTATAGAAAGATTTAGTGTGACTTACAAGAAGTGAGACAGCTAATATTAATTTATGACAACTGAAAGTAGCCATTTTATTTGACATTTTTTACCAAGCAGCTGGGAACCACGATGACTGATTGGTACGTAACGTACGTAAGTAGGCCCATTTCACACGACCTAATTTCACACGATGCGGGTGACGAATTGTTTCTGATAGGAATATCCAGTGAAGGCAAACAAATCGACTTGTTAATCAAGAGATGCTTGACAAAGTTGCATTAGGCCTTACTTTCTTTCTGTTGTAACTATGAAGCCAGATGGTGGTCTGTGGTTCTGGTCATAACATGACCTAGATATATTGCGATATGGGCCTGTAGGCTGTACAATGTGCTACAAATGTAGTCTCGTGTTTCCGATTTCTTTCTGTGATTTTTATTTGTTTTGTGGTAGGCCTAATGTATGGCTTTTAAGATTAAATATATAAGAAATAAACATGTGATATTCTATTCTTTATTGATTCGTTCATGTATTCTTACGCTGAAAAGTAAAGTGGTTAATACTCGCGACTGTATTTACCAGAATATATACTTGCAATGAAGGGAATTGCAGTCGGTATGTAAATATATATACAAAAATAATCATACATAGGATTCTGTGAGTCTTTATATTTTACACCCTTTGGCAGTTTTGGCAAAAGCAAAAATAATTTTGGAAATTGTTCAGCACCCTGGTTATAGAATTAGCCATCTGTATACAGTAGCTACAGTAAAGTTTTGTTGGAAAAAACAAAAATACTTCCAAAATTTCATTAGCCAAATATTTTCATAATAGCATGGTAGTCTCTCCTTTAAAAGCATTTTCAGTTTCAAACATAGATCAACTGTCATGTCTGATTTTCTTGCCAATATCACAAATGTTTGGTTCATTTTTAGGTATGTTTTTCTAGAAATAAAGATTGAGGTGTTTTTTGTTACAATGATGAAACTAAATTTTAAGTATCTAACTTTAACTCTGATTGTTTGTTTTGTCATATCATACTCTGCCTGTGTATTGCTTTCGTAGAAAGCATCAGTTTGTTTGACTGTATCTATATAAAATATTACTGATGAAAACAGATATAACCACTGTGTGAGGCGCTATATGTAAACAATGAAATTTTATATGTAGAGAAATTTCCCGTTTTCAATATAATCTGTGAAGATCCTATTAACAAGCTATGGAAACTCTGACTTTTTGTATATTTCTAAACTTCTGTCTAGAAAAGTTACCATAGACATGAGAACAATTCTTAATCCCTACCTTGCTGGATACATTTTCCAGGAAGCACATCCTGTTTCCGAATCCTTCTGCAGCAAGACATACTCTATCTGTTGCACTGCTATCTCGTGATGAAGTAACACAACTTAGGCACACAATGTCATCCTAAAATGAAAAACAACACTTTATACAAAACAATCAAGAAAAAACTCAGAACAAGTGTATTTGAGGTTTGGGTTTTTTGGGGGGAAACAAAATAAAATTTAAAAAATGTTCAATGAGATTTCAGGTCTATATGTTTACAAATAAAATGCTGACTGCAACAAAAGGGAATCTGAAGTAAATTTGTCAAGTGAAAATCCCAATATACATTTATACATTAACAGTACCTCAATGACTCCCATGCCAAAGTTTCGGCTTCAATATCTGATCGTCATATGAACACAACCTAATCTATCAGTAGAACCAGAAAATCCAATACACGTGCAACTACTGTATACTTCCGATAAACCTTTATAGCAAATTGTAACTTTTGGCCCATCATTACCCAGCCTAATCAAGCTTGTCAGTAATGAAAATGTTGGGTGTAAGTTCCAACATGAAACATTCAGCCATCAATTTGCAGACTCCAATAAATAGGATCCTCATAAATTCTTCCAAGAAAATAATAACAATGTCAAGAGTTGACTTATATCCCCCCATGTACAATGAATTTTATTCATTACGATGTAATCTTTCTGAACCAAGTGAGCACTACTAAATATACATAATAATCCTTAATAATCCATATATAGAGATGACCACAGAATCACTAATGGATATTTTATCTTCTTGTTTATGATTTGTGAATATACAAGACAAAGATGAAAACATATATTGGCATGGACATGTAATGCAATCAATGTGCAAGACTATGTACAGTATTAATCCAAATAGTTTTGCACTCAAATATTCCATAGTCTGGAGTGTTACTTATTAATTTTCATGTCTTCAAAATTCCAGCAGTGATTACTGTTTCGGCTTAGAAAATCCATTTTTCATCATAAGACTTGAGAATCTGTCTACAAGTTTTCTCCAGGAAACAGTTCAAAAGAGATTCTTGAAATTTTGGTGTACAACAGAAGCCCATGCAGTTAATTTCAAGGTGTGCAATAACAACGAAAAAAAAAGGTGTTACTACATGTACAATGTATATCATACACATTATACATACAAGGAGGAAGAGCTTAATGTTACAATCACCAATATAAAACTTACAATAGACATAAGGAATTTGAATGAACTTCAAAAGTAACCATATTTAAATGAACCATACATGTATGATACATATTTGTTTGTCCTGTTTTGTAATTGAAGCATTTTAACTATATTTGTTTGTGTTTAAAAGTTCTTCTACCACAAATCTGTGTGAAAATATAACAGTTACTGATGGTTGCTAAAATAGTATTATTACTCATGTTATTGTACATGTAATCATAGGAACTATATTTTGTACCTATTACTGGTGAAAATGCCACACTTAACAATTGATTTTTAACCAACTTAGATTCCAGTGGAGATGGGATTGGGGTGACAGACTGCATGATTTAAAAATGATGCTCCAATCACATAGCCAATGAGTCCGCTCATAGGAAAAAAAAATTTTCAAATGACCTTTTAAGTTATAGTTATATTTGCACACGTGTATCAAGCTCTTGTTCAACACTAAGGTTTGTACAGTTGTACGGGTCAAGTCTATTTTGCGTTCGGACAAGTAGATGTTACTTCTCACTTGCCCGAAAGGACAAGTGAAATTGGTGAAGACAAAAATTAATTCAATAAAGATTATTCTTAATTAAACTCAAAATAATATCTTTGAATGTTCCAGTTGATTTTCGGACAAGTCATTTTTGCATTCAGATGAGTAGATTTAAAAACTACTTGTCCTGCAGGACAAGTGGATATTTTCATTATTGTTGACCCTGTAATATGATAAACTGAAAAGCTGGTTCCACTATCTGATGGCTGGTTTTAAACAACATTGTATTACATTGTTTCCCAACACATTTTGTAGCCTACTTTTAATATCAGCAAGTTAAACACCAAAATAGCTTTTAATCATTTCTTTAAAAACAATTGGTATTCTTCTAAATGTAAAATCTCTTCTGACATATCTGAACTTTCTATGTTATGCATGTACATATTTTGAAAATACTGAAAACACTTTTGGCAGCAATTTGTCAAACAGACCAAAAATAAGTCACTGAAAGTATCAGAATGATACAATCCAGAAAAAAAACTTCTCAATACGTCATGGTCTTAAATCAAAGACAATAAAGTAAAGAAATGAAGGAAAAGCGAATTCTAAATTGATGTCTAAATTAATATCTAAAAATAACTGCTGTAAAGAGAAACAGCAATTTCCAAGAAATCTTGGAACATCAGATATGGTCTAGAATCAAGAAAATGACATATCTGGTATATAAAAAAGAATTCATAGACAATTGAAAGGTTACATTATTTTTTAACTTCTAGTGCTAGTTCTCGAATAGGTTCTACACAATTAATTGTGTACTTATTTGTGTTACATTTACATAGATGGGAATGTGTATATGGTTAGTTACTATATATATATATATATATATATATATATATAATATATATATATATATATATATATATATATATAATATATATATATTGAAACCTGTATATTGGTGTCCCCCAAGGGACCATAAAATATTGACCTTTATGTGCAGGTGACCCTTATACACAGGTACAGTTTAGCTGAAGTATGCAGTTAAGGGACTTGAAAAAATTGCCCTTTGTAAGGTAATCCTTATATAGAGGTCACCACTATAGCATATATATATATATATTTATATATATATATATATATATATATATATATATATATATATATATATATATATATATATATATATATATATATATTTACCAAGTACCTAAATATCAACCAACCAATTCCTTAAACCAGGATGATTACCATATGAAAAATACAGAAAAAAGCACCCCAAATCACAATAATCACATTATGATCTATAAAATAATAATCAAGATTATGATAATACTATAATTATTTAAACTGTAAATTATAAAATGAAAAAAACTCCTTACTTTCTTCCACACAGAAGATGTACAGCATGTTAGACCAGGAAATATATACATTGTATACAAGTGTACCAGTATATACATTTTTTTATGTAAATTTTAAACTGATAAGGTGTGTATTCAAGTATACTTTCAAACTTTGAGTTTTACAATATGCCCATCTTTTATTCTAACTGTGTTGTCACTCAATCACCCATAAAGACATATTTGGACTGATATAAGCCATTTATTTACAGAAGAGTCTATTGTTTTTCAGGGGTTGATGAGTTAAACTACATTTTGTGTATATATCTGCTAAGATCTGAAAATGAAGTTCTAAGTATGACTTAGTGTATGTAGGGCTTTTCAATCATATAAAAATTATTATTCACGACTAACTTTCATATTTTGGAAAACATGTACATGTATGGACTGGTTCAAATATATTCAGTAATCAATTAAGACCTTCATTCCTATTATTTATACTAAGCATGTTCTCTGTTTTATATTCATCACATTGTCAATAACTGCCATGTAAATGCTACTCCTCAGTTTAGAATGAAAATGAAGAACAACACCTGAAGTACATGGTTAAGTTATATATTGTCTGTTTAAAAATTTAAAATATATTGAAATTGACCAGGTACATGTACATGTAGAGAAACTGAACGTTAAATTTAGTTTACTGTCAATAGGATGAGCTGCAATCTATATGTGGCTTTTTTCAACATAAAATAAAATGATATCTTACAGACACAAAATTATCAGGAATTTGAAGCTACTGGTATGTGAAATACATATTTCATGTAGTGCAATCATGTGCAAAGTACACACGTAATTTTATGCAGAAAATGGATGAATTGCTGGAGCGACTTCAGCAGCATCTTATTCACTTCAGCGAAATAACATTCATCTATGATATATTAATTCATTAGAAATCAGTAAAGTTTTATCAACATTCAACCAACTACAAGGAAACTGAAAATTGAAATAGAATGAGAACACTATATCCTGAGGATGTAAGTCAATCATGAAGACTTAACTTCCCGTAATTCTGGGAGATATTGTCAGTGTTGGAATTATAAATCTCATCTGAAGATCTCACTGGCATACATGTAAAGCAACATTCTAAATTTGGTCTATATTTCAGAACAGAATCTCTGTTACTTGATGGAAACTAAAATGTTGCAATCACACAGACAAAACAATATCCTTTCCCCTTGATCTTTGGGGCAGGAGTCTCTGTGGTCGAGTGGAAAGAGCACCTTGCTTTGAACCATGAAGTCACTCACTTCTGGTCAGTACAAGTTTGAGCCCGCTGGAACCTAAGCTGATTTTGTGAGAAAGTTTTCCAGTTACTTGTGGAAGGTTGGAGGTCTCTTCCTGGTACATTGTAACCGGGTTCTCTCCTCCACCATTAAAAACTGGCTGCCATCATATATATCATATATGTAACTGAAAAATTGTTGAGTGTGTCATAAAAGACCATACAAATTTCAAATTCAAAATTATCTTGGGAGCACAAAAATATGAAAATTTCAACATAAAGGAATGCATTTGTTATTAATATTCTCCAAAGCGTTCAGAGCTCCAATGACAAAACTTGATTAAATACAGTAGCGATAAGTCAAGAACATTCTGTAATGTTTCTTGTTAAAGAGATGACAAATATTCCTAGTATGGTGAATTATTGATGATATTCATGTACTTTGCAGAAAATGAGCTGTTCACTATGATACCTGTCTAAACAATGCCTATATGAGCATCAATATTACTTTACACTGAGAATACCTTGATCAGAAATCTATTACACTGTGTTATTGGCGACCTGTTTTCTATTGTCTGCACTCAGTTGTATATGGAAATTTTAACAAAAACTGTAGATACAAATGTACAGACAGTTATCAAAACATGGTATGAAATATCCAGGAATTAATATGGCAATAATGTTTACTTGATTTTAAAAACATCTATTCAACTTTGTCAACTTCTTCAATGCTTTCTCTGTTTTATTTTGGGAGACAGTAAAGATAATTCATGTTCTCTAGCGTTTATCATACTCCATACTTGTAGCACATTTAAAATTGATGACTTTGAAAATGTACATGTAACATTTATGTGTTTAAACAGAAATACATACATGTATTACATGTACATTACTGACAATATCTATTAACTTTTTAAAATACATGTAATTTCAAAGAGGAAAACCTAAACCTACTGTAGGCAAAGATGATACATAAAGATTTTAAGTCACTTACACATCTAGTGATAGACAGTGATTCCTCCTCATAATCAATCTCCTCATCTCCAAGACTCATTTTGTATAGGCGTACTGGATTTACACCATAATAGTCTAAATATTATAATCCAATTTCTTGTAAATATACACCTTGATAGATCTAGAAACTACATCAAACACCACAAACACAGGTACCAAGACCTGAACACAATCACAGCACTGTGCGGTCTTACAAAACCTCTACTGGACAGATCCTTTAATTATGAAGCCCAAATCACATATATATCCAACACATCTGCAAGGTCCATAATTACTGAGAGTTTATGAAGCCAGAAAATCAGACAAAAGAATTCTCATAATATGAAAAGTCTGTGGTCCTGTCCGAATCTTTTGTTTTTATATATAAGATCTATAACGAGTACAATTAGCAAGATGTGCTCATACAACACATATTGGTGATCAAGATCCAACTCTGAAAAACGAAACTACTTCTTCATTGCATGTTCTACTGATGATAAACTATGTAATGATACATATACAAAACAAAGGATCTGATCTGAAGTTAAATAATCCAGAACCATTTACGCTGCCATTTAATTCTCCATGGACAAATATCATAATTTCTACCAAATATCTCATATGATACAGAGTTCTTTAATCACAACAGCATACAGAGTATGTTCTTCTTTGACTTATTTACCAACACATTCTAAAAATCATTTTTGAAGCTTTATGACTGGAACCTGTATTTCACATTAAATCAAAATCTGCAATAGTCAGAAAGCAGGGATCTAACAGAACTGTCAATATTTTAGCAGTGTTATATTGGTATATCATAGCACAAACATATCATAATCCAAGTTCTATTGTCATGTACATGTAGGTGTAGAATTTATCAAAATTAAACAGCAAAAGTGATTTACAAAATTCCTGGCAATTTAACAAGACTCTCTAACTTCAAGTAAAGAAATGTATAGGTGCACCATTACTTTTGGACTGAATCTGTCTGAATCCTCTGTAATCTGCACCTCAAGAAATCATACTTGTCAATCAACAATGGCAAGAATTACAATTGGCAGACAGAAGATTTTACAACATAAATATACATATATGATGAACTGTTGCTCACAGATAAAATCTCAATTTTGATTGGTAATGTTCAAGTGCCTACCAAGAACATGCCATTGTTGTGCACATTTACTGTGTAGTAGATTTCTATATAGATATATATACCAGATAAAGAGGGGATGAACACTATGTTGTTTTCTTATTAATAAAAGGTCATCAACCTTAGTTGCTATGAAAATTTTAAAATTGATACTGGTAACTAGCATTTGGTAATTAAAAACATTATACAAATGAAAATGAGTTTGTTTTGATTTTACCCTACCAAGAATTATATTTTATGGTGATTGTCATCAGTTGTGGTTAAAATACTGTAATTTTTTATCTATACTATGGATTTATGCCAGTATAGTGAGGGTTCTTTAACATGCCATGCCTGCTATGACACAGAACCTCAAGTTTTTAAACATCTCATCTTAGAGACCTGTGACTTGCATTTCTTATGCCAAGCTCTTTGTGAAGGATCAATCAGTATCTGAAGTCTTGGGTACGACCAGGTGTCAGGAATCAAACCCAGGACCTTACACTTGTGAAACAAATGCTCTACAACTTGATAAAACTAAGCAGTAAATCAAATGAAGAGATGGAATACACATGTACTCTGTATGTGTAAAGGTCAACCATGAGTTGGTGTTTTCTATCATCAAATGTCTCAGGCAACAGGAATAATAGTATCTGATTAGCTGAATTTGCACACTGTACATCATTCTTATTGAGATTCCATACAACCTTGAGTCCTTCATTATATCAAGCATTCAGCTTCCAACACTCACACATATATCATACATGTAATTGACCTTGGAACTGATATATGATAGATATCAAACCGCCAAAAGAGTAGAGATAGATGTGTAAAACAGGAACTGAGGACACACAAAAATAACATTTCATCTACATTGTACATGTACTTTGAAACCAATATCTTTCAGATGAAGGCAGAATAGGAAATGCATTACACGGTATAAATGTATATGTTAAATTAAAAGCAACCAGAGTTAAGATGAAAATATAGGAACAATACAAATATAAAATCAGACTTGATTGGATTTATTATGTTTTGCCATTCAAAACAATCTGATAAGAAAGAGATAGCAACATATGTACAAATGCCTGCACATGATTCAACACTACGGATAATTAATTCTGCTATATGCAATATGTAAAACACTTGGTGGCATATGTGGGTATCTACCTATCTTGTACAGTTCTTTTCCTAACATTCTGTATACATGGAAATTTACTCCGTGGATTATTTTTGCCCTTTTTATGACAGAAACCATATTGACACATTCTTTAATTCACACTTAATCACCACACTCATGGATGACATACATTTCCATGCTTTAGCTTGAAAACTTCACTTGCAATTTAAACTTGCCCTCTCACCCAAGGGCGAAAATGAAGAATATTATACAGCAGTGAAAATTTACAGTATATGAATCTACTATAACAAATATACAGTAAAACCTGTGTTTAGAGGACAGTTGCCAGACTTATCAAATTGTCCATTATAGAGAGGTGACTGCTGAATGAAGGGTGACCATTCACTGCTAAAATATTCATACATAAAACCAACACAATTGTTCTTGTAATCCACTGTTACAATGCATTGCAAGGGAAAAAATATCAAGCAAAAACACAAAACAAAAGTTTATAGTAGTGTTTTTCATAATACAAGTCTGGACTTACAACTTAGTGAGAAATTGCTTGTGGCAAAGGAAGTCAATCATAGGAAGACTGTCCGCTAATTCAAGGTTCAAAATACAGAAATTATGCATGTTTGGGCCAACAACATTATCTGTTGTCCGGATAAGGGAGGTGTCCAATAATTTAAAACCAATGCTAGTAGTCTTCTGTATATACATGTAACATGTAAATCGGAACTTAGACAAATTGTCCGTTATCGTGGTGTGTCTGTTCATTCAAGGTGTCTATTATGGCAGGTTTTTCTGTATTTACGATGTACACATATACCTACATAAATACATGTATACACATGTATGATCACGTATATAGCACTATATTACTCTATGCATTTGTTCTTTGGACTAACAACAATTTAATGAGCTTGAGGGTCCCTTAATGTAATACACCTACCAAAACATTGGGCCTCAGTTTAAAATATCATTAAGTCGACAATTGATGTTAAAGAAATGTGACTTTCACTTCTAAAACTGGTTGTTTGACAAAGGTAATGATTTCTCCCTCTAACAGAGATTTGAACACATGACTATATGCTATTAAAGTGAATGTTTTACCACTAGATCACTGGAGCCTTCAATGTATGTTGAATATCACCTACATATTCATGTATTGATGTTTGTACATTTATAAAAAATTCTAAACGATATTGATAAAACAAAAACAGACCAAGTCTATGTTGTGAATCTGTCTAGACTGTGGCACTTTTTTCTTTATCAGAGTTTGCATTTTAAAATGAAAATAGAATAAAAACATGTCTATTACAGCCTATAAGTTACCAGTGACTGTACACATGCATATTATGCTGTAAACCTCAAATGTTTCATGAACAATTCATAATTACATATACTTTAATTTAACTCTTCCATCCTCTTGATGCTAATGAAAGACTTGGATGTAGTCAAATGGTTCTTCACTGTTTAATTAATATGAATGCTGGTCTTTATTATAACATAATGATTAAAGGGCCCCAAGTACATTTTCTATGCAGCATATTTATATTTGATTATTACATGTAGCAGTAAATATCATGTACTTGAACATTCAGTATCTTACACTAAATTTCCATATGTACCCCATGTGTCTTTACTGTTTAATATCAATATTACTACTGGATGGTTATTTTATTACAGAACACTATGACATATGCGAGTCTGTACTGAATACTCTCGCTGAATACAGTGTATTTTTGACTTAAATATCAATACATATCTATTTTTTGCTCAAACATCAATACATGTCAGAAAATAGAATAATTATGGGACTTCAGACAATTACAAGGAGAGGTCATGTAGATCATGGAAGAAGATATCGCAGTAACAGACCAGGCAGTCTTTTATCAGTTGAGTCTCAACTTTATTCACTGTATCTAACTCACTTTGCCTTAGCTGTTTCTATGAAATAAAAAATAATCTTTTGTTTCTCAAATCATTCAGCATGCCAGTGTGTCAACTAATCCATTTTCAGGTACTAATTACTTAACTCACTCACCCCTAAAGACATATCAGGACTGACCTAACTGTCCTAAGTCAATGATTTACAGAAAAGTCCATTGTTTTTTTTGGGGGTGATTACTTAACGTGATACACCAGGAAGATGACACTGCATATGTATGATGTAAGTACATGTAGCTTTTAAGTCAGCAACCCCTGTTGTCATTTTTAGACTTGTCCAAATCAATAAATAGTATGGTCTACTGTCAAAATTAATTTGGGAGCAAAACAATTCATATGGCATGAAAACTTATTATAAAATTTTGGTTCTAAATCATTTTTGAGTTCTGCCAGTGGACTTTGAAATGGACAAGTCCATTGTGACTTCAGGGGGTGTGTGTGATGATTTAATATCACATTTGGTGAGTGTCAGCATCTGTAATCCATAACTTTGTGCATTTTTTTCACAACCATAAACTAAAAAAAATGTTTTCTGTCATTGTTTGATGGTCATCTCTGAGGATCACACAAATATGTAACAAGGAAATGTGATACATGTACAGTATAATTATTAACAACTGAGATGTTCATTTTCTAGATACTTATATCAGAATTATGAGTTACACAATAATAAACATATTTTTCATTGAATGCCAGTACCTGATTGTACTGGTACATATAATGCATCTGCATATGTGCTTCCCCTTACATTGTGTATTATCATCTTGCTTATCAGGAAAACATGTACAACATGATATCAATGTCATGAAAGACCACCTGACTTTTGAATATCATGTTCAGAAAAGCACTAAAATATTATACATGGATACATATCAATCCTTCCAACAAAGCCTCTATGAAATACCACCTGTCTTGAGAGACTATTTCAACGGTTGAAAGAGGGGTCTCTGAACCCAGGTCTCACTGTGTATAGGATGTAGGAATCAAGGCTAATTAAATGAGATCTAGTCTTGGAATTTCTTTTCTCCAGGATAAATGACAAGATTCATTAAAGCAATAAAACAATCAAAGCCAGCATTTTATATGTATCGGTGTTGAAATGGTAGAGTTGCTTCATTGATTCAGATGAGCAAGACAAGAAAGAACAGTGCCATCTTAATATTTCATTGTTATTGATGTATGCATCAAGGAACATTCAAACTAAGCAATAAAATATCAACCTCAGACACAATAGAAATGTGAATGTTGATATATGTTATCTCAATTTCCCTCTGACTGTGGTATTGCGTTCTGCTGAAATGAAATAGAATTAAGCAGAACTAATTGAATCCTGTATATCATCACAAAAGAAATCATTCTATTGATATCCCTAGATGACAGGCTTATTGGACGAGCATGCAGTGTGTTAAGTGAAGTGCTGTTCTTAACACTACAAACTTTAAAACCAGCAGATTTACAGCCAATAACTAGTTCCTGTTGACCTGTTCTCTGTGGTAACCAGTAATTCACATGCATTATAAATACAAACATGCACTGTTAGAATATAGTTCCAGAATTCCTAAATGTATCAAGCAAACCACTCTAGTAGACAGGTTAGATTTTACATGGAGTTACTGATATAAATTTAAGTTTATTAATCTGTTTGCTCTTAGAGTAACATAGCTTTTGATTAGTCAATGAACCTTGAGAATTACAAGTCAAATGTTCACAATTTCAAACTAACCAAAGCAATTCAAACATACCTATATTATATCTTATTATTTCCTGTAAGGTTAAGAACAGTCATCTAGACTGACATGAATATGTGATTCTTTACTGCTAGTGTTTTAATCAATACCAATTATAGTAATGGTCCTATTGGGTACAGTAAACAGCTATAATCCGCCAGTAAGATTTAGGAATAACACATTGACAATCATAAACTGATATAATGTACAAGACATGTAGTAATCAAATCCTTTTGCTGATGTAGAGCTATATGCAAGCTATTAACAATATATATCAACACAGTAACACAAGGCCCTAGTAAAGAGTTTAATTTTTACATGTATTATAATATACTAGCGATGAGCAAATGGAGTTTGTGATATATTTGTAGCAAGAGGCTATAAAATATAAAATATATATAAAAGATAAAGCTGTTCAGGATATGCTTGCAGTCTCTTACAATTACCAGGACATTTATTAAGACTTTAAGATTTATTTGTTTGTTTTCATATCTTTGTTTTATGTTGGCCAAGATTTTGGTAATTCCTTATCTTTCATCTCAACCCAAATATTACCCAATACATGAAAACTACTTTTAATTTCATTAACTTTTGGACATATTTTATGAATATCATTTAACAAACTCTGAAACAAAAATGTTTTAATGTCCCCTACATTTTTTATTACACAAAATAAAATTTGAGTATGATGTGTAAAAGGAAGGTTTTTAGTTTGTTAAATGTATTTATCATGTGTCTGTACTAGACATGATACTGTCACACCTACATGCATTAATTATTCTCGTAATGCACCCCCTGTTTGGAATTTCTCTATCTACATTGGGATCAATGAAAAGAAAAAAGAATTCCGAGTGCCATCCATTTCTGGTACATTACATCATCTGCTTGTTCAGTGTCATTGAAAATCATGAAATTGAACATAGTGAAAGGATTCTTAATTCTTTGTTGGCCAGAATATTGAAATTAGAAAGTATGTTGTTATTGTTATATCTCGTTATGTGTTATAGTTTTTAATTTAGACACATGATAAAAATATATATAGAGATTATTATATGACCATTTTGATATCATACTCCTACTCAGCCCTCGGGACTTTGGCCCTCACGCTGATATCAGGAACCCCGGGGTGAGAAGGAGTATGATATAACAAGAGGCCCAATGGGCCTTAACGGTCACCTGAGAAAAGTTTTGAGTCAAGTTTGGCTGAACTTAGTCCACTGGTTCTTCAGAAGAAGCGGAAAATGTCTAAAACTTGACAAAAAACTTACACAAAATGTCTAAAACATATAAAATCCACTATAAGGGGAAATAACTCCCTAAGGGGTGACCTGACAATTTCAAATCTACTGACTTTTTCGTAGATCTTGGCATGCTGAACATTATACTTTTCAAGATAATAGGACAAAACTGTCAAAAACATGAAAAATCAACTTAAAAGGGAAAATAACTCCTATAAGGAGCGACCTGACAATTTCTGCCCTATTGACTTTTTGTAGATCTTTGCATGCTGAACATTTTTGGTTCTTTCACTTTTATTCTACCTATTGTACTCTTCAAGATAATGTCAATAAACATAAAAAAACATGAAAATTCCACTTAAAAGAGGAAATAACTCCCACAAGGGGCAACCTAACACCAGATCTGCACAAACCCAAAATAAAACCCTGTAGATCTATATTTTTTAATTGAAATTGATATTTTTATGAATGTTTTTTTTTCTAATTTTTGTGTGCTACCATCACCATTGCACAAGTGCTATGTACATTTAATTTTAACTTGCCGACTCTCAAAAGATCTGTTACTAGAACATCAGACAAGTGTTATTATCCAGCGAAAACTTGCTAGTATAAAACCATAAATACCAGAGAGAGAAGACATTGAAAAATAGAAAATGTCGTTGGAAAAATTTACAAACAGTATTAAAGTAAAAGGAAATGAAATACAATTTTATGCACACCAATCAACACAACTGACATCTTCCTGGTTTGAAGTTTAATTACTGCTGCAAATGCACATAAGAAAAGGAGAAACCAATTTATCTGTGAACATTCATTCATTTTATACAATGTAGGTGTGAAATTTGCATGTACGTGTATTCAAATAAAAAGCAACAAGTTTATCTCTCTCAAAACCTATTGTAGTTCTTTTAAAGTACATGTACAGAGTGACATTCTTCTCCTGAAGGAGTTACAGTATCTTTTAAACCAAACATTTCATAAGATAGTTTCAATCTGTCTCAGACAGCCAGTAGCAAATATCAAACAAATTAATTCCTGTCACATAAATGTAACAATCTGTTTTCATTCAATCAATTTGGTTTCCTATTGATGACAACTTTGTTATGTCATAACCACATTCTACAGGGTCACTGTAATGTTCAGAGTACATTTCCTCATTTGTAACAGTGCATCTTCTTTTTTAAAAAAATATAACTTAATCCAGAAAATGCCTCACCAGACTTTCATAAACAATTGACATCTTAATCCAGACAATTCCTCACCACACACAGAACCAAAACTAAAACACACATAGTGACATCTTAATCCAGACAATACATCACCACACACAGGACCAAAACTAAAACACAAATAGTGACATCTTAATCCAGACAATACCTCACCATACAGGACCAAAACTAAAACACACATAGTGACATCTTAATCCAGACAATACCTCACCATACACAGCACCAAAACAAAAACACACATAGTGACATCTAAATCTAGACAATACCTCACCATACAGAACCAAAACTAAAACACACATAGTGACATCTTAATCCAGACAATACCTCACCACACACAGGACCAAAACTAAAACACACATAGTGACATCTTAACCCAGACAATACCTCACCACAACAGAAGCTGAACCAAAAATAAAAAAACATATTGTAAATCTAAATCTAGACAATGCCTCACCATACGCAGGACCAAAACTAAAACACATATTGTACATCTAAATCTAGACATTGCCTCACCACACACAGCACCAAAACTAAAACACACATAGTGACATCTTAATCCAGACAATACCTCACCACACACAGGACCAAAACTAAAACACATATAGTACATCTAAATCTAGACAATGCCTCACCACACACAGGACCAAAACTAAAACACACATAGTGACATCTAAATCTAGACAATACCTCACCATACAGAACCAAAACTAAAACACACATAGTGACATCTTAATCCAGACAATACCTCACCACATACAGTACCAAAACTAAAACACACATAGTGACATCTTAATCCAGACAATACCTCACCACACACAGAACCAAAACTAAAACACACATAGTGACATCTTAATCCAGACAATACCTCACCATACAGGACCAAAACTAAAACACACACATAGTGACATCTTAATCCAGACAATACCTCACCACACACACAGGACCAAAACTAAAACACACATAGTGACATCTTAATCCAGACAATACCTCACCACACACAGCACCAAAACTAAAACACACATAGTGACATCTTAATCCAGACAATACCTCACCATACAGGACCAAAACTAAAACACACATAGTGACATCTTAATCCAGACAATACCTCACCACACACAGGACCAAAACTAAAACACACATAGTGACATCTTAATCCAGACAATACCTCACCATACAGGACCAAAACTAAAACACACATAGTGACATCTTAATCCAGATATTTACATGTATATATAGATATATTTTTGCTTAAACTTGTGTTTTAGTATATTTGTAGTTGAGTTATGAGTTAAACATTTAAATGAGCATTAGCTGTATTTACGACAACAAAAAATATTGGAATTTTTCCTACTTTTCCTACTTGTACTTGATGTACAATAACAAATAAGTGCTAAACACGGGCATAGGAAATCTTATATTCCTACATATTTGGTGAAAATAGGGTCAGGTCAAGTATAATATGGATATTAAAAGTAAGGTTGAATTAATTATTAAGTGAATAATCACCAAACTAGCTTTCTCAAGCAACTTTTACAAAACATACAGGAATTTAAGAATTTTTATGCCTCTGAAAGACACAAAATATGTACATTTTAATTCATACAAGTGTACATTGGACTGGTAGCAGTACAACAGCAGGTCACTTCCAATCTA
Organism: Atrina japonica; assembly: GCA_030159075.1. Classification (NCBI taxonomy): domain Eukaryota; kingdom Metazoa; phylum Mollusca; class Bivalvia; order Pterioida; family Pinnidae; genus Atrina; species Atrina japonica. The sequence continues at coordinate 424,479 of BROG01000381.1, forward strand.
CATTATAGGATATACATGTAATTCATATGTGTTAAATGCCTAGAAGTACAATATTACGTAAGTCAAAAACAACCAAGATTTATATGTATATTGAGATCCAACATCTTTTGCTCTTCATTCCAACATTTTGGAATGTACATGTAATTGACATTTATTGCTAACCAGCAACAGATCAAATTGTAAACAAATGTCTAAATCCAAATGCATGGACCTTTTAATATTAGTACAAGTGTTAGAAATGTAAATACCAAGAGATTCATGTGCATAAATAAGTGAGAAAAATACTGCCAAAACTAACAGATCTGTATTGCACAATATTTTGTTACATAACCTAATTCTCAATTCAGACAATTTGAGACTGTCATATACCATTCTAAGTCTCACTTACATATAGGATCTGTCACGAGTTTCCATTCATATCACATTTATGATACAAGTTTTGGAATTTTCCATTTTGCGAGCCTTTGGCAAGCATAAATGAAAAATTCATTACAAGTATCATAAATGTGATATGCATGGGAACTTGTGACAAATTCTTTTTATCATATGATCAAACATATGCAAAATAAACGGCATTTTCTAATGATTGGGGATGAGAATCTATATTCTCCTTTCTGCTGGATTGACCAAACTGTTCCAAATAGGTAAAATACTTGTGCAGATATAAGTGCACAAAACATATTGTAAATATTTCTTATATTTGAATACACACAATTAGCCTACATTTTAAATTATCATTTACATATAAGCATACTTTATTAGATGTTGAAATTAGCAAAATTGCCGACCTGAATACAACAAAACTTTAAAATCATCTACACAACATGTTTTATTCAATTGTCCCCATTCAAGTTCAATGGCGTCACAAACACCAAGTGACATCATCACCAACCTTCAGATGAATGAAGTGACGTCATCACCAATCTTAATATGAATGAAGTCTGCGTATGAAGTGAATAAAAGTACTTCATTTTGCTGCATGTTAGCCAATCAAATCACCGCTAGGCTTAATTATACATGTTACATATAAAATAATTATGTAATCTGTTATGAAGCTGCATAACATGCAGATCATATGATAAATACATGTATCTTTAAAACATAATTGGTATCTGAATGAGGTTAACAGAGACATTGATAAAGAATATTGTCCCCACTTAAAACTGTTTATTACTTTCAAACTCATTACTTGCAAACAAAGCAACACAGAGGTTTAAACAATGGCCATGAAAATATTTTATTTTCATATAACCATGATGCACAGTTCATTTTCTGTTAACACAAAATCAGCACCATAACTGAGTATAAATGGGCGGTCATGAGGCTTTGACCCAATAATAGATATCTATAAGTTATAACAATGAATAATTCATCACACATCTTAAGCACTGAAAGTTACTTCTTTTTGACATTTTTATCAAGGATTGCAAATGCTGTACATTAACATAAATAATGTACCGTAAATATAGTACTTTAACTTATAGTTAAGAAATTGAAACAAAAACAGATAAACCAGCACAGTTTCTGTGTAGTGATTGAATAGCAGCACAGCAAACAAAAACAGATAAACCAGCACAGTTTCTGTGTAGTGATAATGGTAGCACAACAAACAGAAAAGGATAAACCAGTACAGTTTCAGTGTAGTGATTGAATAGCAGCCCAAAAAACAGAAACAGATAAACCAACAGTTTCAGTGTAGTGATTGAATAGCAGCACAAAAACAGAAACAGATAAACCAGCACATTTTCTGTGTAGTGATTGAATAGCAGCACAACAAATGGAAAGAGATATACCAGCACAGTTTCTGTGTAGTGATAACAAACAGAAACAGATAAACCAGTACATTTTCAGTGTAGAGATTGAATAGCAGCACAAAGACAGAAACAGATAAACCAGTACATTTTCAGTGTAGTGATTGAATAGCAACACAAAGACAGAAACAGATAACCCAGCAGTTTTTGTGTAGTGATAATGGTAACACAATAAACAGAATCAGATTAACCAGAATAGTTTCTGCGTTATGATAAGTGGTAGCACAACAAACAGAACCTGGTAACTCAGCAAAGATTCTGTGCAGCAATGAATGCAGCAAAGCAAATAGACCAGATGAACCAGCACAGATTCTGTGCAGTGATAAATGGCAGCAAAGCAAACAGACCAAATGAAACAGCACAGATTTTGTGCAGTGATAAATTGCAGCACAGCAAATAGACCAGATGAACCAGCACAGATTCTGTGTAGTGATAAATGGCTGCACAGCAAATAGACCAGATGAAACAGCACAGAATATGTGCAGTGATACATGTGTATATGACAGCATAACAAACAGATAAGCTAGCAGAATTTCTTTGCAAAGACCAACATTAAAGCAGTGTACTTAATACATAGTTTAAGACTTGTAAAAGACAGTGAAGATGGTGTGTATTGATTCCATGTTTTCTTGATATAGATAACCCACACTGCATTAACACTGGTAGAACTTATTATCCTTGATAAAGTAAAGCAATCTACAGAGAATTCAAATAAAATATTACACATCTGTTTAATTGATATGCAAATATATGTAAATATTTCTAGCAGATCTGAGATCAGCCAGTATCAAAACTCATTCCAACACATTTTCAACACTGTTGTAGGTACATTGTAGAATATGATCTTTGGCTGTTAGACAAGTTTTTTGCCTTTGTAATTTTCAATGACATGCATGTACTCTCAGTATATACTGTCATTACTGGCTTCATACCTGATACATCTGTTTACTCACAAATAAATGATAGACTGTAGAACAAAAATAATTTTGTTTACATTTACAGGTATCGACAAAGTTTAAGGCATGACAAAAATATACCTGGTAATAGTAATAGGTTTGTTTCACAATAGGTTTTTAATTTCAACTAAATTAAATGTCAACAATTTTTTTTTATTTTCTAAACACAACAAAATTTTAACTCCATAAATATTTCTGATTGTACAGTATTTTAAAAGGTTTTTTTTTTTATAAACTGTTTATAATGTACAGGCATCATTTGTTTGGTGTGAATATGTACCGGTACATGTACATACATGTATAAATTTCAAAATGTAGACTTTCCAATACCAAAAAACAATTTAATAGTTATGAAGTGTCATTTTAGTTACAAGTAGTCTGTTGGCAGAGCAAAAATCATGGTTACAAAATAGCACTGTCAATCTATACTGAAATATACACATCTTAGAGAGTTGTGGTCTTTATATGCATACATATATACATTTTGTACATGTTTTATATACATTTTATATATATACATACATGTTCAATGTATACATGTACCCAGTATAACACAATACATCAGTTGTAGTCCATGACTTTGAAATTACCTGTCGACTCGGAAATTACCTGTCTTTATGCTACTGTAATAAAACTGTGTAAATATATGACTACAACTTATCAACTACAACCAGAGGAGATTTAGTTCAGCTGTATATCACACTATATGTACTATATTGCACATGTACTATATTGGTTGTCCATGGGGAAGGAACACTTGGGTATACCATCCTGACATTCCAAAATATGGCTACAGAGGCTCTTCATAAATCACATATACAAGTGGGATAGCATGTAGGCATTTCTCCAGTAATAAAAAAAATCAGTTCGAGTCCAGTTGTCAGCACTTGGCATTTACAATTTACAGCACTTATGTACAATATAACCTGTGATCACAGGAGCTGGAAATCTTATGTTAGTTAAAATCAAGAGTCAAACACCTTATCATCAGACAAACACCTGTAAAAAAGGGTCTAGGTGTTTGTCCGACGATTGGGTGTTTGACTTTAGATTTTAACTTACCGTATTCGACCCAACAACCGGAAAAAGAGATGGGCACTTAATGGGACCAATTAATAATCAAACTAATGTAAAGCAGTTAATTTTTTATAAAGTACAGTGGTAAAGTTGTAGTTAATACAGTGGACACCTATCGACATTCTTGTGTTGCATGGGGCAGAGATAAACTGTTATTTACGTTTTTCTGGTCCACATCACCTTCTCAACTAGTTAGAAAAGATACTTGATCATGTGTGAAAAAGGGGGAAGGGGCTCTTATAGGGACATGGGTGCTTATTGGGTCAAATATGATACAGATATAATTTCCAGCTCCTGTGCTGTGACAATAAAAGATACAAATGTAGTGTCCCATTTTCAGCAGGGAGGGGCTCTTATAGGGACATGGGTGCTCATTAGGTTGAATACGGTACAAATAAAATTTCCAGCTCCTGTGCTGTGACAACAGAAGATACAAATGTAGTGTCAACACTTGAAATGATGTATCTGTAGTATATACATATACATACATATATATATATATATATATATATATATATATATATATATATATATATATATATATATATATATATATATATATATATATATATATATATATATATATACACATGATTGCGAAGGATAGTGCAATCTCTTGTACCGATGTATCTGTAGTATATATGTACCAATGAGTGCAAATGATAGTGCCATCTCCCGTACTGATGTATCTATGGTATATTAGTATATATATATGCACTCTTGTACTAATGTACCTGTAGTATACCCTGTATATATATATGTACATGTACCCATGAGTTTAAAATACAGTGTCAACTCTTCTACTAATGTACATGTATCTGTTGTATACGGTATATATCTTTTACTTGTACATACCCATGAGTATAAAAGATAAACATATTACTCAGTATTACATACATACATGTACACAAAGTAGATAACGAGGTCACACAGAAAATGTACATCAATAATGCAGTCTTTAACACCAAATGGTACACTGGAGCTACCAGTAGTCACAAAAAGTACAAACAGAAAATATAGTGCACATAGTAAATAACATTAATAACCATAAAGATGAACATAATCCCCATATTGATCTAAGCAGAGATGATGACACAGAATTACTAAAGACTTATAATGATGTCAATATAAATAGTTCCCAGTGAAAAGCTGTAGATTAATGTTACTCAGTAATCTTGATCTAGAACAACTATGCAGCTTAATCACATGATGATGGACATATTTGTTGTTAAAACTATAGAATATCTGGAAAATCTACTAGAAATTTTCATTGATGATAGTGACTCTACATATATACAAGCTACCCAATAGCGTAAAAATTTGTGATCTGAACTGTGACTTTATTCCTTATAACCCCTTCTACTTCCAGTGCCCACATTTTCCAGTACATACATACATGTACACACACACATCTATATACCGGTATACACACACACACACATATATATATATATATATATATATTTATATATCGTATTTGACCCTTTAAGCACCCATGTCCTAAAGCATTCCTCCCCCTGGTGTCCTCAGTAATAACTACAACAATAACTACCACTGTGCCTTATAAAATATAAACTGTTTAAAATCAATTTAAATATTAATTCGTCCCATTAAGTTCCCATCCCTTTTTCTTGATTTTTGTAGCACCCTGGGCACTTAATGGGTTGAATACAGTACACACACACACACACACACACACACACACACACACACACACATACACACACACATTAGGATATTTTGGATATTATTGCAATTTGTGTACCAATAATTACAAAAGATTCTCAACAATGTTTACATATTATGGAGATTGGCAAATCAGACCAATAGAATCTTACACCGTGTGTTGTGTGGATAAGGAAATTTGATCAATTCCAGGGTTTTCACAAGGATTGAACTTTCTGAATCTTACCACAAGGGTTTAGATTTCTCTTTCCAATCAACACACCCAGGTTTGATTATTTGTCTCAAATGCTTCAAATACATGTAATGCACGTAAATAGAATGTAACATAACTATTAATGCATCACATTATATAGAAGCCTACTTTATAAAATCATATTATGATGTCATAGCTTGTGTAGCTTGTCTACACCCTAGGGTGTGGACAGAGAGAAATTCTGGCTTGGAAAAATGGGTAGTGCAATGTATTTTATAAGTAGATGTAATTTGCATTCAATGCCTTGTGTTGTAAATGAGCACCTTTCTTTTTTAAGTTTCATTAACTTGATGATCCACGAAATGAGATGCCATTTCCTATGGTACATCAGTCTCAAACCATTGATATTTACTATCTAGTATTGGCATAATTCTTTATATATCTACCAATACTTTTTACATGTACTATTATACATACGTGTATCCATGCTATATAATGCTAAAAATACACATGATACAAATATCCCAAGTACAATGCATATGTACAATATACATGTACAATCTATGTAAGTTCTCCTAAACGTGCACTTCAAACAATATCTCCTTTATATACATTTTCTAACATAAATCAGTCATGGAATATTACTGTATAACACAGTTCACTCCAGCAAACAGTTCAGTTGATAAGATCTTCCTTTGCAGAACTGATCTAATAGATAATAACATTTGAAAATAATATAGCTTTTTCTGTGAATCCTTTATGTAAGTTAATTTTACCTACAGTCAGAGATTTCTAAGAAAATGATATAACAGTAATTCTGACAACAAAAGACTTCTTCAGAACTATGATCATATTTTATTGTATGAAACAGAAAACTTACATGTACATACACTGATAAGCTTCCATCAAAGAGTGTGTGAAGTTTACAAATGAAATCATTTCCAGACTTATGATGTCAGTGTCATAAGAAAAACAAATCAAATCAAACATGAAATACAATAAAAATGTCAGTTTTGGTTTGTTTGATTTCCTAATTTCGGTTTGGTTTTTCTTTCATTAACAACTGATATCAGCATTTTTACTTTTCTTTACTTGCAAACTAGATTTTCAATACAAATTCCAATTGTGTTTGTACATGTATATACAATATGAACTTTGATTTCCTGATGCATACACAGTTACACACATACACACAGATATATATATATACATATATATATATATATATATATATATATATATATATATATATATATATATATATATATATATATATATATATATATATATATATATATATGTGTGTGTGTGTGTGTGTGTGTGTGTGTGTGTAAATGTATGTATTCTGTAATTTCTACCCATTCAATATGCTAGATTAAAGTAGATAGAAAAATTGTTATTTTGTAGAATATATGAATCATTGAATGGACCATGTGATGTATCTTAAATCATATATATGTATACATATAGATATACAGTAAAACTTATATATAGGGGCCACCCAAGGGACCAGAAAATATTGGCCTTTATGTGCAAGTGATCCTTATACACAGGTTTAATTTAGTTGAAGTATGCAGTCATGGTACTTTTCAAAACTGGCCTTTATAGACAGGTAATCCTTATATAATTTTTCTACATTCATTATTATTGATTTCATGTCAACACTTAAAATTCTGAATTTTCTGTAATCATGTGATTACATGTATATGTACATAAGGTACAATCATGGGATATAAATAATCACCACATATGTTATTTTATTCTTTGTTTTATATAAAACCAACAATTTTTAAATGCCCACAGAATCCACTAATATAAGCAATATTTCAAACATTTTATTTTTACATGAAGGAAATTCAATTCATAATTTTAATCTTTTTGAAATTTAGATATACACATACCAGTACTCCTTGTAAACTTTGAGAAGATAATGATTCTGTGGAGGATAAAATTATATTTCAGGTAAATTTTGACATATTTCATTAGATTGAAAGAATAAATACAGAATTTACAAAATTACTTGGTGAGAAAAATACTGTCATTTCTGTAAATAAAAATGATAATTTAAAAATTTTAGAAATATGAAATTATCTCACTATAAATTTGTACAAATTTGACAAATTCTGGTATGATATTTGGATTTTACATTGTACCAGCATTTAAAAATTATTTGTTTTATACAAAAAATAGAAAATAACATAAGTTGCAAATATTTATGTCCTAAGAGGCTATGACTGTATTTTTTATTTTGGTCATACATGTACATTTAATATTTCACCTTGATTTAATTTTCACTAGTTTTGTCTTTAGATGAGAGGAATTTAAAATGAAAGCAAAATAACCAAGATAAATTACTGAAGTACAAACATACATGTAATCCAAGTGACTTTGGTGATTTAAGATAAAGTTAAGACAGGGTGAATTTGTTTTCTATCATAAAGGGTGCAAATAACCAGGCGCAAGGTGAAAATATTTAAAGTACTCATATACATACATACACACACACACATATATATACAGTAAAACCTAACCTCTATATAAGGATTACCTGTTTATAAAGGCCAGTTTTTTCAAGTCCCTTGACTGCATACTTCAACTAAATTGAACCTGTGTATAAGGGACAATATTTTCTGGTCCCTTGGGTGACCCCTATATACAGGTTTCACTGTATATATATATAGTGAAACCTGCCATAATGGACACTTTGAATCAGCGGGCACCCCGCGATAACAGACAATTTGTCCTGATTTACATGTTATTTAAGACTACTAGCATCTGTTTCAAATAAACAGACATATCCCTTACCCAGACAACGGACAAAGTTGTTGACCCAAATATGCATAATTTCTGCATTTTTTAACTGGAATTAGCAGAAAGTCTTCCTATGATCGACTTCCATTGCCACAGGCAATTTCTCACCAAGCTGTATGTCCCGACTTCTATCTTAAAAAATACTCCTACAATCTTTTGTTTTGTGTTTTAGCTTTATATATTTCCTTGAATTGCATCATAACAGTTGATTACAAGACAATTGTGTTGGTGTTACATATGAATATTTCAGCAGTGAATGGTCATCCTTCATTCAGCGAACACCTCTCTATAACGGATACGGTAATTGGATAAGTCTGGCAACTCTCCGCTAAACACAGGTTTACTGTATTAGTGTACATATATATATATATATATATATATATATATATATATATATATATATATATATATATATATATATATATATATATATATATATACACACACACACTTGTTTTTACACATCAAAGTTTCTCATTTCAATTTTAATTATGACTGTTATGGACTAGCGGTTGAGAGCTTCCAACTTACAAGCTAAATGTTCCAAGTTTGAATCAAAGTCATGCCTGCAACTTGTTATCACACATATTGACTTTCTTCATCAAGTACTCAACATAAGTAATGGAAGTCCTCTATAGTTAGTAAAGACATGAAATGTCAGGGTTCAACATTAAGGATTGTCTGGGACAAGTCCATTTTGCATTTGGACAAGTAGATGTTACTTCGCACTTGTCCAAAAGGACAAGAGAAATTGTTGAAGACAAAAATTAATTCAATTGTTTAAAGACAAAATAATAACTTTAAAATGTATGTTACACTTGATTTTTGGACAAGTCATTTTTGGGTTTGGACAAGTAGATTTAAATACTACTTGTGATGTTGTCCTGCAGGACAAGTGAAAATTTTTATTATTTTTGACTCCTGAATGTGCTTTTTCACCAAGTTTCAGAATTCTATTCATTCTCTGATCTATCAAATTATCATTATGACATTGCACTGTTTTAACTAAAGTTGCAGCCCAAACTAAACACACAAATTTAAAGAAATTTTTTTTTTCCATTAGTTCTTAAACTATACTTTAACATATAAATACACTACATGTGTACATGTATTATGATTTTTCTGTAAAAATCAAATATTCTGTAAGTTCATCTGATACAAGTACATTTGTACATATACATGTCATGTTGTGGTGTACGTTATCAATAGATTTTGAATATCAAAATACATTTCTAGTGATTACTGGCAGAAATTACATATACAATGTATAATGACTATACACTACAGAACTATACATGTACTGGTACATACCTTATGAATATCTTTCATTTTAGTCTATCACTTAAAAAAAATCATATAATCCATGCATATAATCCTAACTTTCCCAGTGTCTTCAAACTCCTACATATGCATGTAGTTCCAAAATAATTGACCTATAGATGAATTATAAAGTATTTCTTTCCATGGTCCTAATCCCCATATAGACTGATTAAATCTAGACAAGCTGTGTTACTAATGACATTAGGATTTCTTTGAAATTTAAACCTATCTTGTGATTGGACAGGAATATCTTTAGTAGTAGTCATGATTCTTCATCAAATATCATAGTCTAATTAATATCACCTGATGTTTTCAAATGTACAGTATACCTGTAAAATTATCAAAGAAAAACGATATAAAAGGTGTCATTTTTGTCTATACTTTTCTAACCTGTACTGTCTGCAAAACATGTATATATTAACATGTCTAACTGATATACATGTATGTAATTGAGCTTATATTAAACAGTCACTAGAGAATTCTTTGAAATACTTCAAGACATTAGTCTGATATGGTTAAAATAACATTAGCAAAATTTTATAAGGGTCATAAGACTGTCCTCAATATACATGTACAGGTGTGGGGACATTCCAATGGACTGTACTACAGAACAACTGCGGAAACAAGTACAAACAACCCTTCGGTGGATAATTATAAGATCTGATTTATCATGACAGATGTATTGAAAAAGAACTACATTATCCCATTTTCCTCATTATATTTTGAATTAGAAAACATTTGCAGATTTTTTTTCAGCATTCACTGGAATATTCATATTTAACTGTAAATGTATTGTATATATTCAAGTAATTTATTGCTGTGGTGATAAAACCTATCACAGGGGTTTTCCTACCTCCTTAATTCTGAGTCCAGGGTCAGAAAAATTGGGAAAATACATGTATATAACATTTTAGCTAAAACAGGAAAAACTTAATCAAAACTCTTTAAACTAGGGCTGTCATTGATAAACTCGATATTGATGTATCGATATAAAAATTTATTCGATACATTTCTTGAGTATCGATACATTTCATACTGCATTTCATGGGATATTTTTTCTGATACAGTTTCAAAAATTTTCCATTCATTTACTTCATGTTCTTGAACTATATTACATTTCATTCTAATTGTTTAATTTGTTAAAATAAACCATGTTTTCCTTTTAATGATTGATTTTTTTCATCTTCAGATAGTCAAATACACAAGAAAACACCTCAATATTATAAACAATCTATTTATTTTGATTGCATTTTATAGAAGTAGCAAATAAATTGATTTATCGATATATCGATACTTTTTACTTATCGATATATCAATATAGAATTTCTCAACCTTAAACTTCATCTAACAATATTTTATGCATGGGTTTTATATAGTTTATGCATGTCACAATGTACATCACTACATGTAGAGGAACTACGATAATAAAACATCTTAGAAACTATGGTACATTGTACAGTTCTTTTTCATTCACTACAACTGATCTGGTGATTCACTTTTCAAAAACAATGCAACATCAGAATGATACTTTGTCAGTAAATAAAAACATTTTATGATCTTCAAAAAAAAATATTACCAAAATAACACTCACACTTTCATATACATGTATATGTATTAGGTATTTTTTTTTTTTGTTATCCAGAATTACTACCCCTCGTAGCAAGTATCAATTGTGATGTCATGTTTTTGTGAAAATGATGTTGTTTTCTCATGTAAAAAAAAACATTACATCACAATCGATACCTGCTTACATGGGAGATAATTCTGACTTACAAAAAGACATACATGTATACCGGTAAACATTTTAGGTACTCAAAACATCTATGTACATGAAATACTGGTATTACATGTACATGTATCACAAGAAAAAATGCAAATTTATATGTATCGCAGCTTCAAGAAAGTTGACATTTGTACATAAGATTAAATGGTGTACAAATATAATTCAACATCAAACTTAATAGATTCAATATGTAAGGACTGCATGTAAATTAGTTATTTACTTTATATAGCAATATTTATAGATCAACATGTTAATGTTTGTATAACACTACATAGCTCTGGCTTCCAGGGTAAAAACAGATCATATAGTCTTGTTGATACCAATCTGACTTTACACAGACAACATATTTAATGTAAATTGAAATATGTATAAAAAATTCATTACTTTAATCAAATGACAAGCAAATCAATATTTGTATGGATTCTACAACATTAGATATATGTAAATATTATTACATCTTATGATATCATTAAACTGTGTATTATTCTTAATGTTATACTATTGTAGGTAAGACATACATTGTACATAAATGTAGTCAATGAGCTTCAACCTGCCCACATAGGTAACACATATCCCTTTGTTTACAGAATAGTAATGTAAATTAAGTATCACATATCTATATGTGTAGATATTAAAAAGACCTCGAAAAACATTAATTATTAATGTTTATCCCTGTGGAGCCTCAAATTCATGACCTGATGCTACAGATATAAGATATCAATATCCATGTATGGCAGCACACCAATTTATGACACATTCACATGTTACTGCTGTTTCTTGTTAGTGCTGTGGATAATACTGGGGTTCTCTGCAGGATGTTGTGTTCAAGCCACATCAAATTTCATCCCACATAACTTTATCAGTTGGAACAAGCTCCACATCTGATTGTGCTATATGTAATTCTACATTCTTATTGAAGTTATTGCCTTCTCACCTACCTAGTCATTACATGAACATGTACATGTAGACTTAACTTATTTTTCAAAACAAGTACATGTATACTACTGTTACCTAATTAAACTTACATATTCAGTAAGTTTTATTTTTAGTTTGTATATATGAATACGACCAAATTCCTACAGTAGGCCTACATATTACAGATGGATGTGAATATTATCTAGTATCTTCTGATACAAGGAAAGAGGTGTGACGTCTACACTAAATTTTCTCTACATCCGAAACATGTAGGAAAAAATCAAATCAATGCAGAGATATCCCAGTACATAAAAATTTGCAGAAAATAGATAAAAAAGTCTGTAGAGCTTATTCTTTGGGAATTAGTAATTTATCTTTATATTTCAATTAACTTTGATCCTATTTTTAAATAAAACATATTCACATGGATTTAAAACATATATTTTTAATTTCCATGAATACATATTTAAACTAAACAAAGTGTCCGCTGCATCAGTGCTTCACGAAATGCACGATATTCAACTGTATCAACACCATGTCCATAATTTGCCTAAAATTCTGTAAACTGAAGTAAATGAACAAAATATATATTACGATCAGTTTGTCTGAACAAAGGGATTTTTTCAGAGATAAAATGCGTTTATAATTAACCTAATACCATATAAGGATAAGTGGGTGCGTGCTTGATGTTTATTTTAATTCTGTGATCAAATTTGTGACCCACCTGAACAGTATCGAAACTAAAGAAAAACTCTGGCTGGCAGACGACGCATTTACGGAAATATGTCAGACCCAAATCATCGGTTTCAATTGAAAAGTTGTCTACAGAAATGTTAAATAATGAAACAGGAAGTTGTACATTAACAAGGTCAGAGTTCCAATGCAAACATTTCATACATACCGTCCTAAGAAAGGAAATATCATCTTGTTCCGACCCCCCTCCGTCGGTAGGGTCCGCCATGTTGTTGATATTTCAACTTTCGCGGATTTAGTAATCACTCACGGGTTGCCGACATCCGCTACCTCGGTAATCAAAACATCTGAATCGAAAGAAATGGTAGGTTCTGAGGGGGTCACAGAAGAAGAGCGGTGTAAAAACTCATATTCCTTTCAGTGCAATCAGATTAAACTACTGCTGCAACTCAGCCTCATCAACACACTGTCTAAAAATAAAACCCAATACGGACACGGAATATTGCACTCCGAATCCCAATAATCATTCAGTTCGCTAATTACTGCGTAAACCATCTGTTTTACTTTGCATTAATCAGTGTTGATGCGCCCAGTTGTGCTGTTATATAACATTGCTTAGAGAGATGCCTAGACCTAGAACTATGTTAAAATCAGATTTCATTTTATTTTTCCGCGACACACTATAACCATACATAAAACACATTATGTGGTAGCCTAGTCATGTCTTTAACACAACGTACAGAAGATCTATATAAATACCTAGATTTTCAGTCGCATTCCCTCGAGTTTAAAAAATGAGACAAGATCGATTCACCTGCTTTAAATTGAATACAAAACGTGACGATTAAAAATGAAACTTCTCGCAGTGTTGCGATACTTTTATATGTTTTCTATTAAGTATGGAGATCGTATAGGCATAAATACATAAGATAAAACATAACCTAGAGGGATCCCGATATTTTTCTCTATCGTTCATTTATGATACGGTATGGAAATGATAGAAAAATAATACCTTAAATTTTTAGGGGCCACTTTGCTGAAACTAGTTTTTTCAAGTTAGCAAATTCTGAAAAATCTGTTTCACCGAATGATATATAGATTTAAGAAATAACATAATTGTCAGAAATATCCAACAGAAGTCACAAGACACAGACTTAGATACAATGTATGTATATACAATACAAGTACCGTTGAGAAGGTGTATCTGAGAAGCGATAGTCTCGTGAGAGCGAAACCATGTCATAAATGATATGTTGGGGATCCTACTCCTATGTTTGATTGATATAATCTGTTGTTTACATCTCGCCACTGATATGGAGATATCATTAGCTTTGGATGAAGTGTCAAAATTTTGAATTATGCTATGGACTGACATCGTGAAGGCTCTATCACGTATGGGAATCGAATCCGGGATATCCCACTCGTGCCACACCTGTACCATGGGCTGGTATATCATATATAAAGCCGAACATGTGCTGGTTTGAACAAAAGTCGGGGTGGGGGTAACATTTCTGTAATGAAAATGTTTCCCCGGTTAAAAATTTGGTTTACATATGCCTTTTGATTATGCAATAAACATACACAACAGTGGCTGATTTATAAAACTTTGAAAGGGGGGTTGAGGTTGGTGACATAAAATTATACTTTTTAAAACTGCTCTACAACTGTTATATGCAATTAATATCTCACCAGAGGAAGGCAGTGGATTTAGATTTGGAGGGATGCAAATTTAGAATATTATCGCCGAGCGGATCGAGGCGCGAAAATTTTTGGAAATCTTTATAGAAAAATTAAAAGTTTTACAACTATTTTATTAACACCCCTCCCTAGTCACTCTCATAATCCAATATGTTGGATTAATTGTGAGGCAGGGGTTGGATTTTTAGACGTATTTTCTGCACGTTCTGGGCTATTAATTACATTTATACATTAAAATTTTACAATTCAGCGCATTGAAAACTATCTATAACAGTATTGCAATAGATAGTTTTCAATTCGCATAATTGTAAAACTTTAATGTAACAATGAATCTCTCACATCATAGGCGTCGGAGCCGGGGAGGCTAGGGGGGGGGGCTAAGTAGCCCCCCCCTCCACTTTTTTTGCAAAGATAGGCATAGGTGTTGAAAATTGGGGCTTAGCCCCCAAGACGTTTCTGGCGCGTGTGTGTTTTAAGTTGGTTTAGCCCCCCCCCCCCCACTTCTGGCGTGTGTGTGTTTTAAGTTGGCTTAGCCCCCCCACTTTCAATTTGCTTCCGACGCCTATGCACATCATATATCGGCAAATGCCAATCACTGATATTGTTCGATGGTGAGGGACTATAGATAACAGTCGACGATTTTGATAAATATGGCAATACTAAACGTGCAGTTGGAATAGTTAAAGCCTCAGTCACCATCGGCCGTACTTCCATTCTACGGGGTATGTACGGCAAAAAACGCCAGGGAAAGCACGAGCCTTGCACGGCCTTCTTGCGAAATTTCGAGCACGTAAACTGCCCATAAGCACGTAATATGAATGTTGAGCATGTCCAACAGACTGCGATTTCCCAATAACATACGTCGTTCTTTCTCCCAACTTATAAATTGACTGCTATTTTCTCTGCCCCCACAACCTCTACGACTCTCACCTCCGGCGAGAAACACAGACGACGCACGATTTAAAAACCCGTGCGTCCGATTGTGACTAAGAATCAATTTGACACATTTCATCGCGATCGAATTGGAAAGTGGTACCTGGTCATTTTGTTAGTTAATAACCAACCAAACATTGATTACAGACTGTGTTACAAATTACATATTGTAGGTGGTCAAGTTAGATCTAGTTATTGTCCCATTCACATAAGATGGCAGGGTGGAGTAACCTTTTGATTATCATACGGATGATTCTACTCATTTTTCGGTTATGGCAATCTGCACGGGAAAAAAACGGAACGATTCTATTCAATATTCCTTTATTACCTAAAATTTAAACTGGATACAAAAAAATCTTGTAGACATCGTAACAAACAGGAACGATTACTCTAGTATGTGTAATTTCAATATTCACTCCCATGCTGGGTTATTACCCTAAAATTTAAACTCGCCAAAAGAGGTTGCCGTTGCAACTTCAGAAAAAAATCGTGGGCGTTTTCTAGTCATCCTCCACACATCAATTTCACTTATTAATTTTTTTCATTTAATGACCTCAGATCTTTATGCGTTTGTAAAGAGCTGGTTTTTTCCTTTATCGTTATTTTGATAGACTCCTGAGGTATTCTCTAGCTCCAGACACAAAATCATTGTTTCTCCGTGGCACAGTTGGCTATGTTTCCCAGAAATGTTCAATTTTAAATGTTTATTATCAATTTGTGACTCGTTTTTATTCCGGCCAAATATTTTATTAAATTGACAGGCTTATCAGGGAGGCGGCACAAATTTTTTTTTTATTTTTATTTTTGTTGTTTTTTTTTTTGTTTTTTTTTTTTTAGGTGGATGTGTGACAAGATGCCATACACGAGCAAATAGTGCGTTCATTATGTGTTAAAAATTGGATATAATTGATGATTAAATTTGTCAGATCTTTAGCTGATAACAATACAAGGGGAAGTGTATACATAGACCTATGTACATTTTGATCCAATGCAAATATTCTTTACAAATACATGCTGAGAAAACGCAAACGAAAACATCTTCACCGATATGTAGGGCAAACCAAATCCATCAAATCCAAAATAATCAGACAAAGCCAGGGTGGATCCAGGATTTCGAGTTCGAGCGAAGGGAAAGTATATAATTGTTTTCACCGAGCGTAGCGAGCGCGAAATTTTGGCAGGCCCAAATTTAATAGCTCTGGAGAGCCTATTTCTGAATTCCAGACGAGATGATAATATAACAAAAATGTATGTGAAAAGTCGGTGCCACCCCCCGGTTCCTACGCCTAACACAAGGGAAAATCGTAAACTTACAAAGCAAATTTTGTTTGCAGATAATTTTCCCATTACGACATGCCGAGAAAACGCAAAAGAAAATATATTTAACGATATGTAGAGCAAACACAACAAGTGATACAAAGCCAGTAGTCCTAATTCTTAAAATCTAAGATATACAGACAAAGCCTGGTCAAGTTAGAGGGACGAAAGAGTAGACTACATAATTGTGGTAGACCTAATTTAAAAGCTTTTGAAAGCCTCTTTTTCTGGATTCCAGGCGTGATGATAATATATATATATATATAGACATATGATGATGCATATAGTAATTTCTTAAATACTACAGTATTACACATATGTCATAGAAAAGACCGAATTCACAGTTATGTTTCAACCGTGGTGACGTACCATATAATGTAATCATGAGAGTTTGTCTATATAAACAGAACTCCCTTGGGTTCCGTTACCATGGTCTGGATTGAATCAAATGCATCAGATAATCTACTACCGCACAACAATCATCAGAACGCAATAATCAGTTCGGACACTACACGATCTATACTACTGCTATAAGTAAAGACTAAACCAGTATATTAGTTTGAATAGCATTGGTGTGTTGTTACATCTAGTCAAATTACCTTCAAATATATTATAAGACAGTGCTTTGAATATAGATTTGGACGTTAGTCGGTGGATGCCGCTGCGTTTCTAGGATATAATAATTAATTACAAATTCTAACATTATGTTCTAGAGTATGATGACATCCTGTGGTAGATGCCTTGTGATCACAACATATGGTGCAATAATCGATGGAGTACTGACAATGTATTCTGTGTGTTGCTGTGTGCATGACTGGGACAGTTGTATCCGGGATGTAAGAAATAGCAACCGTAACAATAAGTTATAATAGCATCCCTTCTGCGAAAAATAGTCAACACGATCCATCGGGTAACATTCAATTCAAAATGTTACTTGAGACTCTTTCTATTAGCATGTTTTAATCATTCTTATATTCCCCTTTTGCCAATTCCAAGGATATATTGTTAATTTGGGGGATCTGGTATTTATTTAAGGCGGATGTGTCAGGTCGACAGGAGATGCTATCACCTATGTATCACCTGATACCACCTTCAGATTTCCCAGAATCCATGTTAGTAATATACTAATCATCTTTGTACATTCTTTTGTCATTGCCAAGAAGCGCAGTGTTAGAGCACAGAACAATTAAAATGAAAAAAAAATCACCAAATATTGGTAACATTCAAAATGATCTACGGATCAAGTTTCGCTACCAATTCTAACATCTGTCCTGTTACCGTAACAAAAACAACAAATACTTCAGTACTTCATAAAATTATAAATTTCCTGTGTCCTCTTTCATATAAATTGTGAAGAATGTCCTAAAATTACGCGATATTTACACATACTGTACTTATTTGGGAATAGTGCAACAACAGTTAGATACCCACCCCCCCCCCCCCAAATCTTACAAATGATTCACAACAACTCAGTTTTCTGGACAGAAAATATCAAAAGATTTATAGTTTCTACCTGATGAGGCGCGTCATGTGAACTAAAATTAGGCACTTAGTTAACAAACACATCAAACTTTTCATTTTCCATAAGTTAAGCAAAATGTACCGGTGACAGAAAAGACTATATAATAAAAAGTTAGGACAAACATGTAACAGGATGGACATTTATCGTGAAAAAGGAAATAATGGATTGGTTGTAAAAATACAAATAACAATAGAAGGAGGACTTCTTTAGTATATAACAGCCTTGCGAAACATTGTTTTTGTGGTTTGGGTTTTGGTCAATCCCGTTGCTATTACTAGTCATTCCTGTTATCGGAATCTCTTCATATCGACCATGAATCTGGCCATTCAACGACAAAATTTTGATTTTATACAATATATTTTTATCCCCTGGCTATTTGAACAAAGCAGACCTCTACGTATATTTGAATCTTCCAGCATGGCATCACTTACTATCCTGTAACTGTTTAGTTTGAACTTTATTTATTTTACAACGATTGATAAAGAAGTTATGTCAACTTTTATTGATGTTTCTCGTTTGCCCTGGTGTTGTCGTGCGGGGATCCATAATGTGGGAGAAAACTGGAGTACCCGGAGAGATCCCACGTGTCGGACTTGGCGACCCCTGTCAAATCCTGTTATTATTTTTTATCCATACACACTCTCCTGTCAAATCCTGTTATTATTTTTCATCCATGCACACTCTCCTGTCAAATCCTGTTATCATTTTTTATCCATACACATTCTTCTGTCAAATCCTGTTATTATTTTTATTATCATGTAATTTTTGCATGGTAACAGGAATGACGGCACAGTTCAGACACTACTTAAAGTTACGATCAATCTCAACGGCTTACATTTTGGGACAGAAATCATGGGTCGGTTTTTGTCCGATATTAACCAGGTTTGTTTACATGTATGTATCCTGGACATCCTGAAGAATTATTCTTTGGTATCTGAAATCATTATATTACAAACCTAACGACCTTTGTGTAATAAATACAAACGCTTGTTTTGAAAAATAAGCAACGTTGTGTGTTTGTCTGCGAAAGAATACATAGCTTCCTATTCTATGCGAGAGAACTCTTACAGAGTTAAGGTATTATTTCTCAATTTCCACGGCAACAAATGATGATATTTTGACATCCTTTACACCTTACGCAATTATCTCTCAGTTCTACTGGTATACGACAAGCTAAGCTGAATTTTCTGCGCAGAAAATTCGGCCTGACGACAATCATGGTCCTTAGCTCCTTACATTGTTTTAATTCGACGTTGACTCCTTCCGAATCCCTGTGGAATTAGCATCTAATTTGTCGTACTAAAATGGACTTTTGCGTTTCGATTATCCATTGGTACTTCTTCATTTTTACCTTGTATAAATCTATGTAATGAGCGTTGAACCTGCGGGAGTCGTTAAACAAAGCGTATGAGATTCTATGGTTTCCAGGACAGTCATTCAGGATACCCGGGCGACCAAGTCTCTAATATTTAAGTTGGTGTCGAGAAATGTAACTACTTCTAAAAAAGACAATACAAGAATTGGTTGCAATAGTTTGCGATTTTCCGGGTATGACAATACATCGAACTTATCTCTATTTTCTAAGGAAACAAAAAAGGAACACAATCTACACCCCAATTTGGAAAAATAAAATCACTTATAATTGACAGAAACATACAAACTTTATCATAGTTCCACATTGCCTTGTCAAAGTAGACGACGAAGGACATTTGAGCGCATTGACGGGTCATCTGAGCACAAAGACAGTGGACAATTGAGCTAAAGAAAAGCAGACATTTTAGGGCAAAAACTTATCGATGGTCGAGTGCATTAAAAACCAACATCTATTCCCGCGCTCAAATATCAGATATATCCGCGCTAAAAAGTCAACTTAGGCTTGCTTTCAAATGCCCATCTGCGAAAATAATTTTGCGCCCAAATGTCCATCGGCAAATAGAGTAATGGACTTGGTTTTACCTCTATTCAGATCACTCCGTTTCGGAATACCATGTCATTGGGGTTTGTCCCAGAACATTCTGCGATAATGTATTTATTTGGTGATGACATTTTTGTAACGTTCACTTACCCCGCTCATTCAGAAGTGTTTGATACGTTTAAAATGGCGACGCATTAAACGAGATATATCTTAGATAATCTATACATACAACCAGAATGTATATAGGATGGGAAGAAATACTTTCATCTTTCCAAGTCATGATTTTCCGATCCACGTCGTTCCTCAAACAAAATGGATCGGAAAACCTTGGACTTGGGAAAATGAAATACTACAAGGCTGCGTGATGTACAGAACATCAACATTCTTCATTAAAGCCCTGTAAACGGTGAATTTTATAATCTGATTAACAGGATGAAGCGTATAGCATGACGAAAAAGAGGGACATATCCACATACCACACGCTATACGTCTAATAGTTCCCGATACAATTGTCAACTTCATTGATGACCCTGCATTACGACCCATAAAGCGTCACCATGACTTGGGCGACAAATAACCCCCAAATTTTATGGATAAAATCAAAATGTATCCTTCTGTGCACGAGAGATGCTTTTATTCCATAGAATAGAATGTTCAGCTATCAAAAACAATTTGCCACATACAATAAAGGTACACAAGAACAACACTGCCGTTTAGAAATACATTTTATGTTGATATTGAATTGATGGCCGCACGTACTTCCTAGTATAGATAAATAGCAAGCCTTTTTCGCCCCACAAACACAAGTGGGTTATGTTTGTTTATTGATGTTTAACGTCCTACTCAAGAATCTTTCACTCATATGGAGACATCACCAATTGCCGGTGAAGTGCTTCAAATTTTGGCCGATACTCGGCACTTACGGCCATTGAGCAGCGAGGGTTCTTTAACGTACCGACACCTACCTTGACACGGGACCTCTGTTTTTTACGGTCTCATCCGAAGGACAGGAAGTCAACCTGCCGCCGGCTGGACGCGAACTCACGACCAAGAGTCGATCGCGCTACCGACTGAGCCAGGTCGGCTCTACAAGTGGCTTATCATTTTTAGCGGATGGTTTGTGTTTTAGTCTTGTATTATACAAATACAATAGAAGAACTTGTTGTTGTTCTGATAGTCACATGACCTCAATATCAAGATATATCGCAGATTACTGATGAGAAAAAATAACATTTTGTTGGACTAGGAAAATTAACACTCCGCATATCTTAAAGTGGCGAATTTAAACTAGTTTTGATATTCTAAACAGTTACACGATTAATCATATAAACTCATTTTGCTGCTTTTATGTTTTATCTATTGGTTATTCAAATATTTACTATTCTTTGAATTTATTTTCCTTATTTGCAAAATTGGGCGGCATGAACAATTCCAGCATTCCATGAATGGCATTCTTTTTAGTTTGTAGTTCACAAGGAATTTTACATGAAACATTGTAAATGAAAACAATCCCGGAAAGGTCATTGGCTAAATCAAAGAATAAACGTTTTAACTGCCTTAATGAAAGAAGAACATTATTCGCCCTTAATCACAGAGTAAGTAATTGTACTTGTTTGTATCGCGGAAGAGTAAACATGGATTGACTACGAAATCTTCACTATTCACAAATTTTCGACCCCCCTGGCCTTTATCAAGCGAAAGACGACAACAAACATAAACATCGATTAACATTTGCAATGAAGCTGTTTATTGTGCAGACTTAGTACTATGTAATTAATATAGATATTGCCGTCATTCACTTGATAAAGGCCAATGGGCCGACAATTTGTGAATATTGAGTGTTTTACTTTTTTTCGCATAACGATACTTCCCTATGGAGGAGACCAAATTTTATCCATATCTTCGCTATTTTTCCTGATTTATGATCATAAAGATTTCACACAGCCACAATAATGACATAATCTAAGGCAAAAATGTCAATATGTGGGTTTTAATATTAACTATATTAAAGACAAATTACCAAGCACTTACATTTTACAGTTACACCCGAACTGTAACCAAGGAATTAAACAATGAAAACCTTTCATTCAGTCTTACGGATTCAATCAACTTTTTGTCGTAATAATCAGTTAACCTATTGTATATTCCGTAATCAATTTCCTGTATCTATATGATTTTCTAGCAAAGTCATTGTTTGGCTTCTGTAATTGCATCAGCTATATAATATAGGGCTGACTGCATCATTCAGTGTCTATACAAAGTCAGTTTCTGATACATAAGAGAAAGAATCTATCAATTTATACTGTATTTACTACTCTCAATTGAGACAATGGCATAAAACAATAAAACAACACAGCCTAGACAACATGTTTACTTGGATTTTAATTTCGCATACTGAAGTATTAGTTTTATATTCATTTCGTTACTGTATTTGCCGCAGAGAAAGAGCATTAAAGTTTGTATGCAAAAAAAAATGCATAAAACTTTACCCTTAATGACACTAGGAAAAGGCATTTAAAATTTCACTAATACAACAATTCTTTAAACAATTAGCCTTTCAGTGAATATATTCTGGAAAAAGTAAATCTGAAACTTGATAATAACCTACATTGACAAATCTCGTTATAAGAGATTTACTGAGAATCAACTGCCATATTTATTCTGAAGAGAAATCTTTTGGTTCTTTCACTTTCAGTTTAAGTGTTAATGGTTTTCTATGTCCAGTTCCGTCTGAGCTTTCACCCTCAGAAGAATACTGATGTGGCTTAAATGAAAATGGAGTAAAATCTTCAGGATCTGACTCAAATTCAAATTCATCTTTCCGAGCTGGTTTTTGACCAGTTTTCTTTTTCTTTTTTGAGTCTTTTTGGTCTTTGAGATGAGGAGAATGTTTTGCTTCTCTGTGTACACCACTAGTATGTGGTGAATTTTTAATTTCACGACCTTCATAATAATGTGGTGAATCTTTGGATTCTCTATGTAAGTGAGGGGAGTGTTTTGGTTCCCTATAAATATGAGGTGAATTTTTAGTCTCACTGTGAACATGAGGTGAATGTTTATGTTCTTTGGGAGAATGTTTAGGTTCTCTGTTGTGTGGTGATGCTTTTGTTCGATGAGTATGATGTGGTGACTTTTTCACCTCCTTTTCCTGGTGTGGAGGTTCAACAGTTTTTATTTTTATATTTGGACGTTTACCGGGACGGGTTATTATTAGTTTAATTCCCTGCCGTGGATCGCTGACAGTACTTTTAACTGCCATGTCCATACTTGTACTTCCTGTAGCAGTATATGAGGGATCTTCGTCTGAATTATCAGACTTCATTTCAGCATCATCAACTTTTGGATCTTCAGTAGGAAAATATTGCACTTGACTCCGTGACCTCTTCCTCTGAGGATGATATGGGACAAATTCCTCCTCAAAATCATCATCACTATTTTCCTGCAGCATTTTCTGTATCCTTTCCTCTGCAATCTTTTTATTACGTCTTTGTTCATGTTCAAGTCTCTCCATTTCTTCACGTTCACGTTCAAGCTCAGCTTTTTTAATTTCTTCTAATCTCCTTTTACCGGCTTCCATTAGTTTCTGATGTTCTTGCATCTGTTTTCTTTCCCTAGCTCTTCTCTCTTCATCAATCAACCTCTGAATCCTTTCTCTCTCCATTCTCGCCTTATCAATTTTTTGCTGGATTTTCACTTGTTCCATGAATTCTTCCAACAGTTCTTCTCCACTTTTACTGGCCTCTGGGTCTGCTAATGACACATACGATTCTATTTTCTTTGCTCTGTACACCTTCTCTTTCAAATTTAATTTTTCATTTAAATCTGGCATCCTCATTGCCAGACTATCACCAAAATATTCATACATATCCTTATAAAACTGAGATATTGTTTTTTGTAACTCTTGAGGCAAGGCTGTATTTGATATGGAGGAATGAGTTGTATTTACACCTGTTTCATTGGCTGGTTCAGATTTTGTTGCTGCACTGCCAGTCTGTGATTGGTTAATAGTTTCCATATTATTACTTTTAGTCTGAGAATCACTATAAATATCCTGGTCCATGTTCAACACACCAAAATTAAGGTCATTAGATATTTCCTCCTCAAATTTTTGAATTTGTTTCTTCAGTAAATTCTCAACACATAACTGAAAAAAAAATATATGACAGAAGTTAATGCAGAAGATCTCTATATGTTACTGACACACATATACATAGCTATGATTTTAAGTGATTTAAATAACAAGATTTCTAGTTCTTGATGTTAACATCCATCTTCGTTCATTAGAGGGGTGCATAAAGAATAAAAGAAACTACTGTAGAACTTCGATGAGTCGAACTTCAATGATTCAAATTTCTTGATGTTTCGAACTATTCACAAAGTCCCGAATAGTTTTGTTATGTAACACTACTTATAAACATTTTATAATTCGAACTTTCATGAGTCGAATTTCTCGATATTTTGAATAAATTTTGGGGCCCATTTCTATAAAAACAACAAAAATTCCTACATATAATTTGAAGTAAAAATTTACATGTGTACGAAATTGCTGCATTATAATTCTTTCCCTTCTCATAAACACTCATTGTTTTAATTTCATGAAAATTAAGTTGAATTTAGCACTAATTATTAATCATAATGACCGTTTATGTCTTAAATGGTCTTGAAGCAGTCATATATACCTTAATATAGAACCTGTGAAACTATAAACGTATGGTTCTCAGTTACCATCCATGAGTGGAAGTCCCGATGTTTCAAACTTTTCTAGGTGGTCCCTTGAAAAATCGACTCATCGAAGTTCTACTGTAAATACTTTTAGTGATTCTCTATGAATTAAGTACCAAGTTTTCCTCCCGAATTTGTTAGTGTTAATTATGACTTATCTCTGTCTCGTTTACCTATATATC
Organism: Atrina japonica; assembly: GCA_030159075.1. Classification (NCBI taxonomy): domain Eukaryota; kingdom Metazoa; phylum Mollusca; class Bivalvia; order Pterioida; family Pinnidae; genus Atrina; species Atrina japonica. The sequence goes on from BROG01000381.1 coordinate 450,013, forward strand.
AGCTGTATGTCTTTGTGTTGCTAATAAAGCTGAATTAAACCTGATAATGTAGAATCATATCTTTATCTGATAAAATAAGATAATCTAGCTACATATACAAAACTACACGTTTCTATCCATATAATCAGACTACACGAGATCATTGTAGCGGAAGGATTAAAAAAGACGCTCTCATAAAATCCTTCTGCTACAACGATCAAGTGCAGTCTGATGATTTGTGTGGTTTTGTATTTATTACATCTCCCTTACTCATTTAACTGTGTACAAAAATTTAAAATTCATTTCTCTAATAACGTTCATACAACATGGCAATATATACTCATGCTAAAAACTACAATGTCATCAAATATTTTGGATGAATGGAATTCGATTTAGAAAAGTAGTTCCTGTGGAATTTCTGTATCCAATTGCAGTGCAATATGACTTACTGGGCATATTGAACTCGGTATTATATCTGTATGATTACACATGCATGTAAAAAATAATTCTATCTCATAAAACTTACAAGTATAGCTCCATATACTTTGTGTGCATCTGCTTTGGTGACAGCATTAGCATAAGAAATATCATCAGTAACAGCATCAAGATGTGGCCAGTATTGGGGCAAGTGTGGTATCAACACATCCTCCACTGCCTGTTAAAAAATTACAAGAAAGTTAAGTCTACTTGTTGATCATGTCTCATCACAAAATAATTACAGACGTGCTGTTATATATCAACAAAATCAATGCGAAAACTTTTTCGTTGTTGTTCTATATTCTGATCCTGTCAAAAACTATTTCTCAGTTGTAGGTCTAATTCAAAACATTCATAACTTTTGCTTTTCTATACTGAGTTCTAGGTGAAAGAATAAAGCCAAGGAAGAAACAGTTACTAACTTTAAAGAGCTAAGGGGAGGAAAAGTTACTACCTTTGAAGAGCTAGGGGAAGGAAAAGTCACTTTAATTGAAGAGCTAGGGGAAGGAACAGTTACTGCTTTGAAGAGCTAGCGGAAGGAACAGTTACTGCTTTGAAGAGCTAGCGGAAGGAACAGTTACTGCTTTGAAGAGCTAGCGGAAGGAACAGTTACTGCCTTTGAAGAGCTAGGAGAAGGAACAGTTACTGCCTTTGAAAAGCTAGGAGAAGGAACAGTTACTGCCTTTGAAGAGCTAGGAGAAGGAACAGTTACTGCCTTTGAAGAGCTAGCGGAAGGAACAGTTCTGCCTTTGAAGAGCTAGGAGAAGGTACAGTTACTGCCTTTGAAGAGCTAGGAGAAGGAACAGTTTCTACATTTGAAGAGCTAGAAGAAGGAACAGTTAATGCCTTTGAAGAGCTAGAAGAAGGAACAGTTACTGCCTTTGAAAAGCTAGAAGAAGGAACAGTTACTGCCTTTGAAGAGCTAGCGGAAGGAACAGTTACTGCCTTTGAAGAGCTAGGAGAAGGAACAGTTACTGCCTTTGAAGAGCTAGGAGAAGGAACAGTTACTGCCTTTGAAGAGCTAGGAGAAGGAACAGTTACTGCCTTTGAAGAGCTAGGAGAAGGAACAGTTACTGCTTTGAAGAGCTAGCGGAAGGAACAGTTACTGCTTTGAAGAGCTAGCGGAAGGAACAGTTACTGCCTTTGAAGAGCTAGGAGAAGGAACAGTTACTGCCTTTGAAGAGCTAGGAGAAGGAACAGTTACTGCCTTTGAAGAGCTAGAAGAAGGAACAGTTTCTACATTTGAAGAGCTAGGAGAAGGAACAGTTTCTACATTTGAAGAGCTAGGAGAAGGAACAGTTACTGCCTTTGAAGAGCTAGGAGAAGGAACAGTTACTGCCTTTGAAGAGCTAGGAGAAGGAACAGTTACTGCCTTTGAAGAGCTAGGAGAAGGAACAGTTACTGCCTTTGAAGAGCTAGGAGAAGGAACAGTTACTGCCTTTGAAGAGCTAGAAGAAGGAACAGTTTCTACATTTGAAGAGCTAGGAGAAGGAACAGTTACTACATTTGAAGAGCTAGGAGAAGGAACAGTTACTGCCTTTGAAGAGCTAGGAGAAGGAACAGTTACTGCCTTTGAAGAGCTAGAGAAGGAACAGTTACTGCCTTTGAAGAGCTAGGAGAAGGGAACAGTTACTGCCTTTGAAGAGCTAGGAGAAGGAACAGTTACTGCCTTTGAAGAGCTAGCGGAAGGAACAGTTACTGCCTTTGAAGAGCTAGGAGAAGGAACAGTTACTGCCTTTGAAGAGCTTGAGAAAAGAACATGTTAATACCTTGGAAGCACTGGGGGAAAAAAAGTACTACTGTAGATTAACAGTTACTACCTTTAAAGTCCATGTGGCAGGAAAAGTTACTATCTCTGAAGTGCTAAGAGAAGGAAGAGTCACTTTCATTAAGGGCTAGGGAGAAGAACAGTTACTTTTTTTAAGGACTAAGGGGAGGTAAAGTTACATTTATTTGAAATGTTAGGTGAAGGAACTGGCATTGTTCCCCATGTTCTAAACCAGAAGCAATAATGATTAGTAATGATTAATACAATAATGATTAATATACACATATCAGCATCAATATCTAATGTGTAACAATTCAATAAATTGGAATGTTCTCAATCCTTAACAAATGAGCTGCATTTGCAGGAGTATCCTTAATATATAGAGACTGTTACCTTAGGTCCAAGCGACATCAAACCCATCACTGCACCATAATGACAACAAAATGGTTTGGCGTGGTCATACAATACGTCCTTTAAGTTCTTAATTAAGGTGTACATAAGATGATTTGTAGGGCTTGACCAGCAGCTGTAAAATATACAAATTTGATAAAAAGACAACGAAATATCTTGTTTTCATTGGATACACCAAAATGAATATCAATTTCTTAACATCAATATCAAAATGACCTGATCAACAACAGAGAACATTAACAACATAGATACAACAACTGAAGAATTAGATATCTTTATTTGTTACAAATATTACAGAAACTGGAACTGGTACTTTCTGAACTCCTTAAGGTGATAGTCTTACATTATAAGTCTTAGTTACTGATAACTTTACTGAAACTGCAATAGAAAATATGACTTCCTGGATAATCTGAGATAACAATCTGTTTGTCTATTTAGGTTAGAGTTCAATTACTCAATACTTACACCAAATGAGAAAATTAAATATGTACTTCCTGGATAATCTGAACTAACAATCCAGCAGCATAAGATGCTTAAATGTTTACAGAAAGTTGACCAATATCTATACTGTAATTGAAATCTGTACTGACTGAACATTTGATTTATAGCAATGCAAAATACAAAGTAATTACATCTTTACTAAACTTGGGCTGAAAGTTTTACTTACTGAACTATCTGGGCTAACAGTCTAGCAGCATAATCTCTCAAGACCCAGTGGTCATTTGTAGGGTTTATAGAAGCAGCTAAAGGTTCCAACAAACAATATGTAACTCCTTGTACTAGTAGATTTAACTGAAAGAATATAATGACTATGTTATCACAGGCATCTATTTTATAACTTTACTTTATGTAACTGATGTCAATACTGAAACCAACTTAAAAATAAACACCATTTTTGATATATACAGATATTTCACAAGTTACTACTACATTGTTATTTTATCAATAATGAATAATGTACAATTAACACAAGGAAATAAACATGCTATCTAAAATTTAAAAAAATACCAGAGAAAGTATTGTATTATTTTAGCAAGTATTCTAATCGCAGGAAATACTATTTTGATCACTGCACAAAAATATATATCCTTTAATATATAATCTGATTTTCCATATTATAATTTGAATTCAAACTTACATAAGGTTGAGGCTCCAGGTAAAGAGATGTGTTGTTTATTAAGGCTTTAACTGTGTGTAACAACTTAGTCAACTGTGCAATGTCATGGCTTACAGTTTTCACCTACAAAAACAATATTTAATATTTTTCATAAACTTGCTACTTGACCTCAAAACTTACAGAAGTCTGAAAAAGAGAAAGTACTAAAACCTTACAACAATTATCACAGGCTTGTCATATCAATCACTTTACCTAAATCACCTGACTGCTCGATAGTGAGTGTGACAGAATATGCAGTTGTATGTACTGTGATTACACTACGTTCAACATTAATAGATCAAGTGTACAAGGTGAAAAACCTGGCCAGCCAACCCCCTCCTTTTTAGTTAAAAGTTTCGCTGGGGAAGGAATTGGCTAGCCAGTATTTTCACCTTAAAGAAAGAATTGGCTAGTCAATTTCTTTCCCCCTTGGTTGATGAAAGTATCAAGCCAGTGTAAAGAAAATGAAAATTTTTGATAACTAAGTTTTGTCATTTTTATAATCTAAGCAAGGTTATTTCTATTTTTAAATAATATTCGTCCAACTAGAGTTAGAAATAAATTTTTTAGCAAGTTTTTTTTTTTAAGTTTGTTAATTAATAAATGAACTTTGACTAGTACAAAGTTTCAGTTTTTATGAACAAATGAGGGAAGAGAATTGGATGACCTAAAGTTAAGTTTAAACCTGACAATTCAATGGGGGAAGAAATATTGGTCCCCAAACAATGAGCGTTCAGTAAGGGTGTCAATTTTGTTTGAACTGATTGTGTACATTACATCATGCTTATATAGAAATGTAACATTCCCATTAATTACATTTCAATATGTTGTTTTGTTTGGAAGTAATACCAATGTGAAAATAATAAACAACTTTCAGTGGCATCCCTGCCTGAGGTAAGATGGTGTTGTGTAATACTCATGGCCGCCTCAGATAAGAAAGTACATAGACATGACCAATCTTTTCTTTTCATCAGAATAGAATAGAATGTGTTTTCAAGTAAATCAAATGTACCAAGGACTTTATTAACTTTATTTATCTGTTTGATAGAACCATTAAATAAGGTGTTAAAACAGGATGATAAAATCCATGTTTATTAATAGCTAGCACCAATCACTTTTGTGGCACATTTAGTGGACATTTTTAAAGATACTTAAAAAGTAACTATAGTAAAATCCATATAACCTGGCAGGGTGGAGTCTTGTGAACCCTTTCTTGACCTGGACGAGTTTAAATTTTAGGTAATAAATCATAACATTAAAATTACATTGACCAGAGTAATCGTTCCTACTTGTCACCACACATAAGAGAGTATCCAGAGAGGAATAAAATGTTTTTCCTGTGCAGCTTGTCATAACCTAAAAGTGAGTGGAATCATCCATATGATAATCAAAAGGTTACTCGGCCCTGCCATCTTATGTGAGTAAGACAACAGACACTGTATTTTGCTTCGGTTTCCATGTAAATACAAAATCATTGATGATCACTGGCATCTGTACTGTTTTAAACAGTACATTGTATTGCCAGTTGACTATACATTTATTATGACACAGTCAGACCCACTTAATATGACCTCTGATAATACAAAAACTTGTTTACACCTAATAAAATTCTTTTCTCGTGCAATATCATTCATTATTCCTATAAAATTATGAAAACCAAGTGCTGAGAATAAAGGCAAAAAGATGTTACTGCCCCCCTAAGCACTATTTGAGTAGTTTTAAACCCACATAATATGAAGCCATCTAGAGCATACCAATCAGTCAATGAAAAGTTACATTGATAAGTTTTGACTACTAGAGTCACATGCTAACACTTGACCAGCAACTGTGATTACCACAAGTGGATGAAAAGTATTCAATTAAATCAGTTCTGTACACTGTGTATGTGTCCATTCACAGAGACATAATCCCACATAGTACAAAATCTTTTGAAGGAAATCATTCTATCAGTTCTAGGAATTTGTAATATCCGAGTTGGACTGTATATCATCGTTTCATTAAAAATACTTTACAAAACTTGCACATAACAATAGATAATGGGACTTTCAACTTACCCCATTGGAGACAAAGTTGACAAGATAAGGCAAAAGTGGTACAATCTGTGGGTTTGTTCTTAGATCAGTCAAAGCAACCTACAAAAAAGAAGTTTGGATCTACAATACAATGTACATATATTTACAGTTTAAAGGTTTGGAAATATATGAAAACTATTCCATTAATAGTTTTGGCACCAACAGTATTTGATCTCTTTACAATTAGTTTTTACTTTAAGGTTCATATAAATTTGTCGAAAGTCATAAGAGTCAAACTCATGTGATGAAAAGTTTATAATTACAGTAAACAAAATTACAAAGCTCACCTCACAACCATACACATTCCCATATTAACTTAAAACTTCCTAATCTCAGTCAAAGTCAGGGTCATTTTTGCAAAATATACAAGAGTAATCCAGCACCTGAGGCAAAGCAAGTGCTGAGAATAAAATGTCATGAAAGTTTCATTGATATATGAGAAGTAGAAGTAGGTAGACCTGACCTTACTGTTGTGATGGTTGATATAGGACCAGTAGAAGTAGGTACCCTGACCTTACTGTTGTGATGGTTGATATAGGACCAGTAGAAACAGGTAAACCTGACCTTACTGTTGTGACAGTTGATATAGGACCAGTAGAAACAGGTAACCCTGACCTTACTGTTGTGATGGTTGATATAGGACCAGTAGAAACAGGTAAACCTGACCTTACTGTTGTGACAGTTGATATAGGACCAGTAGAAACAGGTAAACCTGACCTTACTGTTGTGATGGTTGATATAGGACCATAGAAAACAGGTAAACCTGACCTTAGTTGTGATGGTTTGAATAAGGACCAGTAGAAACAGGTTACCGTTCTGTTGTGATGGTTGATATAGGACCAGTAGAAACAGGTAAACCTGACCTTACTGTTGTGACAGTTGATATAGGACCAGTAGAAACAGGTAAACCTGACCTTACTGTTGTGACGGTTGATATAGGACCAGTAGAAACAGGTAAACCTGACCTTACTGTTGTGATGGTTGATATAGGACCAGTAGAAGTAGGTAACCCTGACCTTACTGTTGTGATGGTTGATATAGGACCAGTAGAAGTAGGTAACCCTGACCTTACTGTTGTGACAGTTGATATAGGACCAGTAGAAGTAGGTAACCCTGACCTTACTGTTGTGATGGTTGATATAGGACCAGTAGAAGTAGGTAACCCTGACCTTACTGTTGTGATGGTTGATATAGGACCAGTAGAAGTAGGTAAACCTGACCTTACTGTTGTGATGGTTGATATAGGACCAGTAGAAGTAGGTAACCCTGACCTTACTGTTGTGACAATTGATATAGGACCAGTAGAAGTAGGCAACCCTGACCTTACTGTTGTGACAGTTGATATAGGACCAGTAGAAGTAGGTAAACCTGACCTTACTGTTGTGACAGTTGATATAGGACCAGTAGAAGTAGGTAAACCTGACCTTACTGTTGTGATGGTTGATATAGGACCAGTAGAAGTAGGTAACCCTGACCTTACTGTTGTGATGGTTGATATAGGACCAGTAGAAGTAGGTAAACCTGACCTTACTGTTGTGATGGTTGATATAGGACCAGTAGAAACAGGTAAACCTGACCTTACTGTTGTGATGGTTGATATAGGACCAGTAGAAGTAGGTAGACCTGACCTTACTGTTGTGATGGTTGATATAGGACCAGTAGAAGTAGGTAACCCTGACCTTACTGTTGTGACAGTTGATATAGGACCAGTAGAAGTAGGTAACCCTGACCTTACTGTTGTGATGGTTGATATAGGACCAGTAGAAGTAGGTAACCCTGACCTTACTGTTGTGATGGTTGATATAGGACCAGTAGAAGTAGGTAAACCTGACCTTACTGTTGTGATGGTTGATATAGGACCAGTAGAAGTAGGTAACCCTGACCTTACTGTTGTGACAGTTGATATAGGACCAGTAGAAACAGGTAAACCTGACATTACTGTTGTGACAATTGATATAGGACCAGTAGAAACAGGTAACCCTGACCTTACTGTTGTGACGGTTGATATAGGACCAGTAGAAGTAGGTAAACCTGACCTTACTGTTGTGATGGTTGATATAGGACCAGTAGAAGTAGGTAACCCTGACCTTACTGTTGTGATGGTTGATATAGGACCAGTAGAAGTAGGCAACCCTGACCTTACTGTTGTGATGGTTGATATAGGACCAGTAGAAGTAGGTAAACCTGACCTTACTGTTGTGATGGTTGATATAGGACCAGTAGAAGTAGGTAAACCTATCCTTACTGTTGTGACAATTGATATAGGACCAGTAGAAACAGGTAACCCTGACCTTACTGTTGTGACGGTTGATATAGGACCAGTAGAAGTAGGTAAACCTGACCTTACTGTTGTGACGGTTGATATATGACCAGTAGAAGTAGGTAAATCTGACCTTACTGTTGTGATGGTTGATATAGGACCAGTAGAAGTAGGTAACCCTGACCTTACTGTTGTGATGGTTGATATAGGACCAGTAGAAACAGGTAAACCTGACCTTACTGTTGTGATGGTTGATATAGGACCAGTAGAAGTAGGCAACCCTGACCTTACTGTTGTGATGGTTGATATAGGACCAGTAGAAACAGGTAAACCTGACCTTACTGTTGTGACAGTTGATATAGGACCAGTAGAAGTAGGTAACCCTGACCTTACTGTTGTGATGGTTGATATAGGACCAGTAGAAGTAGGTAAACCTGAGTTGTGAATATAGGACCTGACAACCCTGACCTTACTGTTGTGATGGTTGATATAGAAACAGGTAAACCTGACCTTTAGTTGTGAGGGTTGATATAGGACCAGTAGAAGTAGGTAACCCTGACCTTACTGTTGTGACAGTTGATATATGACCAGTAGAAACAGGTAAACCTGACCTTACTGTTGTGACAATTGATATAGGACCAGTAGAAGTAGGTAACCCTGACCTTACTGTTGTGACAGTTGATATAGGACCAGTAGAAACAGGTAAACCTAACCTTACTGTTGTGATGGTTGATATAGGACCAGTAGAAGTAGGCAACCCTGACCTTACTGTTGTGACAGTTGATATAGGACCAGTAGAAACAGGTAAACCTGACCTTACTGTTGTGACAATAGATATAGGACCAGTAGAAACAGATAAACCTGACCTTAATGTTGTGATGGTTGATATAGGACCAGTAGAAGTAGATAAACCTGACCTCGACCAATCTTCTTAACTAAATGCAGATGCAGGGGTGATAACCCAAGCACCCCCTCCACCTCTATAACATTGTAAAGGTAGGCTAAGATTACAGTATTCTGACCGCATGATAAAGGAATGTGCAATGATGAATCCTACTGACCTTCATAGCTTCTACATTACTACCAAGTATAGCATTTGTAACATTATCAAAGTACTTCTGTAGTGGTTCTGTGATTTCTTGTTTTCCAGATTTAACTGCAGAGTAAAACATTTCATAATACAACAGTAATTTACAATAATAAATAGAGATATATACATTAAGTATATGGCATATCATTTACAGTCAAACTTATATATAAAGACCACTCAGGGGAAATTATAAAAATGGTCTTGACAGACAGGAGGTCTTTCTATAAAGGGTCACATGAGATAATATGAAATCCAAGGGATCGGAGATGACTTTTACTATTTCCAACTACATATTTCTTACCTGGTTAGACGTTCCATTTAGTAAATATACATTGTATTTGTAATACTAAAGAAATTTTCCTACCTGCAGGGTCTGGAAAATTGTTAAATATTTATTTCTTTTTAATTCCAAATTGAGAATTTTTGTATATTTAGGGGAAAACACAAGCCATTTATTCATTGGGAACAGTCCTGTAACCGGACCAAAAATAGGCATAGGAAAATTCCTGTACATGTATATTATGACTGTCAAAACATTGTGTATTGCGCCATGTTGTTGATTAGGTCTCGAAATGTCCCACAAGAATTATCTATGAGTTATCTCCCTTCCACGAGTAGTAAGTGTAAGCAGTCACTATACGCAAGTAAGACAACTACCGGCAGACAAAATACAACAGTTGCTGGTCGCGTAAGGCAGGTGGTCGCTATATAAAGGGCAAATATATAGCAATTCTCAAGGGGCGGTCCAAATACAGCTGTTATGGAGAGGAAGTCGTTATATAAGGGGGGGGTTGCTAAGGCAAGTTTGACTGTAAATAAGTGTGAGTGATCTTTACAATGAACAGTAATAAAAAACTTAGATTAAATGATGTATGAAAAATCAGCATTATATGTGTATCAATTGTAAAAGTATATGAATTAATCCCATGTTACAAGGGATATTAGATGACTGACTGGTACATTATAGATTACTTTAATTAGTCAACATTTCATATAAATCATATAAGTCTACTGGTCAGCGACCAATTCTCGCCAGCTGTTTTTAACTGCCATATAACGTGCAAACATATGCATACCGTAATCGGCCGTGTATAATCCACACTCTTTTCACTCTAAAATTTGTCTCAGGCAGGGGGGTGCGGATAATACAGCACTACAGAATCTTAGGACATTTTTTCCGCAGAAACTACTGCATGAGATTCGATGTGGGTGGTAAGCCTGACAAAGTTTTTTCGTAATAACGATGTACGAGTCAATGTATATCATCATTATTCCATTGTAAATATTATCATTGCTTATGAAAGCGTGTATTTTATGTCTACAGTGACGGTGAATAAATCAATAAATGAATCTTGTTGTCTTTTATTTTTGTGTGTTTCAGTTTACAAATAGGCTAGACTACACAGGCACTTGTGTAATGCAATCCCTTGATCGAGGGTGTTGTGATTGGTGGATTGCATAGTTGCGATGTTTGGTGAGAAACAGAATAGTACAGTACCTGTTGCTTATCTTCATCATGAAGTTTTGTTATTATTGAAAAATAGAACAATCTCAACAAGAATTCTAATAATTATTTCACGCTGGTGAACGCCGAAGTGAACAGCCATGTTGTAACTGTAAATGATGGGGCTAAATGGAAGAGCAAATATGTAGTATCTTGTAGTTTCGTATTTTCCCATTTATATCATATTATGTAGTTTGGCGTTGTTTGTTTTGAGACAATGACTATACATTAATAAATAAAACAATGTTTTCTGGGTGTTTTGTTCTGTGGAGGAATGTTATTTTACACATTTCGTACATAAGGTATATACCGGTAACTCTCTTACTACAGTACATCTACAGTGTAGTACTAAGTTACAGAACATGCCAATTATACAGGTAAGTACGATGATTTAATTTTAAATTGAAAGCATGATAAAAGGTGTAAAATAACACAATGCCACACCAAGGTAATTAATGTTTGTAGTATATGTCCATTCATAATCAATGATGCGTGTAACACACAACAGTATACTTGGATCTGCAGATATATCCCTTTGTTTCAATAATTACGCTATACATGCATATTCTGGATATATAGATCGCTTGTGTACAAGTGCTCGCCGCTAATTAAAATTGTTACAAACTTTTATGTCGCCGATTTCCGCAAATATAATATCTATTTCAAATGTTGTTCTAATACATACTATTAATTAAATATATAGGCTACCACGCCAGCAAAAGTAAATGATTGCGCTGTAATTAACGGAATGTAATTTTACAAAGACTTCGACTGATGTTTTGATATTTCTTTTGTTATTTATTTCAAATCATTAATTTGCTTATCATATCCCTTATCTAATATCTCAAATATATATATCTATAATAAATATTTATCTATTTCTTTCAAATACCGATCTGAGAATTTTGAAAATATTTCCGATCATCATACTGCACTTATACACAATAATAATCAATTTCGCCGACGATTTTCGGCCATACAGCCGTGGAAAAAAGTCAATGTGGATTATACGCACAAACTCCTTTTTTCTCCGAGATCTGATGCTGAAATGGGGGGTGCAGATAATACGTAAATGGGGACTATACACGGCCGATTACGGTACTTTCATTTTTTTTTTTTGTGTTTCCTGGACAAGACACTATTCTGATTTCTGACATAAAGAAAAAAATAATTTCTTTGACAAACCAGAAAATATCAGGTACAATAAACTGATTTGGCAAGAATTGGTCACTGACCAGTAGACTAACAGTAAATATATGGTAGAACTTCGATGAATCGAAGTTCAAGGAACAAACTAGAAAAGTTCGAAACATTGGGACTTCGACTCATGGATGGTAACTAAGATTCATACAGCTTTAGTTTCAGAGGTATACTGACTGCTTCGAAACCATTTAAGACATATACAGTCATTATGATTAATAATTAATGCTAAATTTAACTGAATTTTTGTGAAATTAAAACATTGAGTGTTTATTAGAAGGAGAAGAATTATCTTTAGACAATTTCGTACACATGAAAATTTGACTTCGAATTATATATAGGAATTTTCGTTGTTTTTGTAGAAATGGTCCCAATTATTTATTTAAACATCGAGAAATTTGATACATAAAAGTTTGAATTATAAAATGTTTATTAATTGTGTTATACAACAAACTCATTCGGGACTTTGTCAATATTTCGAAACATCGAGAAATTTGACTCATTGAAGTTCGACTCATCGAGGTTCTGCTGTATATACAAAATAATTTCTAAGACCCACTGGAAGGAATTGAAGAGGATTAGCCATTTACTCACCTATGTTGACTGGTGTATGGAGCATCAATAGATTTCTTACCTTGAGCATGTTGAGATGAAGATGTTGCTTTGGACACGCCTTCCACTGCTAACCAATGAGCTGAAAATCAAAGCATAAACCGTAATCATGGAGATTTCTGCATGTTGTTAAATACATGATTTTCTTATGTATACCAAACATAAAAAGCACCTTTCAAAGATCAGCAAATTTATTCTGATACTTACATTTTATTGATGTTTCTCCAGGATTCTTTGGTATATATTCACCAAGAGCAATGTCACTTAAATTAACTTCTGGATCCTCCACAAAAAATATTTCCCCTTCTTTAGTCTGCCTGAATGTTGTTGCTTCTGAATTATTGTGTCCATGGATACACTGAAATATTAACAATTTGCCAAAAATATCTTAACATGAACTCTGCAAAGTAAAATAACAAGTGTGAAGAAAACTTTGGTCATTTACATTAATATTATTTACTACCACAGAACCCTAAATCTGTACAACACCAGGATCTTCCTGTATAAACGGGACTAAAATTTACAATTATAACATCTTAGAAGTACTATTTCACAATTTCATTTTCCTGAAAACTTATGTTTTTGGGTAATAATAGTCTGCTCCCATTGTAATACAGAACAGTATAATCGGTCTATTCCAGACCTTGAGTATTCCAGATTCTTGTCCCATCTGGTGTTGTTAGCTGGTCCCAAATTATTTTCCTATATGCTCCATGTAGAAATATATCGTGTTTTCTGAATCTTTTCTATCCCGAAATCTGGCCTAAATCTATGTCCCCATGTGATACTGGCCTAAATCCCAATGTGATACTGGCCTAAATCTATGTCCCCATGTGATGCCAACCTAAATCTATGTCCCCATGTGATACCGACCTAAATCTATGTCCCCATGTGATTAAATAAGGGGGTATTTGCACTGATAGGTAGATAATTGTTGTAACCCGATAGGTGCACACTCGATTCGTACTTTACCAAAAAGTGACGAGACAAAACCAACACACTATAAGATGTATTCAACCACTGTATTTATGCATGTTTGGTGCAAAGTAAATGATTTTCATATACACTAAAAATGAAATGTCATTTCTATTGTTTTGTCAATATCATCAAGTGTACAGTCTATTCTCCTGTATAATCCAGCCTAATTCTCCAGTCCCGTGGTCGACCAGAATAGCCAGATTATACTATATTTCCAATTTCAGAATTCCTCATGCATGATACCATCTATTTTAAAGTCTATCATTAGCAGCAAAACATTATTGCCAATTTTTTTTCCAAAATAGAACTTTCTGTGGAACAGAAAAAGCTTCATAACTCTCATGAGTAAATCATATAATCATAAATACAGGTGAAACTTGATAACTCAAAAGTCAACTTAAAATTTATGAGGTTTCAAGAGTTTGAGGTTTCAAGAGTTTGAGGTTTTGAGAGTTCCAGATGTCGACACTTCAATCCTTGTAGGTTCTTCACATTAAACAAAATAAGAGATGTTTATTTTCTTAATTCACATGCCTTTTTAAAATCATAAACATAAATAAAAATGTGTAAACCTGTTATTTTTGTCATATGTTTGAATATGATATAAGGGGTCTTTGACATAAACTAAATGTTGGTCTATAATGTTGCAATTGTCTGCCGTTTGATCTACAAGTTAAAAATGTGTAAACCTGTTATTTTTGTCATATGTTTGAATATAAGGGGTCTTTGACATAAACTAAATGTTAATGTTTTGTCTCTTGATGTTTGTAAACCTGTTATTTTTGTCATATGAATATGGGGGTCTTTGACATAAATAAAACTAAATGTTGTTGGTCTATAATGTTGCAATTGTTGGTCTATAATGTTGCAAATGTCTGCCGCTTGATCTACAAGTTAAAATCCTGCCTTTCTGTGACATTCAGTATCTATCTGTCACCTGGTTACATGTATCAAAACATGTCCTACCTTTAATCTCACAGGTAAGGATCTTGGTGTTGTACATTTACTTTTTATATACTCCATATCGGATAGAAGTGGGGTACATTTGGGACATACCAGCACAATGGGTCACTAAATGTCACCAGTAGACCAGTACAATGGGTACCATAGGGTACAATGGGTCAGTATATAGTACAATCAGTAGACCAGTACAATGGGTCACCAGTAGTATGGGTAAGTACAGTATAATGGGTCAGTAGACAGTACAATGGGTCACCAGTAGACCAGTACAACGGGTCACAATGGGGTCACCAGTATATACAATGGGTCACAGTAGACCAGTACAATGGGTCACCAGTACGAGTACCATGGGTACCATATAAGTACAATGGGTCACCAGTATATAATACAATGGGTCACAGTAGACCAGTGGGTCACCAGTAGACCAGTAGTCACCCAGTACTGTATACCAGTGGGTCACCAGTAGACCAGTACAAGTCACCAGTACAATGGGTCACCAGTATATAAGTACAATAGGTCACCAGTAGACCAGTACAATGGGTCACCAGTAGACCAGTACAATATGTCACCAGTAGACCAGTACAATGGGTAACCAGTATATAAGTACAATGGGTCACCAGTAGACCAGTACAATGGGTCACCTGTATACCAGTATAATGGGTCACCAGTAGACCAGTACAATAGGTCACCAGTAGTACAATGGGTCACCAGTATCAGTAATGGGGTCACCAGTATGGGTCACCAGTAGACCAGTACAATAGGGTCACCAGTAGACCAGTAGACCAATGGGTCACCAGTATATATATGGGTCACAGTAGATATGTCACCAATGGGTAGTATACCAGTATAATGGGTCACCAGTACAGTAAATAGGGTAACCAGTACAATGGGTCACCAGTATATAAGTACAATGGGGTACAATGGGTCACAGTAGACCAGTAGACCAGTACAATGGGTCACCAGTATATAAGTACAATGGGTCACCAGTATATAAGTACAATGGGTCACCAGTAGACCAGTACAATGGGTCACCAGTATACGAGTACAATGGGTAACCAGTATATAAGTACAATGGGTCACCAGTAGACCAGTACAATGGGTCACCAGTAGACCAGTACAATGGGTCACCAGTATATAAGTACAATGGGTCACCTGTATACCAGTACAATGGGTCACCAGTAGACCAGTACAATGGGTCACCAGTATACGAGTACAATAGGTCACCAGTAGGTACAATACCAGTAGACCAGTACAATGGGTACACCAGTACAATGGGTCACCAGTAGACCAGTACAATAGGTCACCAGTATATAAGTACAATGGGTCACCAGTAGACCAGTACAATGGGTCACCAGTATACGAGTACAATGGGTCATCAGTAGACCAGTACAATAGTTCACCAGTAGACCAGTACAATGGGTCACCAGTAGACCAGTACAATGGGTCACAAGTATACGAGTACAATGGGTCACCAGTAGACCAGTACAATGGGTCACCAGTAGACCAGTACAATGGGTCACCAGTAGACCAGTACAATAGGTCACCAGTAGACCAGTACAATAGGTCACCAGTAGACCAGTACAATGTGTCACAAGTATCATGTCACAGGTAAGGATCTTGGTGAGTATTTCCAGATTTTGAGGTACAACCACATATTGGGACCAGCATACCAGCACAATGGGTCACCTGTAGACCAGCACAATGGGTCACCAGTAGACCAGTACAATGGGTCACCAGTAGACCAGTACAATGGGTCACCAGTATATAAGTACAATGGGTCACCAGTAGACCAGTACAATGGGTCACCAGTAGACAGTACAATGGGTCACCACCAGTATAAGACAGTAGACCAGTACAATGGGTCACCAGTAGACCAGTACAAGTCACCAGTATATAAGTACAATGGGTAACCAGTATGGGTAGTAGAAGTACAATAGGTCACCAGTAGACGAGTACAATGGGGTCACCAGTAGACCAGTATATAAGTACAATGGGTCACCAGTAGACCAATGGGTCACCAGTACGTACAATGGGTCACAATATGGGTCACCTGTATACCAGTAATGGGTCACCAGTAGACCAGTACAATGGGTCACCAGTATACGAGTACAATGGGTCACCAGTAGACCAGTACAATAGGTCACCAGTAGACCAGTACAATGGGTCACCAGTAGACCAGTACAATGGGTCACCAGTAGACCAGTACAATGGGTCACCAGTAGACCAGTACAATGGGTCACCAGTATACCAGTACAATGGGTCACCAGTAGACCAGTACAATGGGTCACCAGTAGACCAGTACAACCACCTGTATACCAGTATGGGTCACCAGTAGACCCAGTACAATGGGTCACAATGGGTCACCAGTAGACCAGTACAATGGGTCACCAGTAGACCAGTACAATAGGTCACCAGTAGACCAGTACAATGGGTCACCAGTAGACCAGTACAATGGGTCACCAGTATATAAGTACAATGGGTCACCAGTAGACCAGTACAATGGGTCACCAGTAGACCAGTACAATGGGTCACCTGTATACCAGTATAATGGGTCACCAGTAGACCAGTACAATAGGTCACCAGTAGACCAGTACAATGGGTCACCAGTATATAAGTACAATGGGTCACCAGTAGACCAGTACAATGGGTCACCAGTAGTACAATGGGTCACCAGTATACGAGTACAATAGGTCACCAGTAGACCAGTACAATGGGTCACAGTATATAATACAATGGGTCACCAGTACAATGGGTCACCAGTAGCACCAGTATATAAGTACAATGGGTCACCAGTAGACCAGTACAATGGGTCACCAGTAGACCAGTACAATGGGTCACCAGTATGACCACCAGTACAATGGGGTCAGTACAATGGGTCACCAGTATACGAGTACAATAGGTCACCAGTAGACCAGTACAATAGGTCACCAGTAGACCAGTACAATGGGTCACCAGTAGACCAGTACAATAGGTCACCAGTATACGAGTACAATGGGTCACCAGTATACGAGTACAATGGGTCACCAGTATACGAGTACAATGGGTCACCAGTAGACCAGTACAGTTACAGTAGACAGTACAATAGGGTCACCAGTATGGGACCAGTACGAGTACAATGGGTCACCAGTAGACCAGTACAATAGTCACCAGTAGACCAGTACAATGGGTCACCAGTAGACCAGTATAGGTCATACCAGTACAATAGGTCACCAGTAGACCAGTACCATGTGTACCAGTATATAAGGGTCAGACCAGTACAATAGGTCACCAGTAGACCAGTACAATAGGTCACCAGTATATAAGTACAATAGGTCACCAGTATACATGTACAATGGGTCACCAGTATATAAGTACAATGGGTCACCAGTAGAACAGTACAATAGGTCACCAGTATATAAGTACAATAGGTCACCAGTAGACCAGTACAATGGGTCACCAGTATATAAGTACAAAAAGGTCACCAGTAGACCAGTACAATAGGTCACCAGTAGTACAATAGGTCACCAGTACAATAGGTCACCAGTAGACCCAAGTACAGTATATAAGTACAATGGGTCACCAGTAGACCAGTACAATGGGGTAGACCAGTACACCAGTAGACCAGTAGACCAGTACAATGGGTCACCAGTATAGTACAATGGGTCACCAGTAGACAGTACAATGGGTCACCAGTAATATAAGTAGACCAGTACAATAATAGTACAATGGGTCACCAGTAGACCAGTACAATAGGTCACCAGTATACGAGTACAATGGGTCACCAGTAGACCAGTACAATAGGTCACCAGTAGACCAGTACAATGGGTCACCAGTAGACCAGTACAATGGGACACCTGTGTATACCAGTACAATAGGTCACCAGTAGGGTCACCAGTAGACGAGTACAATGGGTCACCAGTAGACCAGTACAATGGGTCACCAGTATGTAAGTACAATGGGTCACCAGTAGACCAGTACAATAGGTCACCAGTAGACCAGTACAATGGGTCACCAGTAGACCAGTACAATAGGTCACCAGTAACCAGTACAATAGGTCACCAGTAGACCAGTACAATGGGTCACCAGTAGACCAGTACAATGGGTCACCAGTAGACCAGTACAATGGGTCACCAGTAGACCAGTACAACCAGTATACGAGTAAGTCACCAAGACCAGTACAATAGGTCACCAGTAGACCAGTACAATAGGTCACCAGTAGACCAGTACAATAGGTCACCAGTAGACCAGTACAATGGGTCACCAGTAGACCAGTACAATGGGTCACCTGTATACCAGTACAATTGGTAAACAGTACTTAAGTACAATGAGCCACCTGTATACCAGAACAATGGGCCACCAGTAGTCCAGTACAATGGTTCACCTGTATACCAGTTAAAGGGGCCACCAGTATACTAGTACAATGGGCTACAAGTATACCAGAACAATGGGTCACCAGTATACTAGTACAATGGGCTACAAGTATACCAGAACAATAGGCCACCTGTATTCCAGAACAATGGGTCACCTTTACACCAATACAATGGACCATCTATATACCAGTTGTAATACCTGAACATTAGCTGAAACACCAAAACACTGGCTCTAATACCCGATCATTAGCTGTAATAAGTGAACATTATCTGTCATACGTGAACATCTGCTCTAATACCTGAACACTGACTCTGAATACAGGAATATTACCAATATTACCTGAACATTAGGTGTAATACCTGAAGATGAGATATATTACCTGAACATTAGCTCTCTTCAGAGCTTTATTGAAATCTTCAGTTGTTAACTTTTTCCTTTTTGCATGTTTCATGTACTGGGTACTGTTCTGTGGAAGATAAAAGATTTTGTGTTTTAACAACAAATGAAATACATTTGTAATAAAGACAAATACATGTAAGCATGTCATCATAAACAACATTTTTCTCCATGCAAAATGCATATTATACCACTCTTTTTTACACCACACTGAACTGTTCTTCAGATATATGGTGGAGGATGTTTTTTAATGGCGGAAGAGATATTGAAATAAAGGATTTTTCAACAAAATTAAGTCAGACTTAATTAGCAGTAGTTTGAATATTTTGATCACTGAATCTGATTTGAATTTGTACTACTGCTGTTAGGAAAATGATGAACTGTGCTACAGAGTATATTTGGCCCAAATGATTTTCTGATGTTAAATTCTTCTCAGAAAACTGCATGCATGTTTATGCAATTTACCTGAGTTGCTTCCCTTAGTCTGTAACTTGCATCCTCTCCAAGCAAAGCCGCAGCATCATCTGAGAGATCAGATATGCCAACAGCTTCAGCAATAAGTTTTATAGTTTCCTTTGTAAAAATGGCAAACCTTCTCTCCTCAAATATTTTCTTCTCATCTCTTTCTGTCATTTCAATATATCAAACTATTCTGGAAGAAAATAATGATTAGCAAAAATAAATAATTTATCTGTTAGTATAAAACAAATTATAACAAGTTTACTTATTCTGATGGTGCTGGGATCAAAGTCGTATAAACACTGAACCATCAATGTTTGGTTACAATAACATTTCATGCATCACTTTATAATGTACTTTAATGAGCCATGGATATTTGGAAAAGAGATGTAAACTGCCTGAAACAAACTCTCTGTAATTTACATATTTACATATTTATTCATATATATTTCAATAGTTTAGTTATGTACTGTGATATGTATTGCAATATATTGCCAACAATTAGCACCAGAAATAAAATATCTGTAAGGTGACAAGTAGTACATTTGCTATAAGTCTCTGTCTCTATACATCATTAGAAATATGTGAACTTGAATTATTCACTTATTTTCAAAGGATAACCATCATTACCCCGGTGCAAAATGGTAATAGGGGTGAGCCATTATGCTAAATATTTGTATCAGGGGCTGGCTTTACATAGGTTTACAATGTGTAGCCTAATCCTAATTACTTATACATGAATGTAAAATTATTTCTTGTGTAGTGGAGAAGAGGGTATTGACCCAGATAGCTCAGTTGGTAAGAGCTTCCTGCTAGTGTTATGAGGGTCCTAGGTTTGATTCAAGGTCTGACCGCACAATTTTCCACGCCTACTACATTTGGCGCCCAACTAAATAACTCACAGTGGTATGTTTTAAGAGTCTTGTTGAATTCTGGGGTCAGATATCTTGTTAAAGAGGGAGGAGTGCAGAATTGCAGAGGGTATTGGTCTAGATAGCTCAGTTGGTACAAGGGTCCTGCTAATGTTAGGAGGGTCCTGGGTTTGATTCCCGGTCTGGTCCCACATTTTTCCTTGCCTACTACACTTGCAATATCAGGGACAGATATTTTCAAATAACTTGGCGGGGAGGGGTAATTGCAGGTTCACCTTTTAGTTATACGGGTAAAAGGTAATTATTCATTGGTTGAATATTGCACGCAGTAAAGTCATGCATGAATAGTTGTTGACTGATAGTAAACGGGTATTGTAAATTCATTCGAAGGCTCGGGCGAGAACCGTTCACATGATTTTTCTCTCTTCCCTACCACCCACCCCATATAAACAAACATAAAGTTTTGATTTTAGTCTAATATATTAATTTTTCTTTGTAGTTTGTGCTATTTTTGCTGATTTTGACAAAGGTGAAGATGACATTAATATGTAATGGTTGAATAAAACGAATTAAGAACATAACACCCATACTTGCCAAGTCTCCCCCATAAATAGGGAGACTCCTTACTTTTTATGTAAAATTTTTTTAAGAAATTGCTTGCGGCATTCTTAAATTTGATCTTCTCTGCAATACAAAAATAAAAGTTTTGCCTTGTTTATCTACTGAATAACTTTCGTTTTTTCCATTTTGGACAATGGAAACTGTCATAACATGACCGGTAAATGTTTTGTTTAAAGGAGATGATAACAAAAAGTTACTTCTGTGCCATACTTTTCATTTTGTCAGAATAGTGAGGCTGAAAAGAATATTTGCGATCTATTAGTGAACTTGTGAATAAAATTTATTCATTTACTTACAAATATCTTAAATTTAATCACTGTAAACAATTAATTCTAAAATATGTAAAAAAAATATGGTACATTGTACTAGAGCAATGGTACACTTGCAGCAAAAAACATCATTTCAGCTATTCCTAAATACTGACAGCTCTCTAGGAATAAATATTACCAAGACAGTTGCCAGTGACATTAGGCCGAACTTTAAGTCCTGACTTTAAGCGATTATTTTTTTTAGTAAAATCAGGGGCAGAAGTCATCCCATATACTTACTTCGTAGAAAGATGCTGTGACATTTTCACAGCAGTTCAGCGATCGAAATAACCAGTCCTCCCATACTTGGATTGAATGATCATAAATGAATATTCATTGTTTCATAATGATCAACCAATCAGCAAGCACCTTACATTTTCTTATGTTCAAAATCAGGACAGACGACGTGAATACAAAAACGATGGGTAGCTAGAATAAACATCTCATAGATATGGAATTACGTCATGTCATAACTTAATGACGATGGATTTATAAATCTAAAAGATCAAGTAATCATATCAACAAATATCAGATGTCAGCAATAATAAATACGGTAGATGATTAAAATGATCACTAAATTGCTGTGAAAATGTCACAGCATCTTGCTACGCAGAAAGTATATGGGAGGACTTCTGCCCCTGATTTTACCACCAAAAAGGTCCTTTTAGATCGGGGCAGGAAATTCGGCCTAGTCACAACGGTATAATTGTCACTACTTAGCGACAATGGTTTTATAAATTTAAAAGTTCGGGTAAGTGTACCAACAAATATCAGAGATCAGCGATAAGAAATAGATGGTTAAATTGATCGATATACTGACATGAAAATGTCACAGCGTCTTGCTAGGAAGAAAGTATATGGGAGGACTTCTGCCCCTGATTTTACACCTTCCAAAAAACGCTTAAAATCGGGGCAGAAAGTTTGGCCTACCATGTAAAGTTGTTTTAGAGTGGTGTCTTCAAATATATACCCTAATACATTAACGGTAAGTGGTATCTATAATAAAATAATCGCAGAGACGTTTTGTTTTTACCACGAACACTGGTCCAGCCATCCTATTTTAGGTTATTAATTTAATGCATGCCTAATTTGAAAAAAATCTTATCAGCCATCAGCAATGGCCCGATTGAAAATCCAGATTTTCATATCATTGAAATCATATTTCAGTTTATAACACAAGTGACAGCATACCAAATTTTCTTTGGTAACAGTGAATTACAGTCAGGTAAATACATTGCATGGTGGTTATTGTAGGCATACCTCATCTTGTCGTCAATTGCGTTCCGGAAATTTGGAAACAAATATTACAGCCGAAGTTTCGTACCAGTATTTCCGTGTAAACTCACAGTTATGTGCATTTATTTAAACGTTTTGCCTTCTTAATTAAAAGATCGTATATCGATTGTTCACCTTATATCGAAGAAAACAACTATATTTAATTCAAATACCGAATGACCTTGGTAAATTATTATTCTACAGACTCCAACCTCGGTACATTAGCATTCGACTGCTGAGCGGAGAAAAATTCGAAGAACGACCTGGCAGTGTTCTGTTATTCCAATCGTCTGCATGAAATATAGGCCTATTGTTCACCGGTAGTTTATCACGTGTACGCAGCACTGGACGAGACAGGTAGGCTCTATATATCATGTTATGTACATACTTTGTTTACATATAGTCTATAGATATAATATAAAAGTGCAATTAGGATGTATCGTAAAAAAGAAAACAATAAATATGTAGCCTACTTTGATGTCCATGTCACAAATCGTACGGATGGTAAAAAAAAAGGCACCAGGCCTTTCACGTGGCCTTGACTGCGTGCGGATATATATATTTTTTACTCGACACAATCTCAATAACTGTAAAGAGAGTAGTTACAGCCAGCGATATATCGCTGTTACAGCTGCAACGAAGAAGGTATTTTACTAATTTAATTTTTCTTACTCAAAAAAAAAAAAAAAATGTAAAATACCTTCTTCGTTGCAGATGCCTTGCAGTAATGTTTTTCTTTTTACAACATTTGTTTAATTGGCTGCATATAAACAATGCAATGATAAATATTAAATACATAGGCATAGTAAGAAATTGCCTCCACTAGATTCTAGCATCGACTGCATTCTAGATCTATATAACACTTATATAATTAGCCTTATCAATCTAGTTGTGCAATGTTAAAAAGTTAAATGTCTAGGACTCTAGCTTATAATCATAGACTGATGGCGTGGACACTGCGTGTAGTTGTAAATACATATAAATAGGTTAGAGGTCATTCAGAATAATGTCATATTTCAATTCACAAAATATAGACTGTTCACTTTCAAGTGAAACTGAGAACCTCTCGTCACAATATAATTTGATTAATGCACTCATAAAATTATATATAATTATAAAAACAGGAAACAATTAACAATGCACATGTACGTAAATCATGCATAGTTAAATGAAACCTTATTTAATTTCCCTTTTGGTCGGAATACATGTGTACTAACACATTATTGTATATCAAATTAATTTGGACCACAAATTGTTTATTGAATAAGATACAAATACTGTGATATATGCAGTATAAGTGTGACAAAAGTGAGAAATTAAAATTTTTTTTTCTTTATTTTTTATAAAAAAAAACACATTTTCTCAAAACATTCATTTCTAAACCAATATCTGTGAAACTTCTACCATAAACTAAAAATATCTAACACTTTAACTATATTTTTTCTCATAATAATAAAATTTTCTGATTTCAAAATTTAGCAATTTTAACAAAAAATTAAATTTTTTATGTCAGTTCCTTTTTTTGTCAAAAAGTGAATTTCATGTCCCTCTATGTTAAAATATTTGTTTATCCTATATATAAATCCAATGATGTCATTAACTTTTATTGTAACCGATGCAACTGTCAAAGTAGTAGGAGAATTTCTGTCATTTTGTATCTATAGAAGTCTATGTAATTTTGTCAAAAGTAGGCAGCAATTTATTGAGAGTAGGGGTTAAATTCACCTGTTACAGCCTTCTAATGACATCCCTGTAAATCTAATTCCATCCTTTGGCTATTATGGCAAAAAGATATTGATTCAAGCTGCAAGGATTTTTATAATTATTTTCATACATGAGGGGTATTGAATTTAAGTAGTAGGCACATTGATTATTTTTAGGCAACCATGTGGTTTGAAAACTCTTTAAATTTACAGTATTATGGCTGTTGAATATATTGGATTTACACCCACATAATCTTTTTGGAAATTTGAAAGAAATCTTACATTATTAGCAATGAGAAACTTTTCCCATTGAATTAATTAAATCAAATCAAATTTATTTTTAGTTATGTATAACCTTTAAAATTACAAAGATGAGCATCTTAAATATATAAATTATGTAGTTTTTCCAAAAAATGACTAAACCCCACTTTCAATGAAGAGCAAACAGACTAGCTGTAAACCACTTAAGGCCTGTTATGTAATTTCTTCATGTCATTGTAAATTCCCAGCTGTTGTAGGTTTACCGTATACCTGGTTTATACAGTCTATTCCATTATTTTTGGACCTTGTACATACATGTTACAAGGTATGTTCAGCACTGACATGCATATATTCTATAACACAAGGGTTAAATTTAATTTACATGTGATCTATACATGTGTATGATACATAATTAAATTGTACCCATGTGCATGTTTTCTTACATTGATTGATTATGCACTGTCCCACACATACAGCATGGTGGAAAAATTGAATATGGTTGATGTACATATGTACACGTACTTTCTCAGAGTGACCTGGAATGAACTGTTTTCCAAGGTTTTCTGATGTAAACATTGGAATACGGACTTTGAACTGCTTGATCAAACTGCATTGTAACATTTCATTTAAACTATCATTTATGGTAAATGCATTGATGCAATGACAAGTGGTATAGTAAATTCCTGTGTTGTTTTCAATCATTCACTGAATTGATCCTGACAGATTTTGATTATCCTTGTACATTGTATATTACTACTTTTATTAGTAATTTTGTCATATGATTTTTTAGGTAAACAAATACATGTACTGTACATACATGTACAAATATTTTGTTTGAGCATCTCAGTATTGTTTCTTTGCAATACAGAATTTATCATTGGATATACTTGATCATATACATGTATTCACTGATATCAACATTTTGTATCTTCCAGTACATATACATGTATATTTATATTTGTTTTTGTTTTATATCAAAAGTCTATAACTACAATACTTGGATGTTGTATTATTATGTGATTATAAAGATAAACAATTTGTACAGGTGCCCTGATAAATAGATCTGTTTACTTTTGTCTTTCAGATCCCCACTGAAGAACACATGTAAAAGTTATATAACTGT
This sequence comes from Atrina japonica, assembly GCA_030159075.1. Classification (NCBI taxonomy): domain Eukaryota; kingdom Metazoa; phylum Mollusca; class Bivalvia; order Pterioida; family Pinnidae; genus Atrina; species Atrina japonica. The sequence continues at coordinate 475,848 of BROG01000381.1, forward strand.
GCTGTACTTATCTGTGTTATGTAAGTATAATGATATAGCTAGATTTTTAGGTTATATATACATGTATGTAACTAGATCTGCATCTGTAGTACATTGTATCAATTCATATAATCATATACCAGTAATAATGGTTTCCTCATCAGGGGTCAAAATTCATTTTTGAATAAAGTCAAGTCTGGGACTTGAAAAGTAAATTGGTGTCAAGTCCGAATGAAAAATGTGAAACTTTGTTTGAACTTTATCAATATCCTGTAAAATCAAATGAATGAATAAAATAATGAATAATTGTGTAATTACATTTGTATAGCCAGATAGATTAAATGTTATATTTCAAATTCTTGACTTAAATGTTCATTTATGATCAATAAATGAAGATGAGGCAAGTTCGTTGGAATTTTGGGAATCGGTAAATGTCAAATACAAACCCAAATTAAGAGTATTTTGAACCCCCTTAAGATTCTTTGATATTTCAAAGAATTAGTGCTTTTTGTCTTGCACTTGCCTGTTGGATAAGTGGTTTTAAAAAGTTCTCCTGACAATCTATAGTGTGTGTAATGAATAATCCTACATCAATACAAATGTTAGGGAACACATGGCGTACATACATACATATACATGTACGTATGTAATAAATCCTACAAATGTTAGGGAACACATGGCATATGTCGGTATGTAATAAATCCTGCATCAATATAAATGTTCAGAAACACATGGCATACATTTACATGTAGGTACATGTATGTAATAAACCTATATCAATACAAATGTAAAAGTTGTGTTTGACACAACTGATATGATAAATTGCCTATCTTTTGAGAGCATTGACATGATTTTTACATGAAATCCAAAGTCTCTTGAGATGCCTCTTTCATGAACCCTTAAGATGTAACTTTGAAGAGATTGCTGTCTTGAAACTTTCTTCTTGTCTTTAGAGACTACTGTGAGACACTTGAAAAGCCATCATCATGAAACCTAGTTTTCTTGAGAGACCACTGTAATGAAAAATAAACTGTCCATGTTTAGTTCACTGTCATGGAACATTTTCTATGGTTATCTATAGACCAGTCAGTGAACACAATCTGTCTGTAGAACACTATCATGGAACACATGTTATCTATAGAATGCTGTTATGGAACACATGTTATCTATAGAATGCTGTTATGGAACACATGTTATCTATAGAATGCTGTTATGGAACACATGTTATCTATAGAACACTGTCACAGAACACATGTTATCTATAGAATGCTGTAATGAAACACATAATATATATAGAACACTGTCACGGAACATATTATCTATAGAATGCTGTAATGGAACACATGTTATCTATAGAACACTATCATGGAACACGTGTTATCTATAGAACGCTGTCATGGAACACATGTTATCTATAGAATGCTGTAATGGAACACTTGTTATCTAATCTATAGAACACTGTCATGGAACACATGTTATCTATAGAACAATGTCATGGAACACATGTTATCTATAGAATGCTGTAATGGAACACATGTTATCTATAGAACACTGTCATTGAACACATGTTATCTATAGAACACTGTCATGGAACACATGTTATCTATAGAACATTGTCATGGAACACATGTTATCTATAGAACACTATCATGGAACACATGTTATCTATAGAATGCTGTCATGGAACACATATTATCTATAGAATGCTGTAATGGAACACATATTATCTATAGAACACTGTCATGGAACACATATTATCTATAGAACACTGTCATGGAACACATTATCTATAGAATGCTGTCATGGAACACATATTATCTATAGTATGCTTTCATGGAACACATTTTATCTATAGAATGCTGTCATGGAAAACAAGCTGTCTGTAGATTGCTGTCATGGAACACATGTTGTATATAGACCACTGTTGAATGCAACCTGCCTGTAGATCAATTTCATGGAACATGGGCTGTCTTCAGTCAAAGTGCTGTCAATAAACACTACATTTGTAGCTGTTTATAGACCGCTGTCATGGAAAACAAGCTGTCTTTAAAACACTTGTGAAACACAAGCTGTCCATAGACCACTCATAGAACATAAGCTCTCTGTTGAACACTGTCATAGAACACAAGCTGTCTGAAGACCAGTGTCATGGAACACAAGCTATCATTAGAACACTGTCATAGAATGCAAGCTGTCTGTAGACCAGTGTTGTGGAACACATGCTGTCAGTAGAACACTGTCATAGAATGCAAGCTGTCTGTAAACCAGTGTCATAGAACACAAGTTGTCTGTAGACCACTGTCATGGCATACAAGCTGTTTATTGAACACTGTCATGGCATACAAGCTTTCTGTTGAACAATGTCATAGAATTCAAGCTGTCTGTAGACCACTGTCATGGCATACAAGCTGTCTATTGAACACTGTCATAGAATTCAAGCTGTCTGTAGACCACTGTCATGATAAACAAGCTGTCTGTTGAACACTGTCATAGAATTCAAGCTGTCTGTAGACCACTGTCATGGAATACTAGCTGTCTGTAGAACACTGTCATAGAATTCAAGCTGTCTGTAGACCACTGTCATGACATACCTATGCATTTTAATGAAAGAACATCTATGTGATGAAACAACTGTAGATGAACTATGAACTAAACAATCTGAAACTTTTGGGATTTTGAATAGTGTTTTATGCCATACTCAACAATATTTTAGTTATATGATGGCAGCCAGATTTTATTGGTGGAGGAGATTGAGATTTATATTTTATAAAGATAGGCATACAGATGATGTCTGACTGTTTACTAGTATAAATTGCCAAGTGATGCTTGTAAGGTATGTCATAAATCATTAAACTGGTCACTACATAACACACATACAGTGCTATACATAGGTGCACATGTTCTTGGTTCACTAGGTCCTGTGGAAAATCTGAAAAAAAAACAATGTATCAGGCATCGACGTTAACTTTTTTAACAACTTGCCCAGCCGGGCAAGTGCTTATGAAATTTTGGTTGCCCGCCATGAAAATCTACTTGCCCGCAAAATATAGCTGAATTCTGTAAAATAGGTCTAAAGAAGTTTACTTTTTCTGCTGAATCCAAAGTTTAGCAATGACATGTTGAGTGTTTCTAGATCTAGTTAATCCAACTGACGTTTGACAGACGACGTGATTCTAAAATTAACTTTCTTGCAGTACGCATGCCCACTCCCTCAGATCAGTCGTCTACTTTTTAACTTTCTATTTTAAATAGGGAAGTAGGTCAGTGATTATATAAAGCATTCCACCTTTTTATTTTTGCTTTATGTACTCTGCATGCTTTGTCCTGTTGTTCAACAATATTAAAATACGATAATAAAGGTGAACACAGCAAATTAATCAGTACTTTAATAGATAAACAAATTCCCACTACACTTCCGGTTTTGCGATTGAAAGTAATCATTCTAAACACAACAACACAAGGTTGAAAGTGGTCGATGTTTTCGGCATTCTGTGTTCTCGCTGCTTTAAATATTATAATTAAACTTGGGAAATGGTATTAGTGATGTGTAATACTTACTACAGTTATATCTATTCATTTTTAGCTCACCTGACTATGTCAGGGTGAGCTTTTGCAATCACTTTGCGTCCTGCGTCCGTCCGTCGTTAACTCACTTTCAAAAATCTTTTCCTCTGAAACCACTGGGCCAAATTGAACCAAACTTGAACTGAGTCGTCACTAGGGTATTTAGTTTCAAATTTGTTATTTTCTATGTCGCAGGTCAAACAACATGGCCGCTGTTGCTAAAAATAGAACATAGGGGGTAAATTGCAGTTTTTGGCCAATAACTCCAAAACCATTACAGATATAAAAAATCTGACATAGGGTAAAAGTGATCAGCTTGATGAGATCTACCTGCCATGCAATTTTGAAGAAAATCGGAAAACTCATCTTTGAGTTTTAGCCCTTTTTTTTGTAAAATTTTCAAAATTTTGGCATTTTTAATTTTTTATTTCAAAAAATGTAGCAGATAGAGGTCAAGTGTAAATTGCAAAAATGTTCAGCATATCAAGATCTACCCACCCTGAAAATTTGAAGACAATCCAAAAACCTGTGTAGGAGTTATTGCCCTTTTTTCACAGAATTTTTTCAATTTTTATGTTTTTTCGTCTTCTAACTCCAAAACTATGAAAGATAGAGGTCGAATGTAAATTGATAAAATGTTTGCCATGATGTGGCGACTTCAAAACCGGTGTTAAAAATTGTTTGTTGACCGCCATTTTCAAAATGGCCGACAAAAAAGGCAGGAAAATTCAACATTGTTTGATTTCAATGAAATTTGGTTTCCAAATAGATATTGATGTTGCGACTTCAAAACCGTTGTTGAAAATTGTTTCTTGACCGCCATTTTTAGCTCACCTGGCTTTTGGAATCACTTTGCGTCAACAAACATGGCCGCTATGGCGAGGCTTAGTTTAACATTGGATCCTATAGGAAAATCATCTTCTCCTCTGAAACCACTGACACAAATTTAACCAAACTTTACAGGAATGATGTATGCAAGGTCCTTTACAAAGACTGCTCATTTTGTTCTGATCCGTCAAAAATCATGGCCACTAGAACGGGGCTTAGTTTAACATTATATAGCCAAAAGAAGACTGCTGTGCTGCATACACTGCAAAGTTTTCGCAGAACCTTATTCATTCATTCATGAATCCGGTTCCTGACTTGGAAGAAGAACATTGGATCCTGTGGGAAAATTACATTTTCATCTTCTCCTCTGAAAACGCTGAAGCAAATATAACCAAACTTTAGAAGAATGATGTATTGAAGGTCCTTTACAAAGATTGCTCATTTCATTCCGATCTGTCAAAACCATGGCCGCCAGGGCTGGGCTTAGTTTATCATTGGACCCTATGGGAAAATCACATTTTCATTTTCTCCTCTGAAACCACTGAAGCAAATTCAACCAAACTTTACAGGATTTATGTATGGAAGGTCCTTTACAAAAATTGCTCGGTTCGTCTGATCTTCTCAAGCAAATAACCAGGTGAGCGATACAGGCTCTTGAGAGCCTCTTGTTATGTAATATTTCTGCTGAATTTTGAAAGCGATTATTGAGATGAAATATTTTAAAAGGAGGTAATTAGGTTGACCCGTACTTCTCTGAGCACATGTGTTAACAGCAATGGCGGATTATGTAAACATGCTTGGAGTCGCTAAAAATAAAAGGTCCGTTTGGACGGGTTGTCGAGGGATTTAATGTTTGGTGGGTTGACAGACATCGATGAACTTGTGTTTACTATTAACCGTTTGAGATTTTTTACTTGCCCGACCGGGCAACTGACACTTGAAATCTTGTTGCCCGGGATCAGCTTTTACTTGCCCCGGGCAACCGTTAACGTCGAGCCCTGTGTATACTGCATGATGTATAAACAGTTCTGCTGTTATACTTGATCAGCAGTGCATAAATATTGCTATGTAAAGACCTAAAGAATTTAAAATTGATTACTGCTGTAATACCTGTCCTACAAATGTACATGTAGTTCATTGCTTGACTGTTGTTTTATGTCAGTGCAAAACATTTTCACTCATTGTATTTGATCCGATGAGTGCCCTTGTCCATATCGACACCCCCAGGAATTCTGAAGGTGCCCCGAAGTCTCATTGTCCCTGTCACATGTCACCAAGCTAAATACTATTATACACTTACCTTTTAATACATGATCCAAAATTTTCTTTAGTTTGGTCATCAGTTGAGTGACCCCCCATAGATTATACCTTCTATGTCAAGGTCACCTTTTAATTTTTCATATTTGAGCCATTTTTTCTAATATGTTATTAGTGCTTCATCTATGTGTATTTTGGCACAAAGACCCAGTACAGAGGGAATCAAACAGAGGACATGTCTGAATTTTGTGGATATCCTGTGTAATTTGCAAAATGATATGAGTGAATTGACATTTTATAGGACCTTCAGTAGAAGTGCAAAAGTATTTGTATCAGATTCCCAGATTAATGATACATAGTCACTGACAATATCATAATAAGATTTTTTATTCTGGTTTTTGAGTTGTTGATTGCATATTCCATCTGAACTTAAATTGGGGCTCATATACTAAAAGTCGTATAACCTTGTGGGGTGGAATTCCATGAACCCTTTCTGACCTGGACAAATTTAAATTTTAGGTAAAAAAGCAATCTGACTAGAGTAATCGTTCCTACTTGTCACCATAAATAAGAGAGTATCCACTCTCATTTTTCCTGTGCAGCTTGTCATAGCCGAAAAGTGAGTACCATAGAATTATCCCAGTGGTCGAATTTAGACATAGTGTCTCACTATTCAGTTGGACTATTTGGAAAGAAATTATACTAAGTCCTATTACAAGTTCACTAGTCTCAAAGTGGTACGATGAATTAACAAATTGGAACGTATTTATTGAATCAGTACTACTTTGTGTTTTAATACTATCATAGTCAAAACAACTATGATTATCTTTGAGTTCAGAAAAAAATTAAGGAGCTGATTAGCTGATATTCAATGTACATTATAAACTTACATTAATCATTGCTCATGTTTATACTGCAATGTTTACAATGATTTTCTAATAGTCAACCAGACTAGCTGAAGCACAACCTTGACTAGTCCACTGCAAACTCACTAGTCTTGGACTGGCAGACTAGTGCTAATTTTGAACCCTGCATCTGTATGATAATCAAATCAATCTAGTAGATAGAGCTAGTAGATAGAGCTAGTAAAAGCATTTACTTTTGTTTATTACCATTAGGTATAGATGACTCTCTTGGGTTGGCTATCACCTATTGTCATGATTTTTATCATGTAAAATGAGCGTGTTTTACTAGTACACAAGTAAATAAACGGTAGTGGTATATTGTTTTCACTAACTATCACCACTATCATATAACATTAGTGGTATATTGTTTTCACTAACTGCCACCACCATCATATAACAGTAGTAGTATATTGTTTTCACTAACAACCACCACCACCATATAACATTAGTAGTATATTGTTTTTACCAACAACAACCACCACCATATAACAGTAGTGGTATATTGTTTTTGCTAACTGCCACCACTATCATATAACAGTATTGGTATATTGTTTTCGCTAACTGCCACCACTATCATATAACAGTAGTGGTATATTGTTTTCGCTAACTGTCACCACTATCATATAACAGTAGTGGTATATTGTTTTCGCTAACTGCCACCACTATCATATAACAGTAGTAGTATATTGTTTTTGCTAACTGCCACCACTATCATATAACAGTATTGGTATATTGTTTTTGCTAACTGCCACCACTATCATATAACAGTAGTGGTATATTGTTTTTGCTAACTGCCACCACTATCATATAACAGTATTGGTATATTGTTTTTGCTAACTGCCACCACTATCATATAACAGTAGTGGTATATTGTTTTTGCTAACTGCCACCACCATCATATAACAGTATTGGTATATTGTTTTCACTAACTGCCACCACTATCATATAACAGTAGTGGTATATTGTTTTTCACTAACTGCCACCACTATCATCTAACAGTATTGGTATATTGTTTTCGCTAACTGCCACCACTATCATATAACAGTAGTGGTATATTGTTTTCGCTAACTGCCACCACTATCATATAACAGTAGTGGTATATTGTTTTCGCTAACAACCACTGCCACCATATAACAGTAGTAGTATATTGTTTTCACCAACAACCACCACCACCATATAACAGTAGTGGTATATTGTTTTCGCTAACAACCACCACCACCATATAACAGTATTGGTATATTGTTTTTACTAACTGCCACCACCACCATATAACAGTAGTGGTATATTGTTTTCGCTAACAACCACCACCACCATATAACAGTATTGGTATATTGTTTTTACTAACTGCCACCACTATCATATAACAGTAGTGGTATATTGTTTTCGCTAACAACCACCGCCACCATATAACAGTAGTAGTATATTGTTTTCACCAACAACCACCACCACCATATAACAGTAGTGGTATATTGTTTTCACTAACAACCACCACCACCATATAACAGTAGTAGTATATTGTTTTTACCAACAACAACCATCACCATATAACAGTAGTGGTATATTGTTTTTGCTAACTGCCACCACCATCATATAACAGTATTGGTATATTGTTTTTCACTAACTGCCACCACTATCATATAACAGTAGTGGTATATTGTTTTTGCTAACTGCCACCACTATCATATAAAAGTAGTGGTATATTGTTTTTGCTAACTGCCACCACTATCATATAACAGTATTGGTATATTGTTTTCGCTAACTGCCACCACTATCATATAACAGTATTGGTATATTGTTTTTGCTAACTGCCACCACTATCATATAACAGTATTGGTATATTGTTTTCGCTAACTGCCACCACTATCATATAACAGTAGTGGTATATTGTTTTTGCTAACTGCCACCACTCTCATATAACAGTAGTGGTATACTGTTTTTGCTAACTGCCACCACTATCATATAACAGTAGTGGTATATTGTTTTTGCTAACTGCCACCACTATCATATAACAGTAGTGGTATATTGTTTTCGCTAACTGCCACCACTATCATATAATAGTAGTGGTATATTGTTTTCGCTAACTGCCACTACTATCATATAACAGTAGTGGTATATTGTTTTTGCTAACTGCCACCACTATAATATATCAGTTTTGGTATATTGTTTTCACTAACTGCCTTACTTTATACATGTAAATGATGACTACACTAAGTTTGTATTTAAAAGAGAGCTTGTATATCTGTAAGACAACTAAATAGGATTTCCGGCTTAAATCATGGTCTTTTCTTATCTCATTTCTGCATTGTCAATACAAGTTTATATAAGTATATGTACATAGGGAAGTAGAATGTATGCCTGTAGCAATGCAGTTTTTGCAATGAAGCATTTGTCAAGTGTTAAATTACATATAGATACTTATTTGTATTTACATTTTGATTTTCAGTCTTCTGTTAAAACATCTAAAGCTTTCATCAATAGTATATTGACATATTTCAGTGGTGAAATACTAGTACAATATTTTAACATGAATATATATATATATATATATATATATATATATATTTTCTGCAGATTTAGGGAAAATGCTATTGGCGGAATAGTTGCAAATTTTAATGTGAATTTTTGTCAAATTGGGAAAATAGTTTGCTCACATGTGCAAATTTAAATGTAATGGAAACTCTTTATCAATTCATTTTCCCCTGTTTTCATTTATTTTTATTATGGTAGAAGTCTTTACACCAAATTGGGATTTTTTCCCATAAAATTGGGAAAAACACCTGTATTTAATATAGAGACCCCATGGAAACTACAATAAAAGGCTGACATTTGTATTTACATGTACTCAGGTGACCATGATGTTACCTACCAGTATTTTTTATCATTGTAATTTAGAGGTGATGACTGACCTTCAGAACGACTAGATTAAGTCTGATTGTCTATAGAGCACTGTCCTACTTTGATTATTATGGTACGGTATACTTTGACTTATTTACCGGTATTGAGTGACGTTTAGCATGCATGACATACCCTGTGTTTACATGTTACTTCTACGTGATTTTATACATGTAATACACATTTAAATGTTTTGAATTTAAGTGATGTAAATAGACTTCATTGAAATGTATTTGTACTAAATATATAAAATTATATTTATTCAATATATATACATTGTAATGTACAATGCCTGTAGCTGGGAAGGAAATATTTATTTCTTTCCTTTAACAGGAAAGTTTTTTCTCCGAGGTTTGAATTTTAAATACAATGTACCTTCAAAAGCGTAAATATATTATAACTGACAGATCGAGACTAAGAGATGAATATATGTTGTTATTTAAAGTTGGAGTTTGGGTTAATGGATGAAAAACTTTTTAAAATTCCGCTTCTCATTTACATATGTTCAGATGCAAGGCACAGGCAGGGGATATTTGTTACTGCATATATCTTTGTAAGTCTTCACTACCTGTTATGATGAAAAACCTCTACAGGTCTATTAAGATATAGTAGCAAATCCAAATACTACCGGAATCTACTTTCCAAAAATAGGGATTTACATGGGAGGGTAGAATATGACTTTATGCAATACTGTACATGTAGGTCTAATATGTTTGATTTTGTGCCTGTCATACTGCTGTGATCTAATGTAGACTCACTGTATTTGCCTGTTTATCTTTTGCATTTTTCATGATCAAGGATTTAATTATAGCAGAGAATTTCATAGGCACATGTCATTTATGAAAATAACTATCATAATGTTGAAATATACAGTACCAAGTCAACTGCAGTTTGTTTATACATGTATTTATAACCATTGGGTTGTTGCCACTGCTGGTGGACCATTTGAGTCTGCATAAACATACATGTAGTACCTGGTATTTTGGTACAGCACCAACTGATAATCTTATACTAAAGTAATATGCACTGATAACACCATTTAAATTCTAAATTCTTTTAAAGCAAAGATAGTCCTCTTTTTACAGTGGTAACTCTTAGTCAGGTTTGGCTGTGTATTAAGATTTTTAAGATTTATTATTTGGCTTTGTATTATACCATTTTCCCTGTAGAAAATCTACAGGTATTTTAAATTGGAGCTCAACTGTTGAAGTCTTATTAACAGAAACGATCATCTTGAGCATTATAATTTGGTAATATAATTGTATCACCAAAAACCTGCCTTCTTTTATCAGGAAAGAAATTAATTTTGTTATTATCTAATTTAGCCAAGCTAGAAAATCTGTTTTACCTATTTTGTTAAGGTACTCAGAATTCCGTATAGATCTAGATTTCATTCAATATGTATGTATATGTATATTTACTTTAAATATAATACAAAAATACCAAATGTTTTCTGATGATGTCTCTGTAACCTGCACTTGACTATCATAAATAGTTGTATGCATTTTGATATATTTTTGAGGTGTAATACACTTCACTGAACTGGTATTGATCTCATAAAAAGTAGATAAAATATTTCCTTTTTTCAGATCATTACTTCCTAGACATTGAAATAAACATACACGCAGAAGAGGAAAACAAACCGTGAAGTGTAATGCTGCGATTGCAGACCCGACTATCATCTCTCTGTCATGCTGCCAAGTCTCAGTTACCAGATGTAGCATATAATAAACCACAATATGGCTACAAACTACCCCCAGGGGTGGGGCGGTATAGTTCCACCCAGTTACAACCCCAAGCAGAGGAAAAAATTCAGAAGCTGATGGTAGCAAACAGAGGTACATGTCTAATTAAATACTAACTTTATGTAACTTTAATACCTTTTATTCCTTTTCTAAATTTATAATTTCATTTGAAATAGACATTGCTTATAGGTTATTTCAGGTGTTTTGATGTTCTTTTTTATGGATATACATGTATTCCTCTTTATTAGATCAGAGGCTTTCCATTCAGGTCACATAAAAGGTTTCATATGTTACAATGAGAACAGCCATGGAAATGAAAATTGGTTGTCTAAAGCACTTTTTACTATGGTTATCTAATATTGTACAAGAATGAAGATTTAAAATAAAATGATAAAACTGAAAAAATGTCCGTGAAAGAGAATATCATAAGTTACTTTGTGGAAGCACACTTTTTTTTATTCACATGTAAGATATTCAGTGGTAATTGATCACATTATTCAGTGAAAGATACCTTCATTACACAACAATCTCTATACATGCATTTGAATATAATTGTGTAATGTAGTTTCCAAATGTCGGCAATGCTTCAGTGACTGCTTGAGTTATGTTTTAGGGTAAACATTCTAAGGTCTTTAGGTACAATAGTTTTGTTGTTCTTTCAGATCAAGGTTAAATATGGAAACTAAATTAATACACAACATGTGTTTTGTGAATAATATTGGGTGTTTGAATATGAATGTAAATACAATGTATATGACTATGAACTGCTATAGTGTAATTTTTATTCAGTTGTATTTTATTACCGCTATGTGAGAACGAAGACGAAGCTGGCCAGTTGATCAATATATCCCATAGGAAAATTGTATAAGTGTACTAACATTGAACTTTATGTATGTACAACTGTATCTTGGACATCTGTTGTACATGCAAAGAATTAATTTTTTTTATCATAAATTACTGGATGTATTTGCTGTTAATAAAAATAAGATAAAGTTGAACTATGGTATTCTAGTCACTCATATATAGTTAAATCTCTCAGTTGTTGTAGTCATTTTATACATCTCTGTATGTGCACATATTTCAAGGTGATTTGAACACTGAAGGTTGTCTGTGGTTAAATCCTCAGATCGTCATGAAAAAGCGTGAATACAATGTATAAATAAAAAATAAATATGTAATTAAATGTGAGATTGTACCTATATTATCCTGATTTTACCAATTGATTAAAGATTAATATTTCTAGTCAGAATTAAGTGATTATGCGCTCTCTGTGTCTGTCTATTTCTCTCTCTCTCTCTCTCTCTCTCTCTCTCTCTCTCTCTCTCTCTCTCTCTCTCTCTCTCTCTCTCTCTCTCTCTCTCTCTCTCTCTCTCTCTCTCTCTCTCTCTCTCTCTCTCTCTCTCTCTCTCTCTCTCTCTCTCTCTTTCTCTCTCTCTCTCTCTCTCTTTCTAAAAATGCTACATGTATTTGATTGTCTTTATTAATGTTTAATATGTTTTTTATTCTGGGGCTTGTGTTTCCCCCCAAAATATGTAAAAATTCCCACTTTGGCATTTCAAAATCCAAAATAAAATGTTTTCAAACAAATGTCATACATTGTTTTGTAGGTGAGATAGCTATCCGAGTGTTTAGAGCATGTACAGAAATGAACATCAGAACTGTTGCCATCTACTCAGAACAAGATATGATGCATATGCATAGACAAAAGGCAGATGAGTCTTACCTGATAGGCAAGGGACTGCCACCAGTAGCCGCCTATCTCAATATTCCAGAAATCATACAGATAGCAAAGGTAGCATGTTTTATCAAGGATTTTAACTTCAGTTCATTTTTTATATTGTCTCCTGATATAGGGCCAGTGATTTTCCATTTCAGATTTGCTTCAATTCTGTTTTCAGTTTAGGTGAATTTGGTTTTGTGTTTTTTTCGTAAGAAAAAGAACTAAAAACATACTTTAAATGAAAAATATTTAACAATAGACTTATAATCATACTTTCAATATTCTGCAACACCAATTTAATGACAGATTTAAATAGGGAATTAAATAAAACATATACATGTATATGCAACACTGTAGGTTTTTATAATTTTAAAATATTTGATAAATAATTTGTAAGTCTGTAGGCATATACTCATATACATGTAGGTAACAAGTTTTGTTAGAAATTGTACAGGTAATTTCTTATTACTTATTTTTGCTTGAATTTATCACTTAACTTAGAGCAGGTCTGTGATGTTTTATTTGGTGTTTTTTTTACTTTAAATAAACTTATAAAGTAGATCTACATGTACATGTATTTAATTTTTAGTCTTTTAATTTATTGTATCAACATTAGAGTAATCTATACTATGCTGACAGAATTTGCAAAATCAAACGTCACCATCCTCATAAAGATTCCATGGAAACTATCAACCCATGCTGATGTATTTATTTTTTGAATGAGAAGATATCTTCTCTTTTTACATATATGTGTCTTTAGCCACCGTAGCTCGCTGTCAAAAACGTCAAGGTGTGAACACATGTTTGTGTTGGTAACAAAAACCGGCTGTCAATCGAGCGGTATGTCGCAAAAAGTTAGGATGGATTGTAAATTGTGAAATTTATACTATAAATTATAAACATTGGTATATATATTCAGAAATTGAAAAACATTATGAAAACTTAATTCAAGATATCAAATTAAAGCTATTTTTGTTTTAGAAGACACCAGATACACAGATGTCAGTCAGTACTGATGTTACTACAATGGAAATGATTGCTCTTATCTTTCGATGTGTAAATGTAGGCTAATAGATTTACAGGATAAAATAGTAATTGATGTAAAATTATGTGATGAAATATTTTAAATAAACAAAGAATTGAAGTTTATAACACACAGAAATAGCACACTAGTTCGCAATTAAATAAATTTTATCGCATGTTGGAATTTTTAAAGATTTTTCCAAAACACAAATTCTGTTTCAGATTGCTGATTCGGCGATTCTGTCTGCGATACCACAATTGCGGAAAATCACTGGCACTACTGATAGAAATGTATTTTATGATATATTTGGGTGAATCTGCAACTCATTCTAACAAACACTTTTTGACTGTCGGAATTAATGCCTTAAAAGGGTAAATGGAAAAAAATACTGTTTATAAACTAAGTGCATGGTTGTTGAAGTCAATGTACCTGTGTACCAGGGGTCAACATTAATGAAAATTTACACTTGTCTTCCAGACATGTAGTATTCAAATCTACTTGTGTAAATGCAAAAATGACTTGTCCAAGAATCAAGTGTAACATTTAAAGTTATTATTTTGTGTTTAATTAAGAATAATCTTTATTGAATTCATTTTTGTCTTCAACAATTTAACTTGTCCGAAAGGAGAATAGAGAAGTAACATCTACTTGTCCAAACACAAAATGGACTTGTCTCAGAACCTTGTGTGCCTGTGTACATCTTGTAAAGCCGTGTTTATAATGTGTATAAAAATGATTGTTACATCAGAAAAGTATTCCCTCTGTATACACACAGAATCTTATCTGCTTAATTGTTTTATTTATATAAGTCAGCATTTTGTAAGTCAGCACTGCATAAGTCAGCATTTTGTAAGTCAGGGATATTTGTACCAACAGAATAATTTGAAAATTGAGATTCCCATCCTAAAACTATATACATACATGTATGATACCAACACAGCTCATGTGAGTGATATGGGCTATGGGTTTTTTGTTTATTTAACAATTATATTTGGTTAATACCAGTAGTTTGCCAGCTTTTAGATTTTAAGCATTTTAAATTTCTCTATTTACATTGATATACTAAAAACACATATTTCATCATCAGGGGTTCTAAATTCCCCAAGTCCCAAGTCCGGGACTTGTCAATTTGGGTTTGGACTTGGCATTTAGAAATACCTGAAGTCCTAGGTACTTGCCTCATCTGCATTCATTTACAATTTTACTGTATTATTTATTAACAAAATTCAGCATGGACTTTGAAATTTCTCAGTTGGGCTTACCAGAAATATACCCTCCAAGTCCTAGACTTAAGTATCTAAAAAACATCTTGAACACCTGATCATGTCTTTGTAATTACACCTGATCATGTCTTTGTAATTACACCTGATCATGTCTTTGTAATTACACCTGATCATGTCTTTGTAATTACACCTGATCATGTCTTTGTAATTACACCTGATCATGTCTTTGTAATTACACCTGATCATGTCTTTGTAATTACACCTGATCATGTCTTTGTAATTACACCTGATCCTGTCTTTGTAATTACACCTGATCTTGTCTTTGTAATTACACCTGATCATGTCTTTGTAATTACACCTGATCATGTCTTTGTAATTACACCTGATCCTGTCTTTGTAATTACACCTGATCCTGTCTTTATAATTACAGTAAAACCTGCTATAGCAGCCACCTCTATATAAGGATTATTTATCTATAAAGGCCAGTTTTTTTCAAGTCCCTTGACTGCATACTTCAACTAAATTGAGCCTGTGTATAAGGGTCAAATAAAGGTCAATATTTTCTGGTCCCTTGGATGGTCCCTATATACAGGTTTTACGGTATATACATTTAATGATATTATATTGACTTTTAGGAGAATGATGTTGATGCCATTCATCCTGGCTATGGCTTTTTGTCAGAGCGGTCTGATTTTGCTGAGGCTTGTCTGGATGCAAATATCAAATTTGTTGGCCCCTCACCAGAAGTAGTCAGAAAGATGGGTGATAAAGTGGAAGCTAGACAAGCCGCCATTGAAGCAGGTAAAAACTTAGAAGTAAAGGTTCACAGAAGGTGGATTTCTATCTTTTTTGCAACAACATGATAGTGAGTGAAACAGTGTTTGCTTCTTGTCCAAATTTTTGTGACTGAAATTGATTGACTTTTGAAAAACAATGAACTATATTTCACATTCTTGTTTATACTCTAGTAATTAATGAAAAAAATCATAAATAAACTGATAAATTGATTTTGTCAGCAGTAAGATGTGTTATATTTAATCACAATTTTTACCAGTATCAGTTGGGACATTTTTCATCTCATTATTAGGTGTGCAAGTTGTACCTGGAACAGATGGCCCTGTAGAGACAGTAGAAGAAGCTAAATATTTCTGTGAGCAGTATGGACTTCCAGTTATTTTTAAAGCTGCTTATGGTGGAGGTGGAAGAGGAATGAGAATTGTTAGATCGTTAGATGTAAGCTTTTTATCATTTTTAGCTAACCTAAATGGTGTTGAGGAGAGTTTATGCTAAAGCCCCGGTGTCTATATCTGGTTAAATTTGGGTTTACCTAATTCTACTACTCATACATTAACAAAACTTGCATGGTATATTTGTCTTATGATTATAATCACATCCCATGCTTCAGGTGCTGGTTTATTATACAGTCCGGGATTGGTTGAGAGCTGTCACGTGTCAGGGAGACTACACTTCATGTCTCCCTCGAGTGCGTCATATCTCCCTCACATGCATCATTTCTCTGTCATGCGAAAACCTGTGCTTTGCCCTCAGGAAATATGACTTGCCTTGGGTAAACAAAATCCTCATGTCTCCCTACAACCAGGGCAATAAATGTATATTATTTTGCAAAAATAACTTGACCCTGTTTTGGACTTAGTCTATTCTCATTGCTGTGTTTAAAAAGGATTGGTTGAGGTTAGTTTAATTGGGGGATGTAAAAATGTTGTTTTGAAGTGAGCTTTTAATCTTTGATTACTGTGTGTTTGTACATGGTATTCCTGTATAAAGCCTGTATTTATGGACATGGTGTCATTTGCTCATAGTTAAATACATGTTTAATGTGATTTTGTTCATTGTAGACGATATTTCACCAATTTTTGTAAAGCATAAGCAATTTTTAAAATTTTCTCTTCATACAGGAAATTGAAGAGAATTTCAAAAGAGCATTCTCTGAGGCAGAAGCAGCATTTGGAAATGGTTCTCTGTTTCTGGAGAAATTTATAGAAAGACCAAGGCACATTGAAGTACAGATATTAGGTATGCCCAGATACAGAGGCCTTCAAAGTTTGGCATCGTTAATAAATATCATATCTCAGTTTTCCAATGATTGAATATTTTTTTTTTGAAGTGAATGTAGATTTCAGAACAGTTTTCATAACAGCAAGTTATTGTTAATTTACTTTAAATTCAAATTGCTAGATGATGAACAATATTCATGTATCTCTAAAAAATGATATTTTTTGTTTGTTAGTGAGGTTTTATTGTATATTTGTAATCAGGTGACAGGACTGGCAATGTTGTACATCTGTATGAGAGAGACTGCTCTGTACAGCGACGTCATCAGAAGGTAGTGGAAATAGCACCTGCCCCTCAGCTTGATGTGGAATTAAGACAGAAGATGGCTGATGATGCTGTAAGACTGGCTCAACATGTTGGTTATGAAAATGCTGGAACAGTGGAATTTCTTTTAGATTCTACAGGACAGTATTATTTCATAGAAGTGAATGCCAGATTACAAGTGGAACATACAGTAACTGAAGAAGTCACAGGGTATGTAATATTTGTAACCGAGGAAGTCACAGGGTATGTGATATTTGTAACCGAGGAAGTCACAGGATGTGTTATATTTATAACCAACGAAGAAATAAGGTGTGTAATATTTATAAATGAAGAAGTCACAAGGTATGTAATATTTATAAACAAGGAAGTCACAGGGTATGTAATATATGTAACCAAGGAATCACAGGGTATGTCATATTTATAACTGAGGAGGTCACACGGTAAGTAATAGTTGTAACCGTAGAAGTCACAGTGTATGTAATATTTGTAACTGAGGAAGTCACAAGGAATGTAATATTTATATACCCGAGGAGGTCACAGGGTATGTAATATTTATAATCGAGGAAGTCACAGGGTATATAATATTTGTAACCATAGAAGTCACAGGGTATGTAATACTAGTAACTTAGGAAGTCACAGGGAATGTAATACTTGTTATTGATGAAATCATGGGGTATGTAATTTTTGTAACCGAGGAAGTCACAGAGTATATAATATGTGTAACTAAGGAAGTCACAGGGAATGTAATCTTTGTAACTGAGGAAGTCACAGGGTATGTGATATTTGTAACTAAGGAAGTTACAGGGAATGTAATATTTGTAACCAAGGAACCCAGAGCTATATGATATTTGTAACAGAGGAAGTCATAAAGTATGTAATATTTGTAACCAAGGAAGTCACATGGTATATAATATTTATAACTGAGGAAGTCACAGGTTATTTAATATTTGTAAGACGAAGTCACAGGGTATGTAATATTTGTAACGGAGGAAGTCACAGGCCAGGGTATGTAATATTTATAACTGAGGAAGTCACAGGGTATATGATATTTATAACTGAGGAAGTCACAGGTTATTTAATATTTGTAAGACGAAGTCACAGGGTATGTAATATTTGTAACCGAGGAAGTCACAGGCCAGGGTATGTAATATTTATAACTGAGGAAGTCACAGGGTATATGATATTTATAACTGAGGAAGTCAAAAGGTTATATAATATTTGTAAGAATATCTATCTCATTACCTGGTATATTGTATGAAGTAATATCCATTAATAATGACTTATTGAAACACTGAATTGTGATAAAGTCAGTGAGTTATTCTGTGATTGAAATTGATAAAAATATATACTTTTATAATAATTATATATGGATTACAAGTGAGAGAAACAGTGATTTTTATATAGTTTGGAATAGTTTTATCATTTATATTTAAATTCAGTTGAAGATTCATTTATTTTTTCATCAGAGTTGACCTGGTACAAAGTCAAATCAGAATAGCAGAAGGCAAAAAGTTATCAGACATCGGTTTGGGTCAGGAGGATATTCACCTAAATGGCTGTGCCATACAATGTAGAATGACGACTGAAGATCCGGCTAGAAGCTTTCAACCAGATACAGGACGTATTGAGGTAATAGTTGTTGTAATCCTTGATATATGTTAGTATCAAAGAATAATGTTATTTAAGACAATTTCAAATCAGGTGGTTACTTACTATTGGTGATAGACATTATCAGTATTTACACACATGCACACACACATGCACACACACACACACACGCATGCACACACACCATGGCATGAAACATAAGGTTGCCAGGTCACCAATTTCAACTGAAATTGGACCTGGGCAACCCAGCAGAGAATAGCACTTGGTAATCACCCAATTAATTTCCTTTTTTGCCAACTGCCAAGAGCTTTTTCCCTCTACATTTATAGCTATTTGACTATATTTTCAATTGTAAATTGTATTTTTTTTCCCCAATTTTAAGCCAAAAATTCCCAGTCATGAACATAATTAAAAATGTTAAACAGTAAGATTTTAGCTAGAAGTTAGATTGACATCGCTATAAAATCTACGATCTATTACAATGGGAAAATTTGCCAGCCACAACTGTTGTTACTGGAGCACAATAATTCAATATTCTCGCAGGTGCTGCTAAACACTGAACTCCGACCGGTTGCTCGCACACCAGAGACGACCACTTTAATGTTAGTGATACCTGAAGTTGATAAATTTACTGGCCCAAAATAAAACATCAGGGTGACTTTCCTGCTAAAATGAATATTATCAGGACACAAATCTCGTTTATTCATGCAAAATATTTGTGAAATTTAAACCATTGCGGAAAATTTTACATCTACCTGCAGAAACAAAATCATGTGACTACTATTTGGTTAAGCCTGTCATGGCTGACAGTGAGTAGCATGGACTGCTAGTGTGCTTTAAAAGCTGTTTATTCTCGATAAAATTAAAGATGCGTTTACTATATAGTGCTTCTAAAGCGATGGAATATACTTTAATGCAGCTAGTGATCACAGGATTCACACCAATTAAAAAGTGTTTAAGTCTAGCGAGGTAGTTTTAGTTGATTTGTTTTCAACTTTTAAATAGGCCATCACCTGGCTAACAGGGGGGTCTTGATCTTAAACTCATTGCACATACACCTGCACCAAATTGATTCAGTGAGACTACCTGTTTACTAATTACTAATATTTTTTTCTATACACAGGTATTCCGAAGTGGTGAAGGTATGGGCATTAGATTGGACAGTGCACTTGGTTTTGCGGGTGCTATTATCTCCCCTTACTATGACTCTTTGCTTGTGAAAGTGATTGCTCATGCAAGGGATCATTCATCTGCTGCAGCAAAGATGTTGAGAACCTTGAGAGAGTTCAGAGTTCGTGGAGTCAAGGTAATAATTAATCTTACTTTATTAATTTATTTATTTTTGCATAAAGTAGTTGAAGAAGCAATAGGATGTTTTCTATATCTTTCTTTAATAGGATTATTGCCTTGGTACTCTATTGCAAGGATAGTTGTATGATAGGGTTCTGTCTTTATCATTAGAGAATGTTTATTTAGACCTATATATTTCATTAAATATGTCAAAAAACTCTAAGTCCTATCTATGTTGTAATATTCAGACCAGTTTTTTTACAACCTTTCCATCCATTGTGTGAAATAACACTGATAACCATTGTGTTTTTATGCATCCACAGTTCCAGTGTATTGGCATGTAAGAAAAACATATACTCTATTTGTTGTAGATATTTTTTGGATAAAACTCTTTAACATTTATTTGTAGACTAACATTCCCTTCCTATTGAATGTTCTGCAACACCCTCAGTTCCTGTCTGGAGTCGTAGACACTTACTTCATTGATGAGAATCCACAGCTGTTCAAGTTCTCTCCTACTCAGAACCGGGCCCAGAAACTGTTATATTACCTAGGGCAAGTCATGGTTAATGGACCCCAGACTCCACTAGCTACAGACATGCAGCCTACTGATATTGTACCATCAGTACCAACAATTCCCTTTGGTAAGGTTTGTGTATGTAGTACTACTGTAGGCAGTTATACATTGTGATGTATGTTATCATATATATACATATCTACAAATACATTGTATACATAAATCTGTATGATTGGCCATGGTTGGTTCTCTATGACTGTATTAGATTATTAGATTTGTTAGATTAAGTTGTTAAATTATTAGATTTGTATGACCACCAATACAGACACCTATAGCACACATACATAATTGTGTGTCCATTGACGTGAATTTTCTGATTTACCTGTATTAATTTTTGTCCATATGCAGATCACAATAGTCATTGTCACATGGCAGACATGACCCTTTTTACAACATAGAGTTTACTGGTATTAGCTGGTAATAATTAGCAGACATTACGTATTCTGAATTATTCTATACAAGTTTCATTTTACATTTCTGATGGACAGGTTATGAAAAAGTTATTATTGATACTCAAGAGTGTGGAAAAGAGTCTTGTTAAATACAAGAAATGTTATTTAGTTTGTAAGATACAAACATAAGTAAGTGTCTATAAAGCAGTTTATACATTAGCAATCTTTGTAGGCAAAGTTGTCATTTTTGGATTTAGATGTTGCACCAGCACTATTTTTATATAGAAATATGTTTTTTAATTAGATTTGGATACTTACTCCAGAAGCTTGGTAATTTATTTGAATTCCAGTAGTGTTAAAGAGTGGAGCAAATATTTGGTGTAAGGTTTCATTAATACTTGGATATTTGGGGGGAATAAACAGAGCATATGGATGTTTGACATGTGTGACATGAACCATTTTTATCTTCTATACAGATAATGTGAAAGGTACAGAAAAAATAAGGACATAGACATCTTTAATTTGTCAAAGCATGACAAATATTGATCCAAATACAGTCAAACTTGCATTAAAGGCAATTTCTGTTTAAAGGGCACCTGCCTAAAAGGCCATTCAAACATAATATTTGTTAACTTTTTTTATAATGAATAAAGCTCTTTACAAAGATCACCTGTCTATAACAGCCAGATTTGTCTGTTCCCTTGAGTGGTCTTTATAGACAAGTTTGACTGTGTTCTGTATATAGTCAGTAGCTTTAGTCTGAGGTACTGTGTGCTAGAACTCTGAGACATTAGTGATTGTGTTGTCTTTCTGGGTTTACATAGTATCAAAAGTCATGTGTACATATTTTCAACTGTCAGATATATGTGATACATGTACAAGCAAATATAGATGTTTTTCTTTGTATATTTGTTGTGGTATATGTTATTTCTTGTTCTTTTACTTAACAGTTTTCATCGTAGTGTATGTTACTGGTACCATGGTTATTTTATTTCTGTATAAGGTACCGGTAGTATGTGTACATATGATATGTGACATAACTTGTATAACATTATAAATGATGAATGTAGTAGAATTGCTTGATACTATTTAAATCTATTGCACTCTTACTCTCTGTCACACAATCTTAGAAAATGATCTACATGCTACATTGGATAAATGTCTGAAGAACTCTTCCAAAAATGTACAATATTCACAAAAAACAGAGTTTATAATGTATCGGACACCAGGTGACACATGGTTCTGTATTATACAGTCACCTTAATACAGAGCTTATGGTGTATCAGACAGTCTCATATACTTATTGTACAGCCAATTTTTGATATGTCTCAAAGGTTTAAGTTGGCATCTTTATGTTTTGTGTTTTAACAAATGCCAGAATATCTGTAGACTTGACAAAATGTTTACTGGATTTAAGAAGTTGCCCATTGGTGGTGGAGGGAGCTAGAGCAGCATGGCTAGTACAGATAACTGGTTTGAATATTTTGTGGTTGCTAACTTTCAAGTGAAGTAGAACTCTTACCTAAGTCACCATGGAAAGCATGAACATTGAGAAATTTAATAGGAAAGTGGATAGCATCAGTGTAACACCAGTAATATATCAGTAACAAACCTGAAATTTTATATATCAGTTAGTGTAAAACATCTGTGATTTATAAGTCAGTTTAATATACTTGTGATTTGTCAGTCAGTAAAACACACCTCTAACTTATAAGTGATTATAACACCTGTAATTTATCCTGTAATTTGTCAGTCAGTTTGATATGCTTGTGATTTATCAGTCAGTAAAACACACCTCTAATTCATAAGTGATTATAACACCTGTAATTTATCCTGTTATTTGTCAGTCAGTTTAATACTCCTGTGATTTATCGGTCAGTAAAACACACCTCTAATTTACAAGAGATTATAACACCTGTAGTTTATCCTGTAATTTGTCAGTCAGTTTAATACATTTGTGATTTATCAGTCAGTAAAACACATTTCTAATTTATAAGTGAGTATAACACCTGTAATTTATCAGTCAGTTTAATACACCTGTGATTTATCAGTCAGTAAAACACAACTCTAATTTATAAGTGATTATAACACCTGTAATTTATCCTGTAATTTGTCAGTCAGTTTAATACACCTGTGATTTATCAGTCAGTAAAACACACCTCTAATTTACAAATGATTATAACACCTGTAATTTATCAGTCAGTTTAATGCACCTGTGATTTATCAGTCAGTAAAACACACCTCTAATTCATAAGTGATTATAACACCTGTAATTTATCCTGGTTTTTGTCAGTCAGTTTAATACACCTGTGATTTATCAGTCAGTAAAACATGCCTCTAATTTACAAGTGATTATAACACCTGTAATTTATCCTGTAATTTGTCAGTCAGTTTAATACACTTGTGATTTATCAGTCAGTAAAACACACCTCTAATTTATAAGTGAGTATAACACCTGTAATTTATCAGTCAGTTTAATACACCTGTGATTTATCAGTCAGTAAAACACAACTCTAATTTATAAGTGATTATAACACCTGTAATTTATCCTTTAATTTGTCAGTCAGTTTAATACACCTGTGATTTATCAGTCAGTAAAACAAACTTCTAATCTATAAGTCATTGTAATAAACCCATAATTTATGTCAGTGTAACACACCTGTAATTCATCATTTAATGTAATACACCTGTAATTTATAAGTTATTTAATACACCTGTAATTCATAAGTCATTATAACACCTGTAATTAGTCATCATAACACAGCAGTAATGTATAAGTCAGTATAACACCTGTAATTCATCAGTCATTGTAATACACCTGTAATTTATGTGTCAGTAATACACACCTGTAATGTATCAGTCAGTATAACACACCTGTAATTTATCAGTCAGTATAACACACCTATCAGTCAGTGTAATACACCTGTAATTATGTCAGTCAGTATAACACCTGTAATTTATCAGTCAGTGTAATACACCTGTAATTATGTCATTTAGTGTAACACACCTGTAATTATGTCAGTCAGTGTAACACACCTGTAATTTATCAGTCAGTGTGTTTTGATCATTTGGTAAATTGATATTAATCAAGCTGTTTAATACTTTACTATTACAGAGGACCAATCTGAAACATCTGGTAAGAATTGTGTCTATATATATGTATTTAGTATCTACTTTTTTTAATGTATTTTGTTTTAATTTCAACCCCATTCTTAAGGCGGCTGTGGTGTGTTGAAATTAATTTTCAATCAATGCTTCTTTTTTCTCTATATAGAGTATATTTTGATTGTTCTTTTAACAGTTAATTAAAGAGAACACTAGCTTTTAACTAGCCTCATACATACAACTTAATACTATGCTGAATATGCAGATTGTAAACTGCCGATTCCAGAGTGATCTTTAATTCTCTTTCCATTCAGCCCTTTAGGCTGTTCAGGTTAACTTAGCAAAATAGTTTTTTCTACCAGTATGTGACCCTAATTTCAAACACGAAAAATAATACCCAACTAGTATCAGTGCACAGGTGTACACCTGTCCTATAGACACCATGACTCTCACGATCAGCTAGCTTCAACCAAAGAACAGCTTTTTGTAAAACGGCTGAAGCTCAGTCAGGGAGGCTGTAAGATGGAAGTTAAACCTCCAGCCCTTCGGGCTTCATATCAGAAAATCTGTTTCATCTATTACAAGATGTTTGGATATTGGGTGATTTTCCAACATTTTATCTTCTTTTGATATGAGATACACGATATAAATTGTATCATTATCCCCAACAGCTGACATTCCCCAAGAGGCGGCCATGGATTGGTCACTGCAATGGGCTAATACTGTACTTTACTCTAAGCTTATAATTGAACATTTTAGAAGAAATGTAATTGAAATGTAAATAAAGATAAAAATGTTCAAATAATAGGAAAAATCCAACAAAAAAAAGATAAAGTTAAAAAACCAAAAAAAAAAACCAAAAACCCCCAAACATTAGTATTGCTATGTTTGAATTTTAGACAACATAAAATAAACTTCAAATGTGTCATATGCTACTGTTTAGCTGTAGACCTATAGAAAGACATACAGTCTAATTTTTTAAGTGATTTAAAAATGAATGCGCTAATGAATTAGAGACTGTGAATTAATTGTGTTTTTAATCTCATGATGTACATTGATACTGATAAAATTTGGATTGCTTTATCAAAATATTTTTAACACAGTTTCAAGAAAAAATCATTTTAAAGGGATACCATGTTCCTGCTTGGCCCACAATAAGTAAACGTAGGAATAATTCATGAATTTTATGGTAAAGTTTTGTTTTTTAGCGGTTTTATTATTTGTGTTGTAAATTTAGTACTCTTAACCACCTACTACAGAAGGAGTAGCACATAAATATCAGACAATGTTTTGATTTCATTATTTTAGATTGTTTGTTGGTAGACCTCAGTTCTGAAATTTATTGAAAAAAGAATTCTAGCCCAAAGGGAAGACTATGTTAACTTACATGTATATGTAGGTGTTTAAATTTGAATATAAAATATGAAAGTAAGAACTTCCTCTCTCTCTGCTCATTTGTTCTGTAATTTTATCTTTTAACAATGGTTTAAACTTGTATACTTACAAAGAGGAACCACATGTTCTTAAAGGTCAGTTTATTTCTTTGTAGCTTAGATTTCACCTAATTGTTTATCAGTACACATCTATGTATATAGTTGTCATTTACAGTTATTTAAGCTGCCAATGATTTGCATGCACTGGTGAATGAGATAACAAAACTTTGATAGCTATGACAATGGCCAACAGCAGGAATGATAATGCATATGTTGCTATACTAATTGTGTTCAGTTATTGCTATATGTATGGTATTATTTTGTCAACAAATATATACATTGTTTATTTTTGTGTAAACATATATGCATTGTAATATATGTCTACATTTACATGTACATTGTTTTTATTTTTGTATAAAATCCATTGATAGGCAAATCAATGAGAATTCTTTCAAAAGCCTTCTTAACATCAATGCTTGGAAGTTGATTACATCTAAGACTTACATGCTTTTTGTTTCACCTGCTGCAAGAAATTATACTACTAAACTGTTAAAATCTGGTCATACTCAATAGTTAAGGTGAAAACATGTTCTTTCTGACATTTTCAAGTCTTTTTCCCCATCTCTCAGATATTAATGTGTTCATGAACAGGGTATACATATATGTAAACAGTGTGTGTCATCTATCTCCTTTGACTAGTATACAGTAAAACCTGCTATAGCGGCCACCTCTATATAAGGATCACCTGTCTATAAAGGCCAGTTTTGAAAAGTCCCTTGACTGCATACTTCAACTAAATTGAACCTGTGTATAAGGGTCATCTGCACATAAAGGCAAATATTTACTGGTCCATTGGGTGGCCCCTATATACAGGTTTTACTGTATATCCACAGTGTCAAGGATGTTTCACATATCTTTACATGTTCTTATGTATAGTATTAACTCGTTCACCCCTAAAGACACATTTAGATTGGTCTCAGTCATTTCTTTACTACAGAGTCAATTGTTCTTCAGGGGTTGATGAGTTAGTTACATTCAAGAAAAATTAAATAGATGTCAAAACAAATGGTCTGAACCCCTGATACCAGATATATAGATTTTTGTGACCCATGAGATACATCAACCAATCATGGATTGAATATGCTGACCCTGGTCTATGACTGGATTTTCATTTTACATTCACTTTTTATTATTTTCATTAATTATTCTGTGGATTTTTCTCTTTATCAAACAGAAACTTTCATGCCTCATCTATTTCTCAAGATGACTTAAGTTATGATGTGGGTCATTACTCTGTCTTGTTATTGGCTTTACCTCTTATGATATTTGTCTATCACTGTAGTTAAACATAATCCCTTCCTGTTGCTGTTATGCATCATTCGTACTCTCATTTTATGACTCTGGATCACTGATTTATCATTGAATAATTTTGAATCTTATATGAAGAAGAAGAAATGTGAGGAGACTCCTAAGGGATTCCTAGTTACATAGATAAAACATTAAATTCAGTAAATGCTGTCTACACATCTGATCATTGAAGATTTCTGTCCCCAAATGAGACAGAAATTACACAGAAGTATTACAAGTGATGGCTGTGAACATAACAAACAGAACTGTACCAAATCATGTATCTTTGATAGTTTATTGACCAAGATTCAGCAGTATCTGTATAAAACACACTTTTCAGTTTTATTGGTTCAGCATATTACTTATTTATCTCTCATTTCTACATATGTTGATTTTAACAAACACAATTCCTTACATATTTATCAAGAAGTCATTAGTCTTAAGTCCTAAGTCTTAAGTTAAGACAAAAATAAGGACCATTTTTATTTCAATACTATGCTAACTCAAGTCTTAATGTAAGGCATATTCACACATTTTCAAATTAGATCATGATAGTTTATGTATATTTCTACCTGCTTTGTTTACAAAGACACATTACTACACACACATACAGCAATAATTTGGGTACATGCATTGCCTCATAAGTTACTGAGACAGGACCTAATTTGTCTTAAGTCACAAGTCCTAATTCTTTGTAAAACAGTCACAAATAGTAAGTGTGGTCCTAAGACCAAGTCTAAGGCTTGGAACCTTTTGTAAAACAGGCCCCAGATGAATTGTTCAGGCTATTGGGAATCTCTTGTCTTTTATAACCATTTCCTTCATGATTTTCTATAGCTTTATTACAGTAATTCCACTTCTTAAGTTCCTAATTCTGGAACAGGCACTTGACATCATAAAATGTTTTAGATGGAACACTTGCAAATAATAAACTAACACAAACACTTAGACATGTTAGAGTTTATATTTACTACTACATATAGACACTTTGTTGGTTTTTATATGCTTTGAATGGTGTGTACTAGATATAGATATCCTTATGCTTCCATTACATTTTGAATTACTATTAAGTCTTTATGAAATCTGTATAAATTGTTTATAAATATGTTTAGAATGTAATGCCCTCCATATATTACAGTATTGTTTTGACTTCCTATTAAATACCAACAGTTAAAAAGTGTCATTTGCAGTTTTTTTTTACTGTAATGCAATAAAATAAACTACAATGTAATCTTTTATTTAATACCTCTTATTTGATATATAATGCATGATAAATTCTACTAATAAGCCTTTGTTTTGTGTCAGGTATGTCAAATTGGTTACTGAAAAGTACCTGTTATAGTAAAACCTGCTTTAGCGACCACCTGTGTATAAAGACCACCTGGTCCCCCAGTACTACCATTTTTGTGTACAAATCAACCTCTATATAAAGACCACTTCCCTATAAAGACTGGTTTTCTTGTGTTCCTAAGGAGGTCATTATATACAAGTTTCACTGTATTTTCTTGGAATGACTGCTTTCTCTTTGTATGCAAATTTATCAGATTTTTTCTGTTTCAGAATATTTATATTTGATATTTCTGAGGTATTCCAAATGAGAGAAATTATCAATTATTTGAAATATTTAAAAATATATTTCCATCTTAAAACTGTAACATGGGGGGCCCTTTGATTAAATGGAACATTCAGTTTTATTACTAGCAGTATTCACATTAATTTTACTGATGATGGATTTGTTCTGGGCTTTCTGGAATTTGAAATAAAATTTGGTATTCAGGATAGTATACTTTGCAGTTCAAAATTTTAATCAAAATCATCCCTTAAACTTGTTTACCAGTACTCAAACCATTAATCTGAGTGAGTTTGTGAATGTGTAAATTTGTTATTAACTTACCGGAAATTGCAATTTCTTACAAGTAAACATTTAATGTTTCCTTAACTAATTTGAATACTTTTACAAGCACTAAAAATTAGTTGTTTTTTTTCAATTTGAAATATCTCGCATATTTACCTTGATAAATATGCAATGCAAATTTTAACATAATTGCTGTACTGTTTGCAGAAGACGACAAAGATTTGCTGTGATTGGGAAGATGCCACACAGGTAATATCAGATTATTATTAATTAACAAGTTTTATTTATAGATACGTTTTATTTTGTAGTGAGGCATCCTCCAGAGGGTTGGAGGGATGTTCTGTTGAAAGAAGGACCAGAGGCATTCGCCAAAAAAGTGAGACAACATAAAGGCTTATTGTTGATGGACACGACCTTCAGAGATGCTCATCAATCTCTCCTGGCAACTCGAGTTCGCACATATGATCTGAAGAGAATATCTCCATATGTGTCGCATAGATTTAACGACCTTTTCAGCTGTGAAAACTGGGGAGGTAGTATATTATATCTACAATTATTTTGAGACTGTGATACTGTATTATAGTTTATAATTTTAAGTTATAATGTAATTTAAGTAATGTCACCTGATTCTGGATGACATTGTCTACCTCTGAAAAACAATGGACTTTACATATTTGATATAGCACAGTCCAAAAGCTGCTCCAGGGATGGACGAGTTAAAATATTTAGTATTGCATTGTAGGAGATATGTGATAGGGATCGTAAAATGATATCTACATTATATATAAACAATATTAACTTCATTTTAAAAAAAAATTAAAATATGACTACTATTTTTTCCCTCAAAGATTTGAAGATCAGACAGTAAATTTCTTTTGAAGCTAAAGAAAATCATGTGATTGATTATTGTATATCTTGATAAAAATAAAATCTGAATAAAAATAATTGGGGCATTTGTTTTTCACAAACACATAGATCTGGGTTTGTTTGTTTTTTCATACAACTGTTGGAAACATTATTATGATGTATCATGATAAGGTGTATTAATGTTTTTGTAGGTGCTACCTTTGATGTCGCCATGAGATTTTTACACGAGTGTCCTTGGGACAGACTCCAAGAAATACGCAAACTCATTCCAAATGTTCCATTTCAAATGTTATTACGAGGAGCTAATGCCGTAGGTTACACAAACTACCCCGATAATGTTGTCTATGAGTAAGTCTGAAGATTGATTTTATAACCTACACGTAGAAATACAGAATTGATTTTATAACCTTCACATAGAAATACAGAATTGATTTTATAACCTATACATAGAAATACAGAATTGATTTTATAACCTACACATAGAAATACAGAATTGATTTTATAACCTTCACATAGAAATACAGAATTTATTTTATAACCTTCACATAGAAATACAGAATTGATTTTATAACCTTCACATAGAAATACAGAATTGATTTTATAACCTTCACATAGAAATACAGAATTGATTTTATAACCTATACATAGAAATACAGAATTGATTTTATAGCCTACACATAGAAATACAGAATTGATTATATAACCTACACATAGAAATACAGAATTGATTTTAATCTGGCTTATCTGCTACTTATCACACTGTTAACTAGGATTGTCACCTAAAATGAAATATCCGGGTAAGCTTATTTTTATGTCCAAGAATATTAAATTAGTCAGTGACATAAAAAATGTATAAATTATATCATCATTTAATGTGCGTAAGACTAAACTCATCTGTCAGGCAGATTTGAACCGGATATTTCCATCAAAGGTAAATAGTAGAAATTTTATCTGTCTACTAACACCCCCCCCCCCCCCCCCCCCAAAAAAAAAAAAAGAAATTTACTGTGTCACTATAAAAAAGTCTGATTAAAATGAAAAAAGTGATTTCAGTTTATTTATGGAGTGATTTAGTTCAAAATATAAACTTCACAAGAGCAGATGAGTGATACTGGTCCTTTTGAGCAATTTCTTGATAAATCCAATTATAAATAACAAGGATATGGGCAAACCTGATATTACAGCCATTTCTTATTTGTTTTGTTTTGCTTTTTTCTTCTGTTGTTATGGGAAGGTGGTGTTTACTTTGCTTTAACTGAGAAAGAAATGGTATAATATTGTCATTGTTTTATTACCTTGGTCTGTGTATGCAACCCTTTTATAAATATAATTATGGAAGTACATTAAGTATTTTAGCAATTACATGTATATTAAAGTGTAAAAGAGCTGAAAGACTGGTTCATATCATTTTGTTAATGTTTGATAATGTCATCTTTAAGATTAAAAATTATATTTTGATGCCTGGATTCATATATACAGTGTATGCATGTATATTTACAAATGTCATAAGGTAAAATCGTTTTTATTAGGTTCTGCGAGTATGCAGTGAAATATGGAATGGATGTCTTCAGGATTTTTGACTCATTAAATTATCTCCCAAACATCAAAATTGGAATGGAAGCTGTTGGAAAAGCTGGTAAGTTAACAAATGATTTATACAAAAGTTAATGTGGTAAATGTAAACTGTATATGTTGTATTATGCATGCGCACATACTAACATGTCTGTACAGGAGTTAAAAGAGTATATATGATGGATCTTATCTGTCAGTAGCCCTGCATATTTCAGATTGTTTTTAATGTCAATGTAGAAGACAATGTATACAGCTGGTCTGGATTAGTGCCCTTATACTGTACTCTTTGAGGTAAACACACTGACAGCCTCAGTTCTCTGTGATATATCTCCAATGTATACAGCTGGACTGGGATTACTGTCCTCACTGACAGCCTTAGTTCTCTGTGATATATCTCCAATGTATACAGCTGGACTGGGATTACTGTCCTCACTGACAGCCTTAGTTCTCTGTGATATGTCTCCAATGTATACAGCTGGTCTGGATTACTGCCCTTATACTGTACTCTTTGAGATAAACACACTGACAGCCTCAGTTCTCTGTGATATATCTTCAATGTAGACAGCTGGACTGGAATTACTGCCCTCACTGACAGCCTTAGTTCTCTGTGATATATCTTCAATGTAAACAGCTAGACTGGGATTACTGCCCTCACTGACAGCCCCAGTTCTCTGTGATATATCTTCAATGTAAACAGCTGGACTGGGATTACTGCCCTCACTGACAGCCTTAGTTCTCTGCGATATATCTCCAATGTATACAGCTGGACTGGGATTACTGCCCTTGTACTGTACTATTTGAGGTAAACACACTGACAGCCCCAGCTCTGTGATATATCTTCAATGTATACAGCTGGACTGGGATTACTGCCCTCACTGGTTCTCTGTGATATATCTCCAATGTATACAGCTGGACTGGATTACTGCCCTTATACTGTACTATTTGAGGTAAACACACTGACAGCCCCAGCTCTGTGATATATCTCCAATGTATACAGCTGGACTGGGAATACTGCCCTCACTGACAGCCCAGTTCTCTGTGATATATCTCCAATGTAGACAACTGGACTGGGATTACTGCCCTCACTGACAGCCTTAGTTCTCTGTGATATATCTTCAATGTATACAGCTGGACTGGGATTACTGCCCTCACTGACAGCCCAGTTCTCTGTGATATATCTCCAATGTAGACAGCTGGACTGGGATTACTGCCCTCACTGACAGCCTTAGATCTCTGTGATATATCTCCAATGTATACAGCTGGACTGGGATTACTGCCCTTGTACTGTACTATTTGAGGTAAACACACTGACAGCCCAGTTCTCTGTGATATATCTTCAATGTATACAGCTGGACTGGGATTACTGCCCTCACTGACAGCCTTAGTTCTCTGTGATATATCTCCAATGTAGACAGCTGGACTGGGATTACTGCCCTCACTGACAGCCTTAGTTCTCTGTGATATATCTCCAATGTATACAGCTGGACTGGGATTACTGTCCTCACTGACAGCCTTAGTTCTCTGTGATATATCTCCAATGTAGACAGCTGGACTGGGATTACTGCCCTCACTGACAGCCTTAGATCTCTGTGATATATCTCCAATGTATACAGCTGGACTGGGATTACTGCCCTCACTGACAGCCCCAGTTCTCTGTGATATATCTCCAATGTATACAACTGGACTGGGATTACTGCCCTTATACTGTATTATTTGAGGTAAACACACTGACAGCCCCAATTTTCTTCTTTTAAGTTTTTAAAAGATGTCAACCCTTAGTGAATCAAATGATCTTATTTAGTATTATTTGAGACAGGAGAAGAGAACAGAATGTCCAAACTCGGATTTGCTCTGTCATAAATATTCCTGATCAAAGGAAACAATGTTGAGCTGCAGGTTCCATTTTTCACTACATTGATATAAAGGATTGCTCAAAGATGTTTCCATGTCAGTCAAATTCTTTAATATTTTGCTTTTCTAAAACCTCAACTAGACCTGTATGTGACTTCATATTGACAAAACTTTCTGACTTTGATTGTTCTATTTTGTCATACAAGGTGGTGTAATAGAAGCTGCAATATCTTACACTGGTGATGTGTCTGACCCAAACAAGACTAAATACAGTCTTAAGTACTATGAAGATCTGGCAAATGAGCTTGTCAAAGGAGGAACTCATATTCTGTGCATTAAGGTAAAGCATGAGTTATGTGTGCTGTTTTTGTATCACTTATGTTGTAGGCCAGGTTAAAGGTCACAAGAACAAGTCATACTAACCTTCATTTTTTCACAAGCTCTTATTCTGTAACATTATGGAGAAGTAAAAGCTTTAGCCATCTCTGGTAAATATACATACTCTCACTTTGTAGGGGCTAATGAGTAATCTCTAGGTCATATTTGGGATCCTAAAACTTTGCTTAAATATTTTCATATTTAATGTTTAACTATACTGGTCTGACTTTGACTCATTGTCTGTCAGAGCATATCCATCACAAACAGGATTTCTGGGGCATGAGTTATATAAAAAGTATTAAGTCCTAAGTTTATCGACCTTGAAACAAAATAATTGGACTGTTTTATCAAGCTAAGCCCAACTCGGGCGTCATGTCTTCTTCATAGATTTTTAAATAAGATATTGAGTTTCTTTATATATATACTTGCTACCATTTACGAAGATGAATTGTGGCACCTACAAAAATCTCTTAGGTCTACAATGTCTTTGGGTAGTCATAAAGATACGACCTGGGCCTGTCACCATAAAGATTAAATTTAAGTAAAGTCTCAAGTTTTATGGTGCTGGACCCTGATTTTGGAAGTTGCAAATCTTAATTATTTATAACATGGTTGCTTGTCTAACATGGCATTATAAGACCACGTTTAAGACTTACAACCTTTTGTAAAATGCTCTCCAAGTTTGGGTACTGGTACCTGAGATTTCTTTAAAACAGTAAGTGGCGGTTCATTCAGCCAGCATTCAGCACAAGAAGTGAAAATCATTGCTCTTTTGAATAAGACTTAAAATCAGTATCTTGTGGCATGTTTGTAATCCTTCAATACAAATGGCAGGTCAGACTTATATGTTTGATTTTGAATGGTGATCATCTGATTTTCTGTCACTTTGTTCAGTTGTTTGAAGTTATGGTCACTATAATATTAATATAATATAGTCTTGACACACTAATGTGAAACTGTACAGTTGTTTAATTTCACAGGGAGAAAATTTTGCATTTTTCTGAAAGGAACTTATTCACGGATATAAAATTTCATGCAAGATTAATTACGAACTGTCTTTCTGATACTTCAAAGGTATAAGGAATTATATGCACAGATATTTAATTTTGCAGTATTTTCATTGACCGTGAATATAAGGAAATTAAATCCCCTGAGAATAAAAGTAACTAAACATTGTGCTATAATTATCTATGATATATATATATATATATATATATATATATGAAGTAATTTGATATCTAACATATTGCAGGACATGGCTGGAGTCTTAAAACCCAGAGCAGCCAAACTGTTGGTAGGCTCTTTGAGAGAAAAGTTCCCAGATATACCAATACATGTGCACACTCATGATACAGCTTGTGCTGGGGTGGCATCCATGTTGGCGGCTGCAGAAGCAGGAGCAGATGTTGTAGATGTTGCAGTGGATTCTATGTCAGGACTTACATCTCAGCCCAGTATGGGGGCAGTTGTGGCAGCCCTGGAAGGGACAGAGCTTGATACTGGTAAGTATGGTATAAATGTATAATCTGTATACAGAGTATTAACTCATGTATATGTTACACAGGAATGATCATAAATTCATTATTCAATAAAATTCTATTTAAACCTAGACATCTTATAATTACAGCATGTGCAACATGACAGTGAGAAGCAAATACAGTCAAACCTGCCTTAAAGGCCACCTGTTTTCAGCAGCCGCTTGTCTTCAACAGCCAGTTTCTGTTACCCCCAATCAATTTCATTATAAAATCATACTTAAACCAGCAGCCACCTGTCTAACGCGGTCAACGGCCAGTGATATACAGGACAAAATGCTTGGTCACACTGTTTTCAGCAGCCGTTTTTTGAGGATGGTTGATCCCTTGATCTATTTTTAGAAAACCTGTAAACAGTTTAGCTGGGCAGCACTGTAATGTACATGATTTTGACACCTGATCATCTTAACATCAGACTATTATGTATTGGTGTATTAATATACATGTGTTACTTACAGTGCATAATGGACACCAATTTTCTTGTGATTTTTGTCAACCTGGAACTAAAGACCACCTGTCTTATGCAGCCACTTTCCTAATCTTCCTGAAGTGGCTGCTGAAAACAGGTTTGACTGTACTGAAGATTGGAAAATTGTTTGCGCTGTTTCCCCTAAAAGGGGTTGTTCTGAATACACAAAGTCAATAAAATCATATGCATTCATTACAAAATCTTTTTACACACTAAGAAATTATCTGCTTTTTGCAGCATTAGTGCCCTGTTTGCTATCGACAAAGTGGTAAGCATTTTAAATGCTATTCTAAATCTGGCAGCAAAACTTGGGAAAACAAAAAGGATGTGAATTCTGTTAGGGCCATTAAGGAATAAAATTTAGTATAACTCTAAAAATCTTCCGTAAAACCATTGCTTAGTTACTTCCATATTTGATATACGAGACCTTATAGTCATTGTCTGAAAAGTTTGTGAATGAAAATATAATCTGGCTATGAATGAGTCACTAGAGAAGTTTCTGTTCACATACGCTATTAGTTCATATATATATGTGTGTGTGTGTTTTTGTGTAATTACTCAAGACTGGCAAAATGTTTGTGTATGTACATATATTGATTTGTGTACAGTTATGCATGGAAATTGAAAATATAGCATTCAAGGGCATGGGGCCAAGGATCAAGTTCCTAGGAACAGTTAAACTGTATAAAAAATGTGAAAAATAACAAGTTAAATAGTTTGTGTTAAGTTCTGTATGTTATTTGTTGAAGTAAATAATTACATATTCAGGTTTGAGGAATTTCTTTTTGCAGGCTTAGAACTGTCAGAC
This sequence comes from Atrina japonica, assembly GCA_030159075.1. Taxonomy (NCBI): domain Eukaryota; kingdom Metazoa; phylum Mollusca; class Bivalvia; order Pterioida; family Pinnidae; genus Atrina; species Atrina japonica. The sequence goes on from BROG01000381.1 coordinate 512,409, forward strand.
GTTACTAATTACTCAGCATATTGGGAACAAACCAGAAACTTGTATGCTCCTTTTGAATGCTGCAAAACTTTGAAAAGTGGAAACTCGGATGTGTACACCAATGAAATTCCAGGTAATGCTATAATTGTACAGATGGTCAATACCTTCCAGCAATGTAAATCATGTCTTTGATCCGAATGACTGATGTATGTAGATGGATAAGATGTATCAATTATGACAATAATCAATACTTGATATGTTTTAACTGATAAAATGATATATAAGTTAGATGGATAAAAATATTCTGTTACGTTTAACAGAAAACTTTGTTTAACATTTTTGTTTTCTGTTTGTATGTCTTTTCTCCTGTATGGAACACCAAAAGTATCCCTAGTATTGTTGTATAGGATTTGGTACCAACTGGAAGCTGTTAAATATATACAATTTGTTGAAAATATGGAGTAAACTTGTATGGAATTGAAAAACTAATTGAATTCTGGGTAAAAAGGTCTTTTACAAACATATATATTTTCTACAGAGTACCTGGTACTTAGCTATTAAGCTGAGCATTGTGAAAAAGACAGTGTATTTTGAAACTTTGATATCTCTGAAACAAAAGAATCAAACTATAGCTCTTGAAATGCATGGATCTTTTAGGGAAATTTAATTGATTTTTACTACAAACAACAGTATTATAGACTTATTCATACTGTTTGTAGTACAAATTTACATACATGCACAGAGATAGGCTCTTTAAAGATAATCCATTTCCAATTTTTATTGTAGGTGGTCAATACACCAATTTACAGTTCCAGGCCTTTAGTCTTGGTTTAGCTGACCAGTTTGAAGAAGTGAAGAAAATGTATGCTGAGGCTAACAAACTTTTGGGTGACATTCCAAAGGTAATTCTTACTTTAGATTTTGTTTTTATTCTGGATATCATTGAAAATCATGCACCATGGAATGGTGTTTATATAGGAGTAGTTTGGTAATGATTCTTATGTGTGGTCAGAAATGATATTTACAGTGGAATCTCGTTATCTTGGAACTCACGGGGCCGCCCCTATTACTTTGAGATATTCGGAAATAAGTTTTGGTGGAAAATATGAAATAAAAAGTGAATTTAGCCCATTTGAAAAATCCAACCTGAATGCCGTAATCTTGACGCAGGAGGACTTATTGTTGGATAGTAGTAGTATTTACGTTGAGCTGGTGACGTCACTTCTCTCCCGGCTTGTGTTGGATAGTACGATAGAAAGATGAGCAATTACAATGTTGTAGTGGAATTATTAATAATAATTTATGTAACATGTTTCAATCAATGTTTAAAGTCCAACGATGTATTAAAAACATCTGGAAAAATCTTGTTCATTTACATGCAAAGAGAAGTGTCCAACAATAGGCACTGTCCGAGAATAGGTACTACACCTGTATACTGGAAAATATTTTGTTCCTGATTAAATTTTGCCATTTTCTTCCCTTCCTAGATGATAGGGAGATTGTAAAATGAAAGGAAAAATTTCCATTTGATTAATTGAAGTATGGATGTACATGTTACCATGAGTCTATGATGATATTGGGTGAATTTAAGACAGGGTTAATGTGTTTTCTGTCAGAAAGTGTGAAAAGAACTGGGGGAGAAATATCTGTTTTTACAGTAGTTGTATATAATTCAGTATACCAAATATTGTTGTTCAAAGTGTAAGAGCATCATTAAAATTCTAATGTATAGTTGTGCAGGCTATTTGTATATTTAGCTGATTGACTGATTTTGTTTTCAAGGTGACCCCTTCATCAAAGGTAGTGGGTGATATGGCACAATTTATGGTACAGAATAAACTAACTGGAAAAATGGTTGAAGAGAGAGCAGAAGAGTTGTCTTTCCCTGTATCTGTCATTGAGTATTTTCAAGGTTATCTTGGTGAACCACCAGGTGGCTATCCAGAACCACTGAGGTCAAAGGTAAATTTTAAAGAGTTTGGACATGGTTTGTTATTGTGACATATATCTAAATGTAATACTATTTAAGACGGCGTGTCACTGTATTCTGTATATGACAAGTAGACTTACTGATGAGTAATGGTAAAATTTCATTGATATCATATAGGAGTTTCCTTTTACTCTCTTTTTCTTTTTCAGTGTATTTCATTGAAAGGTTTGGATGCTTTTATGGTAGCAGGGCTGATTTAAGATACACAAATCATAAAAAAATTTTCAGAATCAGATATTGTTTTGCAAAAAGCTAGTACAAGAGTAATTATTTGTGATCTGTTGCATTAGGTATTCTTAATTATTCATTCTATACATCAGATTCTAAAGGGACAAAAATCAATAGAAGGACGAGCAGGTGAACAGTTGCCACCTGTAGATTTTGGCAAGTTAAAGCATTCTCTTATTGAAAAGCATGGAGATGTCATCAGAGATGTTGATGTTGTAAGTGCATCACTGTACCCAAAAGTTACAGAGGAGTTCCTGGAGTTCAGTGAAAAGTATGGCCCGGTAGATACCCTGGACACAAATTTATTCCTTGTTGGACCTAAGATGGCTCAGGAATGTGAGGTACACAAATAATAACTACATAAACAATTAAATTATATGATTGGACTGTTCATATTTGAAGTAAGTCATTTAAATAAATATTAACATATTGTTTGTGTAGTGATATTATTTGAATTCAGATTGACAATTTCTAGAAGTGAATAAGTATGTAGTGTGTCAAGTTTATGTTTTAATTAAGGTTCAAGAATACGCATGAGGAGATAACTCTTGAAGCAAAACGATTTTTATATTGTCAGATTTTGCTGAATATCAATATACAGAGGTATTTTGATGATAGAGTGTGCAGCTTGAGTAGGCCAGCCTGTTGGCAAAACAAATTCATGGATTGTGTGTGTAAACCATGTAGAAAAGTGTCAGAGCTAAGTCAAGCTGTACACTGCTGAGCCTAAATAAAATCTCCACACTGGACAAGTTGAAGACTTCAGTTTGATTTTCTGACCATGTGATAAAATAAGTTTATTTCTGAAGATTTAATATTCTGCAGGTGACCATAGAGAAAGGTAAAACATTATCCATCAAGACTCTTGCTGTAGGAGATTTGAGTAAGGACGGACAGAGAGAGGTCTTTTTTGAGTTAAATGGTCAACTCAGATCTGTATTAGTGAAGGACGAGGAAGCACGGAAGGTATACATTTAGATAAGTTTCACTTACAAATATGTGCAAATATACAGTGCAATTTCTAAAAACTGACCAATTTCTGATACTGATTATGTTAACAAGGTCCAGAATTTTTCCTTCTATTTTCAGGTAAAAATAGTGATTACCGAACCTTCTAAATTCTGGACACCAGATATATTTTTGTTACAAAAACATGGTATTGTACTAAAACAAGTTCTAGACACTGACATTCCCAGTGTAAGAAAATTAAGTAATTCAGTGTTTTCATCAGTCAAATTCCATATACATTTTCAATAACGAATCATAAAATGAAAGGAATCGTTAATTTGATAAAAGTGTAATTAAAACATGCTTAAAATATAAGTACAAGTTAACTGTGAATATTAAAACCAGACTGGCATTTGTTGTTTTACATTGATCAGTGGTTTAGGGAAGTGCTACTGTACAACATGTAACACATAATTGTATATCTGTTTTTACGAAACATTAAACGTTGGCTTCCTGGATTGGCCCTAGTATGCCTAGAATTACACAGATCTACCAAAATACTTCAATTTAAATCAGATTGATGTAACTCCCAAATTTATATTTACCCTCTGCTAGACAAAAATGGCAATAAGTTGTACCCTTGACCTTCCTTCTGTCTGACCAATTTTAAGGGGCAGTAAGTTGTTCTACCCTTGACCGTCCTTCTGTCTGACCAATTTTAAGGGGCAGTAAGTTGTTGTACCATTGACCGTTCTTGTGTCTGACCGATTTTAAGGGGCAGTAAGTTGTTCTACCCTTGACCATCCTTCTGTCTGACCAATTCTAAGGGGCAGTAAGTTGTTGTACCCTTGACCATCCTTCTGTCTGACCAATTTTAAGGGGCAGTAAGTTGTACCCTTGACCGTCCAGGTGTCTGACCAATTTTGGTTTCTGCACTCTAACTTTAGTTAGCCTCATCCAAATTTAATGAATCTCGTGCACAGTGATAAGAGCAACAAAACCCAACATATTTCAATTTGAGTCGACGTGGCTCAGTCGGTAGCTCACTCGACTATTGATCATGAGGTCTTGAGTTTCAGTCCAGGTAGGTTGGTTTCCTGTCCTTCGGATGAGACAGTAAAAACTAAGGTCCTGTGTCACAGTAGGTGTTGGCACGTTAAAGAACCGTCACTGCTCAATGGCCATAAGTGCCCAGCATAAGCCAAACTTTGAAGCCCTTCACTGGCATTTGGTGACATCTCCACATCATACTTGTCAACTGACCCATTTTTTGCGGGTGACACCCGTGAATTTGACCTAACCCTAACCCACCATTTTTTAACAACGAGCGGGTCATTTAATAACCCGGGAATTTGAAAAATGACCCGTTTTCACCCGACCTCCCGATCATGAACTCACAATCAAGAGTTGAGCGTGCTATCGACTGAGCCAGGCCGACTCTACATAAAAAGTAAAAACAAAATGGTTAAAATAAGTATAACACAAAGCACAAAAATACCTAGGACTAAATAAATAGAACTTTAAAAGACTAGAAGTGATATCAAATGCTCTCAAAAAGTATTTTCAAGTATTGAAAGCCTGAAAAATCAGCATGTGACCATGTAACAATATTTAAATTGAAATAAACTCATATTTTGTAAAAAATGTTAAAGAAGCTATTGACAACTTTAATGTAGGACAACTAAGGCATACCCAGTATATGTTTGAAAAATTGAAAACCTCAAAATTGTCTAATAATGTTCTGGACAATTTCTTATTCTAAATTTTATGTACTGAAAGACCATTACATGTGCCATTTAATACACGTATAAACACAAAGACAATTTTTAGTTCATGAATGTTCAGAAAATTCAGTAACAGTAGAATATATAGGGTAATCATGTATTGGTGAGGTTGTGACCTTTAGTATTTAAAGTATGATTTTTCTATTAAAATTAAGATAGTTATAATGCATGCACCATAAAGATCGTCAAATATTACAATGATTTATTAACAAAATGTAATGTTAAATCTTCTTGTTATTTACCAGGAAATGCATTTCCACCCAAAAGCATTGAAAGGAGTAAGAGGGTCAGTGGGAGCACCAATGCCTGGCTCTGTTGTTGATATTAAGCTCAAGGTCGGAGACAATGTTGAGAAAGGTCAGCCAATCCTTGTATTGAGTGCTATGAAGATGGAGATGGTTGTTACAGCACCAGCATCAGGAGTCATCAAGTCTATTGCTGTGGAATCTGGCATGAAGTTGGAGGGAGACGATTTGTTGTGTGATATTGAGTGTAAAGATTAAAACCTCTGAACTAGTTACATATAAAGATACTAGATACTAGAAAGATAACAAAATTGTACCTTTCCAAGAATCACACACAGGTGTAATTAGTCTTTTTACATCTTCAAACAATTCAATGTGTATTCTGAGAGAGGACTTCCAAAGTGAATACATAACTACTATCAGTACTAATTCAATCTTTGTTGATTAGAATGCAAATATAAATATAGGGTCAGTTAGAATGCAAGTATAATTTAGGATGAAATGTCAATTCTCGGGAGTTATTGCCCTTAGATTCACCCGTGTTTGTAGAGCAGAAGCATGTTGGAGTACTCTTAATCATGGATGTTTAATCAATTTGCCTGCACTCTTAATGTTTACTTTAAATTGTAACATTAATTCATTAAGATTAGAATATAAACATAATTGAAACAATTGTCTCTTTGGATAATTAACATACAAAACAGATGTGTTTTATGTCTTGGTTTTTGTATGAACATGAGAATACAGCAAGTTATTTTCTTCTCTAAGTGTTTAAAAGTGAAACTTGTAGTAATAATACTGCCAAACTTTTTTTGATATTTACATTTATCCATGTTTCTAATTGAAAAATTAGATTTTAGAATTTGGATGCATTGTATCATTCAGAGAGAAATCTTGTTTTATATCATCGTTGTTTTTGGTGCAAATTGTTAATGTTTTATAGAATCATGTGATATTGTTATTTTAAAAAAAAAAAAAATAATCTACCCATTAGAGAGAAAGAGGTATGAAATATTATTATCAGATTATGGGAATCATTTTTGAATTACTGTTTAACAGAAAGAAGAGAAAAGTCAGGCCCATTGGAACAATATTCATATTTGTTGGAAGGGGGGCTACAGAAAAGGACAGTATTTTACTTACTTATAGCAGACGACTAGGAACTATCTATGTGTAATTACACTACAGTTTGAACCATGCACTGTCAAGATATTAGGGATGCTGAAGCCCCCCCCCCCCCCTGCTTCTGACAGGCCAGGATAAATTTAAGTGATTGCATGGATCTGGTTACTTTTTGCATCCCAGTAATTAATCACATAAGCATTTCATTTGTTAATATTTATTGAAGAAAACAATGCTATAATACAACATCTACAATGAAATCATAAACAAATTATTTTCAATTCAAAAAGTTAGAATTCCGTAATGATATGTGTCTTTGGTGTATTTAGTTCATTGGTAAATAAAAAGATATAAATTTAATTATAAGTAACTCATTAATCATTTAATACACATATCAACAAATGGTAATGTTAACTAGTAAATATAATCATAATATATATGTATCAAGTTGTAGTTCTTAGTACACATTAAATATATCCAGCTTAAAAGTTATAGATACGATTAACCAAGACTAATCATACTGTTGTACTTTATAATGATCTGTGTTTTAGTGGTCGCAAGGTCAAAATTTGACAGAATTACAGGTAACAGGCATATAGAAAGGTTAAAAATTGAGATCTATTTTATCCTGTATTTCACGCAAAAAAACCCCTTAGCATAATTCAAAACATAGCATATTTGATACCCAGAAAAAAATGTTAGAAAGTTATAAGAACTTTTTATTTTTTGTTCTGTAAACCATTTCCTAAAAATACATACCACTGTTTGCTATTAAGTCAAACGACTCTTTCTCTTTTAAGCCAATTCCATGAATGAAATACTGACATTTACAGCATAATAATTATTACAGAAACAGCATAATACAAAAATATTATATATGGGACATATTCTAAAGATTTTAATTACATACAGCTTTATAGAAGTCATGTGATATAATTGTTTGCATAATATAAAATACAATGTATTTTTTATAAAATCATCAAAATAATTTAAATCTGAAGAAAATAGTTGTTTGCAGTAATATTACACAAACTTACGAAGTTTACATTGAATTAATTTTGTGTTAACGAATATGAATTCAGTTTGGTATTTTTGATTGACTGACAAAAAGCAAATAAATATCTGATATACTCTGTTATTTGGTGTACATAAAAGACATACAATATGATGTTTTTGTGGAGATTAAAGATTTTTGTATCATGTATTTGATGATTGAGTATTGAAGACAGACTAACTATAGATGACTACTGTATTGATTAATGTAAGCCTGGAGAACAAATTTAATAGAATAAGTTCCTATAGATGTGTTGATCCTTGGCTATAGATGTTCCAACCCTATCTCTTTGGTTTTTATAATCCATGGAATTTTTACTAGATATCGACAATTTTTACTTTAATTGTAAGCCTACACTATTCATGAGACGTATGTATTTCCATAATAAAATATCTCTTGTTCCTACTTTTAAGTCCTTATTAAGAATTTTTTATTAATCTTAATTGAATGAATATATATATATATATATATATATATATATATATATATATATGTGTGTGTATAAAAACCTTTTCTACACATCATATATAGCATTCTTATTCTGTTTTTGTCTGTTCTTACAGTCATAAAAATGCACATCACAACACCGTGAATGAGATCTTGTTATATAGTTTAATTTTGCAGTGGATATACTATATGTGAAGATTACCTTGCTAATAGATTAGTTTACCAGTAGATTGGGTATATGTAGTCATTTTTTATTTAGTGCTTTTTTTGTATTTCTTACAATATCGCTGTATGTGTTCAGTGTCAGTGGTTGAAAGTAGAAGTGTTCATCCATGTGCTTTCATTAAGATAACGTCTTTCCATTGCTGTGTATGTATTCTTATATAATTATCTTGTTATGAACAGTTGCTAATATTTTACAGCTTCTTTTTCAAGACTCAAAATAATTCCATTAATTAAAAATACTTCACTGATTGTAGTGCCGTTCAGACATCAGTAAGATTTTTATTAATCTGCAAACAGGAAAGTTATTACAGAGTGCTAGAAATAATTTAGAATGTGGTGAAATATAATGATAAGTGCTTGAAATTTTGTGTGGTTTTGTTTCATTTGTAATTTCACTTTACACTTTTTGATTGGTGCATTTGTTGGGCATTTGTTTACATTAGTTTATCTAAATGCAATTTCGTCTGATCGATGTACCTAAGAGTCATCAGTGTTCAAATTCTTGACATTTTTATTGAAGCAGTGACCGAAAACAAACACATGTACAATGTAGAATAGAAATAAATATTATTTCAATTTGCCTTTAACTTTTTTTTATTTATCTTTGTATATATACTGGGTTATCTGTGCTCCATTAGTTAAAAGCAATATGAGCTATCAGCGACGGAAATATTTTTGAAATTGTCCAGATCATCATATGTAAAGATCATTCCATGAAAATAAATGTCCAGATTGCAATCTGAAACAAATTTTACCTGTCCAAACTATGGAATAGGTATACCACATATGTTAAAAATTCAAATACATTAGACTTCAACAGGTTTGGGACTTGTTAATATATTTATGCAGTGCTTCCAGAACAGATTTGAGTTGTATTGATATCCAGAAACATTTGGTTTCAAGCTTTAGATTTTTAAAATTAGTTTTGTGAACTCTTTCACATTAAGATATTATATGCTGTTATTCTATGGAAAATCAATACATTGGTGATGAAAAGAGATAGCTACATATATATTTATTTTGCAAGGTTTATCTTTGGGGTTTTGGTAAGACAGCTTATTTCAAAGTATAGATAAAAACATACAGTGGTACCGCTCTATTCACACTACGTAATTGACTTAAGTCAAAGTGGTCTGATTAGCGAGGTGGTGTCTTAAGTGTGGCTATAGTCTTACTGGATATTTATTGAAAAAAAAATCAAGAGGCCCCATATATATTGTCTTAAATGTTAGGGGTCTTCAGATGAGGTTCAACCTCATGTATGAAAAATAATGAGCTCCTATGAACTTCTCTAGGGCTCCCTTATGGAGTCAATCATCTAGTGTATTTATCTATATTTCTTGAAAAATGGTTTATTTGTTTCTTGTCATCTTTCACAAGATTGTGAAGTACAATTGCAAGAACACAAATAACGCCAGTTACAATGATTTTAATTTTCATACAGACGAAATTCCCGTATGCATATGTAAATGTCATGCCCATCCCAATCATCAAATTCAACGCCGAAAACGACTCGTCAGCTTGATCAGGGAATTCAGTGGCGATGTAACCTGAAAATATAAACGCATAGTAACATTATTTTAATTATATGACGTAACTATTTTTTTATCAGAAAGGTGCGCTCTTTTTTATAGTTTATACCAATTTATTATATGCCAATCATATAATGTTATATTCACCGTCTGTCTCATTGTTCATTTACCTTCGTGTTGTCATGTTTTAATTTTTTATTTTACTAGGTGGATGGTATATACAAAAATAAAGTCATGAATATGACGTTTTTGTATATAACACACACACACCTAGTCAATTCAAAAATTAAAATATGACACTGCAATTGCTTTAATGCTTTCATTTCTTCAACCAGGTCCATAGTTAAAAAAATATATCCTTTGGACAAAAACATGGATTTTTTGCCCAAATAAGTAATTCTTACAAATAAATTAGAATTTAATGCATTTCTAATTTGCTATGCTATTTTGTTTGGTACACAGTCTCAAAAAGTAATCAACACAGATTTTTCCTTACACAACAAAAATATATTGGCGGGTGGGGGTATTAACGACGGACGTATCTTATTCTGTCTGTCGTATTCTATAGTCTCTTGTTATGGTCTGTTTGTTAGAAAGGGTTTCAGTCTTCGTATGATGTTACCCAGTACACTCTAGAATTGATACACAAACATCTAAATTACATGAATTCAATGCTGGTTAGTTTTAGTGTAAAATGGATTTCACGTTTTGTGTTCATTCTGCAAAATGAAAAAAATATTATACAGGACAGTAATGCAGATTTATTGGCTTTTCTCTCTTTTGTATATTGTTTGTTGGTCACACTCAGTTAAATGCTTTCAAATTTTCAATACTTATCGCCGTTAGTACAATTAAAAAAACTTCTTGATGTAGTTTTTTCCAATAACAGCATACGACTACGAATTAGGATTAGACCATTTGAATACATAATGCAGATTATTGACATTTTCTCTTTTACATATTGTTTAAACTCGATTACATGCTTTCAAAGTTTCATTAATGCAATTTATAAATAACTTTCTGAATATAAAAAATCTAAGATACCAAAGTATAAATGAATAGAATGCCCATGACATAGATACAAATTCGTTAAAAATGGACAAACACGGACCTCTGGAAACCAAGAGGTGGGATCAGGTGCCATGGAGGAGTAGAAGTATTTTTTCATCCAATAAAAGCACAGGACTAGGCCATTAAGAATAGACTTTTGGATGCATATAAAAATGTAATGACAAAGTTATCTACACTTGGCCATTATTACATCTATAACGTTTCATTATGATCCGGCAGACGGTCATTTAGAAATGAAGGCCTTGCCAGCCGTATTGGTAGGCGAATCATAAAAAAGTACCACAAAAGTTTTGTTTAGAACCAACTGATAAAACAAGTCTCACACTGATATTGACAATTTCATATTGTCCAAAGTGGTATTGCCTTTGGATCTGGAATCAGTATGAGCTTTGCTATATCAGCTGATTTTAGTGAGTCGGTAGGATTACTTCATTGCCGAAATCAGTCTAAGTCAGTGGGGTTATTGCCCGGGTTATTGCCCGATTCACGTAACTTGACGGGGCAGAGTAATTTGACGGGGCAGAGTATTCCCTGGATACTGTGATTATCTTACCGGTTACTCTTGCTCGTTTAATGTTGTATTACCTCGTGTGGATACTCGTAGGTGAATTTTATTATAGGCCCTACTACATTCCGGAACAATAAGGACGATTGACTCTTGGCGCTTGATTGCCAAAATCAATATAAGTCTTGTCGTATTATCTCAATAATTTGCTAACTTGACTTTAGCGAGTCCAGGTTCAAGCCAAAATCAAAAAAGCTTCCCTAGACTGCCAAAACCCTGCTAGGACTTTATATGAATTTTATTCAATATGGCCCTAATCACATTCCGGAAATGCCAAAATATATGAGTCCTTGCTATATACACTTTAACAGTGGCGACTTTAGCGAGCCAAAGGCGTTACTTGATTGCCAAAACATCTGACTTTATAAGTCTTGCTATATCAGTCTGGACTTTAGCGAGTGACTTTAGCGAGTCACATCGTTACTTGATTTACTTGATTGCTATATCAAACTTTAGCGAGTCAATATTTATGAGTCTTGCTATATCAGCTGACTTTAGCGAGCCAATGGCGTTACTTGATTGCCAAAATCAATATAAGTCTTGCTATATCAGCTGACTTTAGCGAGTCAACATCGTTACTTTATTCCCGAAATCAATATGAGTCTTGCTATATCAGCTGACTTTAGCGAGTCAATGGCGTTACTTGATTGCCAAAATCAATATGAGTCTTGCTATATCAGCTGACTTTAGCGAGTCAGTGCCAAAATCGTCTTTACTTTACTTTAGCCCGAAATCAATATGAGTCTTGCTATATCAGCTGACTTTAGCGAGTCAATATCGTTACTTTATTCCCGAAATCAATATGAGTCTTGCTATATTACTACATTAGCAAATATTGTTTCTTTTTTAACGTGAAGTAGTGTAAAAATTGTATTGCCCATTCTATTTAGAATTCTGTTCATGTCATAACTTACTATTGACTGTTGTTTTCCATAGACCATCACCGAGTCCCCACAGTGCACACAATAATATCGTATTCCAAATAAAATATCTCCTCATATCCCATCCATACATTCCAAAAACTGCAATAACATCCAGTCCACAGGCTAGAAATACAAAAACAATATTGTGCAAAATATAGTAATATATGAAAAAATAATTCCTGTCAGGGACTTCGCATAGAAAACTCTCACTATGTTTATCTCGTTATGCCGACTAGTAAGCATTTCCCATAGCATTTTATGCTAAATCAACTTTTAAAAAAATAATCGGCCTGACTTGTATACATGTACTCGATAAAATCTTATAAACTTTGGCAAATTTGTGTTGAAGTCTGTGGATTACCTTTCTAAATTGGTTTGGAATGTGCCAATTTCTTTTCATGTATTTGTAAGTGACAAGCGAAACTTGCAGCAACATTACTTGTTTAATGTAAGTGGTGTCAACAAAATACTGCAAAGGAAAATTGTTGCTTCTCAGATGTAAAGTTTCAAATGAGTTTAAATCTAATATCAGATGAAGATGAATAGACTTTGATATCAATATGCGATTTTTGACAAGAATAGATGCAAGCATTACTTTATGAGAGTTATTTAAATAACGTTGATTTAACATAGAAACTTAAAACTATTTGAAAATGACAAAAGTTGACTCACTTTTGGCACGATGCTGTGTGTTCATCGTCATGGTTTTAAGACTACGTTTGTGGGGAAAATGACTATGATAATTGCATTACATGTTACTGTCTGTCATATAATTACATCTGTATATTAAAATCAAAACTGTTTGGAATATTCAATCGATTCGATCAAACTTTTGTGAGCTCGAGGCTGTTCTTATTATTTATAATAACTTTTGTACATGTGTATCGTTTGACTGGATTTAAATTTAAGTCTACAGCTTTATCAGCCAGGAAATGTCTATCCTTCCTTCCGACGAGCCATATCAATAAATTACCATATTTTTATCTGAAAATAACTAATAGTATTGCAGCTTTCTATTCATCGCAATACTTGTACATTGTATCATGTTCCCACTTTTTGATTTACCAGGGGTTTTACCAAAAAGTGGGAACATGATAATTGATACCTGATAGAATATTCAAGCTTTCTTGGTATATTCTGGGTATTGATTGTTCCGGTTTACATATTTTGAAAATTAAAAATGATACCGTAACAACGACAACACAGACAACGAAAAGAGACAGGTAGAAAAATGGATTAAAAAAAATCGTATTGTAAAAATATGAGTTTATTACCTATATGAAATAATAATGAACTACCAGAACTGCGTTCGGATAATCCAACAATCATCGAGGAAAGCATAGACCCAAAACCGAATACCATCATAAAGTAACCAATTTTGTCCACTCCATGTTCGCACCCAATATATGCCTGAAATAAACCACGTCACACACTATATTTTATATTACCAAGACGGCAAAAAACAAACACCCCAAAAACAAAACAAAACAAAAATAAATAAAACAAAACAATAAAAAAAGAACACACAAAACACACACACACAAAAAACAACAACAACAACAACAAAACCCCCCAAAACACAACAACAAACGAAGATACATATTCCGGACGCGGAAAATGATAGATAAAACTTGTTTTCTTCCGTTTAGTCATGTGTTATACCCTGCAAATGACACGTCAAAATCACAACCTGGTTTTCTTCAGTAAAATATAATTCAGTTCTCTTCAAGAAATATAAATTCGAGGAAAACTCGACTGGAGAAACTTAACTAGAGAGAAACTAATTTTGTATGGGGCGCCGTTTTACTTTCTAATACCATTTTGTGATATCACTCTTTCGAATAGGTGATATCACTTATTCGAATAGGTGCTATCACTTATCATCATGAATAAAACGAATAACCTCGAAAATAAGATCTTTTACAATGTTTTATGTGTTTGATAATGTATTTGAACACACATTTTATCATATTCTCGACTATATGTCATTGTGACAGCTTATATCGCTTTAACTCATACGCAATGGCTCTAACCGTTACACTTGGCTCCTTGTTTAACTAACCGTTACACCTGGCTCCTTGTTTAACAAACCGTTACACTAAGGTTTTCCTGAGAAAAAGTGGGTAATATATGGATTGAGCAAAAAAATTTCGAGAAAATATTTGCTTGTCTATCATGTTTTCACCTTTTGGTAAAATCTCTAGTAAAGTAAGGAGTGAAAACATGATAAAACTGCATGTGAATTAGTTCAGAATAACTAGGTTTAACATGATTGAAATAAACTAGAAGGTCTACTACTTTTTCATTCAGAAATATACATTTATATCAAATTCGAAGCCTTACCGACAGACACTACAGTGTTGGGCATTTGTTTTGGTCTCTTTTATAAAACTATAACTTAGGTATTGTAATTTCCACATTATGCTTTTAACAATCCAATGCATCTTCCCAAGTCAAGATTTTCTGATCCCTGTCGTTCCTCAAACGTGCGAGTAACGGAGTGGATCGGAAAGCCTTGACTTTGGAAGATGAATTCAATGTAGAATTTGTTTTCCGTTGTGGAAAATCATTTCGGATTTCAGTTGCTATTGCTTTTCATTACAACATTACATAACATTTGATTCAATATACATGTATAACTATTCATCACTGTAACATAGATATTTGGGAAAAGAGTGAGAACATTTTGTAGGGAGATATACCTTCATTTTTTCACTTAAGATTTATTTAGTCATTATTAATTAAACAGAAGAATAGGATGTGAGCCATGTTGTAACGTCAGAAACGCCTAGCCCAGAAGCCACTGAATGTAATGATAAATTTAAATTAGTCCTGTTGATAAATACTAACCCGGTTTGTTGTTTAAACTGAACTATCGTCGGATGACTGTTTTGATGCCAATTTTGCTATATGAAATCGTAAAATATCAATCATACAGCAAAATATGAATATATCATCATGAATAATCAATAAACAGTCATCTTATTTTGATACAGTTTTACCACAATGATAGCGCAAATAAAGTTTTCAATCCATTAACAGTGCCTCAAACAAAATACAAATCATAGTGTAAACTTAGTGTAGTAAACTCCCAGCTTTTTGTTTTATCTAAATATGCAAATAATAAATACGCAAATGTAATTTAATAATATTGAAGTTGAAACTTCAAAAGTTAGCAAATGAGACAAATATGGGTTTACCTTTGTAATTTCGCCAATCATAAATGCTGACTGTAGTCCATGATAAAAGGCTATCAGAAGTACGGATATAAATCTTCGTGTTGTTATGATAAAGATGATGGATGAAACACTTTTGAAACAGCAAAATTGTGTCACGTCTTTACATCTAGAACTAGATACGTCCTTCTCTCTGTCAAGGAAGAATGTAATGGCAGCAAGCGCCAACAACATGCACGCGCAAAGAGTTGCGATAAGAAAGTATCTTGTAATTTGAGGGATTTTCAGAGTAACAAAATCTGCCTCACCCGAGTCGCAAAAATCTATTCCACATTGAAATTCCAAACTACGTGGACGGTCGTCGCCACAAGAATGGTTTCCGGGGTGGTTCTCCATTATCTTCCCTGTAACATTTTCACTCGTGATAGAATTGTCCGATGATCCCAGAACAATTGTTGTCACCACAGAGGCTAGGATTGGTGATAATGAGGTTATGGTGAAAAATATACTGAATATTGCGGTCGGACTCACAAATGTGTTCCGGTCATTCACCACAAACACGGCGGTATCTAGTTTGGTTGTCAGCCATCTTAGGTAAGGACCCAACGATGTCCACATTATCGCCTGAGAGATTCCGCAAATCACGGAAAATATGTAAATGACTGCCTTTGATGTGAATGAGTTGGAAACAAGAAAACACAATTGGAAGAAAAATGTTAGAACCATGCTCCATTTGCATGTCAGAACTTTTAATGGAACTGTTGAAAAGAGACACGCAACAACATAGCCACCATACAGAAATGCCAAAGACGTGAAACCAACGCCATCGCGATGGTTAATGCTGGTTAAAACAAAACCAATTGACTGGAATGCTGTGAAAAATAACAACCACCCAAGACTTAAGACGACCAGGTTCTTAAAACAATTACCCCCAACAAATGACGACAACTCCATCACTGGACAGGTGGTGTTATCTGAAAAATACTGAGAATGATTTTAAAATACTAATTACACATTTAACGTTAAAATCGTACAGGCTCATGTCAAAAATATAGACGACGAATCTGCGCATCGTATAACTAGGACAAAGCCGAATTATCAGGGAGGTGAACGGACATTTGTCTCCATTCCTAGATTATAGCGAATATGATATTAACGTAAGTTAGAAAAATTTATATAAAATAAATAAATCGAGTTCTAATAATTATATTATGAATATTTTTGCTAAACATGTACAATTATTGGACTGAAAAATGAAGATTAATGATTAAATAAATAAAGAGATGATGATAGATCAGATCAGATATGATAGACATGTTTAACAAGCGGCTCAAACTACCCCTGGTTTTTAACTTATGAGAGAGAGAGAGAGAGAGAGAGAGAGAGAGAGAGAGAGAGAGAGAGAGAGAGAGAGAGAGAGATGTTTTTGTGCCTGTTGTATTCATGTAAAAAGTTTTTTTGTATTTAAATCCGGAAGAAACGTATAACTGTGTAACTGGAGGCACCAATGTATCATTGACTTTTGGGGTAGCCTATTGGTGATAAATGAACTGAAAAAATAGCAACAGTTAGTGGTCCTGTGATATTAAACATAATTCCACCTACTCAAGTACACAGTGAAATACATTGAATACCTTTAAAATGCGTTTGGTTGATATGCTTTTGGAGTTAACTGTAGTGTTACCGGCGGCGGAGACGGAAATTCAACTATTAGTTGAACGTCTTAGTTTATTTTTTCCATAAAGTACAAAATAAACCTTTGGTGTATACTCATAGTAAAGAAATACAAGTGACCAACACACACACGCACACATACACACACACACACAAACACACACACTAAACGGAATTATAATAATATGAATAACAATGATAATAATAACAGTAGGCCTAGAAGAAATATCCTGCATGAATTATGTCGGCAAATTATTGGAAATTTTTCTGATCGACTTACCAGTTAAAAGGGACCGATTTGTTTCTAATCCTACAGCGCAACTGGACACACATGCAGAGGTTTACTTGCTGATTCTGACAGCTGATGTACTTAAGGGGATATTCATTCCCGAATTTAACCAAGTACATTGACGTAATGATAAGTTTTACCCGTTGTGTTCCCCCAGTGATTTTTACATGATTTCCTTCGTCACGGATAACATTTACACACCACAGGGGCCGGTAACATGCCTTGTCTCAAGTTAAACCTTGCAAAGATAGATTAGCATAATTGCGATTATCTTATGTATACAGTTGCTAGAAATTATACAATCTGCTTCACTACTTAATCAAAAGACAGAGTTTTAATTTTTAACAGAACAGTGGCGTGACTGGCTTTTGCCTTGAAACCAATGGCCTAATATAAAGGGTCAATATTTTATCGGGGGTGGGGGAGGTCACCCCTTAATTATGTCAATGAGCATATAAAAGAAATCAAATCTAGTCTTTATATTATATACATACATGTATATATTGTACAGCGTGTGGGTTTGAGTCCAAGCAGACTGAAATAATTGTAATTATTTTCTCCCTTAAGTCCGAAAATAAATATTATCTTTTCTAATCATAAATAACAAAAACACAAATATAGGATGTGTAGCTCGTTATATTTTCGCAAATACATACCCCAAAATATTGATATATCTACTGTTTTTTAAACAATCGTATTGAACACATCAAAGCAATACACACAACTACTATGCCATAACATAAACTCCTTCATCGACATTATTAGCCGCCCAGGAAAACCCAATTAAATTTTTAATCATTGGAAACCTGTGTCCGATGGCAGTGCAAACCATTATCTCAGGACTATAGATGATCGAACCTCATCTAGACCTGGGGATTTACATGAAATATATTTAACATCATATATATACATATACATGTATAGTCATGTGTTATTTAAGTATAGATAAATAAGATATTGTAGGGAGGGAGGGTGAGAAAATGTGATCTATCTAAAAAACATATAGCCTTTTCCTTCCGATAACGAGCTCGCAATGAGAAAAAACCGCTCAGATACCAGAATAACACACATTACGCTGAAAAATATTGTATTTCTATAGTACAGTTAAATAGTAAAGGGAGATGATTCAAATCGTAATCAGAAAACCGGTATTTATATAAGGAAAAGAAATTAATATAACAATTATATAAAGTTTTAAATATCTCTTTATTGTCCGGAGTCCAGGTCTAAAGTCATTATGATAACAATTTTCTAAATAAAAACAATAACAATTTCAACCTGAAAAGTAACATTTCATTAAATATAATTTGTAAAGATAGTTTTGATAATTAATTGCTTTCTGAATAAATAAAATATTTGAGATCAATAAATTCACATAAAAGTCAAATTCGTGAGAAAAGATATTTTAAAAATAAAATGAATACTTAGTAATCTCCATTATGATAAGACGCTTTACCTGAAATAATTGTAAATAACAGTTATATAAAGTTTTACATATACCTTTATTGTCCGGAGTCAGGTCTAAAGTGAATCTTGACTCGGACCTAAAGTGTCATTAACTAATAAAAACTTATCAAAATGCGTAAGGTTACGAAATTTACCTTACTATAGCGTATGAATATAAAATATATAAAGTTTCCCAGGAAGAGAGCGTAAGCTAAGCGTACTCTTAATTAACACTAATGGGAGTTTACCTGTTTTTCAATAGAAAGTCGCAGCTCTCGCCGAAAGTTCTGTTAACAATTTCTTTAAGTCCGAATAGAGTGTGTCAACCCATTAGCGATCGCACATAGGCTGTAATGTGGTCGCATAATTATGTTGACTCCCTGTGCTTGTGGATTACATGCGTACCAATGAATACAATAAATTTTGAAAATAAACAGTCAATCTTTCTAAATTCAGAACATTTAAGTAGTTTAAGTAGCTCTCTAGCGGGCCATTTGAATTTAACCGCCACTGATGACGTCATCAGAAAGCTGGCTTCTGATTGGACCCGCTAGAGAGCCGCCTTTGACGTCATAACCGGAAGTGCGTCATACCGCAAGTGAGGACATACCGGGGGTACGTCATACAGGAAGTGAGGTCATGTTGTCATGGCAATAAAGAGAAAGAGCCAATCGTTGAACTCGGAGGCGTGCCTATGACCGGAAGTGGAAGGTTTTGGAGGTTTCCATCTTGGATAACGAGCCAATGAGAGATTTCGTTACAAGGGGTCGGGGGCACGAGAGGTCACGTGAGTTCACGAGAAGCCAACGGCTAACTAGAAGTTGTTTGTTCAGTTTTGGGTTAAGAGTGAATCTATTTTTAGAACCGAAACTTTGGATTTTTCCAGGTTTGAGTGAAATCAGTAATAGGTATCGCCAAAGTCGGTGAGAGTTTACGAGAGTTGCTAACAGGATTTCCCCGTTTTGAGGTCAAAGTGAATGAACGTTGATTAGATGGGGTTTTCCCCTTATAGCATAATTAAGTTGTAAGAAATGAAAACCTTATTAACGAAGCGATTCTCTCTAGTCACACAACTTGCTATATTAGCTGGCCACCTGTTTTTGACATCTTGACACTTGGCATCTGGCTACCTGTTTTTGACATCTGGCCATCTGTTTTAGACATCATGACACTTGGCATCTGGCCACCTGTTTTACTGTCACTAATATTTCACCAGTGCCCTTATTCTCTTAGACTTTGTGCGGGTCATAGAGTTGTGTTACACACTATTACGCTTTGCATCCTTATTTTCTTTTTACTAAAAATCTCTATAGCTCGTACGTTTCATAGAGTTGTGTTACACACACTATTACGCTTTATATCCTTATTTTCTCTAACTTAGAATCTCTATAGCTCGTACGTCTCATAGAGTTTGTGATACTAATACTCCTTCTCATAGTTTCTCAATGGTGTTTTTACACCATATAACTCTTGTACCTTTGTGTCTACCGTGTACTAGTACTATATGCTTAAACTGTAGGTGTACACCTTATACCCAGATAAAATACATGAACATCAAATCAGTTTTTAAGCTCATATTTCTATCAAAAGACAAAATTAATTTTGAAATGCCACATGTTTTAATTTTCCCCGTTAAAAAGAAATCAAAATGTATTTTCGCAGAGGGTTAGGGAATGTCCATCTGGAAAATATACAATAATTGAATGAAAAAATAAAAAATTCTTAAACTATGATTTCATTATGGAGACGGGGTGCCAGTTGCATCAAGCGATACACCGTATCCCAAAGTTGGTTTCGTTCTGTTTCTTTGGTCCATTGAGTAGCTCTCCAATCTGGGCAGTAGAATTTCTGTTCACTCCAACCTGGGGAAAAGTTTTGGTCCTAAAAATAGATTCACTCTCAACCCAAAACCGGAAAAACCCAACTTCTATCTTTAGCCGTTGACCTCTCGTGAACTCACGAAACCTCTCGTGAACCCGACCTCTTGTTACGAAGGCTCTCATTGGCTCGTTATCCAAGATGGCCGCTTCCGGTCATAGACACGCCTCCAAGTTCAACGATGGGCTCTTTTTCCTTATTGCCATTACAATGTAACCTCAATTCCGTATGACGTAATTCCGGTATGACCTCATTTCCGGTATAACCAACTTCCGGTTATGACGTCACAGGCGACTCTCTAGTGGGGCATTTGAATTGACAAATCATTATGATGACGCACCAGTGGCGCGAAAATTCAAATGGCCCGCTAGAGAGCTGTCTATAACCACTCATTTCCAAAAACTTACTCGTATAAAGAATGTTGAAGAATGATATAATTTCACATATTTCATTACCTTTGAAATACAAATATTTCAATCTTAAATATAAATAAACTGATGGTACTGATAAATATATCGGCATGATATATATATCAACTATTTAAATATTCGCGGAATCAAAGTGGGGTCAATCTAGAAAACGTCATCTTAAGAAAGGAAAAAAACCCTTAAAATCCAGCACTAATTTTAATTTCTATAAAATCTGAAAATGTCAAAAACGCCGGCCAGAAATATGGGATTTATGAACAATTACATATAACTTACATAGATTACCATAAGAGCTGATTTTATGTTATTTGATATTTAACATATTTTGATTTTAGAAAAAAATAAAACTTTCTCTTTCATGTTCAGTACTACTCACTGACAAATTATTGACACAGGGATATCGAAAACCGCGTTTAATGTCAGCTTTCCGCAAATTTTACGGTCGGTATAATAGTCTTGTTTGCGACTACTCTGTTTCACTAAGTCAAATGTTGAGTTGCATTTTCGTAGGCGGTTGTTGAGACGTCTGTACCAATTGTGACGAGGATACACTCCTCACGTGTTTCATTGGACTTGACTGTGGACTCAAGGCGGGTTGACCGATCGACAGGGGATGCTTACTCCTTCAAGACACCTGATCCCACCTCTTGGTTTCGAGAGGTCCATGTTTGTCCATTTATACCGGATTTGTATCTATGTTCTGGACATTCAATTGATTTATACTTTGGTATCTAAAATTTTTTACATTACAGTAGTAACGTTAACTAAAGTTTATTGGAATCAGAATGTTTATATCTCGATGGTTACAGGATGTCTGTTATCATAACAAGAATGTTTATATATTGTTTGTTATAGGATGTCTGTTATTAGAATCAGAATGTTTATATATCGTTAGTTACCGTCAGTTACAGGGTGTCTGTTATCATAATCAGAATGTTTATATATCGTTGGTTACAGGATGTCTGTTATCATAACAAGAATGTTTATATATTGTTTGTTATAGGATGTCTGTTATTAGAATCAGAATGTTTATATATCGTTAGTTACCGTAAGTTACAGGGTGTCTGTTATCATAATCAGAATGTTTATATATCGTTGGTTACAGGATGTCTGTTATAATAATTAGAATGTTTATATATCGTTGGTTACGGGATGTCTGTTATCATAATCAGAATCTTTATATATCGTTGGTTACGGGATGTCTGTTATCATACTCAGAATCTTTATATATCGTTGGTTACAGGATGTCTGTTATCATAATCAGTATGGTTATATATCGTTGGTTACAGGATGTCTGTTATCATAATCAAATTGTTTATATATCGTTGGTTACAGGATGTCTGTTATCATAATCAGTATGTTTATAGATCGTTGGTTACAGGATGTCTGTTATCATACTCAGAATGTTTACATATCGTTGGTTACAGGATGTCTGTTATCATAATGAGAATGTTTATAAATCGTTGGTTACAGGATGTCTGTTATCATAATCAGAATTTTTATATATCGTTGGTTACAAGATGTGTAGTATCATAGTTAGAATGTTTATCTATCGTTGGTGAGCCGGCCTGGCTCAGTCGATAGCGCGCTCGACTCTCGTCGTGAGGTCGTGAGTTCGAGTCCAGCCGGCGGCAGGTTGGTTTCCTGTCATTCGGATGAGATAGTAAAACTCGAGGTCCAGTGTCGCCGTAGGTGTCGGCACATTAATGAACCCCCACTGCTCAATGGCCGTAAGTGCCGAGCATAGGCCAAAATTTGAAGCCATTCACCGGCATTTGGTGACGTCTCCATATGAGTGAAAGATTCTTAAATGGAACGTTAAACAACAATAAACAAACAAACAAACAAACAACAATATATCGTTGTTTACAGGATGTCTGTTATCATAATCAGCGATATGTAAAGCTAATATCGTAGTCATAATCAGAAAGTTTATAGATCGTTGGTTACAGGGTGTCTGTTATCAGAATGTTTATAGATCGTTGGTTACAGCTAGAATGTCTATCGTCAGAATCAGAATCAGAATTTTTAATCGACGATAACATGCATGCTTTGATAGTTACTTTGCAGGTCTATCATTATTTGATACTTCTGCGGTTTCACGGAGATTATTACGAAAATGTGTTCAGATACAAGGTGTCATAATATTATCAGAAGCATAATATATTAATCTGACATGAAATCGCGGGAGAGGAATTCTGGGAGATACATATTAATATTTTCAAATTCGCAAGCCCTATGGGATATTATCTAGCTTCCATGCACAAATCACCACTTTCAGCGCGGTCCAGGGTTTGCTTATCAGAAATGCTAGAGAGTTAATTATATCAAACGTCTCGTTTTTATCCAAAATGTTGCATTACATGGAGAGACTACTTATTTACCCCACCCAAATGAGTTTCAGCAAACACAAATCTAAGAACTGCAATGCATGGGGTCGAGAAATTTTTTTTTTTAAAAGCTCTGGGAAGCCTTTTCTGGGTTCCAGACACTAAAACCATCTCTTCTAAAGTACATCACTTATTAATTCCATGTTAAAAGAAACTTCAACTGTGCTTACTCTTCACTTCTTTATCTAAAAATAAATAAAAATAAATTGCCAAATTCAAATGTAGTGCATCTCCCATAACCTCCTTCTACATCCGCCAATGAAAAGTTTATTTCTGGTGAAAATTGGTAGCATAGCCCTTGGAGTTATCTACCTTGAGAGAGCTTTTCAGACGAAACGCGTGGAGCATATCTGGAATCAGGGGATATTGGACGGATATTTGAGTTTTACAAAATGGTAAAGAAGTTTTGGATTGGGTTTTAGATGATTTTTATTTATTTGTTTCATGTTCCAGAATTTGAGGAAGAATGGTGTTACAAAAATGTTAACATAAGACAGAGACGTGTTTTACATACGTCTCTGCATAGATCATTTTATTACTGTCAATTATCATAATAAAATATGTTAGTGTTCAATTCACATAATTTGATAAGACAATATGTATTTAGTGCAGAAGATACAGCAAGTGGGCGGAGTTTCAGGCATTTGTTTCTATCAATGGGGGTGTCGAGAGTAACGTACACAATGAAAAAACTTAATTCTCGATCCCCTCCCCATTGATAGAAATAAGTGCCTGTGGGCGGAATAACCATTTGATTATTAATATTATTTTGATTTTTTCTTATCACTTTTTGGTTATGGCAGGCTTCATGGGAAATGTAATTTATTACCAACTAGATCACCATGGGCATGATAACAAATAGAAATCATACCTGTCAACATTAGGAAATTTGTCTGGGGTAGAAAATGCGTACAACGGTCGAACTTTTTACAAATGCGTGTCATTCTCATATATATGCGTGTACCAGTTGCGGCCAAATAAGTGAAAGGGGGGAGGTATGGGAGGGGTGTCCCCCTTGCAAAATAACAAGAAAAAATTGTAATTTTAAACTTCAATATCTGCCATTCTATACATCTAAAAGGGAATTATTGTCAATAATATTGTTTATATATATATATATATATATATATATATATGTGTGTGTGTGTGTGTGTGTGTGTGTGTGTGTATCACATTTCTTTTAATTTCCTAGTCGACTTTGAAATTTATAAGGAATAGATATAGGCTTTATTTTGATGTTTAAAATTTAGTATTTCTTAATTTGTTATAACAAATTTTAAAATATACTAAATTCTGAATACTCTAATATAACAGTTGGATTTGGAATGCAGAAAATAAATTACTAGACTTACCTTGAAGAAATTTTATTTCAGTTTGATTGCTAAATATTTGGAAGTATGATAATTCTTAAAGTCAAAGGCTTGATTTATTCATTTTATTATTATTACTTTTTTTTTTGGAGATTTGAACATTCATTACCAAAATATTTGCATACCTAAATATTTATTTTAAGGTCTTTATCTTTATATTGTACCTTTTTCACTAATTGATAAGATAAAACAACAAATGATGACTGAATAGTTCACTCACAAAAAAAAAGAAATTTGATAAAGAAAAATTAAATCTGTTTATTGAGGTTATATAAATGTGTTTACTGTCATTACTGACATTATATTTAATTCAATTTAATGTGTTACAGGAAGATATTATTATCTTTGAATACAAAATTATGTAAATGAAATAAAACATTGTATTTTGTATTGAAATCATCACAAATTTAAGATACATGTATAACACTGTAAAGTATGTTGAGTGTGGACTTCATAGAAGACACAACGATCTTGCTTCGATATTTCTCAGCTAGATTTTTAAAGTAAAATCATTGAGGATTGATACAGAAGCTGCATGAAATTAATATAACATCAATGATGTTAATCTTTGATAACTGTATATAGGACAAAGCATATGGATAGTGATTATAGGTGTGGATGTTTAGTCTTTAGATATACAGGTAATCAATCTGTATATTAGGTACAGGTCATTGTGTAATTACCGTCGGCACACGTCTGATAATGACACCTCTGTATGGTCTAATGACATTAATTAATAAACAGGGTTATTAGTCCTTGTTCTTCATGACTATTTGGAAGATATAGGGGACTTATATAACCTAGAATAAATTTCTTAATACTTCAATGATATGGAGGCGCCAGAAATTTCAAGCTATTTTTTGTCGCCAATTAATAGACTGAAAATTAGGATTTAGAACATTTAATCCTGACAAAAACGTCTACTCATCTGGTATGAGAAATGATTACTCTTGGTAAGACTCCACCCTGCCAGCAGTCCCAAGTCATATGAATTTTACTATATCTTCTGTAAAATCCCTCCTGCATAGGAGAACTCTGGACATCTCCAATGATTGGTGATCAATCCACAAAACAATAGAAATTATCATAAATGCTAACAGGAATAATCATAACCTGCAGGTTAAATTGGCAGTAATGAAGGCTTGAAAATGAAATTCATCGAGATTGAAAAGGATGTTAGGGGATAAATCATTTATATTTGTTGTAACCTCTATATAACCTGAATGATCGCTCCCATGTTATTTTGTGGTCTGATGATAAAACATGAAAACAACAAATTCTTCTGTCATGTAGTTAGATTACGAGAAATAGTGTCTTGATGTAATCAATTTTGCATTTGGAATTTTTTAGTAATTAATAATAATAAACAAGATGGAATGATTGTTTTGTCTTACTTTATATATTAACATTATTTTTACAGGGAAAAGATAAAAGAACTAAGAAGTTTGCCCAGATGAAGAGAACATTAAACCTTAAAGATTCAAGAATGTAAGCTACTTACATTGTTAACAAAATTTGAGATTTACTTAAGGATTAACTTTAATGTCTTTGGAGTTTAATGTTAAATGGCATTGGCAGAGTACACCTTGTGTGTGCAAAGTGAAACACAAAAAAGTACTCTATCTCATGCCCTTGACTCTTAATAGCCACAAATCACACTACAAGTGTTCTTAAATGTAAATTATGACTTTGACTGAGTGGGACGTTAAACAACAATTAATAAACAAATATGACTTTGACTGATTTCAGTGTATATTGTTTCATGTACTTTGTTTTTAAAGCTTGTGTAACAAGAAATATATTTTATCAATTCAGAAAAGCAAAGGAAAGAGAAAAGAAGAAGAAGAAGAAGAAGGCGGATCCTCAGAATATGACCATTAGAGAGATGTACTTTTCATACTTCACAATTGTGAACTTTTATCAAATTTAATTTGATTATCAAATATTTATGTTAATGGATGTTACATTAATCAAAGATCTAGCTTTATGTAGAAATATGAATTTATTTTAACATTTATTTTTATTTATTTTAGTTTGTTTGACATTTTAGTTTTATAATTTATATCTGAGGCATTGCCAATAAATTGGAATTTTACATATTGTAAGGTGCCCATATCAGCTAGACTGAAAAAATATTAATGAAAATTTCAGTCTGTCTGTGTTCCTTTTTTATTTGTTAGTTAAGGCACTAATTAGTCTCTGTTCCACATTTAATTATAAGGAGAAAACACCAATCAGTTTGTGTTCCACATTGTTTGTTAGGTAGAAGTACCATTCAGTTTGTGTTCCACATTGTTTGTTAGGTAGAAGTACCATTCAGTTTGTGTTCCACATTATTTGTTAGGTAGAAGTACCATTCAGTTTGTGTTCCACATTGTTTGTTAGGTAGAAGTACCATTCAGTTTGTGAACCACATTGTTTGTTAGGTAGAAGTACCATTCAGTTTGTGTTCCACATTGTTTGTTAGGTAGAAGTACCATTCAGTTTGTGTTCCACATTGTTTGTTAGGTAGAAGTACCATTCAGTTTGTGTTCCACATTGTTTGTTAGGTAGAAGTACCATTCAGTTTGTGTTCCACATTATTTGTTAGGTAGAAGTACCATTCAGTTAGTGTTCCACATTGTTTGTTAGGTAGAAGTACCATTCAGTTTGTGTTCCACATTGTTTGTTAGGTAGAAGTATCATTCAGTTTGTGAACCACATTGTTTGTTAGGTAGAAGTACCATTCAGTTTGTGTTCCACATTGTTTGTTAGGTAGAAGTACCATTCAGTTTGTGTTCCACATTGTTTGTTTGGTAGAAGTACCATTCAGTTTGTGTTCTACATTACAGTCTAACACCAATTATCCGGATGCCAATTATCCAGATTTTTGCTCGTACAGACAAATGCCATGTCCCCCAATATATTTACCAAGGCTAAAATCTGAACAAACATTTTGTAAATTCACTAATAAAAGTTACACAAAATGTCTTGTAAGTGTTGAAATAGCATCAGAATACCAATCATTCTGTTTATTGTTTTAAATAATTGTGTTCTTTTAGCCTTTGTAGGGGAATTGAGATAAAGCTGAGATACAAACAGCTGACATAAATACTTTAACATTCACAGTCGCAAGTGTTGTAACAAGCATCCGTAAAGAAGATTCACTCATTAAAGCAACAACTTCAAAAACATTTCAAATAGATAAATATTTCTTACCAATATACAATATCAATTTCAATCTTTATTTTGTTTTCAAAATGATAAGTCCTATGGGTAAACATAAGCCAAGCATGTGTTACTGACTGTCCAAAAGTTTGCAAACATCAAGGGGCGAGATACAATAACTAATTATTTAACAATAATGACACTTCCAAATTATGTAGAATTAAATTTTCTCACCTGTGTAACTTGTTTAAAATTGATATACGTCACGTACATAGTTAAGACATTGACAGCTAGAAACGATAATAGCTTTAACAAAAAATTTGATTATGATTAAAGCAGTGTGCTACAGGTGCCCCATATCGGGCCCCATGCTATGGAGATCTAAACTTGAAGGAGTTTGCAACAGACCAAAGTGTCAGATTTCTTCAAATCACGGTGACTTTTAGGACTAAAGATAATGTCAGTGAGGTAGCACTTACATGATTTTTCCTATTCCTATTAACGGGAGAACAAATGTAGGTGTAAAATTAATGACATGAAGTAGGCTACACGTGATTTCAAATTATACATACAGTTTAATATGAAGTGAAATCGTGTTTTTTCCATATGTACACACATGTATGTTAGGTCTATATTTTAGCAGCAGAGGCTTTATAAATCGCTGCTTTTACTTTTACTCATTAACTAATTAAAACAAAAACATGCCCATAAAAACATTGATGTTTCTCCAGTGATATGTTCTCTGAGAATGACCAGCTTAACACCAGCTAAATTTTGGATGTATGGACATACTTTAACAATACAATCGATCATCCGGATGACCGATTTTCCAGACTTTCTATGTGTCTCCCATTCAGTCGGATAATCAACGATAGACTGTATTTGTCAGGTAGAAGTACCATTCAGTTTGTGTTCCACATTGTTAGGTAGAAGTACCATTCAGTTAGTGTTCCACATTGTTTGTTAGGTAGAAGTACCATTCAGTTTGTGTTCCACATTGTTTGTCAGGTAGAAGTACCATTCAGTTTGTGTTCTACATTGTTTGTCAGGTAGAAGTACCATTCAGTTTGTGAACCACATTGTTTGTTAGGTAGAAGTACCATTCAGTTAGTGTTCCACATTGTTTGTTAGGTAGAAGTACCATTCATTTAGTGTTCCACATTGTTTGTTAGGTAGAAGTACCATTCAGTTTGTTTTCTACATTGTTAGGTAGACGTACCATTCAGTTAGTGTTCCACATTGTTTGTTAGGTAGAAGTACCATTCAGTTTGTTTTCTACATTGTTAGGTAGACGTACCATTCAGTTAGTGTTCCACATTGTTTGTTAGGTAGAAGTACCATTCAGTTAGTGTTCCACATTGTTTGTTAGGTAGACGTACCATTCAGTTAGTGTTCCACATTGTTTGTTAGGTAGAAGTACCATTCAGTTTGTGTTCCACATTGTTTGTTAGGTAGAAGTACCATTCAGTTTGTGTTCCACATTGTTTGTTTGGTAGAAGTACCATTCAGTTTGTGTTCTACATTGTTAGGTAGACTACCATTCAGTTTGTGTTCCACACATTCTGCAACTCCAATCCCCTCGGCACAAATGCACAGTCTCTTTTATGAATATCAATGGACTTAGATGAAGATGTTAGGATATGTGAATATTTCTTTATGTTCATTCATATTCATACATTAATTTAACAAACAAGATAGAGATAGGAATTGCTGATAGATGTATTGTTCTTAAAACAATTGTGTACAGATATATCCTGTTATCAGATGACTGCTATGTGGTCAAGGATTTGAAAACTACAATTGTGTACAGATATTTCCTGTTATCAAATGACTGCTGGATGGTCAAGGATTTGAAAACTACAATTGTGTACAGATATATCCTGTTATCAAATGACTGCTGGATGGTCAAGGATTTGAAAACTACAATGGATAAAATCGATAATTTAGTCATATCTTTAATGGAAAAAAAAAAAAAAAATATGTCTGTAAATTATGATTTTATGCCCTGTTTGTGCATTTTCAACGTTCTACCAAATTATTTTCTGTCATAAGATTTTATCTAAAATTTGGTAATGTTTTATATGAATGAAATATAAGAGAAATTCAAGTCTTGATCAGCATTCAGCATTGGCCAGAGTTAATTGACTTTGGACTCTTTATGAATGGTACAGGAGTACAGAATTTCCAATACACATTTACTTCCTGTCAAAGTAACATATGTAATATTTATCATTTTGTCTGCTTTTTGATTTCAGACCACAAGCATCATCAGCCCTGTTTTTCAACTACAACACACAACTAGGACCACCATATCACATAATTGTAGACACAAACTTTATCAACTTTTCAATTAAAAACAAGCTAGATGTCATACAATCCATGATGGATTGCCTTTATGCAAAGTGTAAGTATTTATACTGTACAGATACAATAATGCCGATATCTTTGTATACGTATGATGGATTGCCTTTATGCAAAGTGTAAGTATTTATACTGTACAGATACCATAATGCCGATATCTTTGTATACATATCAATACAATTTCATGTTCTCAATTCAGATTATTAAAAACTATTTTTTTTAAATAAGATTGTCCCACATTTAAAAATCTATTACTTGTATTTTACAAGTGATATCCACACATCAAAAACAAATTTTCTGTGAACACCTTCCTACATGTGCGGTTTATATTTCGGTGTGGTTTTTACATTGCCAAATGCGAAAAAATTGCTAAAAAACAGCGCACTGCAGTTTATATAAAGGTCGACTTATAATACAAGAAATATGGCAATGCCAATATATCTGTATCTTAGTGTACATTATTATTCAGTTGATATCTTGAGTATATTTTTTTAAGCTAAATGAAAGTTCATACACTACATATGAGTGTATGTACAGGATAAGTATGTATATTGTCAATGTGAGGTATATATCAAAGATATATATTTTACCACCTTTGGCAACTTTGTGGAAGAGTTCCTTATTCTCATTGGGTAACTATGTCATGTAATTAACTGTTTTTTCTATACTTTGATGTAATACACTGCACCATGGTGATATAAAGTCAGATAGAGTTATTTCTCTTGTGTGTAACAGTAAACAAAAATTGCAGCCACTGTTGCAAGATTTTTAAAACTAACAGTAGACAAGTTGTAAGGCCTAATAAAACATGTAGATTTCCTGCTAGATAAGTGCTATACACTTTCACTTGTCCGACTGTAAAATGGACAGGTAATGGACAAACGTACAAGTGTAATAGCTCAGAACTATATACATTTTAAAAGTAAAGGACTGTATACACTTAGATAAGGGACAGGTACCAGACAATCGTACAAGTGTGATTGCTCAGGATGGTATACACTTAGGTAGGGATGGGTACTAGACAAGTGTGATTGCTCAGGACTGTATACACTTAGTTAAGGGACATGTACTAGACAAGTGTCATTGCTCAGGACTGTATACACTTAGGAAGGGACAGGTACCAGACAATCGTACAAGTGTGATTGCTCAGGATGGTATACACTTAGGTAGGGATGGGTACCAGACAAGTGTGATTGCTCAGGACTGTATACACTTTGGTAAAGGACAGGTACCAGACAAGTGTGATTACTCAGAACTGTATACACTTAGGTAAGGGACAGGTACTAGACAAGTGTCATTGCTCAGGACTGTATACACTTAGGAAGGGACAGGTACCAGACAATCGTACAAGTGTGATTGCTCAGGATGGTATACACTTAGGTAGGGATGGGTACCAGACAAGTGTGATTGCTCAGGACTGTATACACTTTGGTAAAGGACAGGTACCAGACAAGTGTGATTACTCAGAACTGTATACACTTAGGTAAGGGACAGGTACTAGACAAGTGTGATTGCTCAAGACTATGGCTACACATAGCCATTGTTACATTTGTGTGTAGGATCAGAATGCACATTGTCAAGTGTCTGTGATTATGTCTTATTACTATAGTTTTTAGTCATCTGCATTAGGGATTTTATTCTTCATACTTTTATAGTGAAGCATGTGTTGTGTTTAAGAATGTTGGTATAATAATAAGTAGATGATAATTGATAACCTTTGTAAACTGTCTGACTGCTTTATTCTACAAGATATCATGTTCCTTACTTGACTTTTTTAGATATTTGAAAATTGACTTCTTAGTTTGTCCCATTTCATCTTGAAGAAACTCTTTAGCTCACCTGCGCAGAAAAAAACATTTGTGGTCAGATGTTTTTTGTTGTCAGTTTTGCTCAGGTGAGCATTATTGCCCCTGCTTTTCTTGTTTATTACTCTTTATTCTGTGGTACTTTTCATGTTGAAAATCATTACAGGTATCCCATATATAACAGACTGTGTGATGGGTGAACTTGAAAAGCTTGGATCCAAGTACAGAGTTGCACTCAGGTAAATCAAGGCCCAGATATCCTCAAGGTCAATTTATTATCTGTGATTTTAAGATGAAAACATAATATTTATAGTGCAACAGGACAATTTTACATATTCATGGCAATATATTATGTAAATAATGATAACAAATACTACTCATTTGAAGATCCAAAAACAGTTTGAGTACATACTCAAATCTTGAGTACCATATGCAAAGATTTTTATAGGAAAATCATACCTTTTTACCGTCATTTTTAATGTAAATGATTAGATAGTAATGAGTTTACTATTCAATCACATCCAGAAGTTTGACAAAAAGAAATGGAATCAAATAACACTAAAAGTTTAACTTGAGTATTGAGTAAACCTTATGACCTTGAATCCAAATGATTAGTTACATATGTCCGATAAATCAGGTGATTATATATGTCTGGTAAATTTGGCCTGGATTTCTCAAAGAAAATGTGAAAATTTTAAATTTTACTTACGTTTATCTCAAAACAAATCAGATGATTAATTTTATATGTAAGGTAAATCTAGATGATAAGTAATATATGTCAGGTAAACCAAGAATATTACTTAAATATATCGGGTAAATCTAGATAATTAGTCATATTTGTCAGGTAAGTCATATGATTAGTTAGTTATATATGACATGTAAATTTAGATGATTAGTCATATACGACAGGTAAATCTAGATAAGTTATATATATCAGATAAATCAGATAATTAGTTCAATGTTTACATTTTTGTGCATGTTGTACATTGGTGATTAAGATAGACATATTGTATTTCCCCAAGGTTAGTCTCTTTGACATGTTATAATTTGTCACTTAATTACTTCAGTCAAGTCAAAATATTGAGGATTATTTTCTGTATTATATTACATTATATTTACATTACTCTATCATATTTACATTTTGCCATTGTTTTCTTAATAATGTGATGAACACCATAAATATAAACTTTTACCTAAGAATACAATAAACTTGTTGAATTTGTAAACTGACAACATGCCTTCACCCGAGGTTCCATTCTTCAAGGGGAAGAAGGGTACCCTGGGGGTATACAAAAAACCTATCATCAAATTTTTTCTTAATTTTTGCATACTTATTCATTATAAATGTATTAATTGATAGAATGTATAATCTGGAACATTTTTGGGTATATAAGGGATATTTCCATATGCAAGAGTTATGCCCCTTTCCAGAATTTAGATTTTTTTCATCGACTGCCCAATTCATTATAAAAAAATTAGTCATTTATTTACAAAATTAATATTTTTCTATATGACTTTGTAAAATTTAATCTAAAGCCATGATATCAATGTGTTTTTATGCTTTTATTAGAGTTTGTGGGTAAAGAGGATGATAGATTGAAAGCTGTGACCCAGTTGTCAAATTTTTAACATTTTTAAGGGAATGATCAATTTAGAATGGTTAACAGTTATTCATATTCAATAAAACAAGTTGTGGGTATACAGCAAAGAAATAACACCTTGAAGTGGCAGAAATTTAATATTTTTAACAAAAAGTCCTTTAAGAGAAGATTGTACCATTATTTGACCTTGAGTGTGACCTTGAACATGACCTTGACCAAGCAATGCACCTCATCCTGCATGTTTCACAAATGTATCAGATACAATAAGAAAGTAATGGTAATTAATGCAAAAATGTGACTGTACCCAGAGAAACAGACAGAGGGACAAAAGATCTCGGATATTGTGAAGCTGTGTTTCATAGCCGACACAAAAACAGGACTGTTAAATTTTTATCATGAAGAACAACTTAAATTTGCCTTATCTGTCATCTTTATTTACATTGCCAACATCAGTTCCAATTAACTGTATTGACATTCTGGTCACATGACCAGGTATCCTTCTTCCCCTTAAACTGGGTTTATTTTGATTACATGTATATAATGTTTCATTATATATTTGCGTTTTCGTGTTTTCAGGATAGCGCGTGATCCTCGTTTTCAAAGAATTCCGTGCGTACACAAAGGAACATATGCAGATGACTGCATAGTACAGAGAGTTACTCAGGTAATGAATGTGTATTTATACAGTTGAAATAATAAAAGTTAGTCCTAACCTAGATTACCATCTTTAACCCATCAGCCCTTGAAAAACAATTGACTCTGTTGTAAATCAATGACTTTGACCAGCCCAAATGTGTCTCTAGGGGTGAATGAGTTACAGAGTATCTTGGAAGATGATGTTAAAAACAACAAACTTTTGTGATGTAAAGCATATTTTAAAAGAAACCACACACACACGGTAATATGGCACATCACAAGCTCTCATTATTTTGTAAGATACTTGAGATGGTTAAAATTAAATCAAAGATTTAAAAAGATATTGTACCTGCTACAAATGTGTTTAGTTTGCAGTGTAAATCATTAGTAATTGAGATTTGATTTAAATTTTGATACTTTGCAGCACAAGTGTTATATTGTGGCAACTTGTGATAAAGATCTAAAGAGAAGAATAAGAAAAATACCAGGTGTTCCCATTATGTATCTCCAACAACACAGGTATGTTATAGGAATTATATAACTCTAATAACACAGGTATGTTATTCCATCAACACAGATATGGAATACAAATTGTATATCTCTGGCAACACAGATATGGAATAGAAGTTGTATGTTGTATATCTCTGGCAACATAGATATGGAATACAAATTGTATATCTTGGTCAGCACAAGTATTGAATTCAATGGTATATCTCTGGCTACACAGATATGAAATACAAGTTGTATATATCTGGCAACACAGGTATGGAATTCAAATTGTATATCTGGCAACACAGGTATGGAATTCAAATTGTATATCTGGCAACACAGGTATGGAATACAAATTGTAAATCTCTGGCAACACAGGTATGGAATACAAATTGTAAATCTCTGGCAACACAGGTATGGAATACAAATTGTATATCTTGGTCAGCACAAGTATTGAATTCAATGGTATATCTCTGGCTACACAGATATGAAATGCAAATTGTATATCTCTGGCAACACAGGTATGGAATACAAATTGTAAATCTCTGGCAACACAGGTATGGAAGACAAATTGTAAATCTCTGGCAACACAGGTATGGAATACAAATTGTAAATCTTGGTCAGCACAAGTATTGAATTCAATGGTATATCTCTGGCTACACAGATATGAAATGCAAATTGTATATCTCTGGCAACACAGGTATGGAATACAAATTGTATATCTCTGGCAACACAGGTATGGAATACAAATTGTAAATCTCTGGCAACACAGGTATGGAATACAAATTGTAAATCTCTGGCAACACAGGTATGGAATACGATGGTGCATCATACTAATCATGTGTCTCCAGCATCACAGCATTTGTGTTTTTCATGAGGAAAGGTTGACAAATTCATCTTGAACAGGAGATTCATTAATCAAAAAGAATGTAGTCCTTTCTCAGTGTTAAAACTAGATTTAGATTTCCAGTAAAATACTCTTTAATTTTTCAAAAGAATTGAGTGTATGAATATATAAAATAAGAGTTTGTATAAAAATCCTTAGCTTGACAAAGAATTGATGAAAATATTGCCTGTTCTATGACATATAGCAATGTCTAGTTTTTCTTTCGTTTATAATTAAACACTCCTGGTTTCATAATGTTTGCTATATAATAAGGCTTACTATGTTTTTCTTCATCTATTTTAATTTTATTTTTAAATAGGAACATCTTATGTTCCACTATATCATTTATCTTTTTATTTTATACAGGTAATACTCTATAGAAAGTGTATGTTCCACTATGTTGTTTATGTTTCTTTTTATTTTATACAGGTAATACTCTATAGAAAGTGTATGTTCCACTATGTTGTTTATGTTTCTTTTTATTTTATACAGGTACTCTATAGAAAGAATGCCAGATGCTTTTGGAGCACCAAAGACTTGAAGATTATCAGCGTCATATGTTGATATTTACTGTATCAGTAGAAAATTACATTTTGTGATTGTTGGACTCCATGTCAAGTTATGTTATTTAGTCAGAAATATGCTGGTGTTTTAGGAAAGTGTTGACATATAACTACATGTTTATCTCAAGTATGTTAGATCCAATATTGAAAAAAATAAACAAATATTGCCAAGCTTATTATTTGGCGATATGCAAGAAATGATATAAACCATGTAATTATGTGTTTGTTCTTACTTAACGGAAATATGTTGGAAGGTTTGTGTTATGACCATCAAGACTCTTATTAATATCAAAGGTCAAGGTCACTTGACCCACATTGCAATTGGATGCCACACTTAACAGAGACCTTGTAAATAATTTCCTTTATAATTATCCTCTAATGAGGTCAAAAGGCACTTACTACTACATGCTCTTTTACTTGGCCAGCAACTGTTACACCTTTTAGACAAAAGTTGTGTTATCAAACTTCCTGGCTTGTACTCTCGTCCAGCAATGTAGTCCTCTAAATGATATAAACTGGTTTTACATTTGTGGACAAGTGTAACAATATGAGGTACGGGAGATAAATCTTTTAGGAAATTATATACGTAAATAAATTGGTGTGACTTGAAATAGTATTGATGTATATTATATGTATTTGGGAAAATACGGGCAGCTAAAATTACATGATTTCTAATTCGGTCAAGTAAATATGTTGACAAAGTTAATTTAGATATAAAATTCCAAATTCAAAATTACTCAGCATAATATTTAGTAATATGACTTAGCATTATTATAATATACTGTTTTGGATAAACAACTTGTCAACACCTTTACAAATTCAGCAGCAATTGAAGCTGCATGTTAAAAGGTCAAATATCTGTCATCATCAGTTTTGGTAAACAAGAATTGATGTTAATGATAATTAATATAAAGTACTGAAGTTGTACTAAGAATGATAGTGTAAAAGGTTACCAAAGGTTGCATTATGGCAGATTTTGATGATAACGGCGCCCGTATTCTCCCAATTGTAGATGCATTTAACTCTCTATAAGCTTCTAGAACTTTAGTGTTTTGCGTTGGTCAAAATTGACAAACGTATATAAGCACTGGAGTTCTGGAAACGGGAGAGACCAGCGGGGAACCGCCTAGAGAGAACGCCACCATACTCTCTGATTATTGAAACATTTGTTACCATTGCTGTACTCTGCTGTGCTGAGAATAAAACTATACGATCACAGACCAGACTTTGAGTTATTGATATTTGTGGGTTGGTTTACAAATATCGATTTGGTGCCTTTTGCCCTGGATCAAGACCTGGGAACAACACAAGACTTGGAACTAAAAGGTAAGACTTTTACTTTTCTTAGTACCTTATTATTTTGACCACAAATTGTGAACATTCTTTTTGACAAACTCTAAAACTTAAAACTTAATTTAATAAAATTTAAATTAACCAAAACTCTATCTTAAACAAAAACTACAATTTTAACTTATTTAGGCAATAGTATTAAACATCCATAAAAACTTATTTTGAAAACTTTAACAAAATTAGTTAAACACAAAATTTAACATTTGAAA
This sequence comes from Atrina japonica, assembly GCA_030159075.1. Taxonomy (NCBI): domain Eukaryota; kingdom Metazoa; phylum Mollusca; class Bivalvia; order Pterioida; family Pinnidae; genus Atrina; species Atrina japonica. Next base: position 550,220 of record BROG01000381.1, read on the forward strand.
TAAAATACAAAATTAAAAACAGTATTAATAATGGCAGAGGAAAATAGTAGACTAAAATTCAGTAGTATGGCTACGGCTTTAGGAGAAATTGAGGATAATTTAATTTTAGAAGAAGTAAATAAAAATAGACCAACCACGTCAGATCAGACAGACATGCAAAATGAAACTGAAAATAGAAATAAAACAAAAGCATCAGGTCAGTCAGACGTACCAAACAAAACCGAAAGTAGTAGTAACAGGTACTACAGTATATCGGGGGGAGTAGGAAATAGAGAACCACCACCATTTTGTAGAGTGTCTGGGATACCTGAAAACAAAGGTGATAATGATGAAAAAGAGATGTTTGATAACATTTTGAGACAATTCTCTAACATGGCAAGTGCAATGGCAGTACCTGTACATCAGGTAATTAAGAACTTTTCGGGTAAACCGGCAGACCTTAAGGCATGGATATCAGACATAGAAAGATATGCAAATTTAGTTGAATTAAATGTACAGAAAATGCCGGGTATAGCATTGGTAACATGTTCAGGGGCGGTAGCGGATTTCATTAGGAGGTATTTAATAGAACAAGAAAATAGCGAAAATGTAGCTAGTTGGGGGGACCTCAAGAAATTATTAAAAGAAAAATTTGGGGAAGTGACAAACAAAAGACAGGCATTAATTAAGTTAAGAAATCTAAAACAAGAGACAGACGAGTCAGTACAAATGTTTGGGGAAAGAATAATACAAGCATCTGAAGATGTTTACACGACAGAACAGACTAAAAACAAAAGCACAAAAGACTTAGTAGAACAACAGTTGATAGACATATTTTGTAAAGGGGTGACTTTTGATTACATCAAAATGAAATTGATTAGGGAAGAACCTACAACTTTAGAAGCTGCAGTTAAGATTGCGACACGCGCGAACAAAACGTTAGGGATCAAATTGCACTGACCTTAGACGGTACACAAAATGTGTTTAGATTTAAAACTGAAAAAGAAGACAGAGACATACAACCAATGGAAGTAGATCACTTAAGAAATAAACTATGTAAGAATTGTTTAAGAAAAGGTCACACTACTCAAAATTGCCCTAAAAATGTAGACATAAATGCAGCTGACGAGACAGACAGTGACGATAGTGACGATGACTTACAAATATCATTAGCAGATAATAATAAGAAACAGGTTAGGTTCAAAAACGCTAAGAAAACTAAACAACAAACTCAACAAACGTTTAGACCACAATATCAAATACAAAGAAACCACCAAGTAGGTCCAAATAGACAAAATTCACAATCTGTACCAGATTGGGTATTAGGCGCAGAATGTTGGGTATGTCACATGATAGGTCACCTTAAAAGAAATTGTCCAAATCGAAACATTAACCCTCGCAACTGGGTACCATATTGGCAGTATAATCAGGGACCACCAATGAATCGTGGCAGGGGTAGAACAAATAATAACTATCAATATAGGCAAAATTACGATCTTCCACCCTCGCAGTTTACACATAATACTTATCGGAATAGGCAAAACTTCAACTTTCGACCTCCACAATTTACATACCAGCAAACTCAGTCAGATGATCAAACATTAGCCTTACCAGAACCACCTCAGATGTTAGCACTTCCGGCACCCCCGATGCGAGATAATACGTCTCAGTCAAATAAACAGTTAGCACTTCCTGCACCACCTGTAGTAAGTGAACAAACTTCAGAAAACTCCACCCAGCGAATAGGACAACAATGGTCTCAGTATAGGGAACATAGGGAACAGGAAAACTAAAAGGCTCTTCTTATAAGGAAGCTGATAAGAAGAGTTGTAGTAGAAAATTAGGAAAAAGTAAGGTAGATAACTCTAGTAGTAAATTAGATAAAAATTATGAAATTCAATTAGCAGGAAATCCAAGTTCATGTGTACTATGGATACAAAAACAAAAATTTAGGACTTTAGTAGATACAGGAGCAGAAGTATCATTAATTAGTAAAAAGTGCTTCCAAAATCTTCCAATCAAGGTTAAGGTTGTTAAAGAAAAAACCAAATCTTAGGGCAGTGAATGGTCAATCACTTAAAGTAATAGGGTGCAGTAAATATTAAATTTACGATGAATAAAATGACCATGAATCATAAGTTTTATGTCACCGATGGTTTGAATAGAAACTTTATCCTTGGTAGGGACTGGTTAAGACAAAATGGAGTAAGACTATACTTTGATTTAGGTTGCTTAAGAATAGGGAGAACCTATGTCAAATTTGAAGATGACACTCACATATCATCCATAGTAAGAGTATCAAAAACAACTACATTAAGACCACAGAGTAAGACAATATGTTTTGTTAGGACAAATAGAGCATTTAACAGTAGAAATAAAGAAAATTTTGAAATCTCGAGTATTAATGATGGATGTCTTTTAGATGACCCAGGACTTGTAGTTCAAGAATCAATAGGAAAAGTAACAGGAAATAGAAACATTCCAGTATTAGTAGTTAATCAAACAAATAAATTTTATAGGTTAAAAGAGGTCAAGTGTTAGGAAAAAATTAGAGCTTTAGAAATAGATGAAATACAAATAGAATCAACAGCTTTAAGTCCAGAAAATACAATAGGAGATGTAGACTCTCTTAAAGATATTGACGCACCGTCAGAGTATAAAAGAAGTATTTTTAGTCTGTTACAAGAAAACAAAGATATTTTTGCAAAAACTGATGCAGAGTTAGGTCACACTAGTACAGTGAAAATGAAAATAGATACAGGAGACCATCCACCAATCAGAAATAGGCCCGTATAGAACACCTCTTAACAAACGACAAGTGATTGACAAGGCAGTAGATGAAATGTTAGATGCAGGTATTATAGAAAGGTCAAGGTCAACATGGGCTTTTCCATTAGTTGTAGTTGGGAAGAAAGATGGATCCAAAAGAATGTGTGTCGATTTTAGATCTTTAAATAAAATAGTGAAACCTATATCATTTCCCTTACCATTGATTGATGACATCTTAGCTAGGTTGGGAAAGGCCAAAACATTTCACTAGTTTAGATCTTTAAAAGTGGGTATTGGCAAGTACAAATGGATGAAGATAGTAAAAAAAAAAAACAACATTTACTTGTCACAAAGGGTTATTTCAGTTTAATGTAATGCCCTTTGGGTTAAGTAATGCTCCAGCTATCTTCCAAGAACTCATGAACATAGTATTACAAGAATGTGAGGACTTTGCCACTGCTTACTTAGATGACATCTTAATATTTTCAAAAGACTCAGAAGAACATCTTAGGCATATTCAAATAGTGTTTGATAAGATCAGGCAACATGATTTTGAAAATGAAGTTGAAGAAATGTAGTTTCTTTCAGAAAGAAATAGAAATATTTAGGTTTTATTGTTAGTGAACATGGAGTGAAACCTAATGAAAAGAAAGTGAAAGCTATAAGAACATTACCTGTACCAAAGAATGTAAGAGAAATTAGGGGATTTATTGGCATGTGTAGTTATTATAGGAGGTTCATTCCAAATTTCTCAAAGATAGCAGAACCTTTGATTGAGTTGACTAAGAAATATGCTAGATTTAAATGGTCAAAAGAATGCCAAGTAGCCTTTGATTTTCTCAAAGACAGTTTAACAGTAGTACCTTTGTTAACTTACCCTGATACAAACAAACCTTATGTGTTATACACAGATGCTAGTGATACTTGTGTAGGTGCTTGTCTCACACAGCTTACAGATACTGGGGAAGAAAAACCTATCTATTATTTGTCTCACAAATTAAGCAAATCTCAGAAAAAAATGGTCAACAATAGAAAAAGAATGTTTTGGAATAGCTTTTGCTCTCAAAAAATTAGACTTATATTTACATGATGCTCAGTTTGTAGTACGTACAGATCACCGACCATTGAAGTATTTATTAGATTCACCTATGCAAAATAAGAAAATACAACAATGGGCTCTCAGTATCGCAGGTTACAACTGTAAGATTGAGTATATAGAAGGTAGATTTAACTGTTGTGCTGATTTGTTGTCAAGAATACCAGACAGTCAAGAAACAATTGACATTACTGAATCAGAGTCAGAGTCAGACGAAATAGAAATAGATGATAGATTTTTAGAAGTAGGTGCATTAAATTCAAACAAGTTCACTCCAAAGAAATACGCTAGTTGTAAGATAGATCCACCAGATGACTTAGTCAAGCCGTTTATAGATCTTCAGGGGGACATAGATATAAAAACAGAACAAGAAAATGATGAAAAGATAGCAAAACTTAAGATAAAATTAGACAAAGGTAGTGCCACAAAAAGGGAACAAAATAGTTTAATAGTAATAGATGGTTTGTTATATTTTTTATCTCAACAAGATTCAGAAGATCCAAAACTTAGATTGTACATACCTGAAAATTTAGAAAACATTGTCATTAAACAACATCATGACTTTGTAGGACATATGGCAGTAGATAAAACATATGACATCATTAGACCAAAATACTATTTTCAAAAACTGTATCAAAAGTTGCATAAATATGTAGATCAATGTGTAACATGTCAAACTAGAAGCCAAAAGAAAAACACATCCACCTCTTAAAGAAACGGACATTCCACCTTATCCTTTCGCAAAAATTGGTCTAGATTTGTCAGGACCATATCCCACCACCTTATCAGGCAACAAGTACATTGTCTCATTCATAGATTTATATTCTGGATGGCCAGAAGCTTTTAGTGTACCAAATAAAACAGCTGATAATATAGTCCATCTTATATTAGAAGAAATATTTCCAAGATATGGTTGCCCACTTCAGATATTAACAGATAATGGGTCAGAAAACGTGAATAAGGCTGTACAAGAAACACTTAAAGAGTTAAACATAGATCATATTACAACATCTTATTATAGTCCTCAAAGTAATGGCAAGGTAGAAAGATTTCATAGAACTTTACATGATGTAATGGCTAAGAAAATATCTGATGATGTTCAGACTTGGGATTTATATTTAAATCAGACATTAGCAGCAATTAGATTTCATCCAAGTGAATCGACCAAATTCTCACCCTTCTACTTACTATACAATAGGGATGTAGTATTGCCATTAGATACAATTCTTAAACCTAGAAGAAAATATAATGGGGAAGACCAATATCAAGTAGCATTACAGCAGCAACATAAAGCTTTTACGTTAGTACACACAAAAATTTAGAAGACGCTAAGAAAAGACAAAAGAAATATGCTGATAGGGGTAGTCAAGAAATTAATTTCAAGATAGGAGATCCAGTATATATTAAGAATCAAAGAAAAACCAGTAAATTAGATAAATAAATGACACCTTATTACAGAATTATTGAAGAAAAAGGACCTCTAAGTTTTATAGTTAAGAATCAATTGACAGGAACAACAACTAAGACACATGCTCGACATCTTAGGTTAGCTAATTTAGATGATTGGGAGATACCCCAAGACAAATTAAATAGACCGATAAGAAAATCAACATATGTAGTACCTCCAGATTCAGAATCTTCAGATGACGAAATTGATAAGAATGAAAATCAAGATATTGTAAAGAGATCTAGGCAAATTCGAGATGACTCAGATAGTGAGGATGATATTCCTTTAGCAGAATTAAAAAGGATACACAGAAATACAAAGTTAGATGATAGAGAAAAGTTAACACAACAAGACACTCAGACAGAAAACAAAGAAATAAATAAGGATACAGAAGATACAGAAATAAATGAAATTAAGAGTTCAAAAAGACTTGTAGACGAAATAGACCCTACTACAAAAGAAATATTAATAGTCTTAAATTCGACTTTTGATAACATGAATAAGAATAGTTTGGATATATTTGAAAACATGTGTAAGAATAACTTGTTGAATGAGAATAGTTTGGATATATTTGATAACATGTGCAAGAATAACTTGACTATGTTTGATAATATGTGTAAGACGATGAAAAGTCTTAAGTTTTAGACAATTTACATATATAATTACAGGAAAACAAAATTCAATATCTCTAAATTCAATTGAATATGTTATCACTGGGACACCTCGCACCCTCTGTCATTCAACCTTTACAGTTTCGGCAATTACTTTTATCAATCAAAAATCAATTGAATCCACGTTTTGCTTTGCCTTTTGACCCTGAAAAAGATCTTTGGGACCTGTACAAAACATTGACTTGTGCTACATATTTCAAAGACGAAAACATTGTAGTCATCGTGTCAGTACCTTTGGTTGACACAACAAATGCCTTAGAAATTTACAAGATACATAACTTGGCATTGCCACATATGAAAGAACCTCAGTACTCGCCAAATATGACTTAGAGTCAGAAGCCTTAGCGGTAAAATAAAGAAAAACACAATTTGCACTTTTAACTCAACAGGAGTTAGAAAAATGTTCAAATCCTTCGATAAGATATTGTTCTTTTGACAGTCCTATCTATACTGTTTCAAACAGACAGACATGTGTGATTTCTATATTTCTGGAAACACGATCAAAAATTGAACAAAACTGTAAGACCACACTGATCAATAATGCAATTCTTCCTCGAGGACAGTATGTTACAGAAGGAAATTGGTTAATCATTGCTGAAAAATTACAAAATTTCATGATCATGTGTGACAAAGAATCAATGATTAAGAAAACCTTACCACCTCTAGACATTCTACATTTGGAACAAAATTGTCAAGCTTCTAACGGGGATATGACTTTAACACCTTACATTTATAAGGAAAGTAATTTTAACTTTAGGGATCCTTTGAAAACACTAGTTGACAAGTATAAGAAAGACGAAGTAAATTTGTTTTGGAGATATAAGCAAAATTTCCCACGATATGATAAGATTAAAATTCCTAAGACGTTGAAACCAGTAAAAGAAATTAATTTAGATAATTTGATAAATGAACTAAAACTAGAAGAAATGCAACCAATGCCAGAAGATGATTTTTGGGTTAAAAATGGTCAATACTTTCTCATACCAATAGTGCCAGTAGTAACAATCTTAATAATTATAATGGTAAAATGTGGAAAAAGAATAATAAGAAAATGTAGAAATATTTACGCAAAGGACGGAGGACTTTCCGTGAATGGAGGACTTTCCATGAATATTCATAAGGACGGAGGACTTTCCGTGAATGGAGGATTTTCCATGAATATGTTAAAAGTGTTAAAAAGTGAATTACTAAATGTATTATGTTATAATGAACCTTAACATAATGAACTTTACTTATGAACTGTAATAATGAACTTTATTTGTATTGAGACAATGATTATTGAATTGAATTATGCATAAATTCTCTGCTTATTGAACCGGTTTATATCGCTTTATAATGCATGAATATATATTGAAATTATAACCCAAGTCACATATTTTTATCCAGGTCACATTTTTATTTAATATTAATCCAGATCATGAGTTTTATGATTTGTTGAAAATCCAGGTCACGATTGATAGTGGATTATTGAGAAATCTAAGTCACAAGTTAATTTGTTATTACTCCAGGATATGAATTATTTACCGATAAAAATCCAGGTCACAACTTATTCATTTCATGATTAACAGTAAAAACTTTATTGAATTATGTTATAACTTTCAAGCCACACCAATGGGGGAAATTTTATAAAAAGTTACTAACTATAATTTAGAAAGTATTTATAAGAATGAAATTTTTACCATTTAGTAAAAATTTCAAGGGATAGGGACGTTTGTAACAATATGAGGTACGGGAGATAAATCTTTTAGGAAATTATATACGTAAATAAATTGGTGTGACTTGAAATAGTATTGATGTATATTATATGTATTTGGGAAAATACGGGCAGCTAAAATTACATGATTTCTAATTCGGTCAAGTAAATATGTTGACAAAGTTAATTTAGATATAAAATTCCAAATTCAAAATTACTCAGCATAATATTTAGTAATATGACTTAGCATTATTATAATATACTGTTTTGGATAAACAACTTGTCAACACCTTTACAAATTCAGCAGCAATTGAAGCTGCATGTTAAAAGGTCAAATATCTGTCATCATCAGTTTTGGTAAACAAGAATTGATGTTAATGATAAATTAATATAAAGTACTGAAGTTGTACTAAGAATGATAGTGTAAAAGGTTACCAAAGGTTGCATTATGGCAGATTTTGATGATAACGGCGCCCGTATTCTCCCCAATTGTAGATGCATTTAACTCTCTATAAGCTTCTAGAACTTTAGTGTTTTGCGTTGGTCAAAATTGACAAACGTATATAAGCACTGGAGTTCTGGAAACGGAGAGACCAGCGGGGAACCGCCTAGAGAGAACGCCACCATACTCTCTGATTATTGAAACATTTGTTACCATTGCTGTACTCTGCTGTGCTGAGAATAAAACTATACGATCACAGACCAGACTTTGAGTTATTGATATTTGTGGGTTGGTTTACACAAGTAGATTTGAGATTGTTTCAGATATATATTGTATATATAAAACATATTTTCGTGAATAATTAATTGTATTTTTCTTGCGTATTGTCTACAATTGAGAAACATACATACGCGTTCATAAAGATTTATCTTCCTTTATACACTGTACATTTTGTACAGATTTTTTGCATGTAGTAATCTTCAAATATGACAGTGTCTCACTAATTCAAAATTTGTAACTGTGTGTGTTGGTTCTTTTCATGTTTTATTTTAACTACCAGTTTTCTATGCATTTTATTTAATGGATACATTTTACTTGTGTAATGAAATCACTTAATTCAGCCCACGAGAATCGTAAAGATGGTTATCATTGCCTCAAATAGTTATATTTTAACTTATGAAAGTTAAATAAATATATAAACTTTTGAATTGTGTTGAAGTTTTATTGCAAGTGTAATGGATGTTCATATTTCAAGATGAACCCATCGCCAGTCTAACAGACCACTTTGTAATGTCATTTAGGTATGAATATTTACAGCTGATATATCATTTTTAAAAACAAAATCTTAAGTCATTTATAATTACGATATTGCTGCTTCTTTATCTGCTGTTGGGAAGGTCTCTGCTTTGATGTTCCATAGCTGTGATTTTCATACAATATAATTAACTGTACCCATGGAAATAATTTCACAGAGATTTAGGACTTTTTGAAATGAAAGCGTTTGCTCCATGAAGGGCATAACATTGAAAATATTTGAAATACAAAGAACGATTTGAAACCAATTTTTGTCATGTAGTCAGAATATCTTAAATAATTGTAAATTTTTGGGGAACAGGACAATTGCCCCCCTAGGACAATTGCCCCCCAGACAATATATTTATGGGGCTTATTTTTTAATATTGAACTTAAAAAATAGTGTATTTAATTGAGATGTTGATATATAATATAAGTTTAAGATTATATACCAATTAATTTATAAAAGAAAATAAAAATAGATGTATAGATGAAAAAATAGATAAACAAATAAATGAATAAATAAATAGAATTAGGTCAAATTAAGAAACTATTTTCAAAACAATTATTCAGTGTTCCCAAGCTATGATAAGGGACCATTCTATTATCATAATTGATAGATGCTAATTAATTTCTTTTTAAGCTTAATTACTTTGATCTCTTAAAATTGGTTCTAATGAGAAAGATTATGAAATTACCCAAGCTAAATATTGACTGGAATCTGGCTTAAATAGGACTGTGTTTTGCAAAGAAGTATAGTTGTACAATGGAGTTCCTTGAGTCAGAGAGAGGTCACCAGAAGCTTAGCTACCAGGGCTTTGTCTACGTGAAGCAGAAGAACCTTGCCAATGATGTTGTGTCTTGGGAATGTGAACAAAGAAGACAAGAGTTGCAGTACCAAAATTAAAGTTAAAGGTGATGAAGTTGTTGGCCATGTCAATGAACATAATCATGCTGCAGATCCCTGTCGCAAAGAGACCCTACAGATCAAATCAACAATTAAGCGGAGAGCCGTTGACACAGATGAGACCCCACAACAGATCATCAGCATGGCTGTGACAACCTGTACCGAGGCAGCAGCAGTTCAGCTTCCACCCTTGCGCCATATCAGAAGAGGTATTCGACGGCTAAAGAAAAATGCAGGAAATCCTTTGCCTGTCCCCCAGAACCTGCAGACAATGGAAATCCCAGACGAGTATAGGGTAACCCACAGAGATGAACCATTCCTGCTTTTTGATAGTGGTATAGACAGCCCAGCCAGAATACTGATTTTTTCCACAGAGACCAACCTCAGAGCTCTTACTACAACAGGACATTGGTTTGCAGATGGAACCTTTAAGACTGCTCCAGAACTCTTTTACCAAGTTTACACTGTTCATGCTATGGTTGACAACAATATTTTGCCATGTGTTTACGCACTCCTACCAAACAAGACAGAGCAAACTTAATATGAGTTATTCCAGCAGCTTTTAATTCTGAAGCCCACACTAAATCCAAGATCAGTCATGGTAGATTTTGAGATGGGAGCACGCAATGCCATAATGAGAGTCTTCCCACAGACAGAGATAATTGGTTGTTTTTTTCATCTGTCCTAGTGTGTGTACAGAAAAGTGCAGGATGCAGGACTCCAACAGCGGTACCAAACAGATCCCGACTTCAGCCTCACTGTTAAGATGATACCCGCCATTGCGTTTTGTCCAGTTGCAGATGTTGTGGATGCTTTTGAGACTCTAGCAGAAGATATTGGTGATGATTACCAAGACATCCTAGACTACTTTGAGGATACGTATATAGGTAGACCTGGTAGACGTCAGAGACGAGATGCAAGATTCCCTCATGATATGTGGAATGTCAGCCAACGTACCTTGCAGGAGCTACCTAGAACAAACAACAATATTGAGGGATGGCACCCTGGTTTTCAGTCCCTCATTGGTTCCCGTCATCCAAACATCTGGACTTTCCTTGCAAAATTGAAAAGGCAACAGTCTCTGCACCATGTTCAACTGACACAGATACTAGCCGGTGATGTAATTCCTCAGAGGAAAAGATACCAAGATACTGCAACCCGTGTGCTTCACATAGTTCAGAATTATGGTGACCGTCATGTGTTGGACTTTCTCCGTGGTATAGCATACAATATTCACATGTAAGGATTTTTAAGTTGATGCTTTTCCTGTGATTATGGACTTAGTGACAGTGCTTATTCTTGTGTTCATGGACATCTCTTACGAAATATTTAGTGGTTGATTTCCTGTGCTTATGGACTCAAAACTTATGATTTATAGTGACAGTGCCTTTTCTTGTGTTCATGGACTTGTAACTTATGAAATATTTAGTGCTTGATTTCCTGTGGTTATGGACTCAAAACTTATAATTTATTCTGTGTTTGAATAAGTGACAGTGCCTTTTCTTGTGTTCATGGACTTGTAACTTATGAAATATTTAGTGCTTGATTTCCTGTGCTTATGGACTCAAGACTTATAATTTATTCTGTGTTTGAATAAGTGACAGTGCCTTTTCTTGTGTTCGTGGACTTGTAACTTATGACATTTGGTGCTTGAAATAGTGGCAGTGCTTATTCTGCTTGTTGTAACATGTTGTTTTTGAAGAACAAGATACACATATTAAATTTAAAAAAAAAAATTATTTGTTGTTTTATTGTTGTTTACCATCCTCTTTTTTTTGTCAGATTTTTTAACATGTTTAAATGACAAGAGAAAAACCATCCTTATCATATCCAATCAACAGACTTAAGTTGTGTATTTATATTTCAATCAACAGACTAAATTGTGTATTTATATAATATCAATATAAAAAAAAAAAAATAGTCAACTGAATGTGTTAAAAAATCTGACAAAAAAAATTTGGGGGGCAATTGTCCTAGGGGGGCAGTTGTCCTAGACTCAAATTTTGGTTGTTGCAATTCTAACAATTCTCTTACAATATTTGTTTATGCATAATATCTAACTTCCAAGATAATTAAATATATAGTCTATTCATGCTCAAATCTGATGCTAGAATTTTAACTCTTCGGATTTAGATTGTCACCAGATTTCTAGATTTTGAAAAAAAATTGGAAACACGACAATAACTAGGACTTTTCTCTGTAAGTAGAAAATCTCAATGTTACCAAAATCACCAAAATGCAACAAAATATGTGTATTAAGAAGTTTTATTTCGACTGACAGATGATAAGTGACCATGTAATTACAACTGGACCACGATACAAGCCAGCTTGTTTGTTTACTCTCATGTAGAATCTCATACATTCTGTGTAAAAAAGCCGACATTGCCACTTCTGATATAATGTCAAAATGAATTTCTGTTACATTATCTTTTCTCTAGCAGAATATACCAGAGTGCCTTTGGCATACTGCTCTGAGCAGCAGCCTCTATTTGTGTAAGTTCAGTATAACCATTTTCAATTTATCATGAAAGCTATCTCCATATTGCACTTAATTTGAAGATTGTGTGACATAAATGCATTCTGAACATTTACACAGAAATGGTCCTGACACGCTCTACATTCTGTCAAACATTTATGTCATTCGCACAAACAGTAAAAATCAATGATAATTCTTAAGTGCCAGGAGATATACATAGAAATTACAGGGAATTTTTTTACAGCACTTAACTGTAAAGAAACCAATGATTAAAAGGAAAATAAATAAAATAAGAATGATTTTAAAAAATCCCAGCAATGTATCAACAAATCAACAAAGATAAACTCGCTTAAAATAAGCATGCAACAGAAATGTGTTATCACTACTACATAGATACCTTTAAGTTGTTGGAAAGTTTGACAATATACGTTTCTTTTACTTGTGAAAACAAAATGTGCAAACCATGATGCAACAACTTGGACAAATATTATGTAATGAATACAAATATACACATTGTTAATGAATGGTCTAATATAATGATACTTTTGAATACAGGAGAGGAATAATGATCAAATTAAGACAAAACTCTTCTCATCCTTTCAAATTTTATATGCAAAACTTGAAAATTTCAGTAAAATTAAATTTTTTTCGAAATTGTAGATGGATATTAATCCTGAACCTTGGAATGCCGACTACATATCAACTACATCTGACCAGAGTGTTTAATGGATATCATCCCAAGTTAACAGACTACAACAATCACACACCTCTGTGGCTATATACATTACTTTTCTGTACAATATCTATATATCAAGCATAAATAATTCATTTTACAAATTCAATACTATCTCTCATAATTATCACTTTCAAATTGCAGAAAGATGGAAAGTCCTGAAGAACAAATCATTGTTATTGTAATAAACATTAGGCTTCCTGGGAAAATTCAGACATGAGGGATAATTTGGTATTCTTAGACATATGAAAAAAGTACCTTTAAATAACCACAAAACACTAAGTTTACAATAGAAGTGGAAAGAGAAAATCAAGAAAACCAAATCCTAGCAAAGTTTAAAGCTTAATCCTAGACATGGTAGGGTCAGTAGTTTAAAAAACATCTTTTTTCCCAGCTTTGAATGTAAAAATAATATGGGCCTAATGTATATGCTATCTCATATATAGCAGAGTTGATGGAATATTTCAGTGGTTTATTTTTTATACTTTAGCGAAATTCATTTTCTCTGCAGAAAATGTTTGTATGTTCATTCAAATTTGTATAGCATTCCGCCAACATTCCACTGACTTGACTATTTATTGTATTCAATATAAAATTGTATATGTCATACAGGTTTACCCCCTTGATGTTTTTATCTGTACACAATCCTATATCTCTTAATATCAGTTAACAACATCCTCCCGACTGTTTGACAGGGGTACTAGCGTTTATTTTCACACTTGGTTTGTTATCCTGTGAAGCTGTAACCGGTCCCATTCTGTTCTTAATTTCTGCAGCCATAGTCATGAAAGCTTGTTCCACATTAGTTGCATTCTTTGCACTGGTTTCTAGGAATGGAATTCCTAACTGGTCAGCATATTCCTATTAAGAAATAAAATGAATATGAATATATTATAAATACTCCATACAAGCCTTATATACTAAAAACTTCAGGTTAGCTAATCCTCACAAACTGAATATTAGTAATTCAGGCATTCAAAATCTAGAACCACATCTATGAAATACTACATGATTATCAAAGTGAGAACCTTCAGAATTCCATAAAATACAGAGAAGAATCATGAACATATGATCTATGAAAGAGAAAATAGCAATATTGTAAAATGATATAAAAATAACAGTACAAAGAAGGGTACATAATATGCACGCAATAAAAAGGGATGCGGTTTATTTGAAGGAAGAATGCACTATTGAGATGTGAAAGAGGAATATAAGTTGTGTTGAGATAAGTACCAGATTATAATATTAAGGTATAAGAGTATACATGGAGATGCATAATGTAATGTGCCTGCAATTGAAAACCTACACAGCTCGCAAAGTTATGTATGATTTCTATAAATCGTAATGGTGACCTACATTCACAAACAATGATGCTGAAATGTTGATTTTTCTCGACAACATGTTGCAAGGAATAATTGTATTAAGTTTGATCACAATTCATTAATTAAATTACTCAGAAAGCGACGGGTGAGCATAGTTACATAATATTTCTAAAAATAGTAATGGTGACCTAAATTCACAAACCACAACCTTAAAAATCAAATTGTCTCAAGAACTCGTTGCAAGGAACAACTGTATGAAGTTTCAATAAAATCTGTTTGTGAAAGCTCCAGAAAAGCAAAATGTTGATGCTAAGTTAAATAAGATTTCTAAAAATAGTAACAGTGACCTACACTTGCATTCCATGATGTACGAAAGGACAGGGAGATGCCAATATACAACCGCCTTACCTGCAGCGTATAAAAAAGTCTGGACATGCCTCTGTCACTGACAGAAAATAATGATATTACTAGTTATCTCAAATGACATGGTTACCAATCAATCACACAAAATCTATTTTAATGCAATGGTTTTAAAACACCAAGTCAACCATAATTACCTTGGCTGTTGTGTAATCCACGACTTTCTTCATTTCCATGTCTGACTTGTTTCCTACTAGTAATTTATTTACATTTTCACTAGCATAACGATCTATCTCATGCAGCCATTGTTTGACATTGTTAAATGATTCCTGAAATAAACAAATATAACTACAATGCATATTTCATTCCATATAATTTGGCAAAAAAAATAGTTACAAGCTTCCTTCCTACTTCTGTTTCCCATAGACATATTTTTTTGGGCTCAAACCATTCATCAATGACAAGAAATAGAATTTAACACTTATGTAACCTTTTTATTTCTATACAGAAGGACAGTACACAGTTAACATAATATTGTTGTGATTTGCATCTATTATCAGTGTTCAAGCCAGAGGGGCAGGATTTTCTCAACAAAGGGACTCTTTTTTTGTTATAGAAACAGACAGAATGTACCTAAGAATGTTGCTTTCCCCACCACTAAAATGTCATAAATATGTTCTATTTAGCATGACAGTACAGAAATCACAGGTGTGTCATGTTTATACTTTTGGATATACAAATAAGGGTAGGGGCTACTGTAAAAGCAATCAGCACTATGCTTTCAACCCTACATACTATTTTGCCTTTGTGAATACTATGCACATTAATATTATTATTAACATGGCATCATTTTTATCATGGTTCAAGACAAAGTGCTAGTTTTTGTTTTTAGTTCTAGGATTCCATTCCTCAACTGAAAATAAACAACAGTTAGAGTGTCTACAGTAGTAATAGCACAAGAAAATAATACAGGAGTTGCAATCTTTGACACTGTTGGAATTAGAAAAAGATACAGAAAATGTCTGAAGATTTTTTTCGGTTTTGTTGTTGTTGTTGAAAATTTGTGGATATTAAGAAGTTTAATAACAGACACTGAGGTTCCCTTTCTCATGATGGCCAGATATTTAGATGTAGAATTGTAATGGGGATTTCTTCAAGAACTCCCAAGCAATGGAACAGAAACTCATCCAAATTTAACCATTATTACCCCTAAAAGTCTTGCAAATATTACAAACTGTTTTTAGGAAATGTGTCAGACAAATTTCAACCTATGAGATGCCCTGGTGGCTATATTTTTTGGCAATTTGGTACTGAAGGTAATATGCACTTGGCAATTAATACCCCTATAGAGTTTCATAACAATCTGGCAGTTAGTTTTGGAGGAACATGTTGGACAATTTTTTTCTGACAGAAAAAGAAATAAAGTGAATAAGATGAAACAAGACTTAATAATAGCAATATATTACCTGGTCTGTTACATCATAAACTACAATTATACCATGAGCACCTCTGTAGTAACTAGATGTTATTGTTCTAAATCGTTCCTGTCCTGCTGTATCCCACTATTAAAATGAAAAAGATAAAACATATACTTATCTCAATACAAAATTTTCAATAACTCAGATAAATTTTCATCCAAAACTTTTTATAAAACTCACAGTAGCATTTTATTTTATACTATGTAAAAGACAACATAAATTTTATACTGCAATTACTTGTCTTGTTGTATAAAAGTTTGTACACTGAAAATGATATTGGCCCAGTTTGTACCCTGAAAATGATATTGGCCCAATTATCGAAAGAATGTTCAAATCAATAACATGCAGCTATTACTCAACAAAACTATTTGATGATCCCATGTAGTAAACTATACATTAAACTGGTCTAAAATGCATGTTAAGAACAGATATACTTACAATTTGCAATTTAATTGTTTTTCCATCTAACTCTATTGTTCGAATTTTCTACAAAAAAGAGAAACATTATAGAACATAATAACTAATGCAAAAATACCAATAACAAATGACTCTGAAAGGAAACAAACAGAAGTTAAATATATCTGATGAGCACACTGACTTACATGCAACCATCTGTTATTTACAACAACTGACAAGACTGTTATATATTTGTCATGGGCAATCAACTGTAAAACGAAACTACAGCAGAGACAGCTGTGTTCATGGAGAGATACAACTATATATCTGTTAATTTAAACAAACAGATAAACGGCTTAACCAAAACACAGGGAATTTTGTTTGTAATTTTTCAGAGTCTGAAACACACACAATCCTGAATTTAAACAGAATACCAAGTTCTTAATCACACATGTCAAGCCAATGCAATGTACTTGATCCATGCAATTAGTTTTTAAAGATATTTATCTAAATATCGCATTGATTTATAAATCATCTTTTTACATCATTTTGATTATATATATATATATATACACACACACACACACACACACATATATATATATATATATATATATATATATATATATATATATATATATATATAAAAGAGTTGTTCTGGTTTGTTTAAAGGTAATTGGGAAGTATAGATTTGCCAACATAGAGACAAAACGCCATAGCATACAATTATTTAAAATGGGTATATCACAGAGTTTGCAAACACAGCATATGTTGTTATTATTTGGTCTAAAGTTTAAATTTTAGTTATTTTACAATGATTGACAAACAAATTTTGTCAACATATATAAATGTCTCTTGTTGGCTCTGATGTTGGCATGCGGGGGTAGTTGCTGTGGAAGGAAACCAGAGTACCCAGAGAAAACTCAAGTGTCTGACTTGGCGACCGCCATACCATCTAATGCACCCCACTGTCCAATCTAAAGAATGAACCCGGTTGAATTGGTGAGAACCACTTCGATCCTGGATACTGTTACAGTAGACTATTGCAGTATAGTTTGATTAGAGCAAATCATGACTACAGTGCTTGAAGCTGAGAACAGAAAGATATTTTCAGTCTAGGGCAGTTAGGAACCACAGATCTAGTTAATGTTTATAATATAATATTTATGTATACCTGCCAACTTTGAGTAATTGAAAAGTGAAAAAATCAGCCCGGGGCTTGGTCCCCAATAGGGTGCAAAGGCAAAGCCCTGCTGGGAGACCAGGAGTCGAAGACCCCGAAAAATTCTGTCTATTCAGCTTTTTTGAAGACACTCTTGTGCATTTCTGAGAATATAAAGCATGCTCATAACTTCAATATTTCAGTTCCAAGTTCTTGTTTCATTCTGCATAAAGATTGAAGAATATGCAGACTATCCTGACCATGTAATAGATACAATAACGTCTTTCAATTATAAACTCTGAAAAGAAAGTTTCGGCACTCGTTATGTCATAAACGTCATCATCATTTGTAAAAAAAAAAAAAAACTGTTTAACTGATGACTTCCTTCTATTGTCCTTCCTGGTATTTACGTGTTTTTGAATGTTGTTGAAACCACCATGCCAAAGAGTAGTGTCTGTATGACACATTGAATGCGTAGTTGCATCCTTGTGTCGGTTGTGTTATGACATCATTAAACTGACTTGAATAAGAGTCCTTGAATTTCTGCATTTACTTGACATTCTTTTTGGGCGACTCCATCTTTTATAGAGTGTCACTAGTATGGCAGAGATGTGTCTGCCATAGCCATATGCTCGCGCTGTTTCATGGCGATGCTTGAATATCAATATTGCGTTGAAACATTTGTAAGATTCTGTATCTAAATGAGAATACGGAAAGCGGAACCAGACAGTGCAAATCCGGAAAGCGGAATTTATATATGAAAATCGGGACTGTTCCGCCCAAATCGAAATAGTTGGCAGGTATGTTTATGTCATAATGTTCTTAATTTTGTGCTTGTCTAAAATGTTTATTTTCTTATTTTGAGACTATGGTACCCCAAGACAGTCCCAATTGTATATGGGTAATTATTAACTTGCTGATTATCCAACTCATTGTTCATACGGCCATTGAAAAAGATTTTTCAAGCACTTTTCGAGGAATTTTCAAAGTGTTTTTCAAGCACTTTAAATGGTTATGTTTAAGCTATCAAGAACTTATAAGCCAAAACGAATGTCGAAATTCTGTTCTGATTCTAAGTTATTTATTCTTGTTTTGTTAAATCAAACTTTTCCAAAACAGTGACTTAAAATTGGGGGCATAATTTCCGCAGCAATATATAAAGCAGTGCTAGTAGGCTTTATGGTTTATACAACACTGATTTCAGCTGTGTGGGGGAGTAGGGTAGATTAACAATCCTGAAGATTGATTGGGTCTTCATTCTAATCAGCCATATTTTTCTTTAACCAGTGTAAAGCTGTTGTCTAAAATATTCTTTTGAACCACTAAACATTACTGGAAAAGTTATTACATCAAATTATCAGTAATAATAATAAAAACATATGCAAATGCACATCAGAGTACAATCACTCAAATTTTATTCTGCCGAAAAATCAAAGAATAAAGTAGAAATGTTTGTCGGTATTGATGATATATTTCTAATTACAATATTAGTTCACAATAAGATACACAGGAATTAATTTGCTGTTACAATAAACATTTAGAATAAATAAACATGTTCCCCAATTTTACGACATGCCAACCACTTTCCGGCATCTCACCATGAGGACAAACATGAACTACATACTGGCTTCGGATCGGCACTACATCATTATTAACAAAAGGCATTGATAATTGGTTAATTTTGTTTAAGTTTTTCATTATTTACTAAATAAGCAATAGACAGGGGAAATTAAATTACGTCGCACACTTGAAACTGACCGCAATAAGCATATGCTATAAAATTGCACAATTTTATTGGTTGATCGCTTTACATATCTCTGTGAGAAACTTCAGATTGACTCTTTGGTAAAATAAAAAAATATCTAGAGACAAAATAAAGACAATCCTGTGGTAAATTTGTCAATATTGGGTTGTAGTGAAATTTCGGGAGTCAAATGGAAACCCAGCTCCGAGGGATAAATACTTACGAAATCTACACCTATTGTACTTATATAACTTTCTGTATATGTATCATCCTGCAAATAAAAACATTTTATTAAGGAAATGCTGATTAATGAAAAAAAAAAATGCTTTACTCAGCATTGTCAAGAAATTTGTATGCACAATTTAAAAATGAACAGCTGCTTAAATGTAAAATCTACATGTGCAAAAGAAGCATTAATTTCACTTAAGTGACAGATTGATGAATAACAAAAAATAATTTAAAAAAATCTTAACGTAAAACTGTAATATTTGAAATCTAATAAATTAAATGACTTGAGTAAAATAGTTATGTTCTTCATTGTAAATAAACATTAGATCTCATTATATTTTAGAATAAGTTATAATTACTGACAAATTTCTGAATATCCTATAAGGTAGCTTTAATAAACACAAAACATTACTTACCGCAAACCGTAAAAGTAGACAAGATTTGCCGACTCCTGAATCACCGATCAGCAAGAGTTTAAACAGGTAGTCACTACAAGTAAATAAGATACATCTAATGGTTCTGTGGTTTTTACATATCATTACAATAAAAGTTCAATAATAAATCATGGCTTCCACTAGCAGCTGGGCCCCCTCAGTGAATATTTTCAGGGGCTATCCGAGATGATCTTATCATTCTTTTTTACAAGTGTAAAGCTGTAGCCTGAATATCTCTTTTGAATCATGAAAAGTTACTTGAAAAATGATTATTGTACTTAATTCAATGCCTGAAGGTTAAAGTATATTTACTTGTTGTTTCAAGAAACATTTTGAGGACATCAAAGTGATGTCATTGACTGGCTTAAGAATGCATGAATAAAAATAATAACTCATTGTAGTTTTTATAACAATCAGTTATAAACTTGTGATCATTAGAAAATCTTGTTCAAAGTCATTTAATTTATCTAGCCATGGACAAGCAATATTGAATTAAAGCTGCCAACCTGTCAATAAAAGTATCTATGCTATCAAATTGTGCAATTTCATTAGCTGATCAATTAACACATCCTTGTGACCATGTGAAAACAAGCTTCAGATTGACTTTCTGTTAAAATTACACCATTCAGCTAATTTATCAACCATCACAATTGGGTTGTTGGGGAAATTTGGGGTCAAAACCTGTGACCTCAAATGGAAATATTGAGATATAGCTGTATATCAAGTTTGCAATAAAATAAGAAACAAAAAGAAATTATTTCACATTATATCATTAAAATCAATATTATACATATGTGACATGGTTAAAAAAACTTACAGTAAATATGTTGATAAATATTGTCAAATTTGACTCATAAAGATCGTTGTCCTTAAATGATTACTCAAACATGCAGAGGAGGGAAAAAGTTATAAAGCAGAGTCTCAAACATTAAAAACTGACAAGAAAAATCCACTTACAGAACTTGGTAACAAAGACCAAGAACAAAAGGCAACCATGAGCATAATGGCACACAGCATGATGTGTGTGTGTAACGAATGAATTTTTATTTACCTCTGTTAAAATTTGGGATAAACATATTCCATATATATTAATTAAAATATACTTCATATACATGTTCAGAGATGTTAGGTGAATCGAGAGGGATATTTAAGTGAATGAAAAAATCAAAGTTGTACCAATGTGCAATCAATAGGAGCTTATACAGATATACATACAACCAAAGTAATCAAAATACCATTGTCTTGACAATAATATTACTAGAGGTATAGACTTATATAGAGATGTGACACTCATATGAAAAAAATAACACCAAATGTGTTTATTAACAGATTCTCACTTCACTGTGACTCAATGGCATTGTTCTCACAATAAATGAATGGCAAGAACAACTGGCTTAAAAAAAATCAACATCTGTTAATTTCAATTAATTTTTATAGACATTAGACTGCAGTTCAACATATTGCATATTGGCATGTTATATTACCGTAACATATACACAGCCCTAATTTTCATCAAAACATATTATTACAGGGGTCAACACTAATAAAAATTTCCATGCAATGCAAAAATGACTTCTAAACATGGCAGGGTTAGTTATATGGTGTTCCTACTAGCTTCAGCTAGTGGGGGTTTCCGCTTTAACTCCATCGGTACAGTATCATACTGGAAAACCAGGGGTCCGAGGTTTGAATCCAAGCAGAGACAGTAAATGTCTCTGTTACAAATGGCACCCACATTGGGACCTAGGTTCTTCCTGGTAATGTGAATGCAATTATCCTTTAATCACCCCTCAGATGACAGCTACCTCTAAATAGAGGCGGAACGACTTTCTCAATGTAGGGGCATAGTTATATGGTGTTCCTACTAGAATGAGCTAGTGGGGTTTCCCTTTAGCTTGATCAGTAGAGCACCAGACTTGAAAACCAGGAGTCATAGGTTTGAATCCAAACAAAAGCAGTAAATGACTCTGTTACATAAACATCAAACCTATGCCTTTTCAGTTTTCATGGTCAATTTGTCAATATGTTTTGATTGGTAATGCAACAACATACCATGAGATGGTTTATTGTAGTATTTTTGGCATGGTTCATTTTTGTATTTACGATTAGATGACGATATCAGATGTTGCCATAATCTGGATTCAATGTCTAAATTATGTTTCAAAACTTACGAGACTGACTCAAAACAAAAATGACTGCAGCTCTAAAGCATGGGCCTTCATTGACATTTACATTTTTAATTAGGAAGCATTTTGGCTTTAGAATGGTAGAGAAAGATGATAAAAATGACACATAAAGTCACGCTGTTTGTTGTTGCTGTTATGCTGAGGTGACCTATAAGTCAGGCAACACAATGAACCACGGTTGTTGGTAATATCATGTACTTATTTATCAATCAATGGATAATTTTTTACTTAATTTTAATCATATCTTTCTTAGGAAGTGTAGTAGCAATATTCTTATTTTGTTTTTCAGACATGTTTTCCCATTAAGGTAGCATTAATAATTTCTTCCAATGGCAGAATTTGTTATGTTTAATGTATGTTTAGATTTCAGAATAGTTGGTGGCATGATTAGAATAATATATAGATTTTCTATTTCAGTTGCATCAGATATCTCATCATATCTGCCTTTTCATGAGAAAAAAATACGGTTTTATGACATACTGTGGGAGAAATGAACAAGTTTAACATTGAACCTAAGGCTGGCAGTGAATCGCCACCATAATGTCCATATTGCCAAAGTTCTATGCTTGAACTTGGGATCATTTATTTGTGTTATGGCTGTGTGCTGCAGTTTCGACATCAAATCATCCATATCTCCCAAAGTATGATGAAACAATAACATTTTTGTTCACAAATAGGTAGATCTACTGTGACTGAAATCTTAAAACACACAATTTATTGTTAAAAGTTGAACATAGCCCATACAAAGTATATACCTATAGGCTATATGTTTATACCTAGTCGAAACTAATTTCACAACAACTAAGACCGAGATGTATTGTGAAATGAATGATGCCTTTAACATAGTAACTAAGACAAAACAATGATGTTCATTCTTTGTTCAAACATTAAAGACGAAAGAAAATAATCCTGAAACAAATATAATCCCATTCAATTTCATTTTACATACACGCATATAAAAAGACGTGTCCGACGATGTCGATTCGAAATACAATCACAAACATCACAACTGATCCCATGACTAACACGAAGTAATTTTTTTTTACCTTACAAGTGTACGGGGTTTGTAACAACTTTTAAAGGTATGGAACGAAAAGTTACGACGTGAATTTAATGAAAATTGTACAACATAGATGATAGTCAATATTTTAATTTCATCAGAGTGATAGGAAACAAGTGTTTATTGAATAAATCTAAATGACACGAGTCGCCATTTGACATGTTGGCAATGACGTAGTAAATTAAATCTCTCCTAGTGTGAAAATAACAACTACTTACTACTCTGGATTCATTGTGGTCATACTCTGTATAAAACTTTGTGTTTATGTTTTTTCTGGTTCCCTACTTAGATGGAAAAGTAGTAGTTAGGAACCGAGACAGGTATTTTCTTGTAGACTTTGTAACAATATGGCTTCCTTCTTCAGTAGAGCGCATGCTCAGTGAGGGGTGGGCATATTTTGCATATGACGTCACTACCCAACGTGGCATCACGAGATATATTATTTACTTCCGGTTCAATAAAATCGCAACCTCTCGAGGGAGACTTGAGATCGCACTATAGATTCTAAATGTATGCGTGTGTGCGTGTTTTTTTGTTTAAATTTAATCGTTAGTGTCTGTACATTTTAAATTATCTGAAGCTAGTGATTTTGACAAAAATTGAATGGATCCAATGTAAAGAAAAACAAGGACAACTTTAACAGTGCAGTTTCAATATATCTAGAGTTTTGATGTGAATTAATTTACTTTACACCGTAGGTCTAGATACGACTGAAATAGCACCAACTCTTTGTTTCATTCTTGTACGTCTGAAGATTAATCACACATGTAACTTAATTAGCAGATTTTACCACCCACCCCCCAAAATTTAGATTTTTTCTTCTTTTACTACTTTCAATTGATGTTGAATATAAAATAAATGCTACACACAAGCAAAAAATTCTTATATTCCAATATATTTTGTTATTGTATATTAATCTAAGTACTAAAAAGGGGAAACAATATTTTTGAATAAAACATAGCTAATGCCTTCATAATCTAATACTGATTCTATAGATTTTAATCAATCGCAAACCTGCAGATGGCTGTAATAATTAAAATTGTAGGTATCGGCGTGGCTCGACGGTGCTTTTAAAAAAAAAAAAACAAAAACAAACACCAAAGAAAGAATCCAGAAAAATCCAAATATGTGTAAGTTACAAATCTCTTCACGGTATTGTGAATAAACTATATTGTCATATTCAGTTTAATGTTTAATGAAGTCACCCGAGCTTACGGTATAAATGCATTTGTAGGCCTAATTCCAGTTCAATCAACAAGTTTTGTTTATGTGAATTATTGAAATCTTCAAGTCTTTACCGCAGGACACTTTGATATATCCAAAATAATTAATAATCCACTAATACTCCAGTATTAGATATAACAAAACACGTAACTATATAACTCCTGGACTGAGTAGTCTATATAAGCTTTTACAGTTGAAAGTTAGAGGTTGGCACCTGGCACGAAATCAGATAGCAAAGTTCCATTAAAATTCTGAAGGAAGAAAATGAAATTGTATCATACGGTACCAATTTTTAAATAAAAATAAAGATAATTTAATCGATTTCTCATGCTCATCTAAGTTATATTGTCTTAAATACAGAAATGATTAAACGTTATTTACAGCTTGTATGCATGCATTGGATACCTAAACTTCACAAACCCCTTATAAGCAGGTGTAGCAAATGTTTCACCTAACCTTCATCTTTACTCTTTACCCAATATACCGACAGCTGTTAATGAGAAAAATCAGCAATACTATAGTAGCTTACTCCAGTAGTGGTGTAAATCAGATGTGGATATTTAAACATTCTAAACATCTTTTAGAAAATATGAAGACCATTTTTCTGAAATTCATAGTATAAAAAATACGATTTTCATACTTTTACACAGCTATTTCTCATGAGAACTTTAAAGAGAGACTTTTTGGTGTCATCGGCAACTGTTTTAATTTCACTAACAGTGGTATCCGAAAATTTAAATATTTAGTCGTTAGTTATTATCATGATACTTATTTAGTCCAACGCCACTTTGATTTGTTTCAACAAACTGTCGGCATTCCCATGGGGACCCTTTGTGCCCTTTTATCATATCTGACAAATGAACCGATATGCCACTTGTTCAATATATGCATTTTTCATATACAGAGGTAAATTACTTACTGATAAGTTATTGACACAGGGATATAAAAAATTATGTTTGATGACAACGTTCAGCAAATTGTACGGTCGGTATGATAGTCTTGATTACGAGTACTCTAGTAGTAAAAGGCAGCTCCATAGCGGGTCATTTGTATTTAACCACCACTGATGACGTCATCAGAATGCTGGATTCTGATTGGTCAATTCAAATGGCCCACTATAGAGCTGCCTGTGACGTCATTACCGTAGGTGCGTCATACCGCAACTGAGGACATACCGGAAGTGCGTTATACCGGAAGTGAGATCATGTTGTCATGGCGACAAGGAGAAAGAGCCAATCGTTGAGTTCGGAGGCGTGTCTATGACCGGAAGTGGAAGGTTGTGTTGGCGGCCATCTTGGATAACGAACCAAATGAGAGCCTCCGTTACAAGAGGTCGGGGTCAAGAGAGGTCACGTGAGTTCACGAGAGGCTAAAGATAGAAGTTGGGTTTTTCCATTTTTGGAGCTGAGAGTGAATCTTAATTTAGAACCGAAACCGGTTTTTTTTAGGTTGGAATAAAATCAGTAGTAGGTGTCGCCACAGTCGGCGAGAGTTTACGTGAGTTGCCGATCCCGTATCAAGTGCGCAAGTACGAGAAGCGGTAGGCAGAGCTCGTAACCTCGAGGCAAGCTTGAACATGTTATCTTTGTACTAAGACTCATAGAGTTTATGAGTATGTACAAAGGGAGATCACTCTATATAGACTGTATGGGTGGGACAAAAGGGAGATCACTCTGTATAGACTGTATATATGGGACAAATGGGAGATCACTGTATAGACTGTATGGGTGGGACAAAGGGGAGATCAATCTGTATGGATTCTAGGGCTGAAACAAAGGGATATTACTCTGTATAGACTGTAGGGATGGAGCAAAGGAAGATTACTCTATATGAACTGTGTTATGAGGTCAGAAATACCCTAAAATATGCCAGCAAAAACCAAAAACGCTAAAGTAAATTTATAAATTTTATTAACAATAACAAATTAAAAACTTAATCTATATGATATGACAGTTTAAAGTAATTAAAATCACAGTTCAATTCCAATTTCAATTTAATTAAAATCACAATTCACAGTTCAATTCCAGTTCAGAGATCCACACGAACACACAATAAATTCCAGTCCGAATATAATATTAGAAGGATCCACTTGAATACACAATAAATTCCAATTTGTTTGTAATAGTGATGTGCACTAATCTGACATAAATCCCAATATAAAAATATGGTCTGCTCTCCTATAACTTGGTCTCAAAAATGGTCTCAGCGGTTCTAAACTTGTTCTAAACTTCACTTGTTATCCCAAAGACCTGACCATCTCTGTAGATATATTCTAAAACAGTTCTAGAAATCGCTAAATAGGAATAATCAAGAAAATGGTCTTTCTACAAGATTCAGGAAAGTCCCTATGGCTAGATATAGTAACATTATGACAGAATTAGAATGTCCTTGAACAAACACAAAGAAAGGTCCAGATGCACTAAGTTCAACAAGTACAAATAATTGTAAACAAGCACCCTTTATCCCTAATAACAACTGTATACACTAAACCAGAGAGGGAGGATGAGTAGTGAAACAGGATGTATAGGAAGGGTGTGAGTTGCCGAAATTTGACGAGAGTGGCTAACAGGAGATGGGGTTTTCCCAGTTTTGAGATCTAGAGTGAATGAATGTTGATTAGATGGTGGGATATTCCCCTGATAGCATAATTAAGTTGTAAGTAATGAAAACCTTTTTAACGTTGCTAGCTCACTAATTTTTTCATAAGATAATCACTAAGCCTATGTAATAAAAATTCAAACACTCACCCTGAGATATTTGTCATTTTAATGCATGGAAAATAATCTAGCCCTATCTAATAAAAAATGAAACACTCACCCAGCGGTTTTCTTGTGATGTTAACACCTCGAGCTTCAGATCTCAAATGAGTTTTCACAGGCTTAACTGAACCTCTCTCTAGTCACATGACTTACTATATTAGACTTTAATCTAGTGAAGTGAATACTTCAGTCATAACAAAAACACAAATGAAATAAAATGTTTAATGTTGAGCGAATATACACTGATAAGTAGTGCTTAGTCACTATAATGTTTTCAAACTCGCCGCTACAGAATAACAAAACAAACACAAAACAAACCTGCATACATTTAGTTAAGGTTTCTCTTCGAATAAGCTGGATGGCCCTTAAAAGGGCCGTTGATTGCTCCGAAAAGCTGAATAAGAGAGACTATAATATCTGTCAAGTAGGCATCGCTAACGACGAATTTCTCTTTCTTTCTCCATCATCAGTCGATTTATCTCTGCCTTATGTTTTTGAATGCTTTTTAATGCTTCCTGAGCTAGTACGTATTGTACAGGTACTGGAATGAAGGGTCAGGTCTAGGTGGTCCCTGGTGTCGCAGGGGTCCTACCAGATATTACCAGTCTGTGTGGCCATAATACAATACGTGTCCTCCGTGTAAGAATGATTCTCATGTTTCTCTCTTCTGGTTGCATATCAATGTCAGATGAGTTATCCATGATGAACCAATTCCGAGACTCGGACAGTACTAGCTTATATAGAGTTTATGACGTGCGCATGACGTATTGATTTTAGGACGAGCTTCATTCTCCCCGTCTTGGCATCTGGCCACCTGTATTTGACATCTGGCCACCTGTCATCTGGCCACCTGTTTTAGACATCTTGACACTTGGCATCTGGCCACCTGTTTTAGACATCTGGCCACCTGTTTTTATACAAATACTGTCAGTAGTTTTTAGTATTTCTAATTCTATATGAAAATAAAACGAAATAAAATAATTCCTAGTTTTATGGACCTGTAAACATAAAAAACTAGAATAAAACAGCGTTATGAATCTATATGTGTGATGATACTTCGTTTGAGTATCTATACAGTTATTTCCTTTTCATTATAAATACATGTATACAGTTACTGTACTTCATTTTAGATTTTACAACGTAAGCATACACACGGAATGGCTAATTTACCCAACTTTGATTTATTGTTAAATGAAACACAAGAACAGGCGAGAAGTCAAAGACAGGCTCACCAGAGGGACCAACGGGATGATGGATTTAATGCAAGCAGACAACTCACTGATTATAGTGATCACTATGAAGTAGACACCCTGAGTGAGCGTAAATTCTTGTAAATTTAAAACGGCCTCGAATGTATACCAAGTCAAGTTTAAACATTTTTCTAGAGATGCCATACACTTGGTATCTGAGGTATTAGATCAAATGTTAACTTCTATCAAGAACAAACTACAGTGTGAAAATCGGGACAGGATGCGAGTCAATATACATCATCCATTTTTAAAAAAAGAAGTGTGGGTAGAATTTACGGATGCTAAAGACCTGAATGCTGATCTACTCATGGAGAAAATTGAGAAAGTACAACGGACTAATGAAAATTTTAGAATCGAAGATGGGTCTACCATCAAGTCGGTGATCCATGTCATACAACCTGTAGGCAGCGGAGGTGGAAACGAAAATATCGTCTCAGTTTTGATAAAAAAGTCATGCCGAACAAGAAACATAGTTTGATACAGATCAAGAATAAAGACAAAACCTGTTTAGATCGTGATATTGTAGTTGGTCGTTTTCATTGTCAGAAACCTGGCCTCGGAGATGGAGACAAGTACAAAAATTGGAAACGCTATTGCAAAAATTTGATTTATGGCGATGCAAGTGGACATACTCTTCAACGACGAGAAGCTCATGCCTTAATGCAACAAACTGGATGTGATCCCCAACAAGAGAGTGGCAACGTTTTCAGACCGCGTTGTTACCACACTACCGTTTGAAAATCTAAGAACTGAATACCATCGCAAAACGATCGACATTAAATGTACTGTATAGTGGTGTAGGATCCGGAGGCCTATTCACGTCTTATACGATGATCACCATTACAATTGTATAATATCTATGTCTGGACTCTTGAAATGTAGTTATTATTGTGATCATCGTGATGTTGGTTATGATCATGTAGAGATCATCGATGCCCTCAATGCTGCTTTCGTTGTTTTTGTTTGTGTTCCCGACAACACGATGAAACCTATAGAGTTTACACATTGTCAAGGTACATTCATATCGACTCAGTGTTACGAGAATCATTTGAAACCTTAAAGTAGTAATACGACCACGACTCCATGTCAGCTAATGACTCGATGTCCCACTTGTCAATTATGGATGAGTAAGAAACAATTCACACTGTTATCAAGAAAAGAAGAGAAAAATGTCGCCATTGTAAACAGATCGTGGATCTAGATCATCGTTGTTTTATACAACAGATCCCTTCTGACAGGCGAACGTAGAAGTGCACGTAGTGTATGATAAAAGACATCGCATTGAATCTTTTGTACTTTACTTTATGGTTATTGAAGAAGCGAGACTGAAAAGTTGAGACTGTTTGAAAAATTGTTGAAAAGTTGTTTGAAAAAGTTTGTTTTTGAGAAGGAAGTGAAGGATAGGGGTTCATTTATATAGTTTGATCGCAAGTACACGTATCATGGCTACTTTGGATTCTAAAGATCATGGTAGTTTTTACATGACTGTACCTAGCGATGCTAGTTTAAAGGTCTTTCCTGATAATACCTTAACAAAATTAAAAACTCATTTACCCCAAGCTTTAAGTATAATGGATAGTGAGTTGGAAGTAGCATTGAGTGAATTGATCTTTCCCAAATCATACGATAATTACATAGATGTCCTGGTTCCCGTTCCTTTGGAATCCGTCGTTACACCTAAAAATCCCCGGGACCCATCTACGAATCCCAAGAAAAAGGAAACGAAATATCGTCAACATGAACGTTTTACTATAGATTAAGAAACACGTCTCCTTAGATGATCCCCAATTTGACCATGTCATGTCTAAAACAGATACGAAGTCGGGGATCCCTTTTGTAGGAAGACTTAAATTTCGTTCGGGGTTTTATGCGTCTCCTGCTGCTTTAATAGAAGAGATGAGAATCGGGTTTTCTAGAGCCTTTCAATATGTCATTGATGGTGTAGAATAACTCTCACATGAAAATACTATTCAATTCAAGTATGACTCAGCTTTAGATCGATTCATGATTGAGTTTAAAGGCCAATCCATCTGTTGCGTTCCCTTTATAATACGTTTTCCAAGTCTACTAGGTTATAAGCTCGGCTTTGAAGCCATTGACATGCATGATGGTATGACTAAATGGATCGACGCCACACACATGCCATGGTATCCACCCGATTTAAATATGGGTATGAGTGGTATCTATGTCTACAGTAACATTGCCGAAAGTCAAATTGTGGGTTCACAATCGTTACCGTTATTACGCGTGGTCCCTTTTCAAACGAGTCAATCGCTCAATCATCAACATTGGAAACCTTATCATTACAATTATGTGGGATTAAACAAAAAGTATTTTGATACCATTGAAATACAATTGAGAGATGACATGGGACATAAAGTTCATTTTCTAGGTGGCAAAGTGATTGCCAAACTTCATTTTCGTCGTGTGATTTAATCATAAAATGAAGTGCATCACAGGACTTTGGTCAGTGAATGTAGTATCCTTCATTAGCCGGGATTCCCTGTCTATTCATGAAACTAGATATCCCATTATACCACAGCCAAGATGGCTACCCTTTCTATACGTCTGGTTTCACTATCCACCCTCCTTTCTGGTTTAGTGTATATAGTCCATATAGAGTAATCTCCATTTTTTCCAACCCTACAGTCTATACAGAGTATTCTACCTTTGTTCCAACTCTAGAATCTATTCAGAGTGATCTACCCTTTGTCCCACCCATACAGTCTATACACAGTGATCTCCCCTTTGTTTTACCCATCCAGACTTTAGGAAAAACAGCTGCTTTGTTTACAACATGGGCGCAGACATTTTGGACACCCAAAGTTGTGCCGAGAGTAAAATGAGCCCAGCTATCTGATTGGTCATTAAATGAAAAAAAGTTTTGCCATTAATAAATGAAATTAAGGTGATAAATAAATATATGAATATTAGTAGTACTTTGCTAATTATAGGGTTGACGGTTGAAAATTTAAAGGGAGGGGTCAAATGAGAATAGATATTTTCCTTTGGTGCGGAATACTACGAGTTGTAAACAAGTGAAAATTTGAAGCAGAAATCAACGGCAACCTATAATTTTGATTGCATAATTTGTTATCAAAAATATTGATCTTTCAGTACAGGGTACTGATTTGACCCAAATTTAATAAACATGGGAGTGACAGTGACCTGAAGTTTTGTAAATTAGCATTGAGGCCTATGGGAAAATATTTGGTGGTGTCTGTCCTATAGTATAAAGGATCAACTTAGAGACATATACAAGGCAGGCAATAAAGGATTGATATTATTTAATTGATGATGACAGAAAAGTTGACGTCAAATTTCGATTCTGTGCATTTTGCAATTTCTCAATTCTTAGACGGATTTTTACTTTTATACTTTTACTTTTATATTTATTATTTGGCCTTGTATGATACCACTTTCTCTTAAGAAAATACACACGTGTACAATTTAAAAAATGAGTGCAACTGATGATGTCTTATTGACAGAAACGATCGTCTTGAGCATTATAACTTGGTATAATGTTTATATTTTACTATGGCATTCCTATTGTTTTGGAAATAATCACTGGTAGTTAATAAAATATAGTCAATATAACTAAATGTCGAATAAAAGACTATTGACAAAACATAGCATCTATTTAAATGCCGATATCAATACTAGTAATACTATGCCTAGCTTTTTTCTCTCTCCTGAATTAATCCTATTTTATATGATTTAAGGGACGAGTTACCTCTTATATAATGACACATTTGGTGTCCATTGGATTAAACATATATTGCAAATAATATATTCCATTATTTTTTTGACTTGCACTTGTGTTCAGAATCAGAGTGGTGTTGGACAAAATACTTGGATGACAGAACCACTTTAGCGAAAATAAGAAAATTGTCAGCGATAATGTCTTTTGTGAAATTGTGAAAACTGTAGAGAAATAGACAAAGTAGGTTTTGAGATTGTGATTTCATGAAAGTTGTGTGACTTTAATTTGTCTAAGAATTAAAAATGAAGAGGTACCAATTAATAATCGAAACTCGAGCTTATTAGAACACGACGACTTAGATGTGCAAATGGTCTCAACATGAAGAACAATTGCGAATCTCAAACGAGATAGGACCAAGTGTCCGGAAGGAGTCGGCGTCCTCTACTGGCATGCCACACCCGTCGTGTGACGACGTGCTCCAGAATACTATCTAATATTACTTAGACTGGGACTTCATAATATTTAATAAGATCCCCGTATCGACCATAAACCCTCTTATATAACGATTTCAAGCATTCAAGATCATAACCTTGTGTAAGGAGTTTATTGGCGACGCTCTCAGAATAAAACATTCATAAGAAAAGTATGCCCTGACATTTATATAATTCACATCTTACGCACACCACTGTCACAATCGGTTCTGCTTTATTTCTGAAGTATCGCATTAGTCAGGTGTCTTGGACGTTAAAGTTTTTTTTTTGAAAGTTTACTGGCTCATACAATATATCGTTGATCTTTTGATGAATTTTTATAAAGTTTAGGTATCTAATACAAATTAATGGATCCTACAACTCGTCTTTAAGTTGAAATCGTCGTTTTATGGTCTTGTTAAATAACACGAAGTCCTCTCTCAGGAATGTTAGATGATGTTCTGGAGTATGACCATATATAGTGACTATCTTTCACCAATCTAAAACTAACTGATTACATTTTCACCGAACTCGACCTTCTCACCGAACTCGACCTTCTCACCGAACGCGTGAAGTTTCCATTGACAGGTGTGGCATGCTAGCAGATGAGGCTGACTCCTTCCGGACACTTGGTCCTATCTCCTTTTGGATTTGCAATTGTTCTTCATATTGAGACCATTTGTATATCTAATTTGTAGTATTCTAATGGACTTGGAGTTTATCCTTTGGTACATCTTCATTTTTACTTGAACCCATCATCTTTATATTATGAAAGATATTTTGGAATTAGTAAAATAAATTGTTTGGAAAATCATTCAAATGAAGTTGAAGATGTCAGTGATTACATGTCGATTGGATAATAATTGATGGAGGGCAAAGAACATGTACACATGGCAGTATTTTTAAAAAAGATTATTTGATACACAGTGCTCGCGATAGGCTTACCTTTTTGTACTTATAAGATGAAAGGTGTAGTCTTTAGTGTAAAATGTGACGAAATACAGAAGCTTGAACAGTCTGTGATGGACAATACGTATAACAATAGAACTCAGTATGGACACTGTATTTGAAGAGTCAATGTAAAGGTTTACCTTTGCTTCATCTCAAAGTTTACAAAGAGCCTGTAAGGAATATCCTCGTACGAAGAGGTTAAAAGCATAGTACGGCTATGCTGAAGTGGTAATGAATATTTCAGAAACTTCATTGAAAAATACTGTAAAATTGATGGATAATATGGATTGTTTATAATTGTTAGAAGTATATTCAAGGGTTTAGGGAATCTGTTATATTAAATCCATGATTTGATTTGAAATGTTACCCCCTCCGTCTCCACAGTTAAAAGATCAGTAAACATATATGTATTTAACAGCTTCTGTAATGAAATCGTTACAGCCAAATTTTATGTAATATAATTATTCAACTTCAGTATGTAGTAGTAAACTTATAAGTGTAACATAGCCGATTAAGTCCGGAAGTTTTCTGTCTTAAATACACACATGAGGCAATGGACTAGGAAAATGATCCAGTATCCTGCCTAGGAAACGAGGATGACATCAACCCATTCAAATACTTGTACTTAGAATGTATATAAGATAACCAAGTTTTCATATACATGTATAACAGATATGTATAAAATCCATTAATTTTAGTTGAGATAGTACTAAGATACAAGTAGTATTTACCGAAATGTGTAAGACTATAATTACAATGTATGATGATGGTGTGTCGTATGTTTGAGTAATACATACATGTATCCTGGGCAGGAATTTAAAAGAGGGGCTTCTATGTCATGGACATTCTATTGATTTATACTTTGGTATTAATATTATAAACATAATACCAAAGTTATAATGCTCAAGACAATATCGTTTCTGTCAATTAGACTTCATCAGTTGAGCTCCAATTAGGAAAGTATGTGTTTTTTTCAAAGATAAAGTGGTATCATACAAGGCCAAATAATACATCTAAAAGTATAGCCGAAATCAGTCTGAGTAACCACTGTAAAAAAAATTACTATCTCAGCTTTAGAAAATTTTCAAATTTAAATGGTGTTAACAGTGCCAAATATTACTTTAGTATAACAGTTGGTACCGAAATACCAGGTACTAGGTTTATGCATACCCTCGGGGACTCAAACGGTCCACCAGCAGTGGTAACGACCTAGTAGTTATAAATATTATAAACATAATACCAAAGTTATAATGCTCAAGACGATATCGTTTCTGTCAATTAGACTTCATCAGCTGAGCTCCAATTTGAAAAGTATGTGTTTTTTCTAAAGATAAAGTGGTATTAAAGGTATCTGAGTTTATATATATATATATATATTCTTTCTTTTTCTAAAACACTTTAGACAGAAACTGAAATCAAAGAAATCGTAGTCAAAAGCAATGTAATCCACAATATACAAATCCAGCATTTTCGATTAGAGGAAGGAAAATGTATGCAATTGATTTCTCTGAGCAAAGCGAGGCGCGAAAAGTTTGGTACTTTATTTTTAACAATTTTCCAACTTTTTATTAATAAAAAATATATCAGTTTTAAATATTTTTTGTCAACTTCTGGGCTTTTCAGTTGATTTTTACTTTACATACATCTATATTGGCGTCCAAAAAAGGGGCGTACGCCCTTTACGCCCCAACTGAATCCACCTTGTTACATTTAACGACAATTATATTATCGTAATATTATACATTATACAAAGCATACTACAAGTACTGTTTCTATCATCCACAATTCTTTTCAATTCAAACTTAAACATAGCTTTCTTATTCAATATAAAAATTTCAGATACCAAAGTATTAATCAATAAAATGTCCAGGACATAGATACAAATCCGGTAAAAATGGACAAACACGGACCTCTGGAAACCAAGAGGTGGGATCAGGTGCCATGGAGGAGTAAGCATCCCCTGTCGACCGGTCACACCCGCCGTGAGTCCACAGTCAAGTCCAATGAAACAAGTGAGGAGTGTATCCTCGTCACAATTGGTACAGACGTCTCAACAACCGCCAACGAAAAGGCAACTCAACATTTCACCCAGTGAAACAGAGTAGTCGCCAACAAGACTATTATACAGACCGTAAAATTTGCGGAACGTTGACATTAAACGCGGTTTTCGATATCCCTGTGTCAATAATTTGTCAGTGAGAAGTTTACCTCTGTATATGAAATCTTCATATGTTGTACACGCCCTGGCATATCGGATCATTTGTGAAATATAAACTCCATATGCGGGTGACTGAGGGATATTACTACTTAAATGTGGAAAATTTACGATGGGAAAGCCGA
Organism: Atrina japonica; assembly: GCA_030159075.1. NCBI lineage: Eukaryota > Metazoa > Mollusca > Bivalvia > Pterioida > Pinnidae > Atrina > Atrina japonica. Next base: position 586,292 of record BROG01000381.1, read on the forward strand.
AATCGTGGCGTTTATCGTATAGCTTAGTTGCTAATTTCCCGTCTGTGTTTATATTAAGTAAAATGTCTAAGTATGAAGCGTGTGTGCTTGATTCTGTTGTATCTTTAATTTCTAGTTCGCTGGGATATATCGCATTGACATGTGTATGAAAATTGTCATTATTAATTAACAAAACGTCGTCGATATATCTAAATGTCAAATTAAAGGACACCGCTAACTTTTTCTTCTTTTGATTCAGCAGTTTCTGAATGAAGTCTGCTTCGTATGAATAAAGGAACAGGTCGGCCAATAAAGGAACACAATTGGTTCCCATAGGAATGCCGACAGTTTGTTGAAAGACAAAGTCTCCGAACATTACAAATATATTGTCTATTAGAAATTCCAGCATAATTTTTTATATCAACTTCAGTATATTTATGTGTAGAATCAGAGTGGTGTTTGACGAAATAAGTATCCTGATAGCCAATCACTAGATATTTAAATTTTCGGGTACCACCTTTAGTGAAAAAGCAGTTGTCTATGATGCTGAAAAGTCTTTCTTTTAATTTTTTATGTGGAATAATAGTGTAAAGAGTAGAGAAGTCATAAGTTTTGATATTGTGAATTCGAGAAAAATTGTGTGCCTTCAAATTTTCTAAAAGCTGTTTAGAATTTTTAAGTATCCACATCTGATTTACACCGCTTCTGGAATAAGCAACTGTACAGTATTGTTGAAGTTTCTCCTTAATGGCTGTCAATATCTTGGTAAGGAGTAAAGATAAAGGTTTGGTAGATTATTTGCTGGATCCTGCTATGTATCTTTGCTTATATGGGGTTTTATGAAGTTTAGGTATCCAGTATAAATGTGGTAGCTCAAAATCGGTATCCGTTGTAGGTATATCAAATGAGCGTAATACGGACACGTGAAGAAAATTACTGATAATGTTCTCAAAGGATCTCCAATAACTAAATCAATCAAAGTGACTCGAACAATTACGGTGAAACATCATTCTGTTTCGAACCAACACCATTGCATTCTTAAAGTAACTCAGTCACCTTGTTTAATACTTCATTCATCACATTTTACTAATAAAACACTTGGAGACTCATAATGTTTGGATCCAGTTAAACAGAATTGCAAGAATTTTTTTTTTATCATTTACGTGTGACTTGCAATTCCAGTGAAACAGTAGTTTCAATTTGAGATTGAAATTTCTAAGTTGTGATGTACTACGTTGGCGGAGATTTTTTTTACCACATAGACATCCATACATGTATATTTGAAGTAAAGACAACTATGAACATTCTGGCGTATGAACCTGAAATTATGAAGATTATAAATAATAGAAATCAGTGCTTAGAGCAGTGCAGTCTATAAGTCTGTACACCAAACCAACAGATAAAATCGCGAACTGTTGGAAAATCCAGAGGTGGAATCTAGTGTTACGGAGAAATGAACATCATCTGCTGATTGGCCACAGCCATCACAAATCAAATCTAGTTAAAAATTGTTAGACAGATTTACAACATTAGCGAACAAATACGCGAATAAACAAGAGTAGACAGACAGCCGTATTTATTAATACTGGTTGATTTGGGGACTTGTTTATTGACTAGAATTTCGATTATTTTCAACCTATCTATTGAACCTTTGGTAACTCTCAACTATATATTACATTTTGAAATCATATTTAGTATCTAGAGCCTATAGTGATCACCCAATATCTCAATAAATCTGACACGAACAAAATACTTTTGTTTGCAAGTTTTAAAAGAAGTAAACATTTAATTCAACGTACCAAATATTTGTATCACAACTAATTATATATTTCATTGATTTTTAAAAAAAAATGATATGTATTTTGATGAGTTTAGATCACAAGAGGCCGAAACTATGTCAGTAAAATAAAATCTAGTATAAACATGTGTCTATATCATATGTATTATATAATAATAATATTTTTTAAAAATACTTACGTGAACACAATATATTCCAAGGAACTGTAAATTAAATATACCACAAAATCAATTAAATGTACTTCAAACATTGGTATTTAACTTTTTAAACCAAACTTTGACTTGGTATTATTTTTATGATATTTAGAACTACCGAGCCGTTGTCACTGCTGGTCCCCGAGGGTATATATGTAAACCCAGTATCTGGTATTTCGGTACCAGCTGATTCGTTTATACTAAAGTAATATTTTGAATGGATATGATTTCTCCATTTTTAAGTTTTTCAAAAGCCAAGACAGTTTTACAGTGGTTACTCTGAGACGGATTTAGAAGTGTCATTAGATTATTTTTGGCTTTTATGCTTGTATGATACCAATTTTAATTTCTGAACTCTACATGTATTTTAATTTCCAACTCAAATGCTGTAAAGTCTTGGCTTTTTTTTTTACAGAACTGTAACTTTGGTATCATGGTATTTACAACCTGTTGGTTTTGCCACTGTTGGTGGACCGTTTTAGTCCCCGAGTGTATATACAAACCCAGTACCTGGTGTATATACAAACCCAGTACCTGGTGTTTATACAAACCCAGTACCTGGTGTATATACAAACCCAGTATCTGGTGTATATACAAACCCAGTACCTGGTGTATATACAAACCCAGTACCTGGTGTTTATACAAACCCAGTACCTGGTGTATATACAAACCCAGTATCTGGTGTATATACAAACCCAGTACCTGGTGTATATACAAACCCAGTACCTGGTGTATATACACACCCAGTATCTGGTGTATATGCAAACCCAGTACCTGGTGTATATACACACCCAGTACCTGGTGTATATACAAACCCAGTACCTGGTGTATATACAAACCCAGTACCTGGTGTATATACAAACCCAGTACCTGGTGTATATACAAACCCAGTATCTGGTGTATATACAAACCCAGTACCTGGTGTATATACAAACCCAGTACCTGGTGTATATACACACCCAGTACCTGGTGTTTCGGTACCAGCTGATTATTTTATACTAAAGAAATATATCTAATGGATAACATGATCAGAACTTTTCAAAAGCTAAGATAGTCATCTTTTTACAGTGTTTACTCTTAGACATACTTAGGAATACCACTGGCTTATTTTTTGGCCTTGTATGATACGACTCTTTGCTTAGGAACTCTATATATAGTTTATTTTAAAGTCCAGCCCATCTGATGAAGTCTTATTGATAGTGTGGCGATAATTGTAAAATTAGAAATTAAATTAGCTAATATCTGATATTTATAATTTTTATTAGAAGACATTATTAAATTACACGTACTAATACATGTACATAATATTTACTTAAGGTTCAAATACATCTATATGTATAACATTTTTAGGTACTTGAATGGATACACATCTAGCTAGGCAAACTAAGTAATTTTACGTAGCCTAATTAGGAAGTGGTCAATAAACCAACTAGTATATATTTAAGGTTAGGATTTAGATTCAATATAAAAGAGACAGCCAGGGAAACATATAGTGTGGTGTCTCGTCGAAAGGGGGTTTGGCCCCGACGCGACACGAAGCAAGAAAAGGGAGCAATAATATATAATAGTATATAATAATGTATACATTGTACATATTATGATTTGACGGCATTAAACGTTGTACAGAAGTTTAGATGTCGCTTTATGGTTTTGGATTCAATGTAATAACTATCATCTCGACAGAACAAACAACGACGAAGTACAAGTAATAGCACACTTAAAATCATTGACTTAACTAGCAGGATAGAAACGACGTTTAGAATATTTAATATTTGTTGTTTGTAATTTCTGTTTTGCAAAATAAAATACAAAATGGTTGATTTATGTATGTTGTTATTAGAATACAAGGAACCGCAATTTAAGTCAACATTTGCAAATTTTACAGGCAATACCTTGTATAAATTCACCATGTTTCACTATTAAGCTACTTGTTCGAAAAAAGCTGTTGAATCGTCTTTACCAATGTGATTCAGAGTTATCTCCCATGTAGTTGTTGACTCGTTTATACCAATGTAACCAGGAGTTATTTCCCCCTGTAGTTATTGACTCGTCTATACCAATGTGACCAGGAGTTATTTCCCCTGTAGGTATTGACTCGTCTATACCAATGCGAACAGGAGTCATCTCCCCTGTATTTGTTGAATCGTGTATACCAATGCGACTAGGAGTAATCTCCTCTGTAGTTATAGCCCAAATAATTCAGTCGTTATATTCCGTTCATATATCACTGCATTAACACTTGAATGCATGTACACTCGAAACGCGTCAGACCCTGATTTGTATACAATATTACAGCTGACGGAAAAAATAAGAATAATTCAAAGTAAATGTAAATAAAGTTGTACTACTTTTGAAATAATGCGATATAAAATATTAATCCAATTGTAAGCATCGTCAGCATCTATTTGATGTAAACAACTTGAAGACAGAACTAATACGAAAGGATTTCCACCGGATATACCTATTGCGCACACTCATTGGAATACTATTGGTTCTCACAGGGAACAACTGACGCGTTTTCATTGTAAAGGGAATTCAAGCCCTCGTAGGATGGAATGAATCGAAATCGGAGCGTGCTTGAATTATTCGAGTTACTGTAGTTATTAACTCATCTATACCAATGCGTTGGGAGTTATCTCCCCTGTAGTTTTTTGATACTCTTTACCAATGCGACCATGAGTTCTATACTCTGTGTTTGTTGAATCGTGGTGGAATTATCTCTCTTTAAGTTGTAGAGTTTTCTTTATCAATGCGACCCAGGTTTATTTCTAATTCATTTTTGTTTGGCTTTGACCGCAAATTCGTGGATGGAGTGACCGATCGGCAGGGGATACAAATAGACCATTTTCGAGTTGCCTTGTTACGTTATGATTCGTCATAATAGAGTGCGGTTTCAGAGAGAAAAGTAGGGCATCGTTATATTCCGGATAAGCCTATCGCCTATATGACCAAGGGTATTAATATCATGAAGTTAGGTATAGGTGCCAGGTTTGAAAATTAGAAAGTGATGACACTTTCCATATCTACAAGATTTATGATTTAACTGAAATTAATTCCTCGCAGATGAAGTGAAATAAGATATCGCCGAATATCATCAATGAAAATATTACATAACTTGAATCGACCTTGCCCAAATTTCAGATGACGTCACGTTATCTGGGTACAAATTATTGTGACGAAACTGAACGGAATTAGAGAACTCGAAAATGGTCTTTTCTTTGATGACACGTGAACCTACCTCTGTATTGTCCAGATCATATTTGAAATTTATCTTACAGAGATCCGCACAATGGAAACTTCGGTGTCTATTATGTAGACCTACAATAGTTTCGGGGATTAAAAAGAATGTATGGAGGATTGTTTTTTTCTCTGGAATTCTTTTTATTACCTAATTTTGCTCTTCTCTGTATCTTGCAAATAACTTTAAAAATTTGTGTAATTGTATTGAATTTTTTTGTCTCCCTGAAATAAGATATCAATCGAACCTATCATTTCACGCTTGAGTACAGACTCGATATCCTTGGTTTACGAATAATTATAAAATGACACGTGAACCTACCTCTGTATTGTCCAGATCATATTTGAAATTTATCTTACAGAGATCCGCACAGGTGTGGAAACCCGCGGTGTCTATTATGTAGACCTACAATAGTTTCGGGGATTAATCAAAGAATGTATGGAGGATTGTATTTTTAATCTCTGGAATTCTTTTGCTATTACCGTAATTTTCGATCTTCTCTGTATCTTGCAAATAACTTTTGAAAAAATTCGATGTAATTGTATTGAACAGGATTTTCAGTCTCCCTGAAATAAAATATCAATCGAACCTATCATTTTCAAACATTGAGTACAGACTTGTCATATCCTTATGGTTTTATACGAATAATTATAAAAATTATTAATGATCAGCTTGAAAAAGTAATTAAATGCTTTTGTTTAAGCATGATTTTCAAAGGAAAAATATAATTTTCCGTTTCTAACTGAATAGGAAACAATACAAAGAGTTTGATTAGGTGTGCAAGTGCCCGCTATGTCGGTGTAATTATACACGAGAATGAGAGAAATGTATCCTCATTGTAAATATGGAACTGTAGTTATCCCCAGGACCGTTATGATAAAAAATCAAAATCGACCCTATTCGATTTACACCTCATCTTCATTGCTAATATTATTGTTTAACTCCCACTCATCGATTCATATGGGAATGTCACCAAATATCGGTGAAGGGCTCTGTTCATACCAAACGTCTGAAACTACTGAACTGGATTGATAAATTTCGATACATGCAAAGGACAGCAAAATTGTCGTAGAACAGGATATTCAGGCAAGCGCAATACAAAATGACTTGTAAAGTAAATTGAAATATTTTTACTTTTTAGCGCATTATTTATTTTGTATAAACAAACCTTCCGAATACTTGCAGGGCGCTTTTACCAATTGTGCTATGGGGTCTATCTATATATTATCGAAAACCGTAATAACATTGAAGAACATTTTTCTAGAATCTCGCAACAGGCGATAATAAAAGCACGATTATAACGTTAACCCGGACTCGAAAGTTCCCTATTTGTGTAGAACCAGATTTCTCGATGATGAACATTAGACTGCCACATGGACTTGATCTGAGGGCCAAAGTAAATATTTTGTCTAGGTCTAGGAGATATAAATACGTAGATGAAACATCCCCTCTGATCACTTTTGTCTCTTATTTTTTATTTTTCACCAACGGCATCCATATTGAAGTGTTCACCACAATGAAAATGTCTTAGATGGGTTATACATACAGTATGGTACAAATTATTTATTTTAGTATAGCGGATCATGTTGGAGATTTAAATACCTTATGCAGGGGCCTGAGTGATATAACTACCTTTAAAAGTTTTAATATTTACGACGGGGAAGCCGAAATCGTCTCCTTTGTCGTATAGTCTGGCTGTTAATTTCTTGTCTATATTAAGTATAATGTAATGTCCAAGTAGGAAGCATGTGTGGTTGATTCTGTTGTTTCTTTAATTTCTAGTTCGTTGGGACATATCGCATTGACATACATGTATATGAAAATTGTTATTATTAATTGACAAAACGTCGTCGATATATCTATATGTCAAATTAAAGGTCGCAGCTAGCTTTTTCTTCTTTTGATTCAGAAGCTTCTGAATGAAGTCTGCTCCATATGGACAAAGGAACAGGTCAGTCAATTAAAGAGCACAATTGGTTCCCACAGAAATGCCGATGGTTTGTTGAAATACCACGCCTTCTAACATTACAAATATAAATACCAGTAAATGGGTGCAATTAGTCCCTAAGGGAATGCCAAGACAAGGAACCAGTTTTACGTATGGCAATAAGTCTTTAATTCTAAGTCTTATTCCTAATTGTCATGGGAATGACCAATCAGCGATGCGTTGCCATGGTAGTTAGGACTAAAAGTTATGATTTAGAACTTACCACCTCTAGTAAAACGGGACCAATGTCTCCAAACATTTCAAATTGTCTATTAGAAATTCCAGCATTTTTTTAGTGTCAACTTCAGTGTATTTGTGTGTAGAACCAGAATGGTGTTGGACGAAAAAAGTATCATGGTAACCAATGAATAAATATCAAAATTTTCGGGTACCACTTTTAGTGAAAAAAGGTTGTCGATGATACAAAAAATTTTAATTTTTCATGTGGGATAGTTGTGTAAAGAGTAGAAAAGTTGTATGTTTTGTTACTATGAATTTGAAAAAAATTAAGTTTCTTCCAATTTTGTAAAAAATGTTAAGAATTTTCAAGTATACACATCTGATTTACACCATTGGAATAAGCAATTCAACAGTATTGTTGAAGTTTGCGCTTTTCCACTATCTTGGTTTTGTGAAGTTTAGGTATCCAATATCAGTATGGTAGCTCAAAATCACTATCGGTTTTATGTACGTTAAAAAAGTGTACCGGTAATACAGACACATGACTTTGAAGGACTTTGTCATTTGAAAGTGGGCTATTAGTATATAAACCTAACAGTGAAAGGTATGAATATATAAAGACAGATATCACAGAATCAACCTTCAGGTGGTCCAAGATAGAATAGATAGTGAACACTGGACAAATCATGACCTCCGGTAGATCTAGAGGTAAGATCAGGTGCCATGGAGGTGTAAGCGTCCTCAGTCCATCTGTCACATCTGTCCTGTGTGTACAGTCAAATTCATATAACATATAAAATTAGGAATAAATTATCGTCACAATCGGTTGCTAATAATGACCTTTCATCGAATAGGTGACTTACCATTACATAGTAATTATACAAGGTCATTATACATTTCTGATAAATCTATCCTACTCTTACTTACAAGGCCGTTTTGCTCATGTGTGTTTTATTCAAGTTACTATTACTCTGTTCTTATTTCATTGATAACATCAGTGTTATTTTATACGCACATATCAAATAACATGTGTTGTGATTTATCGTTAAAACAAACTGCTTTCATCGAGTCTCTTTGGGCGTAGCTATCTGCTTAAACACTATCGATGGTGAGAGAGTTAGGACCTTTATCGCCAGATATGAGATAAGTGTCTGGACCATTTTACAACGGGTCAGTATTAGGTATTACGACTACACATAGGACTTGCGATTCTTGATCAAATCAGGTATTGATTTCTATCCAATGACCTCCTGTAGTTTAACTTTCTGTTCTAGGTGTCTCTATTCATTTATGTAAACGTAAATATACCATCAATATATTGATCTAAGATGACTTAAAACTTGAAGAGCATAGGGTTTGATGTTTGATGTTTTGTTTTTACGCCATACTCAACAATCTTTTAGTCATATGATGGCGTCCAATTTTTATTGGTGGAGGAGAAACCCCGGTTATCCGGGTAAATACCACCGACCTTCCGAAAGAACATAGGGTTTGATGAAATGGTCTTTAGTTTATGTTGTAAGATCTATTAACATAAGACTTGTAGAACACTGGACATTCAGATGAGCTAACAAGTTTTATGCATAATTATGTATATATATATATATATATATATATATATATATATATATATATATATATATATATATATATATATATATATTATATATATATATATATATATAAGACCCATATTTTGTGTTTTTGTATTGACCCAATCATATTCTGAATGTATATATCTTAAATTTTGTTTGTTTTTTTAACAGAGAATTCATAGTGAGTCCTTATTGCTGATATGTTAAACCACAATGATTACGGAGCCGACAACCAGTTCTGCATGCGAACAACATATTGTGATATTCGACATTGTTCTAAATACCAGAAAAGCAACGATTACCATATTACATCTCATGCTGATATTCGTGTGCGTTAGGTAAAAGGCATCGTCGTAAAACCACGGTCCAGATCGTAGGAAAGAGCATAGCGATTCCGGACCGTGGTTGTACGACGATGGGTATTAAACACGACCTTCTATACATTATGCGAGTTGCCTCCCGTTCACTAATGACTGACTTTCGATGTTTCTAGCCACACAATTGATATTATGTTATAATTGTTTTATGTCAAGTCAGACGTTTTTCACTTTTATGGAAACGTCAAGTTTAAATGAAGAGTCGCATATTTTGACCAGTGTTATGCCTGTTGTAAGGCTAATTCATTTGGGGAAGAAACATTCATACATTCGACTGAAAATATAGTATTAAGAGCTTCTGCTATATTTAATTTAAACACTGATTTTAATCGCATTTATTGTTTAAAATAAAGCTATATTACAACCAACTATTGACAGAGAAGGTGTTTCATGAAATTTGACTAATACTTGTTGTTCAAATAGATTATTTGTTTGTTTATTGTTGTTTAACGTCCCACTCAAGAATCTTTCACTCATATGGAGACATCACCCAATGCCAGTGAAGGGCTTCAAATTTTGGCCTATGCTCGGCACTTACGACCGTAGAGCAGTGAGGGTCCTTTAACGTGCTACTGTGACACGGGACCTCGATTTTTACTCGCTCATCTGCAAATTAGCAAACCAACCTGCCGCCGGCTAGACTCGAATTCACGACCTTACGATCAAAAGTCGAGCGCGCTACCGACTGAGCCAGGCCGGCTCTTGATTAAATAGATGATTTTACTGAAATAAAACTTTAAACAATTACAAAAAAAACCCCAAAAAACCAAAAAAAAAAAAAAGAAAAAAAAGAAATCAACCCCCCCCCCAAAAAAAAAAAAATAACAACAATAACATAAGCAACAATAATAGCACCACCTCCGCCATCAATCTCTGCAGTATAATTCTATAAGACTGATGAAACTGGTTTTTAACAAGATTCACCTCCCTTTGCCCAATAATTTCAACTTGGAATAGCGATAATATATCAGGCACTAATATAATCAACAGTTTGTTTGTTTATTATTGTTTAACGTCCCACTCAAGAATCTTTCACTGATATGGAGACTAATCAACAGTAACAAAATAATACATCTACCTACAAATTAACTTGGTAAAGTAACAATACAAAATACCTCAGATACCAAAGTATAAATCAATAGAATGTCCAGGACACAGATACAAATCCGGTAAAAATGGACAACCACGGACCTCTGGAAACCAAGAGGTGGGATCAGGTGCCATGGAGGAGTAAGCATCCCCTGTCGACCGATCACACCCGCCGTGAGTCCACAGTCAAGTCCAATGAAACAGGTGAGGGTTGTATCCTCGTCACAATTGGTACAAACGTCTCAACAACCGCCAACGAAAAGGCAACTCAACATTTCACTTAGTGAAACAGAGTAGTCGCAAATAAGACTATTATACCGACCGTAAAATTTGCGGAACGTTGACGTTAAACGCGATTTTCGATATCCCTGTGCCAATGATTTGTCAGTGAGTAGTTTACCTCTGTATATGAAATCTTCATATGTTGTACACGCCCTGGCATATCGGATCATTTGTGAAATATAAACTCCATATGCGGATGACTGAGGGATATTACTATTTAAATGTGGAAAATTTACGATGGGAAAGCCGAAATCGTGGCGTTTGTCGTATAGCTTAGTTGCTAATTTCCCGTCTGTGTTTATATTGAGTAAAATGTCTAAGTATGAAGCGTGTGTGCTTGATTCTGTTGTATCTTTAATTTCTAGTTGGCTGGGATACATCGCATTGACATATTGTTGTCATTATTAATTGACAAAACGTCGTCGATATATCTAAATGTCAAATTAAAGGACACCGCTAACTTTTTCTTCTTTTGGTTCAGCAGTTTCTGAATGAAGTCTGCTTCGTATGAATAAAGGAACAGGTCGGCCAATAAAGGAGCACATTTAGTTCCCATAGGAATGCCGACAGTTTGTTGAAAGACCACGTCTCCGAACATTACAAATATATTGTCTATTAGAAATTCAATCATGTTTTTATATCAACTTCAGTATATTTTTGTGTAGAATCAGAGTGGTGGTTGACGAAATAAGTATCCTGATAGCCAATCACTAGATATTTAAATTTTCAGGTACCACCTATAGTGAAAAAACAGTTGTCTATGATGCTGAAAAGTCTTTCTTTTAATGTTTTATGTGGAATAGTATTGTAAAGATTAGAGAAGTAAATTAACAATAATTGCACAGACTGGGATACTGAAGGGTGATTTGCATATACGCTTTTATACCAATGCTATAATTATTGCATAAAACGATAAGATGTATATGTTGGAAACAAGCATTTTATTTTATAGGTCGGTTTAGTGAATTCTAAATATCCAAAATTATATTCTGAATAATACACCCGAAGCCTCTGACACCACTCGGACTCCCAGGGGATTTAACAAAATATGTACCTGTAGATGAATTGATTTAGAACGAAAAAAGATTTAATGTGTATATTGTCAATTTTGAATAGCGTGTAATAGACGACAAAATATTTATAGTAAGGAGAAGACAACATAGTGGATATTGGACGAACACGAACTTCTATAAATACAGAGGTGGGATCAGGTGTCATGGAGGAGTAAATTTCCGCGTCGTAAGCCCACGGACTTCTCAGAATAATATGAAGAGAGGTGAGAGTCTGAGATAGAAATATTGTTTTTCTGTTGACAAAATGCACCGTAAAATAAATACAGTTTTGGGTGATGTAAGCGAATACAAAATTCACTGTACTGAAAACGACTTACCAGATTTTAGCTAACCTGACGTTGCGTTTGTTGTCCCACCATCGTCAATCCATAATGTTTTACAGGTGTATCTGAAACCAACTGGGTAAAATTAACTGAAATTATCTCGAATTATTCTAATGGAGCGCAGATTTCTATTGTTGTAACATATGGATATTTATTTTGTTGTACATTCCAATAATGCTGAACGTAATGATAAAGGAATCAAAGCATGTGACCATTAACACAGAAATTTTAAAGTTTTTGTCAGGTGGGTGACTCCGTCATCTGGATCTATTTCTTTTTATACTTTGGTATCTGAGATTTTTATATTCCATACTCTCTCTCTCTCTCTCTCTCTCTCTCTCTCTCTCTCTCTCTCTCTCTCTCTCTCTCTCTCTCTCTCTCGTGCGCTCGCTTTTCTCTACAATTAATGCTTAGATTAAAAGAAAAGGTATGCTTTTATAATAAGAGTTTATTCACAAATAGATGTAGTACAAATCTACTCGGTTAGATTGAGCGACTTAAGAGCTAGTTAGTATGGCAGATACTAGACAAAATTAACAAATTGTAAATGTGTATATTAGTATTGTAGATTTGAGGATACCATTTGAAATATAAGAACATGTTGATATTAATTCTAATGTTTCGACATAGCCTTTGAGCTCTAATAAAAATTGTTCAAAGGAGTTGTCTCAAAAGGGTTGCTATAATCATGTTATTACATATACAGAATAAAACAAGTTTAGAAATGCGTTATATACAGAATAAAACAAGTTTAGAAATGCGTTATTCTGTTTTTGTTTATTGACCATTCAACTTAGTTCGTCTTTGAGATTGTCTATGTTCACTATTAAAGTTTGTCTGATGTAGCAAAAGATAATGTGAATTCTCAGAAATAAGAAAATTTTATATAAAAAAATCCTAAGATTGATAATACCCAACAAAGTGGATCGAAGAAATTTTGAAATTACGATTCGCATGTACTTTAATACTTCCCACGAGCTAAGTTGGATTAATTCCTAAAATGAAATTACATAAAACGTTACCAAGTAAATAGATGACAATAGTTATTCAACACTTTTCAAAGAAAGACTAATTTTGGGTTGGATTTATTGAACTGACCCGACGCAAACAAACACGGCAGTTGTTAGTGTGTCGATTACAAAGGTATTCTGTAATACATAATACCTGTGACCTAAGCATACATGAACCATTAATCTCTATCGTCAATATTTAATGCCTGAATTATGAAGAGGTTTTCACATGTGTATTCAATGGTTATATGTTGTGTAATTCCTTATTGAATAATGACCGAGATCTATTTCTGGCATCCAAAATGCAGGAAGATAATCAATTCCGGCAATTACAATATGCTTGTGGTAGATATAATTGACAGCGATATATAGCTGGACATTGTATAGGAATCTATCTACTTTCTTATTGCATAAATACAAGTCAATAGTCCGAAAAATATTACAAGAAATATATGTGAACATCACTTAAAATCGTTTTGATTTAATAAAAAAGTTAAAATTTGATTGAATGTTATCGTTCTGTCAAATTTAAATTGATTATGATTCCAAAGTTATCGCTTATTGATCATCAGGTAGTAAAATGAAAATTGTAGTTTTACGTAGACTTGTCTGTGGCAATATCCGGGGTCCGAAGTCCGAAGTACTCAAGCTCAACTTTTATTTAATTATTTCGACTATACAGTTTGTAAAGTTTCTGGGTGCAACTCAATAGGAAACTCGTTAGTATTTTCCGTCTTGACATAGCAATTTTGGTATCAAACTTCTGATTTCCTTTTAAAAATGAATATATACCTTGGGTACTGTGCTCAAAATTTGAAGATTTTCTCAAACAAGCAAATTTCATTATTTCCATTCATATGTCATCAATATACAAAATGCCCAGTAGTAGCATATTCTGTTTGCTTTCATTTTAAATCAACATTTAGTTGAGCTGAGTTCTGAGTACTTTATGACATGGGCCGGGATGAGATGAACGTATCTACATTGACCTAAAGGAATAAAAAGTGAATTTTCGTTATTTTTCTATTTGTTTGTTTTATTGTTACACACTGTTCTTATTTTGTAATCTGACACCGTCAGCCACAAATTTTGACCTGTATAATGGACTTATGTCAATGTTGAAATGGTTCTGATCATTATTTAAAGTGTCACCTATAATATGATTGTTTATTGTTATTTAAAGCGATATGAGCTGTCGTAGGTGAAAACTTTTACATGCCCATTTTATGTGAAATTCTATCTCATATATATCCCAAAGAGACCATCTGGTGGTTAGAATAACAAATACATATGTAAAATTGCAACAATCTTGCCAAACGTAACCTGAATATCAGTTATGTTTTGTCCGCCATAATTTGAGCATTGCAAATTAACTTTCGGTAATTTTTTTACGAAGATTACCGAGTGACCAATAAACACGTGCTATTTGCAGTTAATATACATTTATTTTCATTACCCTTTGCGTTTATCTTCCTACATGATCATTTCATACCTAAATCAGGCAAAGTTGGTCTTTTTCGTCGTTTCAAAACATTCGTCTCTGAAATTGTCCACGTGCCGGGTATATCGGGTGATCTCGACCCATTTTTAACTCTTTTTAACTTTTTTCGTCCCATCGCATTCTCGGATGTATCATTCTTGACACATATGATCATGAACTGCCCAATTCCACCGGACATGGCGGCACGATTGTAAAACATGAGGTACGCATACGCATGATTTTGTCAACGTCAGCATTCAGGATAACATTAAAGATCTGAAAATTTTCTTTTAGTGACCTGATATATTTATTCATATAGTCATCCAATTTTCTTCAGGTATTTAAAATAGCGTTGAAAAGCATATATTTTACATAATACATGCAATTTCTAATACAAATCACGTCCTGTATTTTAAAATAGATATAAAACACATAAAAATCGGCCGACTTTAACATAGTCCGAGAGCGTAAAGGACCGAGATCCCCTGACCGAATTACGAAGTACATTTGATATGGCGAAAGGGTTTATATGAAAGATAATTACATACGGAAATACAGCTGGATTTTAAAGATACGGGAAAACTTAAATTCTAATAAAACAAATAACTTCGAAAAGAAGATCTTTTACAACGTTTTACGTGTTTGATAATATATTTGAACACACATTTTATCATATTCTCGACTATATGTCAGTGGACAAAAATAATCATTGTGACAGCTTATATCGCTTTAACGTCCCACTGAAGAATCTTTTACTCATATGGAGATGTCAAATTTTGGCCTATGCTCGGCACTTACGGCCATTGAGCAGTGAGGGTTCTTTAACATGCCGACACCGGAACTCGGTTTTTGCTGTCTCATCCGAAGGACAGGAAACCAACCTGCCGCCGGCTAGACTCGAACTCACGACCTCACGATCAAGAGTGGAGCGCGCTACCGACAGAGCCAGGCCGACTCCATCTGCTATGACATAAAACCATTTTAAAATGTAAAACGTGCTTGTGAAAATGTACTTCTTGTAATATTGTAACGCTATCTTTCTAGATAAATGAAGCAGAAAATATATAGTTTCGAATTCATAATTTTATTCCTTTTTCACACTATTTTATGGCTATCTATATTGTTAGACGTTTTTCATATGAACGCAATCTGCAAATTCTTATTTTCGATGTTTATGAAGCAAGCAGTAAAACGGGAGAAAGTAAATTAGATGTATAAGATATTAATAATTAAATATTTTATGGTGAAACTCGAAAAAAATAAGAAAATCACCTATGAGAATGCCATTTGAGATTTAAAAATATAAACTTTAGCTGTTTTTCATTTTCTCTCTAACTTTGGTGTGCACAGAATGATCTGATGGAAAAGGAAATTAATAAACAAAGAACCACTTAATATTCAGCTTTCAAGGGAAATAGCAACTTTGCAACATACGTAATTACAACTTCCTGTATGTCATATATTTATAAACATATTATAGCGTGCTTGCTATTTCTATTCTCCTGATTGAAAAAGGAAGGAAATCATAGAGTCTAACAATAGAAACAAATCCGGTGTCATACTCGAAAGTCACGTGGTCCGAATGAGGTAAAACAGCAATAGTTACTATTCAGGTGTGAAGTGAAATCTTCATAAAATCTTGTGTTTTGATAGTTGCTAAGAAATAAAGTTATAGAAAAACGTGTTATATATACTAGTGAAAAAACTGTGTATACTTAAAAGTTAAATAAAAACATAAAAAGTATTCTTTGATCGGTCTTTATTCAATTTGTTAAATATCGCGTTCGATTCGCCTTGATGGCCACGGCACGCTTTTTGGTGTTTCGAGCCTAAGCGACACGTGGTTAGTAATCGATTAAAATTTCTTGCATTCATTGACAGTATTCAATGTATTGAAAGAGGAAAACATTGGTTTTTGGAATAAAGTTTTGATTGAGAGATGCCTCGCAAGATTGAAAATGATCGTTTGCGTGCTATTGGGATGCTGGAAGCTGGAATGTCTAAAAGCAATGTGGCAAGGCAGTTTGGAGTTCATATTAACACTGTAAATGCTTTATGGAGACGATAACAGCAAAATGACACCGTTCCGGACCGCCCATGATCAGGACGCCCGCGTGTGACGTCACTTGGGCAAGATACGTATATACGGACGTCACATTTGTGTAATCGATTCCAGTCGATTTCTTTGATCGCTGGAAGCATCCATGAGCATCGACGGATAAGTCAACCTACCGTAAGGAACAGATTGCGAGAGGCCAACATCCGTCCTCGACATCTTGCTATCCGTCTGTTCTGCTCTGGCGTCACCGTGTTGCCAGGTTAGCGTGGTGCTGGAGGCTTCGTCGTTTCAATAACAGAGACTGGGCGGAAGTTCTGTTTACGAGTCGAGATTTCATCTCGACAGCAGTGACAGTCGTGTTCGGGCTTACCGTCATATCGGAGAACGTTACATTAACGCCTGCGTTATTCAGCGCTGCCAATTCGGCGGATGAAACTTTATGACCTTGTGGAAACGTCGCAAGCTACCGTGACGAGATTGTAGGTCAGCACGTCATTCCATTCACTCACAAAACCAGCGTAACGTCATTCTGCAGCAGGACAACGCACGACCGCACACTGCATGCGTTGTTGGTGACTATCTACATCAGCAAAATGTTTATATGCTACCCTGGCTTCCGATGTCACCGGATTTATCGCCTATAGAACATGTTCGGTGTGATTCGTCAACCCCCCTGCTACGTTGGACGCTTTGTGTCGTTCTTTTTTGCACATATGGCGGAATATTTCACAAGCATTTCTGCATAACCTGATTCGTTCAATGCGTCATAATTGTGAAGAATGCATAGGTGGAAATGGCGGTCATACACGCTATTAAACTTCTGAAACTTTTTGCACCCCCTTAATTTCAGTGGCTGTTCGTATCAACCATAATGGACGTAATCCATGATTTGATGTTTGAACTGAAAGACAATGCATTATATTAAATAATAATATACATAATGCAACATAATTTTTTGTATATAAATCTATGAATGAAATTACTTGACTAAACAGTTTATTTATTCCACAAGTATATATATATATATATATATATATATATATATATATATATATATATATATATATATATAAATATATATATATATATATATATATATATATATATATATATATATATATATATACAGTAAAACCTGCTATAGTGGTCACCTCTATATAAGGATTACCTGTCTATAAAGGCCAGTTATGAAAAGTCCCTTGACTGCATACTTCAACAAAATTGAACCTGTGTATAAGGGTCACCTGCACAAAAAGGTCAATATTCTCTAGTCCCTTGGGTAGCCCCTATATACAGGTTTTACTATATATATATATATATATATATAATACGCCACACACATACTTGGATCATATAGTACCATTTGATGCGATCGTTGTATTTCAAGTGTACATCAAAACGGGGTGACTGTGGGAATAAAGTCCCCATTGTAATTTTTTCACGTGATATTAAACTGTAATTACATTTATCAATCATTTTGTTTACCTTGAATTCTATTGTCAGAAATTTGTAACCATGAAATATGAGTGAAATATTAATATAAAATTTCAAATACTAAAAATATAAATCTTCAGGATGTCCGTGATACACATACAAACTTAGTGATATTGGACAAATATGGACCTTTGGAAATCCAGAGGAGGGAACAGGTGCCATCGAGGAGTATGCATCCCTGAAAGATCGTGGTTAAGTAAATGTGAATACAACAACATATGACATACAGTCAACTCTTGTTATAGCGGCCAAAGTGAGATGCAGTAAAATTGCCATTATGTCAAATATGCTGTTATATCAAATTTCCAGGCCTAGCGCCAAAGTAAGATTGCATGAACATAATTTGTTGTTAAACCCTTATTAAATGTTAAAATTCAATTCAATATGATGACTACAATAAATAAAATAGTTTTTATTGTTTTTTTTCATTCTATTACTTTAATTAATTATGGCATAGATTTTTATTTTGGATATGATTTGCCGTTATAAGAAGTTAATTATAAAGGTAAAATGCATGTTTGTTGGTAAACTGCGGATGCAAATATGCTGTTTTATCAAACAAATGTACATTCGTTCCCATGAAGTTTCTGCCATTAACCAAAAAAGCTGTTATATCAAGTTCTGTAATCACAAGAGTTGATTGTATATAAACAATGCTTTATTGAATAACATTCTGTCGAACTATTTACAATGATTTGTGTCAATATATCACAAAGATCAAAATTACGGTAAAATTTGAATTTGCAAGACGTTCGCTGATTGGTTGATCATAATGCAATGAATATATACAACATATACAATGAATATGCATTTTCTTATGTTCAAAATGGAGACAGACGACGTAAAAAAAAAAACAACTATGGGTAGCTAGAATAAACGTCTCATAGATATGGAATTATGTCATGTCATAACTTAGTGACGATGGATTTATAAATCTAAAAGATCAAGTAAGGATATCAACAAATATCAGACGTCAGCGATAAAACATAGGTGGTTAAAATGATCGCTTAACGACTGTGAAAATGTCACAGCATCTTGCTACGAGAAAGTATATGGGAGGACTTCTGCCCCTGATTTTACCACACAAAAAATCGCTTAAAATCGGGGCAGAAAGTTCGGCCTATATCATTAAGATGGTACTTAACATTTAAGTATTTTTGGATACTTCTGACATTTTCAACTCAAAATCATGAAAAATAAGTTGAACTTAAGTATTCACAGAATTTGGATACCTTTGACCAAGGTATTTTATCAGTCATTCTTATATCATATAATTAGCTCCAAGGAATATGCATAAATATAAAAAAATCTCAGATACCAAAGTATAAATCTTTAGGATTTCCAGGATATAGGTACAAATCTGGTAAAAATGGACAAACACGGATCTATTGAAATCAAGAGTTGGGATCACGTACCATTGAGGAGTAAGCATCACCTGTCGACCGGTACACCCTCCGTGAATCCACAGTCAAATCAATATGAAATACACGAGGAACGAATCTTCGTCACAATTGGTACAGATGTAACACTATGAGGTACGGGAGGAAAATACTGAAAGTGAAAGAAAATATTAACTTGTAAATAAATATTAACTGATAATAGAATTGGTTTGCCCTGTGATAAATCGTAACATGTACTTAATGAGAAATGCGGGCAGCTGATTTAGTAACACAATGAAATTCATGTTTCGGACAAACAACTTGTCAACACATAAGCATCGAAAATAAATATCGGAATGAAGTTTCGGCATTTGTTGCAGCTGCAAGGTTAAATAGGTCAATATCTGTCATCGTCATCCTCAGTAAACAAATTTTGATTGTAATGTTAAATAATATAATGTACAAGAATTGTACTAATTTTGATGGTGTAAAAAGGTCACGGAAGGTGAAACTTTGACAGATTTTGATATGCACAGCGCCAGTATTTCTCAGGTTCTTTGTTGATCAGAATGCGAGAGAAACTTCTAGAATTCTGGTGTTCTATGTTGTTCGGAATTAACCTTCGTATAAAAGCACCAGAGTTTTAGAAGGCAAGAGAGACCAGCACAGAGAGATTGCCATTTAGAGACAAGCTACTGTCGCCTGTACGTATTATTGATGTTACACTTGGTGTTCAAATAAAAATCTAAACGATCACGAGCTGTTTATTGATTCTTAGTGGGTTACAAGGAAGTCTCAACAACGCCATCGAACAGGTAACTCAACATTTCACCTAGTGAAACAGAGTAATCGAAAAGAAGACTATTAAACCGACGGTAAAATTTGCGGAATGTTGACATCAAACGTGGTTTCCGATATCCTTGCGTCAATAATTTGTCAGTAAGTAGTTTACCTCTGTACATGAAATGTTCATATGTTGAACACGCTCTGGCATATCGGATCGTTTGAGAAATATAAACTCCATATGCGGGTGAATGAGGGATATTACTACTTAAATGTGGAAAATTTACGATGGGAAAGCCGAAATCGTCGCGTTTATCGTATAGCTTAGTTGCTAATTTCCCGTCTGTGTTTATATTAAGTAGATGTCTAAGTATGAAGCGTGTGTGCTTCATTCTGTTGTATCTTTAATTTCTAGTTCGCTGGGATATATCGCATTGACATATATATGAAAATTGTCATTATTAATTGACAAAACGTCGTCGATATATCTAAATGTCAAATTAAAGGATACTGCTAATTTTTCTTCTTTTGTTTCAACAGTTTCTGAATGAAGTCTGCTTCGTATGAATACAGGAACATGTCAGTCAATGAAGGAGCACAATTGGTCCCCATGTGAATGCTGACAGTTTGTTGAAAGACCACGTCTCCGAACAATACAAATATATTGTCTATTAAAAATTCCAGCATCTTTTTTATATTACCTTCAGTGTGTAGAATCAGAGTGGTGTTGGACAAAATAAGTATCATGATAACCAATTACTAGATATTTAAATTTTCGAGTACCACCTTTCGTGAAAAAACCAGTTGTCTACGATGTTAAAAGTCTCTCTTTTAATTTTTTATGTGGAATTGTTGTGTAAAGAGTAGAGAAGTAGCATGTTTTGATACTGCGAATCTGTGAAATTGTGTGCCTTAAAATTTTCCAAAGGTTGTTTAGAATTTTAAAGTATCCACATCTGATTTATACCGCTTCGGTTACAAATTTGATCTAAATTTTAATGAACGAAAAGCCTAAAATAATCTTTTTAAGTTAAGTAACTTTAATTGAAATTTCTATGAATAAAACTCTTTTTCAAGCTTAACTTTTGCTTTATCAATATAAAAATTTCAGATACCAAAGTATAAATCAATAGGATGTCCAGGACATAGATACAAATCCGGTAAAAATGGACAAACACGGACCTCTGGAAACCAAGAGGTGGGATCAGGTGCCATGTAGTACCATCTAGTAGTTACATGATAATAAAAGTGTCATAAATGAAATACGTTTTGCTGTTTCTCATAAACAATGAGAAAATATCCCAAATGCTCCTAAAACTAATCAGGATTCTTGAAATGGGTATTCTTATTCACGACGAAGGGTATAGAGATCTAGGTATGATATTTAATACATTTTGTATATGTGTATTTAAAATGGTAATTTTATTTATCGTATAAAAATATTTATTTATGAATTTATTAATCAGTAATGATAAAGGGTTTTAAATATTTTTCGTTAAAAAATTGAAACGCCGTTTGAACAGCGCTGTTTACAATATTAAATATTTCAAGACTGATTCAAAAGCTTCTGTATGAAGAATGCTTAATATGGATAAAGTCGAGCTAATAAATGGGCACATACGGTACCCCTTTGAATGCCGATGGTTTCACGAAAGATTCCAAAAGACTATATAAAAAAGTTCATATACCAAAGCATAGCCAATCATTTGTTCAGAATCAAAGATGAGCAATGACCGAATATTTGAAATTATGAGGGGCACAATTAGTTGTTTCGGTACCAGCTGATTATTTCATAACTTAAGTTATATTTCAAATGGACAGCACCTTTTAAAATCCCCCAAAAGGTAAGACAGTCATCTTTTTTTATTTACAGTTGTTACTTTTTGGTAGATTTAGGAAAACGTTTAAATTAATATTTGTGTTTTTGTTTTGGAATTGCATTTATAACCACTAGGTCGTTGCCACTGCTGGTGGAGGGTATACATAAACCTAGTGCATGGTACCAGCTGATAATCTTATACTACAGTAATATTTGGCACTGCTAACACCTTTTAAAATTCCAAATTCTTCTAAAGCTAAGATAGCCGTCTTTTTACAGAGGTTACTCTTAGGCGGATTTTGGCTATACGTTTAGATATATTATTTGGCCTTGTCTGATACCACTTTCTCTTTAGTAAAAATAATTTATAATTGTAGTATAACTGATGAAGTCTAATTGACAGAAAGGATCGTCTTGAGCATCATAACTTTGGTATTATGTTTGTGATATTTAATTGAAATTTAAATTCCACCTCGGTATATTGGGTCTTGTTGGCTGAAGCAGTCGTCTTGGGCATTTGTTTTAGCCCCCCACTGTTATTGGAAAACTAACTTTGGTATTATGTTTACAATATTCATAACCATTGGGTTATTGCGACTACTGATGGACCGTTTGAGTCCCCGAGGGTATACATAAACCCAGTGAATGATATTTCGGTACCATCTGAATATCTTATACTAAAGTAAGGCCTTAAATGATACTACGTTTGTTGTAACTACATGTATTTTAAATTCCAACTCGGCTGATTGGGTCTTGTTAGCGGACGCGGACGTCTAGGACATTTGTTTTGGCTCATTTTATTGGAAAACTTTGGTATTATGTTCAGAATATTCATCTACCTTAGTTCTTTATTAAACGATCACTAAATTTCATAACATTAATTATGATAAAAAGAATAATAAAACACAAATGTTACAAGATAATATTCCATATCTTATATAAGTTTAATAAGTACCTAGATATACTAAGTCTTATCGGGGGCAAATGACCTTTACAAATAGATGACCTTCACAATCCTTTATGATTACTGCCAAAATAATCCCAATTATAAAATCTGAAATGCATTTCCAGAGTAAGAAATATGTAGCGGAGCATTTTAGTCAGATATTGTTTTAAATACTGTCAATTTTTATATGACTTTGCATTCACTTGTATGTTAATGATTGTTGTTGTTCCATAAAACCCATAACGCATTCTTTTCTACCATGTTCTCTTTCTGACACAAAATAGGCATGTGATGTGATCAGATTGGGTAAATATTAAATAATCACAAAATTATACTTCCTCGAGATGATTGAAGATATACATACATGTATGCATATTGCTATCATCTGTACAGTACTTCGTAACTGCTTTATGTATATAAAAGCTAAGTATTCATTTAACAGTGGGTACTCTTTGATGGATTTGGCAACACATTTAGATTTATAATTTGGCCTTGTATGATACCACTTTTTCTTCTGGAAATATAACTTTATTCAATGCGAGCTCAACTGATGAAGTCATATTGACAGAAATGAACATCTTGAGTATTTGTTTTGGACTCCTTTTTAAAACTACGACTTTGGTATTTTCAATTTTAACCAGTATCATAAGAGTTCGGTAGGTATAAAAGTAACTAACACGTAACACATGACCTTAATAATTAAAACCTGAAAAGATACGTTCTATTTCATACTCTTTCCGTATCTAAATGTTGACTGCAGGGAGATCAGTTAAAAAGGTGATAATAGTTACAAAGGGAAATATGAAATTTGTAAGTTGTTGTAAATGTGAGATAGAAATGCGTGTAAAGGAATACTTTTTTGTATGTCTATATTCATGCACTCATTGCTAATCGATTGCCCTTTTAAAATTCATTACTAACAAACTTTCTGAGTTACTTGACAGAAGTTTGGAATTTTATCCAAATTATAAGAATAGAAGTTTTCACTATAACTGCGTTCCTGTAAATTTGGGCGGAAAAATTACAGATTCTATGAAAATGACGTCATGAAACAATCGGTTCCTTTGACCGATGTTTTACTTTAAATATCAAGTAAGTAATACCATGGTTTGTCTCAGGAATTGAATCTAGTCGAGAGGAAAATATACAGACGTGTAAAGTATAAGTTTCTTGTAATAAACTTGTAATACAGATAAGACTTTGTTACTTAACTTTCGGTAGATACACATGAACGTGTAAATGTAAGCTTGGAAACTCTGTTACATATCCCTCTGTAGATACACATAAACGTGTTATACGGATATCTACACAAACTGAAGCTTTCTGTAGATACACATAAACATGTACGGTATTAGCTTCTTGTAAATACACTTACAATGCTGATATGTGTACACAAACTGAAGACTGTTACCATAATTCTACAGAGAATCAAATAGAAAGTCTTAGCTTCCTGTAATAATCTTGCAATACAGATATCTACACAAATATAAAAATCTCAGATACCAGAGCATTAATCTTCAAGATGTGCAGGACACACACACACACACACACACACACACACACACACACACACACACACACACACACACACACACACACACACACACACACACACACACACACACACATATATATGTACTCGTTAATGTACCTGGTAGTCACGACAGTTTCCGTCTGAAGAACCACGATGGTGAAAGCGCTAATGGAATAAATTGAGATAATTGTGATGTTCTACACTTTTCTTACCGCCCCCACCCCCCCATATATATATATATATATATATATATATATATATATATATATATATATATATATATATATATATATATATATATATATATATATATATATAATTTGGTAAAAATGGGAAAAAACACGGACCTATGGAAATCAAGAGGTGGGATCAGGTGTCACGGGGGAGTAAGCATCCCCTGTTTACCGGTCAGACCCGCCTTGAGTCTGGCGTGTGTTACTTCAGTAACAAACTGTTAGATGGATAGATAGATATAGTCGAACCAACTTATATTTAACCCTGTTACATTAAAACCCCGTTAGATTTAAAATTATTTTGATTCCCCTGTCTTCATTGCCTTTTCAACCCCGGTTTTATTGAAAGAAAAAGTCAATCCCCATCGGTTTGTAATCGGTCTGTAATTATATATATATATATATATATATATATATATATATATATATATATATATATATATATATATATATATATATATATATATATATATGTATGTATGTATGTATGTATGTATGTATAGTTTGTCTACTGCATTTACACATGAAAGTTATGCTGATTTATGTTTAGTTATTGTAAATGAACACAAAGAAAATATATGATGGTTATAGATGTATTTATTGACTGATTGATTTAATGTTCTCTACTACAACCTCAGTAGCTAAGAGGACATTAATGTGATAATTTATCATCATGATAAATTATGTAAGTGAAAAATAACAAAATTTGAATATATTAACGTTTTAAAAAATAACCGCTGTTGTGTTTTATAGTTAAAACATAACGAATCGACTTAAATTTAACATCTCGCCATTTCGATTTGATCTAATATTACCCACACAAAATATGATTCATGATATAAAGCGGATATTGCATAGTCTGGTAAATCTGTTTAAATTGTATAAACGATCTAATTGTAACTTGTTATATCGATTCAGTTCCCTCCACAATCCTAATGTCATAAAAGGGGCACGTGTGTGTGTGTATGTGTGTGTGTGTGTGTTTGAGAGAGAGATAGAGAGAGAGAGAGAGAGAGAGAGAGAGAGAGAGAGAGAGATAAATTTTTTTTTTACTTGTATGCCAACAATATATATTAAACTCATAGAGCCAAGGTATTAGATAATAATACAGATGCCAGCTAAGCTGATTAAATTTATGTGACTATCAAATGTTGACATAACAGCAAGATATAGGGATAACAGATATTATTTAAATAAGCTGATATATAACTAGGTATTCTCATCTGCTATCCGTTATGTTAATCGTATACCCTCAGAATCATCGTAATCAAATTACTTTTGTTCAGGACGCAACAAGTCAATAACTAATGACCTAACCAGACTACATTTGTTGATACCACTCTAGGATGTAGGTCAAAATAATGACCAGAGACTAATCGCTTTTACAATAAACATTCGACAATATAAACAAATTTTCCATTTCAAAAGCACTTTGAAAATTGTATAATGATTAAGCAACATTGATCCGTGTTGGGAACACTTAAATAGTTGAACCTAAAAGGACATGTTGGCACGAGTTAGATTGGAAGCTGTGTATTAACAGTTATACTATTCGACGCATGCGTATATTGCTACCTCTATATGTTTACGCAATAATTACACTATCTTAAATCAAACATGCTAAAACAGCCAGGTCATGTACAGTCCGTTTTTAAATTTAACACGGAAGGGGTGAAAAGTTCATCTTTTCATACCGGCTTAGTTAAGTATTTAATAATCATACGTAACTTAGTTGATAACCGTTTAAGTAGAATGGACGTATGCCAAACGATCTTACATAGTTACTCACAGAGATGTGCTTAAACTTATAAATAAAAAAAAATCACGTGAAAAAGCACATAGTTTGAATTACTGTGAAAATGGGAAAAAATTCAGGTTCAGCGAAGGTGAACGCGAGTATGATAAGCATTAAGTCTATGGAGCCGCCCAAACAATCAAGAAAAAATAGAATTAATGGTCACGATTCGGTCATATTACGTTCTGTAGAACAGAAAACAAACAATTCAAGAAAATTCAAGGCCAGGGTGTGGTCCTGTTTCTCCAACAGAACATATTCCGAATCACGTTACATCTTATCAAATAATGGGGGTGGATAGCAAAGATAATGAAATTTTAGAATATTTGATCAATTTAATAGTCTAACACTTATTTTGATGTCAGTTTATAAGAATATATCACGTCTGCTTGAGATATCCGTGCGAGTATATGAATAGATTATTTTTCATACAGGGTTATGGAAATACTTCCGTTGACAAAAATAATCACATTCAAAGTATTCGACAAACACATCGGTATAACATGAGGGCGGGTTTCACCCCCCACCATCAAGCAACAAGTTTTGTGAAAAAAAGTCAGTTAAGCTTGAAGAAAACAAAATTCAAGTTCTCATCATCTGAAAGATATCTTCACGCCTCCTATCAAACCTTAGGAAATGTTGACAATCTCGGTAATATTTATTCATCTTGAAAATATTTCACTTAAAACGTTATTTTCTTTTTTAGATGAATCATCAAAGGTTGCCAGGTCTTTGAACATGAAATGACAACTAATTATATATCGCATTTTGAATTTCAGGATCAAGAATGTAATATTTTTATATGAAATAAGCTCTAAAGGGAAATATATCACATGTCATAGGTTTATAACCATTCACTGACATTTTTACTCAGTTTGAAATTATACAATTACAGTGAAACTTTTATATAAAGACCCCATTAGGGACACAACAAAACCAGTCTTTATATAGAGGTTTTTTTCTACGCAATTGGTACAATTGGGTACGAGTAAGAACTGTCTTTATGACACAGGTGGTCGTAAAAGCAGGTTTTTCTGTATATAGCATTCATTTGCTAGGGTCAAAATATGACAAACAAAATTAATTTTAATCGACGAGGATCAAGTTACACATTTTGTAGCCTTACAATCTGGTACATAATAGACATATCATTCGATCCATCTTTTTTCTACGTTAAAAAGCTGGTGTAGATGTGACTTTTTACTGTGTTGAGTTGTTTACCAATGGCTTATTTGTCCTCCACCATTAAAACACAATTGATTCAAGATGACACTGATGTTATATCGGGAAAAGATCAACTGAAGTTTGTGAATGTGTTTCAACATGTTACATTATTGCTTGAATTATTTTGTCCAGGTCTGCTCAGATCAAATGCATTCGTTAAAATTAAATATAAAACATCTTAATTAGATTAGTGGGAGGCATACGGTATGTACTCTTAAACGTTTGAACTTACAGTGAAAGTCAGCGTTTATAACCACAATTTGTCATCAGTCTCAGCCTGTCAATAGATATACAATTCAAAATCTATTTATCAAATGAAAATACAAATACTATCAAGGTAGTCATGCGTAGAAGGTCACCCAGGCAAAGATACGAAAGGTACGCGGGCAGCTGGCAACATACAGTAATAAATATACAGTGTTTGATTTATCAAAAGTTGATTATGTGATATGAACACTCTCGACCATTGTAACTGAGAAGTTTAAGAACAGGTCACGCATGTCATACTGGCCTTATTTCTGTCTGAGAGTGTGAACAGTTCAAAGCAGTCATCTCTATTTCATCTCTGTATACGACTTGTCTAAACAAACATTGTTGTAAACATAATTGATAAAACTTTGCACACACATCTTTTAACAGACGCAATGAATGGTAATCGATTGAAGGTATTGGCCATTGAAATCTGTAACCCACGGTCACCATAATTATTGCACTGTTTAAATCTCTCGAGGATAAGAAACTAATTGGGAGACTCAGTCTTAACACAGGATTTGCTTACAGTGACAACACTTCATTAACGTGATTAATTTTCTACTGACGCTTTCAAATACTATTAGATAAGATTAGTTTACATCGATGCGATAATATTAAATAATATTTGAAGGGCAGATTAGAATTGCAGTTTACCAAAATCGATACTTAATTGCCTGATATGGACTCATTAAACATGGACAAGGACATGACGTCATTCTAATGCCGCATGAGGATGTATAATCAAATTAATATTTCATTTCTAATGTAATCTTTTCATTTTGGTGAGCGTGGACAAATTAAGTTGTTGCACACGTTTATCCACGTTTGGTAAATCACAAACATCTGTCAATATTATTAATGTAAAAACAGGTTGTAATTCTCCTATATATCCTTATTAACTTCACAACAGTGAAAGGATGAGACATTTATTCGTGTCAAATATTCAATCATCATGTTACACCGGGTGTTATGGTGTTTTAAAATCAATTGTGTTGAAACAACTGCTAGTTTCTCTTCGGTCAAGCCTTGTCCACAATTCCTTACCAAATCCCATTCGACGCGGAACGACTAATATTTGCTTTGCGAGTTCACGTGCCGTACAACATAACATGGCACAATACCTGTATGGAAGTTATGGCAGTGTTATAACATTATTGACAAGACTTATTGATCGAGACATAAATAGCCAAGCTTACAGTACGCTGACCAATACCGAGCAAACAGTAGTTTATCAACACACACTGATATGACTTGGATTTTACAATTATCAAACAGTTAAGCTTTTGCATGAATGCGAGTGCTCGTGGGGGTTAATTTTGTAGGGATCTTTTGCACATGATTATATGATAAATAAGTACTTCGGTCATCAAATGCTATTGAAAACTAATTAATTAATTAATGAAATTAGCATTATTAGTATGTTAGTATTAATGATAGACATATTACAAATATATCCAACAACCTAAAATAAAAATCAAGTCAGGACAATACCATTATAGTAATTAATATATTATAATAGTAATTATTATAAAATATTATAGTAATTATTATACAATATTATAGTAATTATTATAAAATATTATAGTAATTATTATAAAATATAGTAATTATTATACAATATTTAAATTTGTCTACCATGTCCTTGAATTTCAAATATTTCAGTGATAAATTATTGATTAGCATGTTATATATAAACGTGCGTGTGGTCAAGACACAATAAAATAAAATTGTAAAATAATATAGAGTAATAAGAATCACTTGACTGATTTGACACATACGCACACGTTCACACACGCTGAAAAATACTTAACACATCTTCATAAATATGATTTATGTCTTAGCTTCAAGTTTATTTATTTGCTGTGACATACAAAGTCAACAACAACAAACAATAAATCAACGCTTCACTGCTTTAGTCCACTCTTGCATCAATATTTTCTACCTTCAGCTTATCTTTACATGCAAAATACCTCACTGTGTGTATGTATGTACTCTATCAGATACTTTTTACTTCATGAATCATAATTCTGGGCGACTGCAGGAGAGCAATTGCTAAAGTTAGATTTACTGGCGGTCAGTATGACCTCTGAAAACAACTTCCGGTACGGCACTGTGTATCATGATGAGTTTGTAAACAGAGTTGATCATTTCTCTCTTCATAACTGTATTGTCAAAGTATTTTGTGTTCTTACATAACAAAAGGACAAAACGTTTTCGCTACAAGCTTAATCAGGTGGTCAGTTGTCCCTAAAAGCTAGTATCAACAACGGCTAATGAAAGCTACTATAAAAATAGGTCAGATACGTCACATGCGCAAAGCTTTATGTAGTTATTGTGCAAGAAGGTCATTGCGAGTTCATCCATTGCAAATAACCGTATAAGCGTTGGCTATCGGTTGGTCAGTTTCATTTAGCACTTGGTCAGTGGGAGGGTTACATCTAAACAACACTTAACGGGATTTAGTATACTGTGAAAATCAGTCACGGGATTAACACGTTTTACAAAATTGGTAAGAATATTATTTTTAATACATACAATTCAAAATAAAATGTTTTTTAGCCTCAAATTAAATTAATATAAGTCTTGTTAGCTAGCGCACTCCAGTGTTAACTGCAGCGGAATATATTAGTCATAATGCGTGATGACTTAAACATTGGTATATTAATTATCAGTTTTATTTCATGTTAAAATCATCTGTGTGATGATTGTCTTTTAGTTGTTTGATAACTTTGATAAGCTGTAAGCGGTGTGGAGGTATTACTTATTCTTATTGATTTTGAGGACTCTGTTGTTACACAGCAGAATTGTATCATGACTATGAACAAGACACGTCCTCTTTAGTTTAACAGTTGGGATACATAAATAAAATTAATTTTTTGAAACTTGGATGACTTTTATGAAATTATTTTCGTTTAATACTGCATCAGTATTTCATTTATTTACATTTAGAGATTATTATTATTTTTTGTATAATTCAATTTATATCATTTATGGATTATAATTAATTAATTATTTTATTGATTACAATGGATAAAGACTGAAATTAAAAAAAAATTAAAAATTATGTTTGAGTAATTATTTTCATTTCTTTACAGGTTCCTGGGATGGCGGACACGGCTTTGGATCTGTCCTCGAAACCTGGGATTGATTTAGAAAAAGCAACAGCACAAAAAATAAATGTAACAAACAATTCTAGTTCTGGTTCAGGGAGGTCGTCTCCTGTATCATCAGTACACTCAGATGGCAACGAAAGTGATAATTCTGTTTCTGCCAGCTATGTACGAAATCACATAAATATACCATTGTCTGCTGGAGAAAATTCAAATAGTGGTTCTATTAAAACGGAAGACAATGCAAGCTCCTCTGACAGATCAAACTCAGTTAGTGTTACAAGACCTTTTAAAATGTATCCAATGGACCATTTTTCTTTGTACAGTATGGCAGCAACGCCTACGTCACCACTGTCACCACCAGGGACCACTGGTGCCGGGCTCGGCGTACCATCGTTATATGACAATACATCATCTTTTCCATCATTTCCACTTACACCTTTAACATCTCATCTTCTTCAACGAAAAAGACGATCTGACTCTAGACCTGAACTAATTGATAACAAAAAGACTAAACCAGTTCCTGAAGATAGAAAAGACGAAGCATATTGGGAGAGAAGAAGAAAAAATAATGAGGCTGCTAAGCGATCGCGAGATGCAAGAAGAATGAAAGAAGAAGAAATTGCTATGCGTGCTGCTTTCTTAGAACAAGAAAATTTAAAACTTCGGGCACAAGTTGCGATTTTGAAAAATGAAACTGCTAAATTACATTATATGTTATATAATCGACTATGAAGGTATACATGTAATGGATTTAAAAATGTACTATTTTGGCTAATATCGGTGCATATTTTAAAGTGCTATTCAGAAGGATTACTTGCAATACAAAACACTTTGGTTGGGTTAGCATTATGATTTATGTCAACAATGCCTTCGATGCTTTAATCGTGAAGATTTATGCATTTGCGAATTCAAAATATTTTCTGCATTGTGGAGCAATCAAAGTTACTTTACCTTCTGTATTTGCTTTTTAATTAATTTATCTTTTTATATTTAGATTAGTAACAATAAGTGTACCCTAGCGGGCGATCAAAGCTTTCTCAGGAAAACAAAAAATGTCTTTGAAAGTATTAACCATTTATTTGTTTATTGGTTGCTATCTCGCATGTTTAATACGTTATTCTCATATTGTGCTGTTTTTTATTATGTATTTTGGAATGCATGAGGAAGTGCTGAAAATGATAGTGCTATTGTGGAATATATGTCCTGTGTGTTTGAATAGGTGTATTTATTTTACCGCGCAAGGCGTGCGTATATGTTTGTCTTATTGATATAATGTAAATATAGATATGAAAAAGAAAAACGGCTGGGATTAGATAAATCTCAAATTTTAATTATTGTTATTTTTTCTAGAAGAAATTCTCTCTATTTCATAGTAATACCAGAGAGTTTTTGTTTATCATCAAATAAAGATATAACTAAAACATACATGATATTTACCATGTCAATGCTCATAATAATATATACATACTTTAAACCCGGTAAATATCAAAAACATTATCATACATCGTCAAAATAGTTCTATCAAGAAAAGATCAAATATATGTCTATAGTGTATGTTTAAATTGGCTATTGATTTGATGAGCCTAAGTTTTTAATGCTCAAAAAATTCTTTTTGATGTTTATTAGAGCTATCAAAAATGTCAATTTTTTAAAAGTAAAACAATATTGTTAGCAATTTTATGCCAATATCATAGTCAAACTGAAATATAAAAGCGCTGTAATAATCTCACTAAGTTATTTAGGCTTTTTTCTTTATCAATTATATTTAAAAATAGAGCACGTCTTTCAGTATTTCTGAAATGTAACAAATAAACTAAGATCTCGAATTTATAATCAAATGAAATCCGGAAAAAATATTTTCACACGAGTTTTAGCGGTGAAAAGCAATTTTCTACAAAGAGCTTCACTAGTTTGTATTGTACAAGTTTTAATGATTTAGATTATTTTGATATACTCCGACACTGGTGCAACGTTTTATTTCTTCATTATTATCATCATATTGTTACTTTTTGTAAAATTGAATAAACAATTACATTTCATTTTGCTGTGTTCGTATTGTTTAGCTGTAACATTACAATGTAAAACCGGTATAAATATTAGAAAATATTTTAAAAATAATTTTTAAACTGGAGTTATGCACATACTGGTAATATTTGTGCTTTTACTGATTCTTGTTCATGTCTTTATTCTAACACGATGTGATGTCCATTTTTCTCCAGGCGAAATTATTTCAATTTTGAAACTTTCTCTATGGTTCCCTCATGACTGCCCGAGGGCAATGGTAACTACAGGTTCAATTAGCTAATAAATAGTCACCTACAAATGTCTTGTATCCCATGCTACATACTAGATATGCTGGAATTGTAGTATTGTTTACATCACAAAACAGACACTTTTGACGAAATGATATAAGATAATTGATGTTGTACTCGATTGTTAATTTGAAAGTTTTATTAAATGCCAAATTAATGTATATAAACTACTATGTATGTATACAGCACTTTCTGAAGTAGGGAGCCAGTATTTACAAGTATGTTGATTTGGCACTTAAATACGGAAGCGATATTGCTTCTGTCTTCCGATTGTTACTTCTGTATGAACCATCGCTATGTCTCCCCTGAACTTAATCCAGCTTGGTGCAGCGATTTCTTAGTATAAAATGTTTCATTATTTACAGTACAAATCTTAATCTTGTCAAAGAGATGTTTTATAATTTACAAATTTACCTTTAAATGTTGATATAACTGCAACAAGAATTTGGAGTGAATGACGTTGTGTTAAATGAAAGTGATGGTTATTATTCAGATATATACCTATACTGCCAATAAGGAATTTATTTTAGACAAACTGTATCCTGTCTGTCTATCTAACTTACATTTAATACAAAATTATTGAATTGAAAGTACCATGAAGTCGAATTCACTGAAATTCAAAATCTATCAACCATTTCTATTTTAACGACCAAATTTTTATGAGAATTAAAGGTTTGTGCCGTCATTTGAAGTTAAAATTTAATCAAAGAACCGTGACGGTATATTTAGAAATCACAGACTGATTTTAGATTCAATCACTTTAGCGGGGATTGGTGCCGTACGTACATCTTGTTTTGACCGGGACAAATGTTAAGTGTCACTACTTAATACAGCATTAAAATAAATACTTTATTACACAAACTTTATGTGACCGGACTGGTCGAGAAAAGATAAATTAAACACGTAAATACATAGATAGCCTTACTTAACTGATACACATTTCTTCACGCTCCACTGGAATTTAATTTGCTCTCCGTACTTGTCCAGCAAGTTAAAGCCAATTATTTGTTAATCTTATTCAATAATATCTCGCGCGCTGATGTCATGCCTTTATGAAATCCTGCGTAATACTTCGTGAACTTTTAGCCTACATGTACCAATATACTAAAGCACTTAAGATATTACGGAGGAGAACAAATGTTTAACAAAGAAGAAGGCAAGCAAATGTTGACAGTTTATGTAAATACTGAATAAACATTACGCAACATGACCTAGTAATCGTAAGTCCGAGAATATTTCTAATTTTAGTCCTTTGGCAACGAGGTGATATATGTAACATTACTTCACACTTAACGTGTATCAGATATTAGGCGATAAATTCAACAAGCCTGATTATGTCATTACTCTAGTTTCTTCTATCGATACTGGCATTTAACTTAATTTAGTTGGATAACCTGTACTTAACTTTGATGACGGTTTGTAAAATGCCACAACCGAAAGGTGGTCTTGTTTTACCGGTTTAACACTTGATATACATCTTTCATTATTAGACACATCATAACGATCATGCCAGTGAAGGGTATCAAACATAGTTTTGTTAGATTGTCCTTAATTACCGGAGTGCTGGGTATTATATTAATTTTCTTGTTACTTATTACTGATATTTTATTACATAAACTGAGATGGTGGTTCGGTTACTGCCATCTCAGAACATCTAATCATATATATATATATATATATATATGTGTGTGTGTGTGTGTGTGTGTGTGTGTGTGTGTGTTAGATCATCCACGCATTAGTATGTAAACCTATGCTCTTAGTCTCCGAGTCCAGAATTATGAAGATAAGTAATTACTCATAATTAAGTAAGATATTTTGACTTACAACAAGTTCACCAGATGTCTAATATTGATCATTTTATAGTTTTAGCTTATGAGACGAATAAACTATAAACTCTGACATCATATTTACTAAGATTAGTGATATGATTTAATCATAGCTTTTCAGAGTGCTAATAACTTCTATAAAACATCACCAAGAGAAGTATCATAAGCACAATGTTACCTGCTAATTGTGATTATGTAATATGACGTCACTTCATGTTAACAAAAGTCTGGATATTGGTCACCATAGGCTATTAAACGAATACTTGTCAACATCAAGTTTTCCTTGTTTTAATGATTCATCTGTATATCAAGATTGCCATGTGTAGTGTCCTTTCTGATATATCTTTTTTTTCAAAATAAAATATTCAACATGACTACTTAAAGTAGTCATGTTGAATATTTTATTTTGAAAAAATAAGATATATTAGAAAGGACAGTAGCTTCCAAACATAGTTTATGCTCGTGCCTGTGTTCGAGAACAAAAACCCAGTTTTATATATATATATATATATATATATATATATATATATATATATATATATATATATATTATATATATATATATATATATATATATATATATATATATATATATATATATATATTATCTGATACAATTTGTTTTGACTTTGCATATGCTAAACACGAGTAACTTTTCAGCCAAAAGTTCTCGAAACATATACATAAAATAAGCTAGAGAGCTGGTCATTACAAGCTGTTCTTCGTTCTTTTATGATTATCTAATGAAAAACGCTAGTCACTAAACATGTGTCTGTTCTCACACTTTATTACAGCAGTTTAGGAATAGAAAGAAAATAAACACAAAAATACTGGAAATGCAATAGGGCAAATATTTACATTAAGTTGATCTGAGCTGCAAAATAATAAACAGATAACAGATAAATAGGAAATAACAATACGCATATACCAATCGTCCCAAAGTTCATCGGAAGTTTTGTTGGTTATGATAAAAACATAATTCTTATGATTAACAGAAATGCAGATCAATAACCTTATCTCCCTACCGGTGCTTCCTGAAAATACGAAAGAAACAGGATGCAATCGGAACTTCTATATCTATCTAGATATATTTATTACTTTTTATTACTAATAAAATAACCTTATACGTCTGATTCTACATATCTACCTTTAACACTTGCAAAGCGACATCTATTGACAAATATATGTGTATACATGTGCAATTTTGTGAGTTTACGTTACACGTTTTGATCAGATAAATTTTCGTGGTTATTCAATAATTATAAAACTAGCGGTATATTAAAAACAAGATTTCTTATTCGAAATACTTGACGGGTTTTATATCTTTTTTTGATTTATTTTTCAAGAAACATCTTCA
Source organism: Atrina japonica (assembly GCA_030159075.1). Classification (NCBI taxonomy): domain Eukaryota; kingdom Metazoa; phylum Mollusca; class Bivalvia; order Pterioida; family Pinnidae; genus Atrina; species Atrina japonica. The sequence continues at coordinate 623,023 of BROG01000381.1, forward strand.
TGTAATAAATCTTACTGATCACCATATATGTAGTAACCTTTAATCGAAATCAAATAACGGAGGAGCAGCTTTTTAGCATTATGGTCATAATTTTGTTACTCGTACAGAAATGTTTGACATATGTATGCCCTTTGTTAATTTTCTGTTTGTAATTCACGCGCTGATATTTATATAATCCACATTTTCTTAATACATATCCAAGTATGTGATTATTTATCTTTCAAAGGATCGTTGCAGTAGCCTCTCTTTGAAGATAGTGTCTTGCTTCAAATGAATCCGAGCAAAATGGTGACATTATACAATGTATATGTAATAGAAGGCCTATATCATGAATAAACATTAAAGAGTAGAAGACATACGATGAAGTTATCGCAATAGCAACACACTCGAACAAACACATACTCGAACAAACACATACTTACACACACACTTACTCACACACACACACACACACACACACACACACACACACACACACACACACACACACACACACACACACACACACACATATATATATATATATATATATATATATATATATATATATATATATATATATATGCCTGTTTGTGCATATTGTAAATGTCTTAAGCAGAAGTGAATCGTATTTATTCGATTCATTCGTTTTCATCTAATATTTATATGGAATATCAGAACATGTTGTCATGTTTAAATTCTTGTATTTACCTGCAAGATTATGATATTTAATAATACCATTACAATCATTGTCGAAAAAATTAAAACACGGTAAAGTTAGCAGATATATAAATTCTAAAATGTTTGTATGAATACCGTTTGTTAAAAATGTATATAGAAGAGAAAGTTCACATTGTTATCAAATTAGTGGTAACATCATCTTCCGAATGCTTTGAAGTTGAAATGGAATTATTGTTTTACTGAGTAAATGTTACATATTGTTTTAAATATAAAAAATCTCAGATACCAAAGTATAAATCTTTAGGATGTCAAGAATATAGAAACAAATCTAGTTAAAATGGACAAACAAGGACCTCTGGAAACCAAGAGGTGGGATCAGGTGCCATGGAGGAGTAAGTATCCTCTGTAGACGGTCACACCCGCCGTGAGTCCACAGTCAAGTCGAAATGAAATTTGTGAGGAACGAATCCTCGTCTCAATTGGTACAGATGTCTCAACAACCACCAACGAAAAGGTAACTCAGCATTTCACTTCGTGAAACAGAGTAGTCGCAAACAAGACTATTATACCGACCGTAAAATTTGCGGAACGTTGACATCAAACGCAGTTTAAAATGTTAAATTAAATAATTCCGATTTGTCATTATTTGACGAATATTTGTTACATCCATATTATCTCAGACAATAGTATTGACAAAAATGCACGTTATATATACTACATACATTTAAGTTTTATTACACAAAAACATGGATACATATGTTAATCTGACATGTTGACATTTTACACCCATGCCGCATGGTTATTTTAGTGAAAAATAAACAAACATGTGAATAAATAGAAAACTGTGTTAGATGGATAATAAATATAGATAAATGAATACATAGATGAATTTCATTTGTAATTTCTATATAGCCGAATCATTCAATTAATTTATTTTTCGATCTCACCCTGCTACTTTGTTATCCATATGAAATAGGTTCATTTCCTTGCATTTAGTTGTCTTTTATAGAAGTTTATTCAATCGAAACATAATCCGATTGTATGATTTCAGGAAAAAGACATTGACATGAGTGCTGTCTGCTTGATCGCCTTTCTACCACTGTGAAATTTCGGATGATTTTAAATCCACAGCAGTGCATTGGTGAATACTGTGTGTAATAAACATAAATGCTTCTTTGTCAGATATTGTATGCATATTAATATGTCTAATGAATGTTGAGGACTAAATCTTAAAGATTTCCAAGCAATTATTCTACTTGAAGTACAATAACAGATAGGAGCTTATACAAAGGCGTAAAAATCTTATATTTCTATATATTTTGTGTAACGAAGGTCAGCGTGGTATACAAATAGTAAGGCTGGATTAATCAATTGCAAGTGAATAATTGCTAAAATGGATTTCCCAAGCAATTTTCAAAAGATATATAGAAATTTAAGAATTTTATGCTTGTGTATATCTCTTTTTGTTATCATATATCAATCTAAGTCGAAAAAAAATAAATATTTTTTTTAAAAGCAGTCCCCTTTAATAAAACAAAAACCTCATATACCAAAGTATAAATCAATAGAATGTTCAGGACACAGATACAAAGCCGGTAAAAATGGACAAACATGGACCTCTGGAAACCAAGAGGTGGGATCAGGTGCCATGGAGGAGTAAGCATCCCCTGTCGACCGGTCACACCCTCCGTTAGTCCACAGTCAAGTCCAATGAAATACGTGAGGAGTGTATCCTCGTCACAATTGGTAGAGACGTCTCAACAACCGCCAACGAAAAGGCAACTCAACATTTCACTTAGTGAAACCGAGTAATCGCAAACAAGACCATTATACCGACCGTAAAGTTTGCGGAACGTTGACATTAAACGTGGTTTTCGATATCACTGTGTAAATAATTTGTCAGTGAGTAGTTTACCTCTGTATATGAAATCTTCATATGTTGTACACGCCCTGGCATATCGGATCATTTGTGAACTATAAACTCTGTATGCGGGTGACTGAGGGATATTACTACTTAAATGTGGAAAATTTACGATTTGTATGTCACAGATGACTAAATCATATACGGTAGAGACATACGTTTTCTCGGGGCTTTATTTTCGCGATATACAAGTTTATATTTATTCTCGAGATGGTGTTTTCGCGAGGAAGACAGAGAAATAGCAAGAATCCGACATAATTTTAGGGATTCAAGCTCAATGGTTAATCCTAAATATTGTATCGGTATTAGTTTATTCTTCTAGTATATGTATTTTCTGATCCATTGTTATTCACGTAGGATAGTACCTTTTAACTTTATATCTAATACCGTGTTATTATGTATGAAATCCTTAAAACTGTTATCGAAACATTTTATTTCGGTCAATGTGTATACAGTCAAGTGGTTAGGGGGTTGAACAGTAGGGCCAGGCGATTTTTGTGGGAGGTAGACATTTCGAACGAAAGCCTTGCTATTTCTTTGTTTGTGCATTATATATAATTAAGTGACACATATTATCTTTCAGGGTTCCAATCTACGATATGAAATATGAATTTCTTGCACTGAAATATTTATTTGTATAATCGGAAGACAAATTGCAGTTCTCATTTCCGAGTCAGATAAGGAAATAGTGATACGATATATATACATAAGCATTTGTACTTCCCACTTTTGGTAATTATGCTAGAAAACAAGTATGATGCTCTGGTAATGCAGGACTGACTGTACATCTTTAGCAGATAAGCGTGCCTATATACAACATATAAAAAGAGATGTTCTATTTCAAGGCGGATGTACATAAGATAACACAGACATAACTCATTTACTATACTATAGAAAACTTAAGATATTAAATGTAATTTAATTCAGTTATTAACTATATTGACCTTTACTGTTGTCAGTTGTCCTATATTTTGCTTTTACAAGTAGTGTTAACTATATTGACCTTTCCTGTTGTCAGTTGTCCTATATTTTGCTTTTACAAGTAGTGTTAACTATATTGACCTTTCCTGTTGTCAGTTGTCCTATATTTTGCTTTTACAAGTAGTGCTAACTATATTGACTCTGTTGTCAGTTGTCCTATATTTTGCTTTTATTAGCAATGTTAACTATACTGACCTTTCCTGTTGTCAGTTGTCCTATATTTTGCTTTTACTGGTAGTGTTAACTATATTGACCTTTCCTGTTGTCAGTTGTCCTATATTCTACTTTAGTGTCACTTTCTTATGAGTAATCATGGTACTTTCGTGGATTCATCAGACAAGAAGATTATTCAATTACTAAAACCTCTTATACATACATCTAATTGCTATACAATTCCTCCAGAAGACATTTGTTAGATGTGATGAGAGATTGGCGGTAAAATGATGTGGTCACCCGATGCTAATGTTGTTTTTAAAATACTTCTCTGTTAATGTCGTTTCTATCAAATACTGGTCCGACGTTTTATTACAATAATACGATAATGTGTCTCTACTAATCTAATATATAACATTAGTTCTGACCACAAGTGACCACACGTACTTAAATCTGAGTTGTCATCTTCCTTTTCTTGAGAGGCATGAATACAAATTCGAACCACTGGTCAAACCTCAATGTTACGAATTCCAACGTTAATTTATTCCTTGAAATCACTATATCAATGCTCATGCAACAGCAACAACTGTGCACTGCTAATAGCAGTAGAAATAGTACTTGTTGTAGCGTAGAAGTAGTGGTAGAAATAGTGGTAGCAATACTTATAGAAGTACAAGTAGTAGTAGTGGTAGTAGTAGTAGTAGTAGTAGAAGTAGTAGTAGTAGTAGTAGTAGTAGTAGTAGTAGTAGTAGTAGAAGTAGTTTTGTTTTCAACGAACATATTTTTTCAAAAATGTTATATTTTTTGTTGATTACATACTTTTTCAGTTTTCAACTTTTTATTTTATAATTTATATTCACACACCTAAACAGTCAAGCACTCATCAGCACACGTGTAAATTGATATGTAATAATGGTGCTGTGATAAACTGCTTCAGGTGAAGTGTAAAGTTGTAGTATATTATTTTTATAATCTAACAAAAATAAAAGTGATAGGTTTAAAATCACCATAAGGAATACGGAGAATTAATAAATAGGCGAAGTATAAAGCGATTCCATAAAGAAATGAAATATTATTTTGTAAATATTAATTTTGTGTTTTGCTAATATATTTCATAACTCCTTTTATACCTTCTTTTGGATTTTTTTGTAATTTTGTTTGAAAATATAGAAAATTTAATCACTCATAAAAGTGTGTTCATGATCTTATGTGTATTTCTAATTGACAGTACCATTTAAATTCTACACTACTCAAAAGGTAAGACAGTATTTTTCTATTTTTTCGATTGGTCTTAGAAAGATTTAGGAATGCATTTAGGATATTTGTTAGTCCTTGTATTTAACCTCTTTTTGTTTCGAAACTGTACATCTATTTTCAACAGTATTATAGGCGGGACAATCGTCTTGAGCATTTGTTTTGACCCTTTATTGCAGAATTATAACCTTGGTATTATGTTTATAAAATGAAAAAAATATATATATATAAATTGAAAAATCATCACTAAGATTCTCAAATTTTTTGTTTTAACCAAGAGGAAAACAACGTAAAAATGAAATATTATTACAGTCCCCAAAAGAGATGATTTACCATTTCAATATATTTGCACTAGAAAAAGTGCAAAGAATAGAGATTTTCGTCATCTTGAATAGTAAATTAAGTGTATATAAGGTTCGATATTAATTACGAATCTTTTTAATCAATAATGTTTTGTTTCCTTTAAACCATCATTTCCCACATTTATCAATGTTAATTTTTTATGCCATTTTGAAATATATAAAATTTTAATTGAATATAAAAAATCTCAGATACCAAAGTATAAATCGTTAGGATGTCCAGAATAAAGGTACAATAATTACTACAGAAATATTGCTTGTAACAATGTAAAAGGATGCCTCTGATTTCGTTTAGTTTATATTTCTTACCTAATCAGGTATTTTCTAAATTTGTAAATTTAATTTAAAAAATGTAAGATCTTCTTTATAATAATTTATTAGAGATTTTCACAATGAGTTACATTAGTGCCATAGAGTGCTCCTATTCTAATTTTTGTTTTGAAACTTTAGTCCTTAGAATTTTTAGAATTGCTGAACTATAAGGATAATGCTGATATCAATGACTTTCTGTATCTGTATCTAATTAGATCGCATTTTGTATTAGTCGGTATTCGACCTCATAGTTTTAACCCCTTTAATATTTCATTTTTCCTTAACATGGGCCAATTGTTTTCTTGACATAAAACGAAAATGTAAGCTTAGATTGGATCCCGCTATCTCCAGACCCGTTCGATATGGAAATATTAAGAGAAAAAGCCATTTGCAAAGCAGATACCTAAAAATTTTGGAAATATATTTTTACCTATTTAGTTATTTAGGACCAACGTTGAAAACAAGTTAAATCTTTATATAATTCCATGATGCGTTTTAGAAATCTAAAATGATAAGCGAAGCATGTTAATTTTCTTCATTGCACTGATTGATCATTTAGTATAATGAAAGTTAAAATATTTTTAGAATGTGTTCTTGGTCAATAAGTAACCATCTAGTCCAGATAATAACCAACGACAATTAAATTAATAGATAAATAAATGAATAAAAGTAAAAACATGAATACGTAAATAGAAAAGTGAAAAAAAGAACTGTGATGAAAACAATAATAGTAGTTGTGCTCGATTATCTGACTTACAAAGTATACACACTGCGTAACATTTTGATTGACGGCACAACTGCGCATTCTACACTTGCTTTTTTAATGTGATATAGCTGAAGACTATGTAACACGGACAGGTAATTTCTATTGAAAACGAGTGCTATAACTATTAGCGTGTTAGAATTGTGGAAACACAACTATGGAAATTATAAATATAAAGCGAAAGAATGCTTTTACCCCATGCTTCAAATACAGAAATTTCAAAAACCAAAATATTAATCTTCAGGATGCCCAAGATACATATACAAATCTGGTGAATATTGGGAAGGACGGACCTCTGGAACCCAGGGTTTGACGTTTACTGCAAATTGTTTGAATGTAAACCGCCATTTTAAGAATACAGGTCTTGTGTATCAAACAATATCAAAGAAGTGATCGACTCCGCTAATATCAAAACTTTTTTTTATATATAATTTAGTAATGTAAGCTGACCGGCAATGTTGATTGATTTTAAATGAATTTCTGTACATCATTTTTTATAACGTTTACTTTGTATAACGACCGTAAATATTGTATACTTTTAGTATCTTGTTATACTTCAATGTACCTTGTACATTAGCTATGAACGTTGTATACTTGTAATACACTGTAATTTTATAAAAGTTATAAACACTATATTCTTACGGTACATTGTTATAACTCATTGTAATTCTACAACACAATGTAATCCAACTGCTGTACCTTGTACAACAGATGTAAACGTTGAATACTTATGGTACAACAGCTATAAACGTTGTACATTGTTATAGCTAAATGTACCTAGTACAACAGCCGTAAACGTACACTGTAGTAACTGTACCATGTGCAACAACTGTAAACGTTGTACACGTACTCTACAATGTACAATGGCTCTAAATTAAGTATAAAGGTGTCATGAAGGTGTAAGCATGACTATACTTATAATGGAGTGATCGACATGAATTACTGATATAAAATAAAGTTGAACAGAAACTGTACACTACCTACACAGTGATATTTATTTACCATACAATCAAAATACGCGTTGTAATGTAAAGTAGAAAAATATTAAGCATGAAAAAATGTTTACGAATATGGACGTGAACTGTAAGTTGACAACTATACCACTTTTTAAATTTCCACATTTTCTACATTAAAGCGGTTACATAATACCAAAGTTATACAAAAGATCCGATATGCTAGTATTGTTCAATATACGATCATTTCAAATACTTACTGATAAGGTGTTGTCAATGCGATATAAGGAATCACATTTGAGGTCAATATTTGCAAATTATATGCTCGCTATAGCGATCTTGTTGGCAGTTACTATTTTTCACCGACTGAAACGTTGATTTATTGATCTGATAGTATTTGCTGAAACGACAGTACCGATTGAAATAAGTTTTTATTTATAGCAGTATTATATAAAGTATAAAATTTCAGGATACATATACAAATCCGGTGATATTGGGCAAACACGGATCTCTGGGAATCCTGAGGTGAGACCAGGTGTCATGGAGGAGTAAGCATCCCATGTGTACCGGTCCCAATCACCGTGACTCAACAGTCATTTCAAATGAAATACGTGAGGAAAAAATCCTCGTTACAATTGGTACAGACGACTCAACAACGGCTATCGAACAGGTAACTCAACATTTCATTTAGTTGAGACCAGGATTTATTTCCAATTTGATTTAATTTGGATGTGACTGTGGACGTAGAGTGGGTGTGACCGGTTGTTGGAGGATACTAAAGTCTCTATGACAACTGATCTCAACAACTGAAATTTCCGGGGTTGCGTATGTTCGACATATTTGTAAATTATCTTGTGGGCTTTCTAAAATTAACACTTTTGTATCTGTTCTTTTTGTAGTTGTATACTATCTTCTGGGACTTCAAACAGTTAACACTTTCGTATTTGTACTTTTTGTATATTTGTGTATTATCTTCTAGGCTTTTCTAGTTAACACTTTCGTATTTGTACTTTTTGTATATTTGTGTATTATCTTCTGGGCTTTCTAGGTAACACTTTCGTATTTGCACTTTTTGTATATTTGTGTATTATCTTCTGGGCTTTTCTAACAGTTAACACTTTCATATCTGTACTTTTGGTATTTGTATATTGTTTTCTTGGCTTTCTAACAGTTGGCACTATTTGTACTTTTTATATTTGTATTTTGTCATCTGGGCTATCTACCACTTAACAATTTCGTATATGTATATTTTTGTATATTGTCTTGTTGGGTTTCTAACGGTTAAGACTATCTGTACTTTTTGTATTCTATGTGACCTGTACAGCGTACGTTGAGAGTTATCAGGTGTTAGACAAACAGTGTGAACTGTTAAATGTTGATAACGTGATATGTATAAAACACACATTTTATCAATGGACTACTATGACACAATATTCATGTCACCTAATTCTTTTATTTCATAATTCTGATATCTGGAGTTTACTTAATGAAAAATGTTAGAAAACATATGACCGGGTCTTTGCATTGAATATGTAACATTGGAACAAATCTTGTAATATACGTGTATTGTCTGATGTATGTATATTATGTAATAACAAAGTATGGTAAACACACCAGAACTGATATTACGATATAATTCGTTATTACATAATATTATTTCAGAAATCTATCTCGACATTGTTATCATTTTCACATATGAATTAATAAAAACATTTACAAAATATTGTTGAATATATCTGAAACATGCAATAATATAGGGAGACCATAATCAGGTATACTTGACCTAAACTATCTTTATAACGGGCATTTCAGTACGAAAAATAATTTGCTTCAGATTTTTCTCAATCCATATAAAATATAACATTCTTAAATAGATAACTTGGACTCTATGGTGCTGCATCATCAAAAGATTTTCCCTATTGACACCTAAAAAGTTAAGTAAATTTACGTGTTTGATACGGGATTGGCATATTATGACAGGAATATTTTGTTTAGATTCTTTTTTCGTATTCCGCAAGAAAATATTATGAAATTGATAAAGTCTTGTATGATAAAAGAAAGTCTTTAACCGCAGAGAACTCCATTACCTGGAAGGACTAATGACTACATTATTGCACTAACTGCTAGTAAAATATATTGAAGAGGGCGCCAGAAGTCATCCTGACCGGCCGTAAATTAGTGGTGTTAAATTTCTGTGAATTTTTGCAGCATTTTAAGCCTTGGCCATTAGCGTGATGATAGAAAGACTATATGTTTCGACGATTTATGAAATTCTATACCATTTATCCGTTTGTGTTTGTTTACATGACTTCTGCGTAAGTAAGGGCATTTCAAATTACATCAACACAAACATTTGTCGGTATGTTTAGTGCAACAGCTTCTCAGAGCGATCTTATCGCTTTAGATCCTGACCTTTCTTTCAAGAATATCGCTGATGACTCCAGTCACTGCAATTCAACAAGGTCGTACCGAGCACCTGCCTTTTCGTGAATTGTGGCTAATTTTTACATTTATCTATGATGGACGAGGCAATGTTTCTAAAATAAACGTAAAATGTCACAATAATTGAATTCAGTTTCGTCTGTCAATTAAATATTTTCCAACTGTGAACATTATGATTGGTTTCCTAAAATAATTTCAAAAGAATCCATAGACCACTGACCAATACTATGCACTTCGTCCTATGAAGTGGTCAATTGAAGAAAGCCGAGATAGTGCACCTCTTTGTTCCACCAACTATAGAACTAATAATCTGGCCATAATCTGTCCGGAGAATTCAATCACTTACATAATACCTCAGGCGCGGTCAAACTGTGCAAAATCCATAATTTACGATTCAATTGTTACATTCTTGGCTAGTTTCGATCGTGGGAAAACTAAGAAATAATTACAAGTTGTTGAGGAGATTGCTTCCATAATGCCATCAAGACATGAGGACCGATGGGACCTGTTGTCAAGTTACAGAATTAGTATGGCCCGGTATCAATCCGCTTTGTTTCTTTGTTTTATAATACAAGTCAATACTTCCGCAACGATGACTCTCAAATGACGGATAGAGTAGTGCCCAATCTATTACGGTGGATTGAATTCGAACAGCATTATTAAATTATTCACGTGTCAATTTATTACTGGATTTTATCAACAATGGTCAGATGCCAATTCAAATATAGCTTCAGATGGATAATATTAATAAAGTTACGACACTGCTCCAATTACTGTGTAGGATGTTCCATACTTCGCAACATATTGTCTTTATTTTCAAATAATTGATTTTTCAAAGATTGTCTCGAATTACCTGTTCATGTCTAAGTTAATGTAGATTTTGTATATCTAACTCTATCTTAATTAATTTTGAAGATTTGAACGTTGTTAATTGTATTACACATATAATATTGTATTGTTAATGAATACCTGTGTGAAGTTAAAGGTGAATTTCTATCCCAATTTATCTTAAAGGAATTTCACTGCGAAATCATATTAGGATCTCTAATTGCACAGAATCAGCCACTTACTATAGGTTATGTATTGAACTGAAGCAAAGCCGCTATAAAGTTTAAATATTTCAAAATAAGATGCATATCGACGACGCCTGATAATGTGCTTATTTGTATGATGATAATTAACAATATAAATCAATTCAATTCTATCTATCTATCTATCTATCTATCTATCTATCTATCTATCTATCTATCTATCTATATATATATATATATATATATATATATATATATATATATATATATATATATATATATATATATATATATATATATATATATATATATATATATATATATATATATTCCTTTAGACCAGAGGGCTGACAAATGTAATTATTATCTCTGGGACGACTATATGTATAATTAAAATGCGTCCTCCTTGTGTTTTCGATGACCTGCGAGTGTCCTGTCACTCCAGGGTAAGCACAGAAAAAAATAAATAGACCGGTATCCATAAAGCAATGTCTGACCATTAATTAAACAATAGCCCACACCACATCCCCCCACAGACCCGCCCCGCCCCCCCAGGCACCACACCCCCCCCACCCTCTCGCCCCCCCACCGCATCCCCACCCACCGCCCACCCGACCTCCCACGTCACCCCCGGCCACCAACCCCCCGAGCACCCACCCTCGCTCCCGACAACTCAGCCACCCCCCCCGCCACCCCCACCCCCTCCCCCCTCCCTTCACACCCACCACCCCCACCTCCACACCCACACCGCCGATCCACCCCCTCGTCCCGCACCCCCTCAAAACCCCAGCCCCTACACCTCAACAACACCACCCCTCACCCCCCCCCCCCCTACCACCACCTCCCCCACCAACCCCCGCCCCCCCGCCACCCCCCCGACCGCCACGCACCCCACAACCCCCAACCTCGACCCCCCCCAACTAGCCTATCCCCACCCCAACTACCCACCTCCCACCTCGACAAGACCCCGACACCCACCCACGCTCCCCCCGCCCCACCCCAACCACCCCTCCTACCTCCCACCGCCAACACCACCCCCACCACACCTCCAACCCCCCCCGCCACCGCCCTCTCCACCCCCCCACCCGCCACCCACCTCCACTCCCCCCCCTGCCTACCACACTCCGCCCACCCCCCCCAGCATCACACCCCAGTTCCCCCACCCCCCCAGCCCCCGCCCATCCCCCCCCCCCCCCACACCCACCCCCGCGATCTCCAATCCCCTGCACAATCCACCCACTCCCCTAACACCCCCCCCCCTTCCCCCCCACCACCCTCCCCCGCCCGCGCTCCTCCCCCCCCGACAGCCACCAACGATACCCCCACACGCCACCACCAGCCACCCCATCGCCGCGCCCCCCTCCCAACACCCCCCCCACGCGCCCCCTCCCCCCCCTCCACCCCCACCCCCCCCCCCCATACCCGCCCCCCCACCCCCCCCACCCCCGCTCGCCCCACCCACCCCTCCCCGCCCGCACATCAACCTCACCCCCCCCCCCCCCCCACCCAGACCAGCCCCCCCCAACCCCCGACCCCACGCCCCCCCGCTCTTCGGTGCCCCCCACTCTCGTCCCACCCCCCCCCTGCCCTCCGCACGCCCGCCCCCCACCCCGTCCCCCCCGCCACCCCTTGTGTTTTCGATGACCTGCGAGTGTCCAGTCTCACCAGGTAAGCACAGAAAAAAATAAATAGACCGGTATCCATAAAGCAATGTCTGACCATTAATTAAACAATAGGATTTGTACGTGTCTCTTGGTATAAATTTCAAAATACAACAGCTGGCACGAGCCGAAATAATTTCTTTTATTGTTAAGTTGGAATACAATAAAATATCGCCTTTAAATACTATAATAAAACAAAGATAGAAAAGACAGAATAAAAAGATACAAGACTTCTATAAATATTCATAACTTTTATCTTAACTTGACCGGACAAGTAATGTGAAACTGATGACGGTGATTAAAAGGTAGGATTTGTGTTTTGCATTTACAGAAGTAATTTTTTCGATTGATACATGAAAACGGCATCTCAGTGGGTAAATGTTGACCATCGGCGACCGCGTGGTCATCTTTTGTTCATAGATCTGATAGTTTTTTCTCCACCTGCATTTCATTTTGACCCCTTAAGACTTCAGTGTCACATACAAAGAGCCAATTAACGGTTAAGAAAGTTCAACTTCTTTTCACATTTCGTCATTATCGTAAAATATTTCGCGTAGCCGCGACTTCACCCGAAGAAGTTCAATGTTAGGCTGCCGGAATTGTCCCAATTGAAATGAAATTACAAACCGAAACAAATAATAGCCTTAATTGAACATATATCTTTACTCTCATTAATAATTTTTACGTGGAGTAAAATTAGAAAATGATTTATACGCAGTTATTAACTTATATCAAAAAGTTTTGTCAGTTATGCACATTCTCGTTCTAAATTAAAATGAGCATTCCTTTTGAAAATGTGCAATTCGCAATATCTGGAAATGAGGATGAACATTCCAGCAGTCTTTTTCAGAAATAGTGGAAAAGAGAATAACCCCTTAAGTCAAATTTGCTACATAAGATAGAGTGGTCAATGTTTCAACAAATTCTTTAACATTACATTCAGTTCACATTTTGTTACGTTGAATGTATTACATTAGAGTTACAAATGGTATACCTTATATAGATCTTTAAAAAGTCAACGATGTAACCTTGACTTGTTATGAATAGCGTACGTTTTAATGCATTTTATCTTTCAACTTTTAAACCATGATGTAGACGTTTTCATTAAAACCTTTAACATCACATCCCTCTAAAGGTTACGACGACTTTAAACAGGTGTGTTACTTCATTTCATTTAACTTTCTTACATAATACGGAGTATTTTATGTCATAGAACAGAATAGTGAAAGAAAGCGTTCTTTTGGGGTCGTAACCTGGAGGCGAACAAAGACGTCAATGATATAACAACACATTATCTGGTAGAATCAAGTGTGGGAAAAGCTTAATGACCATTTGAATTTAATCTTGCTTCTGTGTTTAAATTCAGGTTAACGTTTAACTCAAGAACATTTGCACTGCCAATTGCGATTTCAATTTAAAAAGAATATTAGGTTCAAGGAATCAATTACGCAGTTTTTCTTCTCTGAGACGATTTTACCTGATTTTCAGACATAATTTGTTGACAATGTCGTATTCCTGTGTATAACAATCTCATTATATTAGAATTGGGCTGATGTTTCTGACCTTCACAACGATTTGTCCAAATTGCTACCATTTATATGAATTTAAACATTATGAACAAAAGTAGTGTAACTTTAATGTTCCAGATGATGTTAAAATTTACGGTGTTTAATTACTTATAGTTTAGATATGGAAATAAATATCATTATCAATGTTTTTCCACTTTGTCCATAGGATCATACAGACAATTTACATGTTTTTTTTACTTTGTCTTTAGGTTCATACAGACACATTACACGGTTTTTCAGTTTGTCAATTTTCATGTTTTTTTTCACTTTTTCTATAGGTTCATACATCAATTTACTTGTTTTCACTTTGGCTATAGGTTCATACAGACAATTTACATATTATTTTCATTTTGTATATAGGTGGTTCATAGAGTCACTTTACATGTTATTTTTCACTTTCTCTATAGGTTCATGCAGACAAATTTCACGGTTATTCACTTTGCCAATTTACATGTTTTTTCACTTTGTCTATAGGTCCATACATCAATTTACATGTTTTTTTTGTTTGTCTATATGTCCATACATCAATTTACATGTTTTTTTTACTATGTCTATAGGTTCATATATCAATTTACATTTTGTTTCTTTGTCTATAGGTCCATAATAGGTTCTTTATAGGTCCATACATCAATTTACATGGTTTTTTTTTTTACTTTGTCTATAGGTTTACATTTTACATGTTTTATTTTTTGGTCTATATACATCAATTTACATGTTTTTTTCTTTGTCTATAGGTCCATACATCAATTTACATGTTTTTTTTACTATGTCTATAGGTTCATATATCAATTTACATGTTTTTTTCTTTGTCTATAGGTCCATACATCAATTTACATGTTTTTTTTCTTTGTTTATAGGTCCATACATCAATTTACATGTTTTTTTAATTTGTCTATGTCCATACATCAATTTTTTTTTCTTTGACATAGTATCAATTATGTTTTTTTTTCTTTGTCTATAGGTCCATACATCAATTTACATGTATTTTTCACTTTGTCTATAGGTCCATACATCAATTTACATGTTTTTTTTACTATGTCTATAGGTTCATATATCAATTTACATTTTTTTTCTTTGTTTGTTTGTCTATTTACATGGTCTATAGGTCCCATACATCAATTTACATGTTTTTTTTTCTTTATGTCTATAGGTTCAGGTCATACTATCAACATCAATTTACATGTTTTTTTTCTTTGTTTATAGGTCCATACATCAATTTACATGTTTTTTTACTTTGTCTATAGGTCCATACATCAATTCACATGTTTTTTTTCTTTGACTATAGGTCCATACATCAATTTACATGTTTTTTTTCTTTGTCTATAGGTCCATACATCAATTTACATGTTTTTTTCTCTTTGTCTATAGGTCCATACATCAATTTACATGTTTTTTTACTTTGTCTATAGGTTCATGTATCAATTTACATGTTTTTTCACTTTGTCTATAGGTTCATATATCAATTTACATGTTTTTTCACTTTGTCTATAGGTCCATACATCAATTTACATGTTTTTTTCTTTGTCTATAGGTCCATACATCAATTTACATGTTTTTTTCTCTTTGTCTATAGGTCCATACATCAATTTACATGTTCACTTTATCTATAGGTTCATACATGGACAATTTGCAATTAACAACTTTCTCATGGAGTAAAATTAGAAAATGATTTATACGCAGTTATTAACTTATATTAAAAAGTTTTGTCAGTTATGCACATTTTCTTTCTAAATTAAAATGAGCATTCCTTTTGAAAATGTGCAGTTCGCAATATCTGGAAATGAGGATGAACATTCCAGCAGTCTTTTTCAGAAATAGTGGAAAAGAGAATAACCCCTTCAGTCAAATTTGCTACATAAGATAGTGTGGTCAATGTTTCAACAAATTCTTTAACATTACATTCAGTTCACATTTTGTTACGTTGAATGTATTACATTAGAGTTTACATTTTTTTTCACTTTGTCTATAGGTCCATACATCAATTTACATGTTATTTTCACTTTGTCTATAGGTTCATACATTGACAATATGCATGTTTACGTATTTTTCACTTTGTCAGTAGGTTCATAAATCACTTTACATGTTATTTTTTCCAAATTGCTCATTGGTTCATAAAGTCTCTTTACATGATATTTTTCACTTTCTCTATAGATTAATACAGATTTACATTTTTGCAAATTATCCATAGGTTCATAGAGTCACTTTACATGTTATTTTTCACTTTATCTATAGGTTCATACAGACAATTTACATGTTATTTTTCACTTTATCTATAGGTTCATACAGACAATTTACATGTTATTTTTCACTTTATCTATAGGTTCATACAGACAATTTACATGTTATTTTTCACTTTATCTATAGGTTCATACAGACAATTTATATGTTATTTTTCACTTTATCTATAGGTTCATACAGACAATTTACATGTTATTTTTCACTTTATCTATAGGTTCATACAGACAATTTACATGTTTTATTTTTCACTTTATCTATAGGTTCATACACACAATTTATATGTTATTTTTCACTTTATCTATAGGTTCATACAGACAATATACATGTTTTATATTTTGTCTTTAGGTTCATACAGACAATTTACATGTTATTTTTCACTTTATCTATAGGTTCATACAGACAATTTACATGTTATTTTTCACTTTATCTATAGGTTCATACAGACAATTTACATGTTTTATTTTTACACTTTGTTATTTTTCACTTTATCTATAGGTTCATACAGACAATTTATATGTTATTTTTCACTTTATCTATAGGTTCATACAGACAATTTATATGTTATTTTTCACTTTATCTATAGGTTCATACACACAATTTATATGTTATTTTTCACTTTGTCTATAGGTTCATACAGTCACTTTACATGTTATTTTTCACTTTATTTATAGGTTTATACAGACCATTTACATATTATTTTTCACTTCATCTATAGGTCCCTACAATACGTCGTTACAGTATAGACATTACCACGCTCTTTTTATTCTCATTTTGAGATTCACTCAAACCACAAAGTTGCAATAACAGTACATCGTGGAAGGATGTGTTTATATCTTATGTTGATGATTTGTGTATTGTCATGGATGATGGATCTTATATTTGAATGTGTTTAGATTAAGCCAAAACTTCCGAGAGACTCGAGTCTAAATGACTTCCAAGTTCTATGAACACTATAAATCTTATTACATCCATTGTTTAGGTCAAGGTGTCATATTATATTAAACGTTGAATTTTGTTGATCGCACCTGTTGTATATTCAGCTTGTGTATTACGTTTGTTGAGTATTGGAAACAGATGACCATCGCATGATATCATTAATTTATTCTGTTTGGTCAATAATGAAGTAATTACATGTCAATGATTGTTTGGGTATTTATTGTGTAATTTTGCCAGGTCATACGCCATAGCTTAGAACGTTACACAATAAAGGAAATAATTGACAGCGTGTATTGCTTTGAGCTAAATCAGTCACATATGCCGCGTACAATTCAATTAGTGTTAGCATTTAATGATAGGATAGCAGAGAGTGTCGTACAGATCACCTCAGTTTTAAATTATTACTAAATGTGTCTCGAGCAAGCTTACAGGGCACTGTACTCAATTCATCAATATTATTTGATAAAATTATTCAAAAGAAAACTTTTTACGCCTTTCCTAGCTTGTTTAAAATTAAAATGTACATTTGCCCCACAAATTCTTTGTCTATTTCGAAATCATTTTACAGAATTCTACTATCGAGTTATCTAACCATTTTGCTGTATTCCAAAGTTTGGCAGTAGCTTCCTGCCTGCGTCTGACCTGGTCATACATCACGCCAAGGAACATTATATAACCGCACGTAGAGAAGCTGGTCAGTTTATCCTACATCTGTTTACACTTATGAAATGGGATATGGGGTACAAAAGTTTAACATGAGTTGTCAGTCAAGTTTTGTGGTACATCAAAGTAGCATATGTAATCTGATGCAGAACGATGATGAATAGCGGTAATAGTTGTGAGGTTCTATATGGAGACCTTGAAGGGTGCGCTAAAGTAAATCCATCGATTTCAAATCTAAAGTCGCACAAATTAAATAGTAAATAACTCTCTCTCTCTCTCTCTCTCTCTCTCTCTCTCTCTCTCTCTCTCTCTCTCTCTCTCTCTCTCTCTCTCTCTCTCTCTCTCTCTCTCTCTCTCTCTCTCTCTTGTGTATCTTGTTGAGATGATACCACAATATTAATCAAAAGATCAACTGAGAGATTATGCACAAACATGTTTTGTGTTCTATTTCTTTCTTGGTAAAGTCGAAAGTACAACTAAATGACATCACGTGTAGACATTCAAACTGAACACAATGAAATGTTGTATTGCACAGTGAATCAGGGATAATGATTTGAAATAAGAAGGGAAAGAACAAATAATTAGTCTCGTAGTGAACATTGGTCGTTGCTATGTTAACTCTTTAGACAATCATTATGACTTCTCCGTGTTTCCTTTGAAGTAAAACCAAAGAAATAGTTTCGATTTCTGTTTGTATTACTCTGTTTCGCTTGGAGGGGTGTTGGGTTGCCTGTTTGATGGTGGTTAATTGAGTCGTCTGTGCCAGTTGTGACGGTGGTTTCTTCCTCACTTGTTTTGTTAGATCTTGACTGTTGGCTCGCGGCGTGTTTGAACGGTTGGCGGGGATACTATCTCCTTCATGACACCTGATCCTACCCCTCCATTTGCAGAGGTCCATGTTTGACAGATACCACCAGATTTGTATATTGTATCATGGGCATTCTGAAGATGTATACATTAGTGTCTATATATTTATATATATATATATATATACAACAGAGCCCGAGCATACAAAACTTTAACATACGTCTCTGTCTTGACACATAGATTTAGATAATAAATAAACTATGCCATATACTATATATAAGTATGTTACATCTTGTAAGAAGACTATATGAACGTTTTGCTAAGTCAACGTAAACATCTTAAAACTACTTCTACTGACGTCATTGATACCTTACCTTGACATTGAAAAACAGTTATTTAGTGGCTTCCATTCTTTTGACAAAACCAAAACATAATTTCTTCTCATTAGTTATTATATCATATCAATGTCATTAAATAAAATGGATTATTAAAGGAAATCATTCCAATATGTGTTATAGCGTGTATAAAGCAGGTCAAGACCAATGAAATACAATAAACAACTTGTAACAGAACTTTTTCTGTTGATACAAATGCGTACAGTAAGATATCTATAAGGCACTTAACATCACTGTAACATGACTACCCAAGACTATTTAAAGTTTATTACACAGAAATTCAGTTTTTAACAATAGAGTATAACAAAAAGTAAAACGAGAATACACGTTTATACCAGGTAACAGTGAAGAACAGTAAACTACATGATAAACAGATGAAAGCGTAACTCTAGAGCCCCAATCTGACAACCATTAAATGTAAGCTGTATGGGAGCGTGTGAAGAAATCTCCGCTGATAAGTAAAAAGTATGAAACAAACCACATTCGTATTGCATATAGATTTGTCATCGTGACCTTGCAGGTGTCCACTGCATGAACTTTTCAATCCCATAAAAGTTTCCATCATCATCATCATCGTCGTGTTCGTCGTCGTTGTCATCGTCATCATCATCAAGTTTCAAATCTTCATGCAATACAATTTATGCAGCTTTCTAAATTACTTTTCAAATTTTAAAGTTGAAGAAAGAAATGACGTAAAATATTATTTCGAGAGAGAGAGAGAGAGAGAGAGAGAGAGAGAGAGAGAGAGAGAGAGAGAGAGAGAGAGAGAGAGAGAGAGAGAGAGAGAGAGAGAGAGAGAGAGAGAGAGAGATTGTTCTCCTTACAAGCGATTCAAGGCAGTAGTTGCTGGGTTGGACTTGAATTGCTGTATTTTGCTTTTGCCAAATCTTATTTGGTTGGACATCCATATTGCATCATGATGGTAATCGTCAGCGGTCAATATATTAACCTACTGGACATCAGTTGACCAACAGTTTTCTAGTGCGCTGTGCATATTATTATGTTTATCTTTTATAACATGACAGATACAAATGTACATTGGCAGATCTTTTCTAGGCCATATTGTCAAATCATAAATCTCGTAAACATATTTGTATATAATGTAGAGAAAATATTTGATTATTGCATTAGCGGATAGTTGCACTCAAGGTAATAAATTTAAGGAGGTATTTTCGTTACCAGCTTATGGCCAGCTGTCATGGAGTAAATTATATGAATGCAGTCGCGTATATTACACTTGGGTGACCAAGTATTGTGACATGTAACAACACAAAACGCTGTTTATAAGTCATTTGTCATAGACATACAGATTGTATACCGTATACTAACAATATCTAAGGTACACGAGAGATAGGTTAATTATAAATCTTGTTGTGTGACCCCCAGCGACCACACATCAAACATTCTTGTCATGTATTTCAGAATATTTGGTAAGTGTTAAAATGAGCAATGGAAAGGCCATGTTGTTTGGCAATTGTTATGATAACAAACTTCTCTGTTTACGATGCCTTTTACAAAATACAGGGACGTTAGAATTACCATAATGACTGACTTTAACAATCTAACTTCAATATTAACACAAACATGCAATTACAAGTTCCGTATACAAAAATGAATAACCTATCTCCATTTAGGTGCATAATTATGATGACACAGATTCTAATTGAGTGGAAAATATACGAAAAAGGACATATATCATATAATCGAAAATCATGAAATAAAATCAGCTGAAGTTTCTGAAGTTATCTATTGCTTATCCGTTGTGATTTGGGAACAAACATTATCAGCAGAATGTTTAAAAACTTTTGATTAAAGAGAAAGTTTTGTAATCGAACATGTTACAGAACATGTCATGATTTCTTCTGATTCAAACCGCCATTTGTACTCTTGTTTATGTCATGTTTCACATCCCACAATCATATATAATCATATTTCAGATAATAAGCTTATGCTTATATTTTGAACTGATTATCAACATAATTTACAGTTACAGCATTTCGACCCGGTGATTTACCGTAATCAGATATTACAACTCGTAATAGTACATCATATGTTATTGATGATAACATAAATATAAAAGAGTCAATAAAAAGTATATAAACAATAAATGTCGTCATTGATTAAATGTTTGTGAATTTCTATTGTTTTCATTGCTTTCCAAATACTCATAAGCACCCGCCCCCAGCTGTAGGTAAAGTGCCACAAGTTTTGACTTATACTATGGACTGAAGCGAATGCAGTCATTGTAATTGTTCAGACCCCGCAATAAAGAAATGACGTAAAAGAAAAACTCTCAACAATTTTACATACCCGATTTTGATGTATTTTATTTGACATTTTGTTTATTTAAATATTTTTATTAACAATGTATCTAATGATCATTTTTGTGCGTAGAATTAATGAGATGCTACAAAATAATCTTGGGTGTTTAAAGAACCACTAGGCCTCCCAATATTTTATGTATTCCGGAGTCCATCTTTGAAGTACAGAATGAATCACTGTGTGTTATTGTTTTGATTAATTTACTAACTGTGGATACAGATAAACTGGAATTAGCATTCCATGCCAAAGCAAAATATGTTTATTTCTTTCGCTTTTCAGTCATTCTTACTTATCAAATCTTGACATTTTAGATAAACTTTGAAGAAATCAAGATGAGATTTCACATGCAAATGGACAGGGCAAACATGAGTCTTCGCAATATGAGTAAAGCTTATATCAATATACACTTTTGACCTCACGGGTTGCATGTTAGAATAAACATTTTAGAATTATGTTGTCTCGACGAAAATAGAAACGGCTTGGCGAATAAAATTCGAGACGGAAGAGATAAGACTTCAAATTCCTGAAAGCATATACCGATATGAAAAGGAGAAATTCTTGTAATAATCGTTTGTTTCAATATGATAAGTTAATAAATCGGCAATTAAGATATACCACGCCCTTAGAAATCTTGTTTCATAGAAAAATGTTTACAACTTCATTAACAAGATGTAGATATATACATATACAGATCATATATATAAATATTTATTCGGACTCACAAAATATTAAGGGCAGCAAACCAGACCACCAATGAATATTACGCCACTCAAATATGAATAAAGTGAACCACCTATAAAGTGAGCAATGCGTTGTTATATGCAATAAAAATCTCCAATAAAATTGTATGTAATAAATTTGGACCCTCTAGTTTATTCTTTAAATTGCATCGTCTCTCAGTGGGTCAATAAAGGACCACCAAGAAGAATTATCCTTACTTCCGTGAAGTATTGCCAAGCTAATTGAAAATTACGTCATTTCCTGTTCATCGGCTCTATATCCTTACATAATTTCCATGAATAAGATTTATAGAGTCGTAATTCATACGAACGCATAATAGTTAAATGATTTGCTATCACTAAGATAAAACAAATGACCATTCACGGTGATGTCATCAAACATTGCATTTAAAAAATTATGCAACAATATGCAAGGATAAACAAGATAATAATAATTAACGAATCACAAAGATCTAAAAATTTATGCAACAGTCATCTAGATGATCAGCTATTTAGTTAATTTTCAAGTTTGATATCTACATGACGCTTACGCGTTCAGTAGAAAAAAATGGCGGGCTGGTGTGTGTGTGTGTGTTTCTAAACTTCATTGGTAATTGCAGTTTAAACTTATCAAATGAAACCTATCAAACTGAATAAAATTGACTATTTCCTAAGTATATCATATTTTGTCTGTCTTTTATGACCTAGTATTGACATTTTAAGTCGTATATTTCTTCTACTGTCAGTCAAGATGTGTGAATGCGTTTTTATGCAAAATAAACAACCTAGCATTTGGTTCATTACATTTAGTGCTCATACACATATCATGTACAGCATATTGTCCCAGTATTGCATCTGTCAAATCTTTAAACGGTGTTACAACAAATATCAAGAAAGTAGAAAGGATAATTGATCCGATGCGCATATCGTACAAGGAATTGTGATAATAATAGCCTCAGGATACCGGATGCATTAATCGCTTTGTTATTATATTATCGCCTTGTAATCCCGCCGTTATTCTCAATACAACACATGGAGGCGGTAAAAATTATGACTTGTAAACCCAAAATGACCAACAAAGGGTATATATATATATATATATATATATATATATATATATATATATATATATATATATATATATATATATATATATATATATATATATATATATATATATATATATATATATATATATATATATATATATATATATATATATATATATGGTAACCTATAAGTAACCATTGCGTACTAACACTATTTCAGGTATTTTTTAAAAACGAGAACAGTAGTTTGGAAATGCTTTTAGAAATAAAACAAAAACACAATCAACGACATCGAAAACCTGAAAGTCAATCACTTTGTTTCTTAATTTCGCGCATAAAGCTTGACATTGATAATGCTAATACATAATTATTTTTCATTGAAAAATAAAATTAAGGAGAGCATGATTTGATTTGGGTTGTGTTAGTCTCGATAAATATATAATTTACATTACATTTACAGTGTAGTTGAGATTGTCTTATATTGGCATTATCCATTGGAAAGTATAATTATCTCTTACCGGTCCTCGACCAGTGTCATACACAGGGTATTAATTTGATCTTTACGTGGATGTCAAAATACATTTTATTTACTGTTTTAAATGCTATTCTGTATTGATATCATTTCTAATGTATTAATATTTCTTACAATGACAGATTGTAGTATATTAAACGAGTCTTCATGTATTTCTTATCAATAAACATTATTTATTTAGATAATTCGATTTAATTGTTGCACATGGTACAGAATATAACAAAAGATTAGACTGTGTTTTATAGCCTGTTTTGGACCTAAACGGACTAATGTCTGCGTTCTTTGTGTATCGCCTTTGTTGTTTCTAGAAAACATACGGAAGGGTCGACAGACAAATAAATAAGCCTTAACTGGCTTTGGTAATATAATTTTATACAATATATTTAAGCTACAGGTCAAATACATTACAGCTGGACCGAAGAACAGTAAATCTATTTCCAACATGTCTAACACTCTATCTGAATGTGTAATGAATCTAGTAAATAGTCGTTTTGAACTGTAACACGCTAAATTATTGATGTTAAAGGCAGACCACAGGAGATATCGCGATGAAACATTAGATAACCTGGTCCAACACGATAGTGATCTGAACAAATGCCGTAATTCACGCATCATTACCTTATATATTACATAATTATATCCCAGGGACAATTAAAGTCCTGGGGAATTGTAGGCAATGGTTTCGGTTTGTAATCATCAATTTACAATGTATAAACTTTGTGTTCGGTAAATGTTGACCTTGATAAGACAAAATAATGGTATGCAACAGAAATGGAGATTTTCAAATTCAAGATTTCATTTGATTATAGGAGTACATATACTTAGAACGGAGGTCAAAAGTGTATATTCCATTGCTGTAATTACATTTCCATGCAGTTATGTCTGAAAACATTAATACCAAATTACGTGAGCTAATGAACGGTTTAATGGTGATGAGAGATAAATGATGTTATGACCCGTATGAACTGTTACGCTGATCATAGATACGAGGATACATAGATAACAAATGCATTAGATTGTTCTGTGTGTCTTCAAATTGCATGTATCAAACGGATCTTAATGGGTATACAATACGGTTAAATCGTTATACCTTTATCGCGGCTCATCTACATATGAATTAACTCTTACATGAACTCATAAAACGATCACATCTTAACCGTATATCGCTATAGTTTGTGTATTATGTACATGTATGTGCCGCGTCACAAGTGGGTGTGGTATTTGATTAACACAAGGGGGGTGCTCCAAAAGGGATCAAGATTTTAATTCAACTTGAAATTCATGATATATTCATACAATACAATAGGAAAATTCCACTTGTATACTTTCGTTAATTATATTTATTGTTTTTTAATTTCTTTTAAAGGGGCAAGTACATCTACACCAAGTGAAAAGTATAATGAATTTTCAAAAATATTTTGGGCATTTCATTTTATTGCTTTTTAAAATATCATATTTAGCCGTTCCTGTATCTAATAACTCTGAATTTCATTTTATCATAAAAATATAACTACAAGGTAAAATGATGTCAGATATTACCTTCGATTAGAAAGGATCATGCAGAGAAGTTGCAGACCACCATACAATCCCAGATACCAAAGTATAAAATCTTCAGGATGTCCAGGATACATATACAGATCTGGCGACATTGGACAAATACGGACCTCTTGAAAACCAAAGGTAGGATCAGGTGTCATGGAGGAGTAAGCTTTAATTTGGCATACATAGTTGTACTATTACAAATACACATAAGCAATCATCATATACTGGATACCCTAGAACCACACAGTGGTATCTAATTATGTGTACTTATGTGTACCACACAGTGGTATCTAATCATGTGTACTTATGTGAACCACTCAGTGGTATCTAATTATGTGTACTTATGTGTACCACTCGGTGGTATCTAATCATGTGTACTTATGTGAACCACTTAGTGGTATCTAATCATGTGTACTTATGTGAACCACTCGGTGGTATCTAATTATGTGTACTTATGTGTACCACACAGTGGTATCTAATCATGTGTACTTATGTGAACCACTCAGTGGTATCTAATCATGTGTACTTATGTGAACCACTCAGTGGTATCTAATCATGTGTAATTATGTGAACCACTTAGTGGTATCTAATCATGTGTACTTATGTGAACCACTCAGTGGTATCTAATCATGTGTACTTATGTGAACCACTCAGTGGTATCTAATCATCCACTCAGTGGTATCTAATCATGTGTACTTATGTGAACCACTTAGTGGTATCTAATCATGTGTACTTATGTGAACCACTCAGTGGTATCTAATTATGTGTACTTATGTGTACCACACAGTGGTATCTAATCATGTGTTCTTATGTGAACCACTCAGTGGTATCTAATCATGTGTTCTTATGTGTACCACTCAGTGGTATCTAATCATGTGTACTTATGTGAACCACTCAGTGGTATCTAATCATGTGTACTTATGTGAACCACTTAGTGGTATCTAATCATGTGTACTTATGTGAACCACTCAGTGGTATCTAATCATGTGTACTTATGTGAACCACTCAGTGGTATCTAATCATGTGTACTTATGTGAACCACTCAGTGGTATCTAATTATGTGTACTTATGTGAACCACACAGTGGTATCTAATTATGTGTATTTATGTCTGCTACATAGTGGTATCTAAGCATTAGTACTTATGAGTACCACACAGTGGTATCTTATCATGTGTATTTATATCTACCACAAGTTGGTATCTAAAAATATGAACTTATGTGTACCATCCAGTGGTATCGAATCATGTGTACTTGTGTGTACCACAGTTGGGTTTCATCTACTGCATACAACTTATGTTTATTAAGACTCACTATACAAGAGTTTGTTATATGATGGTATTTGCTGTAGCATAAACAATGTGTGATCTGCTCTGGTACAACCACGTCACATGTCGCGAAAGTAAAATATTGAGAAATATAGGTACTTGAAAAATGCAAATTCGCTACAATCTGGAGCAAAATGGAGAATATCTTAAAGGGACATAAGCTGTGTTTATCTAAATAAAAGTTATTGAATTTTTTCTACTTTTACTACTTATACTTGATTACAATAACAAAAAGAGCTATACACAGGCCTAAAAATACACAGGTATAAAAATACTTATATTCCTAAATGTTTTATGAGAATAAGTATACCGTCAGGTGCTTAGAAGTTAGTTAACCACAAATGACTTAAGAACGTATGCTCGTTGAATTATTTATTCAAAAATTTGCAAGAACGTATGCTCGTTGAATTATTTATTCAAAATTTGCACGTGTTGCAAAAGTCACTCGACTTTTGGTAAAAAGCTACAACAAAAAACAAAAAAACCAATATAATACATGTTACTCATTCTAATTATAGCATTATATCACTCAAAATATTCAAAAGTACCATTGGTATATAAATTAGCTTAAATTCAACCATTATCAAATAAACCTTTTTTAAAAAGTTTACATGACCATATAGAAAAGGTAAGTATTTATCAGTAATTAATAAACCTAGCTAAAATGCATGTAAATTTGTCTCAGAATGTCTTAAGAGAAACAACATCTTATCAGGTAAAATTTCACTAAATTCTGTTTTGGTTCAAAAATAATTGCAAGTATGTTAAATATATACTTTAATGATGAAATTCCAACTTACTTTTTGTTCTTCTAAGTACAGATGCAAAAGTTAAGCTATAGATAGCATTATGTAAATTCAGCCACATCATGGTGCACAATGTGACCAACAGGAAACACTTAAAAAAGTACAGGTAAGACAGGAAGTGCTCAAATGAAAGTAAAGGTACAAAAATAAAAGTGAAAGTGATCACATGACCACAGGTAAGAAGAGTAAAGAGAAAGTAGACAATATAGGTCAATCTATGTAAATAAAACTGTTGAATTTCCGCCATAAATGCAGACCCACAACAAAACTGCCAAAAAATACCGGGATATGCAGCCACAAAATACAACATCACATACAGCAGTATCCGCAGTATATGTACCCCACCGGCGCCACCACCAACACATATTATTCTCCCACAAACAGATAGTACCACAGTGGCAACCCAGACAGAGCCAAACACAGTATACAGCAGAACAACAGGCCACCATGTAAAGGTTTGCGGTAAGTGGTGTTACCCCAGATCTGCATGCCCAGCATACAATGTACAGTGTGCAAACTGCCCACAAATGGCGACATTTTGTTTTCGTTTGCCGCAGGTAGATCAACACCAGTATATTCTGGGCAACAACCAACCCCAAATTATTATCATGGTCAGAATAGAAACTAAACCAACAAAATTTTCTCGCTAAGGACGCGCGCCTATCCTTGTAAGGAATAGGCACCACACTACTCATAACTGCATGCCCCAAAACATTTCATAATAAGCCATGTTATCAAATAATAACAATCACTCCCCCCACTAACATGTGAAACCCAAACCTACTCCAAACATGCCTTAGAACAGCTCAAACACTCAAACTCGGTTAATTTGATAATGCCTATTATGAAAAAATACTGTAAAGTACTCAAGTTTATGGAACTCCCATAAGAGCATTAGTTGACACGGGTTGCAACTATCTCGTGTGTAAGCAAAATCTGTTTTAACTAGGTTAGGTTTTAATAGAGACCAGCTACAGTCAAAATAATGCAACTGAGGCTGTAGCTGTTGGGGAAGAGAGAAAAACATTGCAGTCCTTGGTGTGCTATCCCTTCCAATTTCATTTGAGGGCATTATTATTGAACATCACTTCCATATCTTTGAAAAATTCAATCAGCCACTCATTCTTGGCATAGATTTTCTAAAGGCTAATGATGCTGTTCTTAATATTCCACAAAGCACACTTTTTCTTAGGGACCCCATCACCCACCAAAATTCATGCTATCGATGTAAACTCTGGTCCTTGCTCGAGTGGGTAAGTCAATTACAATCAATCCTAAGTCAATTATGGCTGTTTCAAGTACACATATCAAACCTATCAAACAGCTTGAATGTACTGCTTGAACCATTACCCGATTTTACCTAAACTGGGTTCTAGCAGGAGCTAAATGTTTAGTAGATCACAGTAAACAATACTCTCTATCATTTTATATACAGGTCATAAATCCAAGTGACAATCCTATAACTCTTAGATCCAAATACAAACATTGCTTCTGCCTGTATAGTAAACCCTGAAACAGTATCGTCACTTTGAAACTCCAACCCAGTCAAATACAAACTCTGCTCCTAAACTCCATGAAGTAAACCCCTTGACTTTGATCTCTTCTTGACTCTGACTTAACTTCAGATCAAAAACAAATGCTTTTAGCTTTTCTCCGTAAGCATAGGTCAGTCTTTGCTGCAGAAACTTACAGAGCTTGGTAAGTGTAACCTACAACCACATTACATAGAGACCGGAAATGCATTACCCAGTTCGCCAAAGATTTTATCGCCAGTCTCCTGAAACCAACGCTGAAATGACCGCCAACTGGAAGAGATAGCTAGAGCTGACATCATTGAAGAATCAACATCTATGTGGCAAAAGCCCCGTAGTTGATGGTAAAAAAAAAGAATGGGTCAGTTTCGTTTTGTCGTCTCCGATTACAGAAAATCTGAATTCACTGTAACACAACAGTTCACTTTCCCCTACCAAGGCTAGAAGATGTTTTTTGACACAATAGGTATGTCTAAAGCTCAGATCTTTTCTACACTTGATTTAGCCTCTGTTTTTGGCAGATACCTATGAACCTGAAACTGCCCACACAAAATCGGCATTTGTCACTCCCACAGGGGTATATCAGTGGAAAGAATGCCTTTTGGTCTTGTTAATAGCACCAGCTAGTTTTCAGCTTAATGACTCAGGTTTTAAGAGGACTAAATTGGAAAATCTGTCTTGTTTATGTTGATGATATTCTGGTATTCTCTAGTTCCTTTACTCAACATCTTCAGCATCTGGACCAAATTTTCTCTCACCTCTCTTCAGCAGGTCTGACTTTAAAGCCCAGCAAGTGCTCTTTTGCTCTTAAAAAGGTCCAATATCTTGGTCATGTCATTACTAAAAATGGAGTTCAAGTTGATGTTGCAAAAACAGAAAGCTGTCATAATCATTTCCCATCATCCCCAATATCTACCAAAGATATCAGATCATTTCTCGGGCTTTGTAACTACTATCGCAGGTTTATTGCAAACTATAGTGCTATCATAAATCCTCTCACTTCCCTTCTTCGTAAGGATGTACGATTCAAATGGTGCGACTCATGTCAACAGGCCTTTGACAAGCTAAAACAAGCCCTAACTTCTCCTCCTGTTCTTGCTTACCAGAGAAAACTCAAAACATTTCATACTCACAACAGATGCATCAGAAAACAGCTATTGGGTTTATTTTTGGGTCAGTTAGATGACAACAAGAAGGAGCGTGTTATATGCATTTATGGTGGACGATCCCCTAAATAAACATGAAAGAAAGTACTCTATATCTGAGAGAGAGTGTTTAGGTATCATAGAAGGCATAAAGACATACCATGTCTATTTAGCAGGGGAAACCTTCATTGTTTATACAGATCATGCAAGCACTTAAGTGGCTACAGTCCATCAAATCATGACACAGGAAAAGATTAGCCCGTGGTCCGTACTACTACAAAGGGTAACAAATTTCAAGTCTTCCACAAAAAAGGCAAAAAGAATAGTGTCGCTGATGCCCTTATACAAGAGAAAAAAAACATACCCCAGCACTATCACCAAAGGATTCTGAAACTGAAGCTGAAAGATGTCATACCAAGTGCAGATGTCAAGTCCATACATACTGGAGGAACTTAACCAAGTTGACATTTTACTATAAACAATAATGTCCCTCCAGTACCTATCGATAGACAGTCAGCCAATGTTTAGTCTGTAACATTGACACACACGAGGCAATTGGAAAACTTCCAAAGTGAATGCCCAGACTTCTATTCTATGTACCGATACTATGTCAGAGGGCATCAGTTCCATCAGCTAAGCAAAGGAGCGTGACAAACTACTCATCTCAGAAAGTAATCAGTATGTCTTTTTAGATAACACTTTATATCACTTCTATCAACTCGCTCTAAGAAAATCTCTCTGAATTCACCAATTTTTAAAGCAACTTGCAGTGCCACGTTGGTCTACGTGAGGATGTCCCTTCGCTCATACCATGACTGTATTGCTGGTGGGGCCCATCTAGGACTTGACCGGACATACAGAGCTATACAACTGAAGTATTATTGGCCAAAGATGTACCAGAATGTATTAGATTATATTCGATCTTGTGGCACCTGCCAACAGGCCAAGAAGAATTCCAACACCCCCAAAAAGCACCCCTTATCAATATGCCATTGAAGACACATTCTCATCGCCTACACATAGATATCTTAGGACCTCTGACTACTTCTACAGAAGGGTACAAAACATTTTATTAGTTGTTGACTCTTTTAGCAAATTTCCTGAAGCTTTTCCTCTAAAAAACTCAAGAATCTAAGGAAATAGCAAAAGTTCTTTCTCTGAAATCTTTGCTAGAAGGGGTATGGTGCACCCACGAGTGATTGTGAGTGATTAGAGGTCAAAACTTTCTTAGTAAGCTTGTCACAGCAGTCTGTGAAACTATTTCAAGTTACAAGAAGACACTTCACCAGTGTCCTATCATCCACAGACTAAACGCAGCATGTGAGCGAATGAATAGTACAATTGCACAATGTCTTAGAGCATACATCAATTCAGGAACAAACAATTGGCCTACTTTGCTACCGGGTGTTATGATGGCCCTTAGAATGAGTCCATGCACACAAGCATCTGATCTGTCACCCTATATCATCTTGTCTTTGGGAAGGGAAATGAACCTTCCATTTGATACATCTCTTATCCCCAAGGATGGACTCAGCAAAGATGCTAAATCTCATGTCGGTAATCTCATGTCCCATCTCAAAGTAGTGAGAGAAATTGCCAAGAAAAACATACAAAAAGCTCTCAGCAAAGTCCCAAAAGCAGCAGTATGACAAAAAGGCAAAATCATTGTCAAAAATTCTGTGTTGGTCAGTCGGTATGTTGCACTCAACTAGAGTCCCACTGTGTCTCTCACCAAAACTACACAACCCATGGGATCGGCCCATTCTACATAACCGCCATTGGACCAAAATAACACTTACAAATTACGTAGATGCTCCAACCACAAAGAGCTTAAGTCATTTTATACACACAAACAGGCTCAAACCCTACAACAACCCAAGGCATCGCCCAAGTCTTAACCCGCCTCCTCCAAATGAACCTGTTGATGATTCTCATCAACCCACTGCTACAGACCTATCAGTCCCAAATAATGATATGCAGGTTACCAGTGGCTCTACACCACCTTGGTCGCATGACTTAACCCCTACTTAAAATACTCAGACAAAACACACTACCCCTAAACCAACTCCCAGTACGTCAAACTCTAAGTCATGTGCTGCAAAGGACAGTTCAAACGACACATATTATGTGGAAAAACAGCTTCTTCGCTTACAAGTCTCAAAATAATGGCAAGAGGTTGTTCCGTGTCAAGTGGCTAGGACATAGTGAACGAACTTGGGAACCAGAGGAAAATATTCCTCAAGCCATGGTTCGCGAGTTCCATATCACTAAAACTCAAAAAGGCACAGCTAAAAGGAAACACAAGACACTGACTTGTTTTAACAAGTAGATAAAAGTGGGTTGTGTCCTTAATGCCCTTGTATACCTCTTGAGACTCTTTGAAGTCCTTATTTCTTCTCTGTGCTCACTGAGCCACTCGTTATCTATCATTGGGAATATTTTAACATCAATTAAGCAATTAGAATGTCGACAAAATAATAGGTACCAATATTGCTTCATATTTTCAGTGTATACATAACATCATCCGGATCCCTCTCTCTCTTCCTTCTCTAGGTACCCTCGGGCTGGCCAACCCATTCTTCATGATGTGTCTTATGTCATTCCTGTATTTAGCCTCTGCCAGAGATGTTTTCTACAGTCCAGCACCTGTATTATGGTGTTTTGTTTTGAACAATCCAAACCACTCTTTTTAGGACAAGAATACTGGTCACTTACATCTACACCTCTTTTACTACACCATGGCCTTATGTAACCCTTTCCCATATTCACAACATTACTTATATGTTACTGATGCACAACTCTGGAAGAATGATTTAAACGAACACATAAGACAACCATTCACCTAGAACTCACAACCGGCACAGATTGCTTACTAATCCAACTAGCCACCCTCCCACTTTGTCCAGACAATTGGTTTATTAGGCCACCATCTGATATACATACTATTGTTATTAATAGAACATGTCTCATTTGGGCTAATCTTTCCATAGATGCCCCCGACTTTATCATTCAGAATAACCATACCAACAGATTTATCAATATCCCAACTACTATTCAGATTTCACCCATAAAAAAGCTTATCGCCTAAGAAATTTACTAAAACAGCCATATACCGCATATTTCCTTTTGTCTCATCATCAGTATTTCAAAGTCATCCAATGATTCCTATAAATTGCAGATCTGGCATAACCCACTTGCCATGTGTATATGTATTGTGTCTTATAATACTGTCTTAAGGACAGTTTTATTTATGACAAACTCAAAGGACATAATTTGGTTACGAATTGTTGAATTTCTTTGTGTAGCAAAACAGTGTTCAATTTTAACACTAATCGTTATGCAATTTTTATATCCTATTTGTCAAATTCAATTGATTATTGGTTGTATTCGAACCAGTATTTCACATCGCCAAAGATGTCGATATATATGTATTTTTTTTTTTTTCACATCGCCTTAGATGTCAGTATTTCACATCGCCAAAGATGTCGATATATTTTTTTTTTTTCTCACATCGCCTCTAGTATATCAGTATTTCGCATCGCCTTAAATGTCAGTATTTCACATCGCAAAAGATGTCGATATATATATATAATATATGTATATATTTTCACATCGCCTTAGATGTCAGTATTTCACATCCCCAAAGATGTCGATATCTATTTTTTTCTCACATCGCCTTAGATGTCAGTGTTTCGCATCGCCTTAGATGACAGTATTTCACATCGCATAAGATGTCGATATACATATATATATATTTTTTTTCACATCGACTTAGATGTCAGCATTTCACATCGCCAAAGATGTCGATATATATTTTTTTCTCACATCGCCTTAGATGTCAGTATTTCGCATCGCCTTAGATGTCAGTATTTCACATCGCAAAAGATGTCGATATATATATATATATTTTTCACATCGACTTAGATGTCAGTATTTCACATTGCCAAAGATGTCGATATATATATATTTTTTTTTTCACATCGCCAAAAGATGTCAATATATTTTTTTCACTTCGCCTTAGATGTCAGTATTTCACATCGCCAAAGATGTCGATTATATATATATAATTTTTTTCACATCGCCAGAGATGTCTATATATGTTTTTTTTTCACATCACCTGAGATGTCGAGATGATTTTTGTTCACATCACCACAGATGTCTGTATATATTTTTACACTGCCTTAGATGGTACTTTTGTCATTTACCTTAGATATCGATTGAATTTTTTTTCTCATATTGCCAAAGATGCTAATATGATTTCTTCACATCAACTTAAATATTTTTATGAAATTTTGTATTGTCTAACTTAATTATGAGTCTATCAGTCAGACATTTTGTTTTCATACATGCAAACAAACACATTTTGACAAAACATTACTTTGTTTCCTTGTACAGACATATTTTTCAATTTTTCTTCATGTGTATCTTAAAAGTACATTAATTTAAGTTATGTATAATCTTGTGTTATATATGTTCCAAACTACATACAAACTCTTCTGTTGGGTTTCACTTGGTATATTACCACATTTCTGATTATTGATCTTGATCTGGGTATGAAATTTTTATTGATGATACAACCTTTCCACACTTTGCTAAATTAGAGTGAGCATATCGCTCACAAGTTTTTCATGCATTTCTATGTCTATGACTAATGTTTGATTTTTGAGGACAAAAATTTTGCGCGAGCCAGGAGGGAATTATCATCAGAGTCATATAGACCATCTGATAAAACATTAAAATTGAAAACTCATCTTATCATTTCTCTATAATATTAGTTTTAACTTTTTATAATTGCTAAAAATGACATAAGATTATAGATATTTTGAGAAGCGTTTCTAACTTTCAATCCAAATTCTGTTATTGTTTCCTTTGCTTTGCGTGTTTCAGCGTGTAGCAGTGTTTAATTCTATCCTTTGTTTGAAATTAGCCCAAAGCTAATAAATTAGGTAAATGATGACACCTTCACGTGCCAAGAGTAATCCATGTCCATTTAGTCTACCAGGTGGCTTTGCATGGGAAAAACAATTGAGAAGTCTTTTGGTGTGCCGCATCCTATCGATTAGATTTGGGTCTTCGGATTAACAAACCCACCCTATACCTATTTTTTATATAAGGGGTCCGACGACGGAAGATGCGTGGTGTTTTCTCTATTGGAGTATCCTTGAACGCCCAGGTGGATGGATGATAATTATTGTGGTCCCCCTTGGGGATCCCTGCCTTAACCACGCAGAGTTTCAGAACAAGTGCCCGCGCGTCACTTTAACTTGCTGGAACTCTGGAAATAAAGGTTTTACTCAATATAACTCTTGGTTATATTTTACAGGTATGTGAAGCATATTTTTCCATATTCTTTGGGTTTAAATATTAAAAGTTGTTGAATGTCTCGGTTCGGCATTGTGTTCCTCTAATTGTTTATTATTAATGTACATGTTAAATTTGTGACAGTTTTTTTCATTATAACTTGTGCCATTTTTAGACTTTTCATGTATCAAACTTGATTTCGGAGTGTTTGTGCGCGTACTTGGGTAACAGATGCCCAATATCAGTTTTGTTCGTTTTAAAAATGTAGATAGTGTTGCATTTCTAATTTTGGGCACTTTATTTCCATAGCCTAGTTATTATCTAAAGTTTTATTAATTATTGTTTTGCGGGTGGCCGTTTGTTCCTTTGTTGTGGGCTTGTGCCGCTCGTGTTTGTTAGGCAAAACTTTAATTGAAATAATTCTAAAAACAATTTATATGTTTTACAATTCTTAATTTGTTAATGATAAAATACATGTATAATCTAAAATGGAAAAATTAGAGTTATTATTTTCAAAATTTCATCATTTAGGCAGTCTGTGGATTCTCATTTCCCGGAGACGCTTTTAGTCACGTTGATCGATTCTAAATTTGCCAATGTCGTTTTACACTTCCGCCCAATATGAAATGTGCACGCTAGAAAATACTTATTGCGAGTTGATTTCAGTATTGACCAATCACGAATCACGGTTGAATGTGAATATTTAGTTTGTCCAAATGAACAATGTTAGGAATCTTGTTATGTAGGAGTTATTGTAATATTTGTGTAGGTCTTCAGTATTTTGTTATTAATAAGTACACATGCACTGGTTTTGTTTTGGGTTGTACACTGTTAGGCTAAAGGTTAGTAGTGACCCTCTGCATCTTATATGATTTAGTGATTGAAACATATGAATATATATATAAGTTTTTTTTTTATTACCATTCAAAACCAAGTACACAAGTACTTAAACTTTAACAAATTCGGTAGATTCGGGTGTTAATTCAAATTATGATATGTTTTTACTTTATACAAAGGCTGCCTGCTTCTTCATATGTAATAATGTACCTCTCAATGCAAAAGTGATCTCAACATTGTAGTTATTTCCCCTCTTTTATTTGTTAATCAGAGTGTTTTCTTCTGTTGTTATATGGTATAATTATTTACATGTTTACTATACATGTAGGTGTGTGTAATGTGGTCAGTAAGATTAACTTTAACTGTTGGTTGCACTTATTGTTTATGTGTGAGCAAAGACTCATTATTTCTTATCTATAGTGTACATGTATTTCATATTTTATCATGTCACTTCTTGCTGGAACTCTGGAAATAAAGGTTTTACTCAATATAACTCTTGGTTATATTTTACAGACATACTACACCTAAAAGACCCCCGTGATAGTACCATTGGTATATAAATTAGCTTAAATTCAACCATTATCAAATAAACCTTTTTTAAAAAGTTTACATGACCATATAGAAAAGGTAAGTATTTATCAGTAATTAATAAACCTAGCTAAAATGCATGTAAAATTTGTCTCAGAATGTCTTAAGAGAAACAACATCTTATCAGGTAAAATTTCACTAAATTCTGTTTTGGTTCAAAAATAATTGCAAGTATGTTTAAATATATACGTTAATGATGAAATTCCAACTTACTTTTTGTTCTTCTAAGTACAGATGCAAAAGTTAAGCTATAGATAGCATTATGTAAATTCAGCCACATCATGGTGCACAATGTGACCAACAGGAAACACTTAAAAAAAGTACAGGTAAGACAGGAAGTGCTCAAATGAAAGTAAAGGTACAAAAATAAAAGTGAAAGTGATCACATGACCACAGGTAAGAAGAGTAAAGAGAAGGAGACAATATAGGTCAATCTATGTAAATAAAACAATGCATCAAAATAGACACAAAATGACCTTTTATCAAATAAAATGAAATAATTTAAAATAACAGACAGCACAATAAGTTCAAGTCCCATGAGGTATTCATATACTAATATTAAGTTGCTGATTTTTATTGAGTTAATCAATTGCAATTGAAACAGTGCAAAACCTTGGTTTCTCAAGCAACTTTCACAAAATATATAGGAGTATATATAGGGATTTTATAAATCTGATGTCTGTGTATGTCTCTTTTTGTTATACTATATCAATCTAAGCAGTAAAAAGGGAAACAAATTTTGAAGAAAAAAGCCACAGCTAATGCCCCTTTAATATTTGTACTGAGATAGAACCAATAATGAACAGCTTTCCGAAAACATGGTTTTTGAAAAAAAGAAAGTTACAAATAAAAACTACATGTAATTTATGTAATAATTAAGAATTATTTTCAGAATTGTTTTAAGTGATATTTTGGCAAAGGTTTTCTAGAATAACTTTGACCTGGACTCATTATGGTTTTGATTATTTTAAAATCACTCGTCATGTAACTTCATTTACCACAGAAGGTTACATATGTGCTTAGTGTAGGTCTACAGGTCGCAGATAACATATAACCGTTTAATATCTGTTATGTAAGATAATATGCAATCACGTTAGCTTTGTCTTAAGAAATCACTTTTAAGTCGCTCAGAATTTGACATAATTCGTATTATGTCACTAACCTTTACTTAATTGCTTTCATAATCTTTTGAAACTGGTCAATTTTCCAGATGGTTATGTGGTCATATTTACCTCTTATTTCGTGTTCTTTGTTTCACTATCATCGGAGAAAGACTTTAAGTTACATTCCCAGCAGTTGTTACCTGTGGATATAAAGGGTTGTAATAGAATTATTTTAATAAGAAACTTTGCCATACATATATATATATATATATATATATATATATATATATATATATATATATATATATATATATATATATATATATATATATATATATATATATATGTGTGTGTGTGTGTGTATATCAAGTAATTGACCAAACTATATTTATAAGTACATATATATTTATTTAATTTATAACTAAATGAATAAATAAATGAATATATATATATATATATATATATATATATATATATATATATATATATATATATATATATATATATATATTCAAAGTTAGGTGTTGCTCTCTCTATTTTCCTTATATCAAATACCGGGAGAGATGAGGTTTATTATTTATTTATTCATAATTTGTTTGTATACTAGGCAATATTCATTTTAAATATTTTACAAATTAAAACTTAATTAAGTGTCAAGTGTTAAGTTGTCATATTGTTAATTTTGTATTTATTTCTAACCGGTAAATTCAATATTTTCAACATGGCAAAAGAAAAGAAGTTATGCACAATATATCGGCTACCACCCGTAAACCTTTGTATGTTTCTTGATTTATTTGATTCTATAGATTTGATGTATGCAAATTACAATCAAAATGAAAACTACACAAAGAGTCAGCCACGAATTCAAACTTTTACTTAGTGTTGTTTAATGGTGTTTCTTAAAGTCTGGCGTCCAATCATTTTTCTTGCGAGTGCTTTTCCTGTGTTATTGTGGTTTTAAATTCCAGTACTTCCATGTCTGAGGAGAACATTTTAGCATATTGGACAATTTGATAATCCAATATATTATGATGTTCAAAATCATAGGATAAAATTTCTCCACATACCAAGTTTATAGTGTATTATTGTCCACGTTCGGCTCTTTTTTCTTGCCACTGAAATGTAATTTTAACAGTTTTTCTATGTGCCAGTATTGCTAAATTTTATTACGACAAGTCGGATATCCATAGCGATGTCCGATGTAATTTCTAGTAATGACAATTCCCATTCATTTTTAGCAGCTAATCTGAATTTTATAACGGATCGGTGTGTCTTTTCACTGTTCCATCAACACCCTTTATGCGTTTGTCAATAGGTGGCCGTAGATTTACTACCATCTTTATTGACCAAATGACATTCACCTGAAGTTTTTGGCATGTCACGCGATGCAAATTTTTTTCTTATTCAATTTTATAATCTTACTGCGTGATCAATACCTCTAAATTCGCGAGTTTTACCAGAATTTGCTAGATTTATGTGAAATTATCTGTGACTATTTACCCGAATGAGAGTTGTATGCAAATATTATTTGAATTCTTTTATAAAAGTACATCAATGATTTTCTTGTATGACTCGACATCGAACATTTAACTTTAAGTTTCACCTAAAAATAAAGTAACATTTCATTACATTTGCTTTTACTATACTGCTCGGTTACTTAAGTACTTGTCAACAAGGAGTGACACATATTGTGTCAAGGGAGGTAACTGAAGACTATTATTTCTGAACCCTTCAAATCTCTTTCCCTGAAAACCTAAAAAATCTTTGTTATTGTGATGCATAAACACAAATTTATCTTCAAATTATATCGATGTGAACAGTTTCCGCTGTTTCCCTTGCGTTAATGAAAGAGTATTTCCGTACAGTGGCAACTTATGTGGTCAGCGGTAACCACTATATAGTTACAGTTGATATCATTTCTAGAGATCTTCCGAATAGAAATAGAATTCGTATGATCAACTTCCTGTAGATAATATCGCTGACGTTCGAATTGATATATTGTAAAATCTGAGTAGAAACAGTTTTCCTGTGGTTGAATTTTAAAGAAATTTACGACACAAGTATTAAAATTTAAACACGTGTGATAATATAGTGAGATATTAAAACTAAGATGTATTATCAATATTAAGCAAAGAAGCCTGACTGCACATCAACGTTTTCGTATTTTTTTAATGTAATAGGCTTAAATAAAGTAATTTTATATATATATATATATATATATATATATATATATATATATATATATATATATATATATATATATATATATATATATATATTATATATATATCAAATAAATGAGTTATACCTAGTTAATTTCTCCGGTTAACCTAGTTTGTTTCAGTTAACCCTAGTATCTATCAAGTAAATTAGTTTTAAGAAATTAACAGCAGAAAAACTAGATTTAATCGAGAAAACATAAGTTGAACTGACCCAAACCACAGATTAGTTAAACCTAGTTTTTGTCAGTTAAAAAAAGTTTTTGTTGAGGAAAAGTAGGTTTAACTTTTTTGTGATTTTGGCGCAATTAAATCTAGGTTTTTCTCCTGTAATGTGGGTTTAACTGAAAAAGAAAACTCATGAATATTATATTTGCGGTGTGACGTGACTTAACTTAAAAAAAATTAGATTAATTGAGAAAATCAGGTTTTAATTGCATCATAATCACATCGATACTCATGAATGTGATTTTGGCACATTTAAATCAAGATTTTCTCAGTTAAATTTGTTTTTTCTCGAGAAAAACTATATTAAACTCATTTTTGTGATTTTGGCGCAGAATATCCTTCCATGCATTAGAAAACACCATTTCATACATTTTCAGCCCTTATACATGAACAATATTTTGTTTATCTTTGTATTGTTAATAATATTAATCATGTAGCTTTGTACGTTATCACTATAAAACTACCGCGTTAAATGCATCTCAGCAGGTTGATATAATTTGTGTAATGCAATGCGTTAACGCTATGAAATATCTTTTATACGCTGAATGAATGAGTCCAAACGCTTTGAATTAGACTCAACGCAAAATATTAATTTATAATAATTTAATGCGTTATAATGCAGTCTGTGAAATCGTTATTGTTTAAGTTCCATCGTCTCTTTACAAAACTGAATTCATAGTTGAATATGTGTGTCTGCCAAGAAACAAAAACATTTGAATATACTTAAAGGGTGTTGCACCTTTGCTGATATACGCTTAATATCTCAGTTGAACTATATGTGATTCCAATTTTAAAATGTTATTTTAAATTTACAATTAGATCTACTCTGTATTTTCAAATGATGTAGAAATAAATAAATAGATAAAATACTAATGAATAAATATATATACAAGAACATTATATACTGAAAGGATGATGAATTTGTATGCACGTGAAGATGCGCGTTCTGTGATGTTAATAGGGCAATATAACATTAGAATAGAGCAGAGTTGATGTGTGGAATGATTTATTATACATGTACGATTTTGCTGGCAGTCATCAGCATCCGAGGATAAATAGGTAAGACAGAGAAAATTAAAGGTCATTCCATTATACAATTTCTTGTTGATGTTATCTGCGGGAAACAAGACCAAGATGACAGAGTCAGGCTGATCTTGTAACTTCTTAGAACATAATGCATTCCACAGAAATGTGTATTACCTTGTAGATTTTACAGCATCACGTCAAAAGGCTAAATGTTCTTCTAAGATGTATGTCAAACGGAAATGTAATGTACATCCTATGCTACGTGTGTATGTCCTATCAAGTTATACCAAACGTAATAATCTTGTGTTCACGTCAGTTGCAATATGCATCAAAGGAGTATATATATATATATATATATATATATATATATATATATATATATATATATATATATATATATATATATATATATATATATATACATATATATATACATATATATATATATATATATATATATATATATATATATATATATATATATATATATATATATATATATATATATAGCATATATATATATATATAGCACTGAAACCAACAACACTATATATCCTAGGGTGTTGGTTCTAAGCAAATAGATACAAGTCATGAATCGAAACACGGACAAAATTAAAGTAAAATTTTCGGGACGACATGTCCCTATCTCGGGGCTAAAAGGTTAAAATCACATGTCATTGAATAACAACACACACGCATACACAAACGCCGGCAAACATACACACTCAACCGGAGTACATGTTATATAGTTAGCAAAATAGAAATAAACAAATGAATAACTAAAACACCAAAACTACTTCGGTTGTGTGTATGAGTGTGTGTTTGTGTGCGAATGTGTATGTGTGGAGTTATTCATATCACTTTTTTAGTCCTAAAGACGGGACAAGTCGTCCCGAAAATTATATATATATATATATATATATATATATATATATATATATATGTGTGTGTGTGTGTGTGTGTGTGTGTGTGCAGATATATATCTATATATGTATTATGTATTGGGAGAAAGAGTATTATTTCAATCTGCACAGACAACATCGTGAATATATTGGCTTTGTAAAGCTTATTGCATTGGGTATCTTTGTAACATTATTTGTTTTGTTTTGTCCCTGAACATATTAATTTATCTTTTTGTTTTTCGTCTTTTAGCTTCCTCATGAAATTTTAACTAAGCAGAAACAATTTGCTTTTGAAATAATTAACTAGGGCGGTTTTAATATGCTTTTAAAATGCTTTAATAATATTTCTGAATAGATTTATAAAATGTCAGTGAGTTAATTTTTAAATTAACGAATAATAGAATTATTGGTATTTCGTAAGAAGTTGCTTATGTGCTTTGTGATTTTCCGATCACTTTCAATTTGGCCATCATCTAGATCATTGTAGTCTAGCAAACATGTTATATATATATATAACTCAAATAATTTAATTTACGATTGTAAAATTATGAAAAAGGATCTGGAATATATTGAAGGATATTGAATTTTGATATTAAATGGAAACACATCTTTAAAGGTTTCCACTTAGAAAAGGATTACAAAACAGTATTTTAAATGAATCTATTTCCTCCACTGCATACAATATATCTAAATACAAAATGACTGCTAGATTTGAAAAATCAGCAGAAAATAAAATATATACAGCAACTTATGAAAGAATCTATTTATTAACGACTCTCAATTCTTTATGTCTTTAATTCCATCTTTGGAAATACAATAAAGAGATCTGTATCTTTGTTTTGATGTATATTAAATATGATTACACTTATTATGAAAATTTAAACTTTAAATAATTTTTTTCTATTTCATTATTTACCATATCATGTTATTGTCTTATCCTGTAAGCTGAATTGTAAAATGGGTTTATAAAATTAATTAACAATTAAAAGGTAACACACACACACACACACACACACACACACACACACACACACACACACACACACACACACACACACACACACACACACCCAAAGGTTGAAAACTGACATCTGAAAAGCGAGACAACTCGTCCGACAGTTGGCAAGTTGCTAGTCTTGAAAACATCTATTTACGGTGCGTGTTTGATACACAGTGTATTTCAGACTGTCGATTTTAATAACACTACCCGTGAATTGTACTTGTATTACGAAGTAAAACTGAAACAGATTTTCGGCATTTACTACTGTAAGTAAAACCTTGAAATTGATGTCTGACACAATTTCCTATTCTATTCTATCT
Source organism: Atrina japonica (assembly GCA_030159075.1). Classification (NCBI taxonomy): domain Eukaryota; kingdom Metazoa; phylum Mollusca; class Bivalvia; order Pterioida; family Pinnidae; genus Atrina; species Atrina japonica. Next base: position 666,616 of record BROG01000381.1, read on the forward strand.
GATCGCAGATCTCTTTCTTTTATCAATAATTACATAATGAGCCAACATCACACGCAGGTCCATTAACAACCTTGTGCAACTTGATTCTCCCTCTGGACAAATCAACATCATCATTATCAGACCGACGCTTCATATAATGCTAAATTTAATTCGATTGTATCATGCGCATCGGATTTAAATGACCACAGATCTTTGATAGCAGCTCTTAGATCAACATGATCACTGCTGTTCGCTTCGCTGGACTTATTAATGAAGTTTAACGATCTCGGCGATGTGGATCTTAATGGTCGAGACTGGTAGATCTCAGCTGTCATTATTCAATGTGGCATATGGGTTTTAGATGTCCGGTCGGCGGGTAAAGAGTACTGGACTATAAATTTGACTTTTGAGTGACCCTTCCTTTAAATGAAAAGTCGATGACTAAACAACGATAGCCGTATACATGTACCCAATATGATAGAAAGAACACTGCACAAATTGTGATGTATACCAACCTGAGAACACATAATTAACCAGGTATCATATAGCAAACAGTAATGTCCAGCGTCCAAAGCGATATTAATAGCCATTATAGGATAATAAGATCCAACATGATAGATAGATAATTTGTAAGCGTATTATAATGAACAATTTTGTGACAGTACTATTTTGATAATATTACTACCAATAGCACGACTACTGTTGATACTTCTAATGTCACCATCATCCACAGAATCAAAGCAATTTAAATTGAACGTGGCAAACGATATTTACTAAATTCATAGAGATAATATGCCCAAGAAGTACATCATTGGTCGTATAAAACCATCAACATTTTACCTAACAGATATAATCTTACCCCAAAACTTAGTATAGATGTAATATTACCCGAAAACTTAGCATAGGTATAACATTACCCGAAAACTTAGTATGGATGTAATATTACCCGAAAACTTAGTATGGATGTAATATTTCCCGAAAACTTAGTATAGATGTAATATTACCCGAAAACTTAGTATAGCTGTAATATTACCCGAAAACTTAGTATAGCTGTAATATTACCCGAAAACTTAGTATAGCTGTAATATTACCCAAAAACTTAGTATAGATCTAATATAAACATGATGGTGCAACTGACTTTGAAAACAAAAGTCAAGAATATGATAAATGTAATATACAACAATTCTATAAAAGTTTTCTAGATCAATGTTTTCATATAGTTTGACATTGTATTATTTTGAACATTTAAGTCGCGCGTTGTAGGGTACGCACTGTTAAGCTTTTACCTGTCAGCAACCTTTTAAACATGTAATTTTATCTAAATGACCGAACGAAGACAAGCATAACCCCAGTTTCACCTTGATATCAGTCAATACACTATATAATTATGTAATATTTGAAACCGACGCCCGGTCACGTCAGATGTCATAAGTCGATATCAATATGATAAATGTCAAAATAATTATACATAATAGTCGACATTATATAATATGTAGCATGCAGCTTAGGACATCTTTATCTTCTCCAGTTAAATGACTTGAAAATGATCAGATGTGAGATGAGTTATGTCATGGAGAATGATTAGCAAAATAGATGAGATTCTATAACCGATTTTGTTACAAGATTAACGGTAGTATCTATAAAATATTACAGCAATAGTGTCAAGGTAGGGCAAGATCAGATGTTGCAACGTCCCTCAATCTTCAAACTGAAATATTTCATAAAAGTACATTCATTGTTTTATGTTATCATGTTTATATTTTATAAATGTCTATTCATTGTTTTTATATTATAATGTTTATATATTTTATACGAGTATATCCATTGTTTTTATGTTATACTGTTTATATATTTTATAAGTCTGTTAATTGTTTTTATGTTATCGTGTTCATATTTTTTTGTTATCATGTTTATATTTTTTATGTTATCATGTTTATATTTTTTATGTTATCACGTTTATATTTTATAAAAGTCTATTCATTGTTTTTATGTTATTATGTTTATATAATTTATAAAAGTCTACTCATTGTTTTTATGTGACCATGTTTATATCTTATAAAAGTCTTTTCTTTGTTTATATGTTATCATGTATATATTTTATAAAAGTCTACTCATTGTTTTTATGTGACCATGTTTATATCTTATAAAAGTCTTTTCTTTGTTTATATGTTATCATGTATATATTTTATAAAAGTCTACTCATTGTTTTTAAGTTATCATGTTTATATATTTATGTCATCATGTTTATATTTTATAAAAGTCTATTCATTGTTTTTATGAAGCCAATTTCTCTTTTGTGTATATATTGAGTTCGACTCATGGGGTCTTGTTGATAGAGATGGTGGTTTCGAGCATTTGTTTGAACCCTTTTGTAAAACTGTAGCTTCAGTATTCTTAATAATATTTATCTATCATAAGATGTTTATATTTTATAAAATTATATTTATTGTACTGTCTATCATAAGATTTCTATATTTTATAATATTCTATATTTTGTTCTGTCATAAGATTTTTATGTCATAAAATTATATTTAGATTCCTATTTTCTATCTATCATAAGTTTTTTTTTATATTTTATAAAATTATATTTATTGTACTATCTATCATAAGATTTCTATATTTTATAATATTCTATATTTTGTTCTGTCATAAGATTTCAATATTTTATAATATTCTATATTTTGTTATGTCATAAGATTTTTATATTATAAAATTATATTTAGATTTCTATTGTTTTATCTAGTATAATAATTATTTTTATATTTTATAAAATTCTGTTTATTGTTCAATCTATTTAAGATTTGTATATTTTATAAAATTCTATTTATTTTTCTATCTGTAATAAGATTTTTATATGTTACAAAATTATATTCACGGTTTTATCTATATTAAAATGTATATATGTTATGAAATTATATTTACTGTTTTATCTATCATAAGATTTTTATATTTTATAAAATTATATTTACTGTTTTTATTTATCATAAAATATTTTTTGGGAAAAATACCATTCAATATATTGTTTAATAGCTGCATCCCATAATAAGATGCAAGGTGCGAGAACGAGTTATACAGCGTTTCAACTCATCGAGTTACACCATCCCACACGAAATAAATAGATAAAAAAGAAAATATCCCCCCAAAAACCACCCCCAAAAAAGCAAAAAAAAAAAAAAAAAAAAAAAAAAAAAAACGTGAAAAAAGAATATGACTGTTCAAACGACTTTTTATTTAGTATCTTTGAAGGTCCCTGTTTGTCAAGTGTTGAGTTGAAGCTGGATAGATCGACCTAAAACAATATTAACGCCCATATAAAATGTAAATCAACATTTCCTTGTTGTTATAAGGTAATATTTCCCTGTGTGTTGTTATATGGCATCAATTCACTGTATGCATGTTGTTATAAGGCAACATTTCCCTGTAAGTTGTTATAAGGCAACAATTAACTGTATGTTGTTATTAGGCAACAATTCACTGTATGTTGTTATAAGGCAACATTTCCCTGAATGTTGTTATAAGGTAACATTTCCCTGTATGTTGTCATAAGGTAACATTTCCCTGAATGTTGTTATAAGGTAACATTTCCCTGTATGTTGTTATAAGGCAACATTTCCCTGTATGTTGTTATAAGGCAACATTTCCCTGAATGTTGTTATAAGGTAACATTTCCCTGTATGTTGTCATAAGGTAACATTTCCCTGTATGTTGTTATAAGGTAACATTTCCCTGTATGTTGTTATTAGGCAACAATTCACTGTATGTTGTTATAAGGTAACATTTCCCTGTATGTTGTTATAAGGTAACATTTTCCTGTATGTTGTTATAAGGTAACATTTCCCTGTATGTTGTTATTAGGCAACAATTCACTGTATGTTGTTATAAGGTAACATTTCCCTGTATGTTGTTATTAGGCAACAATTCACTGTATGTTGTTATAAGGTAACATTTCCCTGTATGTTGTTATTAAGGTAACATTTCCCTGTATGTTGTCATAAGGTAACATTTCCCTGTATGTTGTTATAAGGCAACATTTCCCTGAATGTTGTTATAAGGTAACATTTTCCTGTATGTTGTTATAAGGTAACATTTTCCTGTATGTTGTTATAAGGTAACATTTCCCTGTATGTTGTTATTAGGCAACAATTCACTGTATGTTGTTATAAGGTAACATTTCCCTGTATGTTGTTATAAGGCAACATTTCCCTGAATGTTGTTATAAGGTAACATTTTCCTGTATGTTGTTATAAGGTAACATTTCCCTGTATGTTGTTATTAGGCAACAATTCACTGTATGTTGTTATAAGGTAACATTTCCCTGTATGTTGTTATTAGGCAACAATTCACTGTATGTATGTTGTTATAAGGCAACATTTCGCTGTATGTATGTTGTTATAAGGCATGCATCATTTCAATGAATTACATTTTCAGTTAATAGAAACTTAACAAGTACAATTGTATGAAATTAAGTGAATATTTGAATAAAAAGCATTATTTCAATGTTAATTATGGACATCTTTATACATATATTTATTTTTTTCATTTACATTTAATATTTCAATGTACATTTTCATAAAGTTCAAATGTTTATATGTTCTAAATGTTGAACTGACAAATTAATCAGAAATAAAGAATCTTGTCATAATGAAAGTAGTAATTAAATTGATAAATGAATCTCAATTAATCATATTAGGCTAAATGAAAACAGTAAAGTATCTTGGTTTTAAAATAATGAATAAATATATCTTAGTAAATAAATAATAAAAAAAACAAGTAAAGTAAGTATAATTTAAAAAATATGATTTATCTTCTTAGTTAATGTAAATCTTAATTATTACGACCGTTGTTCTACATTATGTTTATTTTGGGACATTTGCATATGCTTTTATCACAATTTATTGATTTATAAGAATCAATTTATACAAAAAACAAAACAATATTATCCTTCTTGTTTCTTATAGGTTGATGCAAAATTAAAGATTCAAAGGATTTACGTACCAAATGCATTTTACAGAGCATATATAAAAAGTAAATTTCCAGTATGGAATCCATGTATAGAAATTAATGTTTCTTCGGTATATGTAATTAAATGCTAACAAGTTTTCTATCTTCGTGTATTTACTTGAAACCTGGAAGTAATACCAGAAAAAAACCCCAGTCAATTGTTGATTTTAGTAACTTAATTCCAAAATAGTAATACATATCACATATGTATTGGTATAAATATGACATCAAAAACAATAAAATGTTTTTGTATTTAAATTTCAAAAAACAAAATTAGTATATAAGAACTGGTGGCGGCTGGCAGGTAAATACCACATTGGTACTTAAGAACTAGTGGCTGACAGGTAAGAACAAAATCAGTATATAAGAACTAGTGGCTGCCAGGTAAGTACAAAATTAGTATATAAGAACTAGTGGCTGACAGGTAAGTACAAAATCAGTATATAAGAACTAGTGGCTGACAGGTAAGTACAAAATCAGTATATAAGAACTAGTGGCTGACAGGTAAGTACAAAATCAGTATATAAGAACTGGTGGCAGCAGGTAAGTACAAAATCAGTATATATGAACTAGTGGCTGCTAGGTAAGTACAAAATCAGTATATAAGAACTAGTGGCTGACAGGTAAGTACAAAATCAGTATATAAGAATTTGTGGTGGCAGGTAAGTACAAAATTAGTATATAAGAACTAGTGGCTGCCAGGTAAGTACAAAATCAGTATATAAGAACTGGTGGTGGCAGGTAAGTACACAATCAGTATATATGAACTGGTGGCTGCCAGGTAAGTACAAAATTAGTATATAAGAACTTGTTGCTGCCAGGTAAGTACAAAATTAGTATATAAGAACTGGTGACTGCCAGGTAAGTATAAAATTAGTATATAAGAACTTGTTGCTGCCAGGTAAGTACAAAATTAATATATAGGAACTTGTGGCTGCCAGGTAAGTATAAAAATAGTATATAAGAACTGGTCACTGACAGGTAAATACACAATTAGAATACATAAACTAATGACTAACAGGTAATACAAAATTACTATATAAGAACTAGCTGGCTGGAAGGTAAATACAAAATTAATACATGACAACTGGTTTCTGGCAGGTAAATACACAATTAGTAAATGAGAACTAATGCCTGACAGGTAAATATAAAAGTACTGTATAAAAACTAGCTGGCTGACAGATAAATACACAATTAGTACATGACAACTAGTGACTGGCAGGTAAATACACAATTAGCAAATGACAACTAGTGACTGGCAGGTAAATACACAATAAGTATATGACAACTGGTGACTGGCAGGTAAATACACAATAAGTACATGACAACTGGTGACTGGCAGGTAAATACACAATTAGTACATGACAACTGGTGACTGGCAGGTTAATACACAATAAGTACATGACAACTAGTGACTGACTGGCAGGTAAATACACAATTAATACATGCCAACTGGTGACTGGCAGGTAAATACACAATAAGTACATGACAACTAGTGACTGGCAGGTAAATACACAATAAGTACATGGCAACTAGTGACTGGCAGGTAAATACAAAATTAGTGTTTAAGATGTAGCTTGCTGACAGGTAAGTACACAATTGGTATATAAGAACTAATGATTGACAGGTAAATATAAAATTACTATATAAAAACTAGCTGGCTGGCAGATAAATACAAAATTAGTACATGACAACGGGTGACTGGCGGGTAAATACACAATCAGTATATATGAACTGATGACTGACAGGTTAATATAAAAGTACTATATAAAAACTAGTTGGCCATATTAAAGAACTAGCTGGCCGGAAGAAAATACAAAATTAGTACATGGGAACTGGTGAATGGCAGGTAAATACACAATTAGTATATAAGAACTAATAACTGACAGGTTAATGCAAAACTACTATAAAAGAACTAGCTGGCTGGCAGGTAAATACAAAATTAGTATACAAGAACTGTTGGCTTACATGTAAATACGAAATTTTGTGCATGACAACTGGTGACTGGCAAGCAAATACCAAATTAGTGCATGACATCTGGTGGCCGGCAGGTAAATAACAAATTAGTGCATGACAACTGGTGGCTGGCAGGTAAATAACAAATTTGTGCATGACAACTGGTGGCTGGCAGGTAAATACAAAATTAGTGCATGACAACTGGTGGCTGGCAGGTAAATACCAAATTTGTGCATGACAACTGGTGACTGGTAGGTAAATACAAAATTAGCATATTACATATGTTGGCTTGCAGGTAAATATCAAATTAGTACATAAGAACTGTTTACTGAGAGGTGAATACAAAATTAAGGCATAAGGACTAGTGTCTGACAAGTAAATACAAAATAAGTGCACAAAATCTACTGGCTGGCAGGTAAACACAAAATTAGTACATTACAACTGCAGGTAAATACACAATAAGTACATGACAACTGGTGACTGGCAGGTAAATACACAATTAGTACATGACAACTTGTGACTGGCAGGTAAATACACAATAAGTACATGACAACTGGTGACTGGCAGGTAAATACAAAATTAGCAAATGACATCTGTTGGCTTGCAGATAAATACCAAATTAGGATATAAGAACTGTTGTCTGACAAGTAAAACACCAACTTTAGTGCATGACAAATGTTGACTGACAGGTAAATACACAATTAGTACATGACATCTGGTGACTGACAGGTGAAAACAAAATAAGTGCATAAGATCTACTGGCTGACAGGTAAATACAAAATTAGTACATAACAACTGATGACTGACTGGTAGTTATAAAACTAGTACATGACAACTGGCTAGGAGATGAAGGTAAATACAACACACAACACTAACACGTTGCCATCTAAATACAAAATATAAAAACTAAAAGTAAATAAATAGTGTCTCGTAAATACACAAATTAAAACATGACAACTTTTTAAAAAGTTTTTCAAACTTTATTATCCTTAGCAACTGTAGGTTAGGTAGAGTTAAGGCGCACTATTCAGTCTTTAAAATCATATGTAGCTTCAATGTAATATAAATTTAAAAGAAAAAGTATAATGTGATACACATCTGATTGTGTAATATACTTGACATTAAGAGATGCTGCTAATATAGTTTATAGAAGTATACAAAGGGGGATGAAAGTGGGGACAATTGTGACGTTTATCTTATATTAAGAGATGTTGCTAATAGAGTTTATAGAAGTATACAAAAGGGAATGAAAGTGGGGACAAATTGTGACGTATATCTCATATTGCATTATAATTTTAATTTGATATCTGATATCCTTGTGATGACACCTTATCAGTCAGAAGTTTGCCTCTGCATGTGAAATGTTCACTTTAGTATATCGGGTAATCTGCAAGATTTAAACACCATACACAGACGAAAAATATTACAACTTAATGTGGAAAGCATAGATCTATCTAAATCAAAATATTCCAAAATAATTACAATTCTCAAATGATTTATTTTACATGTTTTACTATGTAAGTATTTTCCAACTGAACAAAACAATTTCTCTTCGTGAATTCAGTGCGGTATAATAGTCTTGTTTGCGACTACTCTGTCTCAGAGGTCCGTGTTTGTCCATTTTTGCCGGATTTGTATCTATGTCCTGCACATTCTACTGAGATGTTTTATGCTTTATAATGATACATTGTCCAGGAGTAGAAGTCACGGAATAATAATTTTCGAACAGATTAAACCACTGACCGTTGTTTCATGTAATCTAAGTAACGTATTCGAAGGAACCGCACACATGTGGGATATTTATTGGTTTTGTTCGAGGACATACTGAAATCACTCGAGCGAATGCTAGCTCAGTCTCGTGGAAATTTTATCGGCCCGAACAATGTAAAGAAATCAATACATCTTCGCACCTGTATTATTTAAAAATCGCCATGTTGACATAATGCCGGGTTTGAATGCAATATTCGGAGACGAGTAACGCACGCTATAAAGAACAGCCATCAAGTCAGGATGACCCGACATGGCGTTCATTGTTAAGACTTGGTGAATGGAAGCATCTTTACTTCTTTTTATCCAACACAAAAGATTGATGAGATAAACAGAATTCATATATGCTAACTGATTTTCGTACATCGTCAACCGAAGAGTGAAAAGAAGATGGGCGGATAATGTATTCAGTGAACATTGTAATAAAACATTATAACTTCAGGTGAACATTCTTTAAACGTCGAAAAGTTGAATTTTAGTGACACTAAATCAAATTACCAAATCTTAATTTTAATGGTCTCCTGTAGTTACACTGAATCAAATTAACAGAACTTAAGTTTAGAACTCTCCTGTAGTAACCCTGAATCAAACCAGCAGATGTTAATTTTAGTAATATCCTGTAGTAAAACTGAATCAAATAAACAGATCTAAATTTTAGTACTGTCCTGTATTAACACTGAATCAAATCAACATACATGTATTTTAATTTAGTACTCTTCTGTTGTAACACTGAATCAAACCAACAGATTTTAATTTTAAAACTCTCTCGTGGTAACACTGAATCAAATAAACAGATCTTAAGTTTAGTCCTCTCCCGTAGTAAAACTGAATCAAACCAACAGATCTTAATTTTAGTACTATCCTGTAGAAACACTGAATCAAACCAACGGATCTTAATTTAGAACTATCCTGTAATAACACAGAATCAAACCAACAGATGTTAATTTTAGTACTCTTCTATAGTAAAACTGAAAAAAAAAACCAACAATCATTAATTTTAGTACTCTTATGTAGTATCAAACCAACAAATCTTAATTTTAGTGCTATCCTGTAGTAACACTGAATCAAAACAACACATGTTAATTTTAGTACTACCCACATACACATATTATAAACATAATACCAAAGTTGTACGGACAGTGGATTAGGAGAAACTGTACTAAACGTCTGTTGATTCAAGAAGACGTGTAAAACAGATGTAGATACTAGTAAGAAAAGCTAAGACCTGAACGTTATAGCTGGAGTACAGACTGTCTTGTGGACCTTTTGTCTTTTAAGGTACTACTCTTTAGTTCAACGCATTGCCTCTTCAACCTCAACGTACTAATAATAATGAAATGTGAAGCATAATAAAAAGTGATAAAAGTACTCGTGAATCGTACTTTGACCTATGAAATCATTTGGGTCAATACTTTAAAAATGGTGGGTAAATACACAATATTTGAAAACATTTAAGTCAACGATGTTCCGTTTAACTTTCCACACACATGTCTGACTGTCAACAAACAGCATCGTTATCATTTCATCTTTTTTCGCGAGAGGATTATAAGCGAAAACTTGGACTAGCAACATGAGGTGAACGTAACGTTAAAATGCCGAAATAAAATGAATACATTTGGTATTTTCCGTTCCAACAGGGAAGATAAGTATTGGAGATAAATCCTCGTAAAAAATCGGTAAAGACGACTCGACAACTACAGGGGATATAAATCCTGATCACAGTCGGTATAGACGAATCGACAACTACAGGGGAGAGAAATCCTGGTCACAATCGGTATAGACGACTCAACAACTACAGGGGAGATAAATCCTGGTCACAATCGGTATAGATGACTCAACAACTACAGGGGAGATAAATCCTGGTCAAAATCGGTATAGACAACTCGACAACTACAAGGGAGATATATCCTGGTCACAATCGGTATATACGACTCAACAACTATAAGGGAGATCAATCCTGGTCACAATCGGTATAGACGACTCGACAACTGAAGAGAGATAAATATTGTAGACAATCGCTAATGGCAACTCTACAACTACAGGGGAGATAAATCCTGGTCACAATCCGTATAGACGACTCAACAACTGCAGATGAGATAAATTTTGGTCACAATCGGTATAGACGACTCAACAACTACAGGGGAGATAAATCCTGGTCACAATCGGTATAGACGACTCAACAACTACAGGGGAGATAAATCCTGGTCAAAATCGGTATAGACAACTCGACAACTACAAGGGAGATATATCCTGGTCACAATCGGTATATACGACTCAACAACTATAAGGGAGATCAATCCTGGTCACAATCGGTATAGACGACTCGACAACTGCAGGAGAGATAAATCTTGTAGACAATCGCTAATGACAACTCTACAACTACAGGGGGGATAAAGCCTGGTCACAATCGGTATAGACGACTCAACAACTGCAGATGAGATCAATCCTGGTCACAATCGGTATAGACGACTCAACAACTACAGGGGAGATAAATCCTGGTCACAATCGGTATAGACGACTCAACAACTACAGGGGAGATAAATTCTGGTCACAATCGCTGATGACGATTCAACAATTGCTATTGATATAGAATTACAGATACTCAAAGTATTAATCTTTAGGATGTACAGGATACAATATACAAATCTGGTGAGTATTGGACAAACACGGATCTCTGGATTCTAGATGTAGAATCAGGTGGATGGAGGAGTAAGCATTTCCAGCTAATAATTAAGTTGCCCCAAAAATTCAGTGAAAAAACCCCCATTCCAATCTGTCTATCTGCCCGCCTATCCTCCCACCAGTCTCCCACTATCTATCTATCTATCTATTTGTCTGTCTGTCTATCTATCTATCTATATATCTATCTATCTATCTATCTATCTATTGCCACATATGTTTTCTGACATGTGTATTCATCTTTTCGTATATAGATATCGTCTTTGTATTTGGCTTCTTTGTAATATAAGAAGATTGGTAATTATCGTCAAGTCGTATGAATTTCAAAACTGGCAATGCAATACTGCTTTGAAGATTTCTATATCTTAGTCGTTACATCTCATATGATCTCATTTGTGATGAAAGAGGTCAGTCTAGTATCATGCAAAATTCATTATTAATATTTAATTCCCATTCAGTTAGACATTTCATTTGGAACTGAATGAAAAATGTTCAGATATATATTTATAAGCATAGAATATTCAACCATCAAGGGAATGTGAAATAAAATTTTGGCATGTCCTGCTGTTGTAACATATAACAGCCTGGTACCGATCGAGATATCGTCATGACAACATATGTGCCGATATGAATAGTTTATTCTGTCACAACAAAGATTGACTTAAAACAATAGATAAGTAAGTAGATAAACGTGGCGATAGAATATATTTCAGTTTGCATTTTAATTACCGTCTATATAGTTGATATCACTGATATGCATTTGATTGACTGATTTAAAAAAAAATAACTGTAATATTTTGGAACACAGAATATGATCTAAAAATAATTTTTTAAAAAGTAATTTGTTTCATTTTTTTTAAACCCAACATGTTCTGTAATCTAATATTTGATTTAGACACAGTCTTTTAAAAAAGGAACATTTCCATGTTTTTCGTTTTGATCGCATAACTCTATGCAGACAGACACGCACGGAAGTCGCAAATCCGAACTTCAAGAGACTTCCGTAGCCGACGGCATCACACTTATATGTGACCTGTAGTCAGTGCGGGTTCCAGTCATTTAATTTGTGGGAAACTTTGTCAGTTTACTTTTGGAAGGTCGGTGATAGAGAGTTAATCTTTCATTTTATGTGGACAAGGGTAATGGTTTATTTATTTACCCAATACCTCAATTTACTCTAAGTGAATTCCATTATCTTCAGGCCGTATACTGATAAGTATTTTCATGAAGCTTGGTTCCCCATCCTTACAGCAATGTGTATTGCATTCGACAATTTACTGTCCCACCAGGAGGCACTGATAACCCTCATCTACCTATCACCAAGGAAACGGAGTGTAAACACTAAAGTAAAGAAAATAACATATGTTGATAAAATTAACGGTTGTACCTCATCTGGGTTTCATTACGTTTAACAATAAAACAGGACGGTAATGATTTGGTTTTACTTAATGTATGCAAGCTTCGAAACACACAGAACCATCAGTCTAACAGCTCTTTACCATATTTCACACAACTCGTTGATATATATATATATATATATATATATATATATATATATATATATATATATATATATATATATATATATATATATGTGTGTGTGTGTGTGTGTATGTATATGTATATAAACGAATTGTGTGAATAACATTTCTTGAGGCATAATGCAGATATCTTGATAAATATTGGTAAAGCTATTCATTCTTAGTTGTAAATATTGATGAGCATCAGTTATAATGGTAGAGATCTCTTACCTGTTATATATATCTAAGCTATTTTTTCTAAACGTTATATATATTTTATGTCATAAAATCACTTTTGAACATCTTGTATCTTTATTCTTGTGTCAATAACTTTGTGGCAGTTAAGTTGATTTGGAAATGAATATCAAATCGCTGCAAAATTGTGGCATTTCAACTTTAACTGTAATCAGTCAAAATACACATTATCAATGAAAGATATAACACCATAAAGGAAAGTAATGGTGTAATGGAATATAAGACAGCAAATGATATTGAGCTGGTATGTACATTACAAGTTCATTGGTGTTCCAGGTGGAATGATTGACACAATAGAATATATCAACTTTAATGTACCTTATATTTCAATATATTAATGAACCTTAATTGCGTGAAGAAACGTCTGTACCAGTTGTGACTTCGTTCCTCATGCATTCTATTTGGATTTTACTATGGACTTACGGCGAGTGTGACTGATCATCAGGGGATGCTTACTCCTCCATGGCATCTGATCCCATGCACTTCTTGATTTCCAGAGGTCCGAGTTTGTCCCAGATATTATATATATATATATATATATATATATATATATATATATATATATATATATATTATATATATATATATATATATATATATATATCCTAGAGATTTATACTTTGGTATCTAAGTTTTTTTTTTTTTCTTAAACAAGAGTTCAGCCCAAAACTAGCTCTGTTGCTTTAAAGGTGTACCTACTTAGGGATACGGTTAAATTTTACTCCGATCTAATACCGTTGCTTCAAGTCTACGTCTGCTCTGATATGAAACCATTTAATATCTTAATCGGATTCAATTGTGACTTTAATGTTTCATAACGACTTGTTGAAAGTATAACTAATACATACATTAGGATTTAAATTACCCGATTTGTACTCTTTTCTTCTACTTGCGAGGCGAAGCCCTGACATTGCACTACAATGAGAGGGGAAAGTACTTTAAGTAAAAATGTTGCTTAACCGTAGATTTTATTGATATATTGAAATTAATAATCTGAGTATACATGTAGGCCCTATATATATCTATTGTCATTTACATTAGGATAAACTCCTTTCACGTGTATCTCTACGACCGAATTCTTATGTTCGGAACTCCACTCACCGCTATCGAAACATTCAATTTTTGTGCATGCGTATATGACCGAGTGATAAGGACGTCAAAGCTTGGGAACCAGGTGTCGTACCTCGAGAGTTCGAACCTCAGTTTGGGGCATGGTGAGTTTGTAGGTGCCTTACTATTTCTGTATTTGTGCTTTATGTATGATTTATTTACGCAGATAGTACCATTTTGATCCAAGATCCACAGTAAATGTTAAATGTTGTAGTGATATTTGTATATTATATGTACATATTTAAATTGCGGTTAAGATAAAAAAGTACGTGGAAATTTTTTTAAAAATGTCATATAAAATTCATCTCTGATCAATTGGTATCAAACCGGCTCATAAATTGTACCTTTATAGAAAGTGCAATTTGTGATTAACGGTAAAAAACCAATAAAGATGACCAAGGCAGTGAATTTGTAGGTCCGTTCATTGCTGATAAACGTTTATAATATGTATGCATTGAGACGAAAAGTGCTCTGATGTTTGGTAGCAGTAAAAACCGAGACATTCATATTTATTCACTTGGAAATACCAACAAAGAGTTTACCTGGACACGGTTTATCGAAAATCAAATAATAAATCAACTGCCTTGGTCAAGATATGTCATAAATCCATTCCGTAAAGTTAGAGTTCAACTTGAGGATACGTTTTCACAGCAGTTATCTAAGGTGTCAAAATGACCTGACTTAAAATAGTTTATTAGTCTATTTTATCGCATAGGTTGTAGATATTGAATGTAAACATCTCTGGAAGACTACGGAAAATCGTTCAGGCTGGAGAATGTATCCCAGAAGGAATGTATTAGGATTTATATCGACTTAAGTTTGTTAAACACCACTATCACGGAGGCCATTTCCATATTGATTAGATAACAGTGATCTATTTCATGATGCGAGTGACCGATCAAATGTTATACGTTTATGTAGGGATTAAAATAAATTTTATTTTTTATGAAGTTTGATCCCTATAGGTTATGCAGGCCACTTATTATTAAATGCCATTGATAAGTAAATACAAGTAGTAAAAAAGAAAGATTAAACCTTTAGAAAAAATCAACAACGTCGTTATCGGGGTTACATGTATTGGATAAGTTATTCACACCTTAGTGACTTTTTTGATAAAAGAAAATACATTAAAAAGCTGTTTTTAATTTTCGTTCCCTCCGAGTAAAATAATAAAATTACTTTACATGTTATCATGTACGTATCGACCCATCGACCAGAAGATGACATTAAAGAAGACAAAATATTTAAATGACCATTATAACTCCATAAACTAATAAACCTCAGGAATTCTTCAACAGAGGTGGGTTGACTAGTACAACGTATTATGCAATTGTCACCCTACTACCCCGTTTGACCTGTTGATATGCCCGATGCCTGACCCTTGCTAGATTATTATGGAATACTTTTCAAAAGAATCAACAGTTACCATCACGTGTAATTCCTTTGAAGGTAGAATAATCTATAACATTTCAAATATGACACGTAATTTTATTACAGATGTTAAAACACTTCATTCTTCACTATAACTGAAAGTCACAAATACTTCTTATGAACAACAATTACGACCTTCTTGCACTGACACAAAATAATAATAAGTTGTTAATAGAATACATAAATTCAGTTACTTCTTAATTTTGATTATCCTATACTTAAACACATGTATTAATACATTTCATTCGTCGTTCGCTACATTGCTTCTCTTGAACTTTAGAGTGATGGTTAATTGTTAGTTTTCCACCCGTTCCCATGGCGCGGGAGTTCTGTAGTTTTGTGTTGTGTTCATCCCCAATCCATTTGTTCTGTTCGAACTATATATTCGCCATTTCTTCACCAAAGATCCCCATATAAAGTGCAGGTATTCAAAATGTACATTGTATGTAAACGGTAAGTTGTATACAAATAATATGCACCTACCACTCCTTTGTTTTAGAATTAGTCCCCTCTGTTGATTTTATTTTCCGGGCCAAGTCATTTCTTTACCTAACTCGCCATGGTTTGCTCAGACATACTCATTAGGTAGATGTTTTTGTCAATGTATACAGTTTGGTGATATGCCCCAGGTGGGGGACTATTGATTCTTCAAATTAGTCATATCAATGAGTTAATGCGAGTGGAGTTCACGTATATAGAAGAAAAGACATCTATATCAATAATTAATTTGTGTTATAGCAAACTACTTTAATGATTAGATATGTCTATATCAATAAAGAAAAACTGATAACAGCAGGGAAATTTCTGACACACACACACACACACGTATATATAAAATATATATAAACTACAATTAAATCACAGATTAATATTAGTGTCTGGCATAATTAACCTTTTAATCAGAAGCAAATAGAAAGTTAATCATCATTCGATATTATTATATAGAATAATTATGTGTGAAGTAAATTAAGGACATTCAATATTTTAAAAAGTAAGAAAGGATAACTGCAATATTCCAACAATGACAACTAGTATGTTACAAATAGATAATTGATAAACATTAAACGACACCTTTCCAATTATAAGTCGTGTGTCGCTATCGAAAAAGTATTAATCATTGCGGGAGGGGACGTATTCGAGATAGCTAAAAGATGAAAACTAGCTTACACCTGCCTTTATTGCTTCAGGTAATTATATTGACAATATATTGTATCATTCAAAATCGATAAACAAATCGTACCTTGATTTGTCTCCGAAACAAAATATTATCAGGGAAATAGCAAATATGACTGAAATTAAGAAGTATCTGTACCTCATATAGAAACTTGTAAAATAGTATAAGTCACGTGCACTAGTGATGTAACAAAGATTAGGTGTCATTCATGATACCTTTTGATAAATATCAACCGTGTTAAGACATGAGATTTCCTTTAATGTATAAATTATAAAACAAAGGTTTTAATGTACACATGTATGTATTACAACTCATCTGCTATCAATATACTTAACACGCCAATAGCAATTCTAGATCAAGTCATGAATTAAATTACATTGGCAAAATCACATGACTTCAACACTTTAGACAGATGAAACATCGGTTTTATTGCTTGACCCGATAGTACCCTCAGGTAAAAGAATATGTTGGACCTAAAATAGTGGAGACCCGTGATATGTCAAGTTACAAAAACAGCTCTTGCGTAAACAGATAGATCGAGTAACAGCTTGAGATATGGGAGATGCCCATATGATGGTTGACTAACTTATTGTTCTGCGGGTCACCGTCGGGTTTTAATGGACACACAAAGTAGTATAGAGGAGCAATAAAAGAAATTATTGCGCACAAGGAGTCAAAGTTAGGTTAATATGTCGACATCGCTTTTATCTGATTTATTTTTAAATGAACTTTGTAATGTTCCCGATATTTTTAATAACATTTTAACAGATACACTTATATTTCAATGCTCAACAGTCAAAAGAATAGTTAAACGAGTTGTCACAACCTTGATTTATATCTATCTACGATTAAGACGATTTCATGTTTTTACTTGTGTTTGTATAACAAATAAACGGTCAATTATTGTTAGTTTAATGCTTTGTATGACAAAGGTAGACATGTGCTTCAGGTAAATATTTCATCGAGTTTTTAATACTAGTACATGTATACATATTTATATATATATATCCAGACACATCAAAATGATTCACACAGGTAAAGTAAATAACGTTTTTTAAATAAATAAATTTTATATATCATTTATCAAATTAATGCAATTAATTCCATTTTTCACCTTGTTTATTTATTGCAAGTAAAATTGAAAAAGTACCAATTAATAATCAAACTCAAGTCCATTATAACACGACGAATAAGATGTGCAAATGGTCTCAACAAGAAGAAAATTACGACTCCCAAACGGGATAAGACCAGGTGTCCATAAGGAGTCAGCGTCGTCTGCTGGTATGCTACACCCGTCGCAAATGTTCCACGGAAACCTTTCTAGTTCCATGAACGGATCAAATTTGGTAAAAAGGACAAGTCTGGTGATGAGGTCAAGTTCGATGAAAAACATGATTGGTGAAATGGAGTCACTGTCTGTGACCGTGATCCAGAATACTATCTAATATCTCTGACAGGGGACTTCATAATGTTTAACAAGATCCCCGTATCGACCATAAAACTTCTTAAACGACGACTTCAATCGTTCAACAACGTAACCTTGTATAAGTAGTTTATTGGGTAGTCGTTTAGTTCTAAGAATAAAACATTCATAAGAAGAGCATGTCCTGGAATAACATACAAGTTGTGAAATGAAAACGCCTTAGGCAAGAGAAGATGGAATTTTACTACGTAGAAACGGGAATTTTGTGATATGGAAATTGAAATCGTCTCATTTGTCATGGAGGGAAGTGTGAAGTTGATCGTCTTTTTCAATCGAAAGGTGTAAATCGAGGTAAGAAGTAGATGTGTTGTCTTCTCATTGATCTCTAGCTCAACAGGATATATCTGGCCGAGGTAATTCTGAAATTCTGAATTATTTATGGACAGAACATCGTCGATATACCTGTAGGTAAAATTGAACCGAGATGCTAACTGTTTGTTTCATTTGGAGAGCAGAGACTTCTAAATTCCGCTTCATATGGATACACAAATATGTCAGTCAAGAGAGGTGCACAACTGGTACCCATTGGAATGTCGACTATTTGTTGGAAAACTTTTCCCGCAAAAACCACGAAGTTGTTGTCTACTAGAAACCCCAGCATCTTGATAATATCATCTTCAGTGTACTTGTTACTGGAATCCGAGTGTTCCTTGACAAAATAAGGTTCTTCATGACCTAACGCCAAATATCTATATCTGCGATTTCCATTTTTGTATACAAAAGAGTTTTGTATAATAGATGTTAAACTATTTTTCATTCTATTTAGGTGACATTGCTGTCCATCCAAACATACAATTATTCCTTGATTTAGATAATTATATTTTTTATGATTGAGTGTTATTTTCAATATCAATTACAATATATCTATTAAAAGTAATAAATATCCGACGATTTAATTGGTTACAATCCAGAAAACATTGCGGTCATACATCAATGACCTGAACTTTAATCAAACCACGCCCCAAGCGTCACTACTTTCTGTTTACATGTCGGCTATTATGCAATACACAAATGAGTATTACGTCACGCAAGAAACAAATGGGTCATCGTAGTGAAAGTTGTCAGAAGTTACAGTCGCGAATGCACCACACAACAGAAAAAGTGTGTTAGCAACACTCTGTCTTCCATTTCAACTGGCAATGTAGCAACAATCCCAGGTTCAAGTGAGTTAGTACCAGTTTAAAATCAAGTACAGTTAGGCCTACCGCTACTGCAGTTAGACCTATTTCCCTGTAACGGCTAAATCCTCTAAAATACCACTATTACTTTCTTCATGGGCTTGATTTCAACTTTCTCTTTCAATAACTGTTTTTTAACTTTAACAGTCACACATGAAATGTTCTTCCAAGATCCGCATTGTTGTAACGACCTCTCAGAAAATGACGTAACAGTCTAATGGTGTTTGCGGTTGTCATAAAAACGCAATTAATGCCCGATAATTTAACCTGTTAGTTTGAATCAATGCTTAAATCACCTAATTGTAGAAATTGCGTAAGATTGAAATGTTTAGTTACGTTATGGTACCATGTTGTTACATATATACCAGTAGGTTTTCCTAATTCGTTTTGTTTGAATTTTTCTATGGACTCATGTCATGTGTAGCTGACATAACACCAGATCCCACCTCTGGAGTCTCCAGAAGTCTGGGTTTGTCAAATAATCCCCGAATATATAAACTTCTTTATGGAACTCTGTACGGTCAACAGTAGCAAACCTGGTCAAGTAACCAGAATGTCAATATAGTAATATACCCTGGAGTATAAAAAATTTCAGATACCAAAGTATAAATCAATAGAATGTCCAGAACATAGATACAAATCCGGTAAAAATGGACAAACACGGACCTCTGGAAACCAAGAGGTGGGACCAGGTGCCATGGAGGAGAATTCATCCCCTGTCGACCGGTCACACCCGCCGTGAGTCCACAGTTAAGTCCAATGAAATACGTGAGGAGTGTATCCTCGTCACAATTGGTACAAACGTCTCAACAACCAGTTGGAACTGATTAAATGTTGGCAATCTAAACAAACATGACAAGTGACACGAAGTTGTCCCCAGAAATCGGATGGCAAATTTACATCAAGAAGTCAATAAATTGTAAAATAATTAAACAATCATATATTTGTGTCGTCTATGAATGTCGTCACAGCTTCATATTGTCTGGCATATTTTTTACCTGTGTGTTTCGCTGGGTACAATCACATTTTGACATAAATTGTCGTAACCTTTTTATTGTATATGATACTTTAGTGAAGCTTACAGGAAAGGTTTATTCTGAAGAGATGCATCGCCTAGTCATGGTCTATGTCATATTCGGTACTGTTACGGTCAGTTTGTAATTACAGTGTTTTGCTGAGTGAAATGTTGAAGTATCTGTACGGTGGTGGTGGTTGAATTTTCTTTACTGATTGTGACGAGGATTATTCCTCAATTATTTCATTTGAATTTGCTGGACTCACGCATGCTTACTCCTCTTTGGTACCTCATCCCATCACTGTATTTATGAGAGGTCAATGCCTGCTCAATGTTCTCCTCTTTGGTACCTCATCCCATCACTGTATTTATGAAAGGTCAATGCCTGCTCAATGTTCTCCTCTTTGGTACCTAATCCCATCACTGTATTTATGAGAGGCCAATGCCTGCTCAATGTTCTCCTCTTTGGTACCCCATCACTGTATTTATCCTCATGTTCTCCTCACTAATGTGTATTTATGAGAGGCCAATGCCTGCTCAATGTTCTCCTCTTTAGTACCTAATCCCATCACTGTATTTATGAGAGGCCAATGCCTGCTCAATGTTCTCCTCTTTGGT
The DNA here is from genome assembly GCA_030159075.1 of Atrina japonica. Taxonomy (NCBI): domain Eukaryota; kingdom Metazoa; phylum Mollusca; class Bivalvia; order Pterioida; family Pinnidae; genus Atrina; species Atrina japonica. The sequence goes on from BROG01000381.1 coordinate 687,782, forward strand.
ACCTAATCCCATCACTGTATTTATGAGAGGCCAATGCCTGCTCAATGTTCTCCTCTTTGGTACCTAATCCCATCACTGTATTTATGAGAGGCCAATGCCTGCTCAATGTTCTCCTCTTTGGTACCTAATCCCATCACTGTATTTATGAGAGGCCAATGCCTGCTCAATGTTCACCAGATTTGTTTATTGTTTCCTGAACCTCTTAACCATTATGACGTATGATCTGTGATTGTTTCCAATGATCTTTGCTTTAGATTTAATTTGATTTTGAATTGTGTTTTTCGCTACATTCATCAATTTTTCAGTCACATGGAGTCGGCCAGTTTTCAATTAGAATGAACCCGGTTACTCGGGAGAAAACCACCGGTCTTCCGCAAGTAAACAGACAAACTTTCTCACATGGACATGGGCTGACCAGAAGTGAGATACTTCACGGTTTAAAGCACAATGCTCTAACCACTCTCGCCAGGGATTGATAGTGATATGAATAGTGAAAGACTCATTTTACAACACGTATAGAGAAGATTATTATTCGGCGACTCAAATAACTTGTTGAGACGTCTGTACCAATTGTGACGAGGATACACTCCTCACTTGTTTCATTGGACTTGACTGTGGACTGCTTACTCCCCCATGGCACCTGATCCCACCTCTTAGTTTCCAGAGGTCCGTGTTTGTCCATTTTTACCGGATTTGTATCTATGTCCTGGACATTCTATTGATTTGTACTTTGGTATCTGTAATTTTTAATATTCCAATAAATGATAGCATTACCCTTCGAGTTTTATATAACTTAGCAACTGATTAATATGTGTCAAAATATTTAAAGTATTCAGGTTTACCCGCATAAATGGGTATTCGATCATATGTGACTAAATCATTCATATGAGACGATAATTTGCACCCAATACTTTAAAGGACCATCCGCTATGTGTGTTTTTTTTTCAAAATCCCCCTTTTTACTACATAGATTGATATATAATAACAAAAAAGAGACATACAAGGCATAAAATATTTTCACTTCCTATATATTTTGTGAAAATTGCTTTTGAGTTTGGCACTTTTCAGCTGCAATTGAAAAACTCATCCATACTATTTGTATATGAATACCACGCTGGACCTGACATAAGATTATTTATGACTGTATAGCTCTTATTTGTTATTGTACATCAAATACATGTAGTAAGAGTAGAAAAAAGAAATACAATATTTTTGGGTAAATACAACTAATGTCCCTTTAATAGCTACGTTCCCGATGGAGTTCGCTGGTGTTTTCAACCCAATTCACATTCGACCTGGAAAGAATTGACCTTTATTGATCATTTCTCTAGCAAAATGTATATAGTCGCTAATAGATTCGATGCTCTTGAGTTTGGTTTTCATTGATATTTTCTTGTATTCTCTCGTAAATCGTGGATCTGAATGAGAACGATATTTACTCAAAGTAAAAGTTAATTTCTATTTCTATAACAGACTAAAGATGATTTTAACATTGACGTACAGCTGTATTTTCACCAATTAAGGTCCCAAATTTCAGGACTTTCAGTCCTTTGGTAGGTATGTTCTTCATTTACCGGAGCATCCCTGGCCAAATGGTTAGATAATTGCACTGGAAACACAGTAATCTCTTATGTCTTGTCAGCGAAAGTTTGTGTCCCGTTGTAATCTAAGCTGATATTGTGAGAAAGTTTGCCACACTTGCGGACGGGCGGTGGTCAGTAGAAAGTTTGCCACACTTGCGGACGGGCGGTGGTCAGTAGAAAGTTTGCCACACTTGCGGACGGGCGGTGGTCAGTAGAAAGTTTGCCACACGGTGGTCAGTAGAAAGTTTGCCACACTTGCGGACGGGCGGTGGTCAGTAGAAAGTTTGCCACACTTGCGGACGGGCGGTGGTCAGTAGAAAGTTTGCCACACTTGCGGACGGGCGGTGGTCAGTAGAAAGTTTGCCACACTTGCGGACGGGCGGTGGTCAGTAGAAAGTTTGCCACACTTGCGGACGGGCGGTGGTCAGTAGAAAGTTTGCCACACTTGCGGACGGGCGGTGGTCAGTTCCAAGGTACATTGTAATTGGGTTCTCTCCTCCACCATTTAACCTGACGGCCACCATCCGTGTAAGAAGTACCCTAAACTGTATATCTTATCTTTTATGTAGTTAAGATATAGAAGATATCTGAGCAAAATATTACATCAGTATAAAATATTCGACTGGTACCGAAATACCATCTACTGGGTAAATATGTTTATATCTTTTTATATGTTACATGTTGTTTGTCAGCGATATTAACTCGACAATTAGCGTTTTGACAATTAATCCAAAATAACAACTTAATTGTGCAAGTGGTATCCCATGTTTGAAATTTTGTCCGTGAAAGCCTTATATCTGTACATACTTTACAGTACATTACCAGGAATCAAATTTCAACATTTTTTATAATGGATGCCTTAAGAATAAAAAAATATAATAGAAAACTGAAAACATAATTATGGAACAGGATCATATATAAAGAAAATAACAATTCTACGCAACAGAAAACCGACAACACATAGATATTGATCTTACATAGAGAGAAACCAAATTCTGGAGAAATAAAAGCCGACAACATAAAGAAATTGATTACACATATAGCGAATTACAAAATAAAAGAGAAGTAATAACACCTTGTTATAATCATAGTACTAACACTAAATGATAATTGATACCGCTTTGATTATATAATGTATTATAGAGGTGAGGATAGCACGTTCTGAATACACCGAAAAATATGCTGTCAGTCACATGCCTGATTATTAAACATTTTTCATTATTTTGGTTGGTATACAGCTGTCAGCTTTGTCAACATAACTTCATCAGTGAGACACTGGCTCCTAAATAACCATGGCAATTGTTGCATAATTAAAACACCAGTAAATCTATGCGAGTCAGTACGACAATCATTTTCCTCTTGTATACAACAGTATGGCGCGTATGAATATAAAATAATGTTTCCCTTATTTTCTAAAATACTAATTAAAAAAATCATTTATATTTCTCTCCATCTAATTATCTTTATTAATATTCTGCGTAATCAACTAGATTCCATTTTTGTTGTAAATTCAAGATAATGAACTATATTTCCGATACCAGTAATTTGGGTATTTAGCATTAATGATCTGGCGGGAACTCCTGAAATCGACAATAACAAACAGATAAACACGCGTGCGACAATATCGTAGGGATATCTTCATCGTCATGCATGTATTTTCTGTACATTATTCATAGAACATAATTTATAAACTTTGTTTCCGTTTCATTTTGCAAAGATCTATCTTTAAAAGAAAACAGTCATGCGTCTGTGAACCCACAACACGTCTTTACATATGGCACGACAAAATCACATCAGTGAGTTAAAGCTAGTTTTTCTCAGTAACCCACATAAACTGGAGAAAAACTAAGTTTAACTGAGAAAAACTAGGTTTAACTATGCCAAAATCACAAAATTGAGTTAAACCTAGTTTTTCTCGTATTTTGGGTTAAAAATAAGGATTAACTGGAGACAAATAGGTTTATCTCGTAACCCACATTAACTGAAGAAAAACTAGTTTTAACTGCGAAAAACAAGGTTTAACTGTAGAAGTTCTTAGTTTATAACGATTTTTTTTGTATATAACATTGTCCCTTGATGCCACAACGTCTTTTATAGTATCATAACGAAGTTACAACATTGAAACAAAAGTATTTTTTGCGCCGGGATTCGTTTGTTTTTCCGAATTACATTGTAATCCTTCACCCACTCCGCTATAACTTTATAACAAACTGTTCTAAGATATAAAAAAAATTTCAGATACCAAAGTATAAATCAATAGAATGTCCAGGACATAGATACAAATCCGGTAAAAATGGACAAACACGGACCTCTGGAAACCGAGAGGTGGGATCAGGTGCCATGGAGGAGTAAGCATCCCCTGTCGACCGGTCACACCCGCCGTGAGTCCACAGTCAAGTCCAATGAAACACGTGAGGAGTGTATCCTCGTCACAATTGGTACAGACGTCTCAACAACCGCCAACAAAAGGCAACTCAACATTTCACTTAGTGAAACAGAGTAGTCGCGAGTAGAACGATTTAAACTTGAAATTCGTTATAAGCGAGTTTTACTGTATATTCTCGACTGTAAATATTGAATCAGAGATAAAACATATAATGTTTTATTGACATGTACACTTCAGTGTTGATTAAGATATGAAACATTTCGTTAAGTAAATATTATTTGGATGGGAAACTTTTTCTACGTTTTACTTACAATTGATTGTAGCCCAGACATGGAAATAAAACAAAACACACACACACACACACACACACACACACACACACACACACACAGACAGATATATATATATATATATAGATATATATATATATATGATTGTAGCCCAGACATGGAAACAACAATGCTACTATAATATATATATATATATATATATATATATATATATATATATATATATATATATATATATATATATATATATAATATATATAAATATATATATATATATATATATCCTTTCACCCACTTTTTTATAACACCATCCATTAAGATGTGTATACAGTGATAGTGATTAGGTCATTTTAATGTTAAAAGGGTTACAGTAATCTTAATATTTGTTCATTTATCAGCTAACCTAGAGAGAAGGTTTCTTAATACCCAGAGTCAGCGATTTACTCAATAAGATGGAATACTTGTGACTTCGTGTTATGGCTATGTCTTCCCGCTAAATAGTTAAGCTGAAGTTAGAGCAGATAAAAAGACACAAACACAGCTGTACCCCAGAAAGTAATTGAAGTGTTCATCAAGAGGTCATTTGTTTGATTTGAGCTGAATTCAAGTTATACAAAAGTGGTCCTGTTTAATAATGCGACCTAACCTAGACACAATCACTAGATGTTTAATACGTAACGGTGACGAGTAAAAGTTTGTCTGGATTAAACCTGCGGGTCAATAGCGAGTCACCAGGTCAGGGTACTCTTCAATAAGAATGGAGAAGAATGAACAATATTACATAAGATTTAAGGTCACATAGTTGAATCTCAAACTAAGAAAATGGTCAGATACATTGTTTCCTGTCACATGAGAGACATAGAACAATATGCAGGTTACATGACACCTTCAATATTCACTTTTTATGTTTAAGTATTGATCGGCCTCACAGCAGACTAAATCTACCCTGTACAAATATTACCCAATGTTATCCAGATTATGTCAATATATCCTCACCTACAACCGCGTTGTCATGTTACCGTATATACACGTGGTGTTAACATTGCTCTGAGTGGCCTGTATCTGAAATCGTTCTCTTTATATTTGTCAAACAGCGTGTGTGTCTGTGTAAAGCGCGCACGAATATGTCGCCATTTTATTTTAATCATTATGATATTTAGCAATTCTTCCAAAGAAAACGTCAAGTTCTCCTCAGTTGTTTTATTTAGTTTTTATACGAAATCATCAGCCAAACGAGAGAGAGAGAGAGAGAGAGAGAGAGAGAGAGAGAGAGAGAGAGAGAGAGAGAGAGAGAGAGCAATCAGTAAATCAAAATAAAAAACAAAACCAAATTGGACTATATAAATAGGTTTATAGATAAATAATAGTGACAAAATAATAGTGACACATGATAATAAATTTCGTATCACACACACCAACACACACACACACACACACACACACATAAACAAACACAAACACATAACACAAACACACACACACACACGCACAAACACACACACACGCGCGCGCAAGTAGTGCAAACGAGCTGACCCTGTATTTTATTTTACGCTGAATACATGTACCCAACATATGTAGGGTACTCAATCTTTACTTTTACTTGAAAGACTGAACATTTGTGACTGGGTTATGGTAAGGGCGAATATAAGAAGGCATTTATTGGTTGAAGACATGTGGTGGAGCAAGGTGAACTTCATCGTGAGGTTATCGAAGCACTTGGCGAGCACCATACGGTTATCACTAGAGTCTGGGCGAGGTTCCAACCGTATGGTACAGCTGAAAGGCGACATGGTGGGGACAGAAGGGTTGCTTCTGTGGGTGATGGTCGTTTCCGGTTATAAAAACCGTTTTGCAACCGTAACCAAACTTCGTTCTGACCCTCAACATGCTTCTGGGATCCGTGTTTCAATCCAAATTGATATGGCATGCTACGACGGTGTTGAGCTATCATAAACCACCTATCAGGTGCATAAAACAGATAAAACTAAAAACTGGCATACAGCAAAATATATGTACAAAATCATAATTGGTGCTTAGCAAACTTTGAGTAGTATATATATATATATTATCTTCCATTAAAGGGTATGTTACTGTTGTTTTTATTATTTTGCTTTTGTAGTATCTAAATTGAGGTTAGCTCAAAGCAATTTTCCCTATATACACCACTAATTGAAACTTGGTTTTTAGCCCTCCACTCACTTATCTGGAGCCGTTTATATAAGTATACACAAAAATAGAAGGTTATTACATTACAAGGACAAAATCTTCATCATACAATTTAAAATCTCCTATACCAAAATATAAAACACTTGTATAGATAAGATATAAATCTTCAGAATGTCTATCTTGTGATACTGGACAAACACGGAACTTTGGAAATCCAGAGGCCATGGAGGAGAAAGTATTCCCTGTTGACTGGTCACATTCGCCGTGAATCTACAATCTTTTTAAAATCAAATACCCTTAACAACCGCTTTAGATGAGGTATCTCAACATTTTATTCAGTGAAACAGTAATCGCAAACAAGACTATTATATCCACCATAACATTTGCGAAACGTTTACATAAAACGCAATTTTTGATATCTCTATGTCAAAAACCTGTCAGTAAGTAGTTTTCAGTATATGAAATGTCCATATGCTGAGTACGCCCAGGCATATCGGATCATGTGTTAGATATAAACACCATATGCAGGTGATTGCGGCTTATTACTACTTAAATGTGGAAAATTAACGATGGGAAAGCCGAAATCGTCTCGTTTGTCGCATAGCCTGGTTGTAGATATCTGTATGTATCTATAGTAAGCAAGATGTTGAAATAGGACGTATATGCTTGTTTCTTTTGTGTGTTTAATTATAGTTCGTTGAGATGTATCGTATTCACATATGCATAGGTACGAGGCAAGTTATTTAGTTTTCTTTGACGCTTGGTTCAGATTCAGATTATTTTTTTCTTATCGGTTTGACATATCAGAAATGAACATATTTACAATATATACAATATAAGCACATGTAAGTACATTTACAATATTAAAGTTCTTAAATACCTCATACACATAAATAATTTGGCACATGAAATCTAAGGATTACGTAATTAAGCTTGCATCTAACACGTCAATAGTAATAGAGATATGTGATTACAGTTATAAGTTATAAACTTCAATACAATTTATTAAATATAGGATTTTATAAATAACTATAATGATGAGTTTAGTCTTTCAACTATAGGTATCAGTTCGTCTTTACTAAGATTAATGAGTTCTTTGATATTTGGGTTATTTAATTACAATGTATAAGTCAATAGGCACCATGTCGTGTTCTATATATCGATAAAATATACATCATTTTGAAATCATTGTAATATGGACACTTACGTAGGATATTCGACTTCGCTGTAGTTACATACATCATATGTCCTATCACCCCTGTCGGAACATATATATCTACTCCTTTCGATATTTAAACTATGGCTATCAATTCTGAATGTAGAAAATAATTTCATAGATTTATAATCAATGGGTTAATATAAATTATTTTGAATGCCAGAAATGTTGATACAGCTTGCACCATGATGTTGTTTGTGAGTTTATTTATCGAAACCTGTAGCAAGGGAGCAAACTCGAATTTTAGTAGCATACATTTATTGAGTAAATTGATAAAAGCAGAATCATGGGTAACAAACAGAAATGACAAAATATGATAATAGTAAAAATGGTTATATAAATGTAATATGTTTTAGCAATTTGATCTCTATACTTAAATATCTAAGATAAAACAATGACAAAACTCTTTGAAGACATAAAAGCTTTCAAAATGATTTTTTTTGTATTGAACTTTTCAAATATTCGATGTTTTATACAAATAAAATGTTCTTTAAAAATCCCGGTTGAAAAAATAATCCTGTAATACCGTAATGTCGTGAGTTAGTTATTGTTTTAAGCCACTAATATTATCAAATTTCAGTTATGTCGTGGCGGGTACTATAATGTAATTTTTAAAAAGAAATCGATTGAGAATATCGGGCGATTAACCCTGGATTCTTTAATGGATGGAAGGATTATTAATTACCGTCATATCTCATTATTTCTAGGCAATATATATGCAGAATATGTCCTTTTTTCCACGGCTATATGTCTTTTTATTTCTTCAATCAAAGTTCCTTTTTCTATTTGTTTGACATATTCATACATATTTGACATTTACATACACCTGAGTATTTACTGATCTGCATATATATAAAGTGCATTTAAGAATAATTACAAGATACATATATATGTATATTCAAACTACACATACATATGTACATGCATATACATACACGCATACACAGACACATACATATATAAACATACATATGTACATGCATATACATACAGGCATACACAGACACATACATATATACACAAATAGAAAAATTTATGCATGAGAACATTTTTATGATAAAGGAGAGATGAGTGGATGGAAAAGATGAGATGTGGTGAAAGAGGTGATAGTACAAAGAAGAAAGATGTACATACATGTAAATACATGTATTTAAATAAAGACTATTAAGATGATATTTAAAGGAAGGATCTTTATTCAAAGAAAATCAAGTATAGATACATGTACATGTACTAATATTTACTGGTTGAGTAAATATCTTTTTCTCCACATTTTCTGAAATCTTTATATATATATTAGATCGATTGGTAATCCTGTAAAAGTTATTCTATTTCTTAACATTTATTACGATAAATGTAAAGTTTAACACATATAATGGTGGTATTTAGAGCCTCACATATATCAAATAAGTTTCTTTTGTCAAAATTACATTTACATTTTTTAGGAACAAAATGTTGCAAAAGATGATAAAAGGTTTTGTACTAGAAATAATGTGTTCAGCTGATTCTGCTTCAGCCTCACAAAACGTATACATATAAGAGATGGGTTTACATATTATAAACATATATTTATAACAAGGATAACATGGTCCACTCGACATTGGTATTTTTTTCATAGATATTTTAGTAAGGGAGTATATATTTTTCCATGAATCGTCATTAAAATTAGATTTTGTCTATTGGACATATACTGTATATTTTATGTTTGTTGCTGGCTTTTGTATAGATATATAATTTAAGAAATTAGTTTGAAGTCTATATTGAATTTGAAAGTCAATAAAACTAAGTAAATTTCCATTTTCATTAAATAGGTCATTGAAATACTTAATTCCATGACTTATATAAAAAATCTCGGATACCAA